>BLKM01002654.1:72536-672536 GCA_013340265.1 Coptotermes formosanus | reverse complement strand
TTTAAAGCCAAATGATGATGATGTGCCTCCTGACAGGAAACTGTAGGTGAAGGTTAGGTTCAGATCAGAATTCATTGGTTGGCACTTGATACTGAAGGCACATAGTGGTTGATACTCCATCAGACAATGATCAAGAAATTTGGCACTTGTATTGATGAAGTGCAATAATATTCACTGAAAGTTTCATTCATTTCCTTGTAGTCATTTTACTGTGAAAGTAGGTTTATAGATGGGTTTTTATATATTATACAAAAGTTGGGTAAAGACCATGAAACTTGCAGGTGAATTTCATAGTCTGTCAGAACGTGATTATGAATTATTCTTCTTTCAAAAATTCACATGCCTAAAGAACCAGAAAAAAGGAGATATTCTTTATAACTGTTTTGGTATAAAATGTGAACAATTTTCCAGTACTCTACAAACAAGTTCCAGAAAATTCTAAGTTGCTCAATATCTTGTACAAGAAATATGTGGTAATTTATTTAATGACGCTTTAAATTAGTTTTTCTAAATTTTTCCTCTGTACAAAGTAGGTGTATTTAATGTTACTGGAGTATAGAAGTGAAACATGCACAGGGATTCATTAAAGACCCTCCACGACAGTGCCATAAAATCATTAGCTGGCATGTGCTCTAAATTTCCAGCCCTGAGAGACAAAGACTAACATCAAAAACTGCTTCTTCATATCTCTTATGGTGTTATACTAGGGCTGGTTGAAGTGTTTTGCCTATCTACATTCAGTTACTGTATGTTACACTGCTTACTCCAGTGACAGAAATAGCTGTTAAGGAGAGATTTTCGGTCTTTAGTATAAACCTTCTGTTATTTAGGAATATGGCCATGTCAAGGCGCAGCAACAATGTGGAAGAAAACCTTAAACTACGTAATGAGTCCAGCTGTACTTTTGAATTTGGTAGCTTTCTACATAACAGATCTGATTGATTTCTTAAGAAATTGGGGTAATATCAGAATAATGACTGAAATGATGTGTCAATTATCAGCTGACACTTTACTTATTTTTAAAATAATTTATGCTTTATATAAGAGGACACAATTCCAGAAAGTTATTCATGTTCTGGAAAGTGGTCTTTTTATTTGTGCACAGGCCATCAACATGAACCATGAATCGTTGATGAAAAACTGCAATCAACTAGTGAAAATTCTTACTGTTGCATACATATGCCTTGGATTCTGCACAGCATTCTTCTGGATTTGTATCCCATTCATTGATCAGGATAATGAAAGGAATGGACTACCATTCCAAATGTGGACACCTATGAACATGAACGAGCCATTTTACCATGCAGTTGCATACATATTACACATAATTCACGCACTGATTTTTGTTCTCTACATTCCAGGAATTGCTATATTCTTTGCAGGTACCATTTTACATGCTTGTGGGCAATTAAAACTTCTTCATTCCTCACTGATTGATCTCATAGACATTGTGCCACAAAGGATACAAATGGAAAATCAAATGCAAACTTTTGAATCACATGCTGGTTCTGATACAAAGAAAACATGTGAAGTATTTCATGACAGAAATAACAACTCTCTTAAAAATGAATCCAGTTATAATAACATTAAGCTACTGAAAAGTGCACGGCAAACTCGTACCAATATGACTGGCAAACACATGGATATGAAGACAGAAATATTCATGTCCCTAAAAAAGTGTATTGTGCACCACCAAACAATTCTTAGGTAAGGTACTGTATTTCAGTCTTACTATTATTTCAGACATTCACTTGAAAGTTGAAACAAAAGTACCCAAAACATGTAAATTAATTCTGTTTGAAATGTTACTTTGTGTCTGAAATTCCTTCACTGGATGGGATTCAATGTTTCAGATACTGTGCTGACTTGGAATGTGTTTTAAGGCCAGTTATGCTCACTCAGCTGTTGACTGCAGGTGCAGCTATTTGTGTGGCATCTTTCCAGTTAGGAGAGGTATCTTAGTGGTTTTAAACAGCAACTAATTATGATTGGCATCAGAATGCTGCTGGTGCTGCTTATGATGATGATGCAATTGTCTATAATTTTTTACAACAAACCACACATTAACACACCAAGATTAGAGCTAGTGCACAAGACGATCTATATAATGAGGGACATTCATTAAGTAAGGTTCCACAGAAGTAAGAGAAGTCATTTAAGTGTTAAATGTAGTTCATTTATTAGAGTGAAATTTTTTTGCAACATAATCTCTGAGTACACTGATGGATATATTCCATCTTGGCATGAGTTTAAATATTTTGTCACAGTAGTAATTGGGCTCTTGCTTTCACTATAATTCATAAAGAGCCATTTCCACTTCCTCTTTACTGTGGAATCAGCAACCTCCCAAGTGTTGCTTCAGTGACGCAAACAGATTATCTATCGCAAGGTGTGATCCTACAGCTAGACAGTGCAAGCCTACGCAATGCACATGGACACAAGTCATGGCTCTTATTTCACTGGTAGCTTCTGGACCACACAGCCTATTGTTTTGGCTGCTAAAGCAACACTTAGGAGGTCCACATTACACAATAATAAGGAAGCGGAAATTGCTTTTCCTGAAAGATCACGAATGCAAGAGCCTATTTTCTACTGTGATGGTGTTTTTAAGCTAGTGCCAAGATTGTACAAATATATGAATATACTTAGGGATTACATTGAAAAATAATTATACTTCAATGGAATAATTAGTGAAATTCAAATTTGTAATGACTTATTATTTAATTTTTATGACCTAAAGAATCTCACTGATTGAACATCCTTCATATATTCACTTACTGCTTGCTTGTTACTGAATCATTCACATTTTCTTATGATTCTTTGAGGTTCCTGTGCACAGTATCTGGTTCCTTATGATGGCAGCCTTTTTAATTGTAGGGCTGTTTGAATTTGGAGTCTACCAAAATAGGTCCCCCAACTGATTACCTATTTCTGACTTTTGTCAAGCCATTTCCTCCAATTAAGTATAACAACACAACAAGACATGAAATTGAGAAAATAATCAAATCTTTAAAGTTTTCCAACTCCTGCAGGTACAATGAGATATCTGTTAAAATTTTAAAGCTAAGCTGCAGTTATAAAAGCTCTTCATTAACTAAATTATGCAATTTGGCTTTGTCCACTGGCATGTTTCCAGACTATCTTAAATATTCAGAAATCAAACCATTCTTTAAGTCAGGCAAGAAAATAAAATGGACAGTTATAGGCCAATATCAATACTACCTTCGTTCCCTAAAATCTTCGAAAAACTCATACTTCATAGACTTATTCAACACTTTAATGACTATCAAATCTTAGCTAATGAACAATTTGGCTTTAGGCAAAACTACTCTACTGATAAGGCTATTTTCCATTTAATAAACCAAATATTAAATGCTCAGAATGTTAAGAAATTTGTTGGTGGAATCTTTTGTGACTTAAAATAAGCATTTGACTGTGTGAACCATGCCATTTTATTGTCAAAATTAAAGTTTTACGGCATTACAGGTCGAATGTATGATCTAATAAAATCTTATTTACAGGATAGATATCAGTGAGTAGTAATCCACTCGAATTGTGCTCAAAATACTTATTCAGAGTGGGGTAAAGTGTCCAAGGGTGTCCCACAAGGATCCATCCTTGGGCCTCTTCCTTTTCTGGTGTATATCAATGATCTACCTATATTTCTAAACAAAAATTCATCACCTATTCTTTTTGCTGATGATCATTGTTTTACTTTGTATTAAATATCGACAAGCATATCCTTATACACATTTGTGGACTGATTCTATATCCGGTGGTTATATTAACCATAAACAGATTGACAGAATGTAAAGGATGAATAAATGAATAAATAAATAAACTTCTGGGCTGGAGCAGAGCTGATATCTCAGGTGACTTCAACTGCCAGAGTAAACCTGACGAATGGTGATGCTGGAACACACATCAGATGCCACTGTCAAGTCTTGTTGTTATGACACCCATGTAGTTGTTCCTCATTAACCAGTTCTTTTTAAGAATTTCTGCAGAAGGATATACCTTTTTTACACTTTCTTAATAATTTAATGATAAATTTTGCAAAAAGCTGTAAGTGGTTACACTGAAGTGACAACAGATGGCAGAATACGCTTCCTTTCACTGATAATGCCTTATATGAGACACAGGAACTCGTAGTTGGCCTAATGAAGGCATATTATATTATGTTATTCATGGTAAGGAAAGTGCTTAATCTCTGCAGTAAATATAGTTTGACAGGATACATTACCAGGGGCAGTTATTAAACTGTCAGGTGGAACTGAACATAAGATTAAGAATATGGTTTTCTGAATCTAAAAAAGAATGCAAAAGGGGAAAATTTGGCACATCACATACAGTCTCAGAATATTGACTGAGTCCTAGCTCTTCACATACAGAAATCAGAAAGTGAAAAGACTTGGCAACCACAGAGGTCTCACATACATGGAACTCTGTGTAAATTAACCATGCAATAATTGCATGGAGCTATATAATTATATAAGGCCTGCTTACATGCAAGGCTTCTTAGAGGTATTTTAAATACACAGTGGTGTTCCGCCTGCAGTGTGTGCCTGAACCATACAGCACAGAATAAACAGGGACCCTGACACCTGAGCAGCCTACCCTTGCACAATATACAAATATTCTACAGCAGAACTGCAATTTTAAAACATGTACTGCGTTTCCAAATTAGATGGGATTTGTTTCAGAGTTTGAAGATAGCAGATGCTGCATATAAATGCAATGAATGGTATGAAGAACCGCAACTGTTCAAGTGCTGCATTGCAATCATCGTCGCCCAGTCACAAATTCCAGCAAGCAATGTGGCAGGCTCTATGTCCTCTTGCTGGCAAACTATGCAAATGTTAGTATGAACCCATATCCTGATTAGAAAAGAGAATTTACAATTTTAAGGCATCACTTTGATATACAGAAAATCTAGCTAAATTATTAACTGCATCATATTTGTGCTATAAAACAAGTTTTCTCTGTTGTCACATGTACACAAAAACAATTAAGTTTCTTCAGACCAAGTGACACAGTCAATCATATTTTATCTGGCAAACGATGTTCAAGTATGACTGATGTACAGTCTTTGAGGGTCTACATGTGGTGCCAACCACTGTTCAGTAATTGTCTGATAATAGATGCACATGAAGAGGGCTGCCTCAGATACAGGCCAAGAATGACAAATTCAGGGTGCATCTTGCAGTGCTGTCTGAAAACATCTAAATTGGCCACCAATAATATCAGTAATTTTATGGCAGTGCTGGTTACTTTAACATTGTTCTTATTTGACTTAATGATGCTTTATTAAGTGACACAATTATTGGCTTATTACATTAAATAGTAGTATGAATATGAAACACAAATTTGGAAGGACATGCATGGTAGGAGTCAGAGTATTTTGAAAGGATTATTATCAGATAATTTCATGGATCACCTGAGTAAAACCATGAAATACCTCTGCATGGCGTGCTTCTAACCTAAAAATTAATCCCAAGATGAAGGAGTTTTAAGTATTCAACCACAATATTTTTTCTGAGCTTAAAATTACTTATTTTGGATCTGATACAAATGACCATTTTATAATCTGTGAATTTTTATTTCAGCTCCTCAGCTAGCATTTACATTGCAAGCTATCAGAATCCATCCATGTATAGTACAGCTAAGTCACACTATTGCTTTTATTGGCAGGTTGTGAAAACTGCGTATTCGTTCTGCACAATCCTGGGGACAGTCCAGAAATCCTAGAAAACTAATCTTCAACAGAAAATTAACCTGCATGCATTTGAAGCTTCCCATCCTGTTTATTTAATAGATGATCATACAACTGCATTGTTATAACATGGCATGTCAAAATTACACACAGACATGTACTCAGCAATTTAGTATAAGATACTGTAAAATAATCATAGTTTAGTAGTGTTGGTACAGTATAAATTATGTGTAACAAAGTTAAAAACAGCTACTTAGGATCTTGTGCATATGTGTACATTTTACATGCATAGCACATTTCCCAGCCCCAAATGGTATAGCATTTTCTTGCACGGCACTATCATAGCACATTCTGAATAGGAAAGGGCATAAGGTCTCTAATAGAAGTTTCTCTCCTTGTGTTGAAGAGAGATTTTTCTGGGTAAAACTCATAGAGTGTGAAGCAAAATCTTCACTTTCCACTTATTTCTGAAATAACAAGATAGGCTGTATGTATAACATAAGATGATGGTGCTTTTGCATAATGTCTTTACTCCCTTGGCGATCTGAACACACCAATACCATTTCACTTGAAGAGAGAGCTTTTATGGTGATTTAATGCCACTGAAAACAATAAAAAGTACTTAGGTCTTCATGTAAAGTGTCTGATACTTTTGCCTGGTTTTCACCAAATTTGGATTTTCTTGACAGATTTTCACAAAAGTCCTGAATATCAAATTTTGTGGAAATCCATCTGGTGGGTGCTGCGCTGATATATGCGAACAGATGGACAGGTAGACATGAGAAAAGTAATAGGTGTGATTTCAGGCTTCCACTGCACTGTAGATGAGATCTGCACTCTTCTGGGATATAATGCAGCATTGACTGGTAGTTCTGTATCGATGTTTGCACCAGGGCTGTGGAGTCGGGGTTGGAGCTGGAAGTAATTTTAGGTGGAGTCGGAGTCAGAGTCAGAAGGAATTTTTAGGTGCAGTCAGAGTTGGAGTCAGAGTTGAGAAAAAATGTACCGACTCTGATTCCAAACTCAGTCTAAAATCTTAACTAGATACTCCAACTCCAGAGCCCTTATAGTTACAGTAACCATTAGACTTATACTTAAATATAGGTTATAAGTCAAAAAAGTAGCCTGATAACTCACGTGGTGACAATAAAAAAACCTTATAGGTTTACTGTTATTAATGCATATTGAGCTTTTATGAAGGAGTCGGAGCCGGAGTCGGAGTTGGACTTTTAAATATCAAGGAGCTGAAGTTGGAAG
The DNA here is from genome assembly GCA_013340265.1 of Coptotermes formosanus. Taxonomy (NCBI): domain Eukaryota; kingdom Metazoa; phylum Arthropoda; class Insecta; order Blattodea; family Rhinotermitidae; genus Coptotermes; species Coptotermes formosanus. The sequence goes on along the minus strand of BLKM01002654.1, from coordinate 665,566 downwards.
TTTTAAAAATCGAGGAGTCAGAGTTGGAGCTTTTGTGTACCAACTCCACAGCCCTGGTTTGCACACAACCTATCTGTCTGATCTTCAAGGGTCAAGGACTTCTTGACACTTGAAGATGGTACTGATAGGTTGTCCTGAAATGTTGGCACAGAACTACCACTCAACGGTCCACAGTATCCCTGAGATGTGCAAGGTAATAGGTGCTTTTTGCAACTGTACAAATACACCTAAAATGCAGGCCTGCTGTCTCATGACAATTTTGTAAGCCTCTAGTCTGAATCATGGACAATCTAGGCTATAACAGGGGATTCATACTATTGCTGCTGTTTGTTAGGGAAACCCAGAAGAAGGGTAGAGGAACACAAGTCCAAGGAGGTTAGGAGTGAGAACTTATTCAAGGTAACACTCTCAGCAGTGATATGATTCTGTCATTAGAAGGCAGATATCTTAAAAGTAGTCTAACCTATTCTGTTCTGAAGATGGAGATAGCAGACTACATGGCACCACAACAAAGACAACAGTAATATTTGCATTCACCACTTTCAGAATTCAGATGGCATACAGGGTACATTCACTGTGTGTTCTAGCCATCATATTTCACCACACTTAATGATTCTGTATGCATTTGCATATTCATAAACTTCAGCATATAGTGGGGGATGTAGAATCATAGTACATAGCTTGACTGTTAATTGTATTATTTCATTTAATTTACACGGCAAGCTGTGTGCTCAGTATAATTAATAAAAGTACGTTCTGTCATGAATCTATTCTTTCAAATTTTATAGCAGTGTAACATGGTAAAGAAATTTATATTCTTGGGTGGCAGCAGTTCCCAGACTTTATTACATTACAAACCCTTTCCTTAAAAAGGAAAAAATATGTGAACACTCTCCCTTAGTGGACACTTGATTTGACCCATCCTCATGCACATAAATTCTTACATGGTGTTTCACAAAACATTTCCTCTCTTCAGTGAAGGAATCCGAACCTTCCATGTCCTAAATATTATATCCTCCAGTTGAGACTATCTCTTGCATGTTGTTCCTGACATATTCCATATTAGTCACAGATTACATTACAGTGATTATAGGTTACTTATTTAGCTCATTCAGAAGCCTGATCATCTGTGGACTGAATGGCCAAGGTTTGATTTCCAGTGAGTTAAACAGAAGTACTTTCTATGTGTGACATTCTGTTGTGTTCCAATAATATGAATAGGTAAAATCAATATCAGTCTCGACACAACTGTCTTTATTAGAAAATAAAGTCTATCTACAGGTAGTCTATTTACAGAGAGACTTTACTGTCTGATAAAGATAGTTGTGTTGAGACTGACATACATTTTACCTATTCATCGGAGTAATTTCATTCCAGCAACACATTCAATTTGACTCTGAGGCTCACCTACCTCCTGCCCAGTGTTAAATTATATAAAAAATACAGGCAACGAAATACAGGGAATCTTCAATTTATGTGATAGTTTAATTTAAAAAATTTGCATTGCGTTGCTCAGCTGCATAGGCTAACAGCCTTTGTGATGCGAGGAAGATGTGACTTTGCCTGAAGGCCCGCAGGCCACGCCTGTCATTTACCTTACAACTGACTGACATCACAAAGAATCTCACTCAGGGTAGCCAAAAACTGCTAGGCAGAGTTTGTTCTGTAATGAAACAAAAGGAGATGTAGCCACATATATGGGTATAACCACTGCAGTAAGGGTAGACGTATGCAGTATGATGCTATCCCATGACAATTGTTTGTTACTTAGTATGTAAGTCTTCTGATGATAGTATTGGTGGGGTGTGAGCATGGCACTCTGCTGTAGAAAGGGGTTGCAGTGGCTAAGAAGACAGTTTGCAGGACAGGAGATTTGATCAACTGTACTCAATTTCTTCACAGATCTGAAACTGAGAAGGTGTTTGACTATTTCAGTGGTTTTCCCAGTATGGGGATGGTAAAATATTGATGTTCCCTAAGGGCATGTTGAACATCATGTTTGATCTAGTAGAGTGCACAGTTACAGTCAGTCACTGGTCTTCTGTCCTGGTGTCTTTGTATTCCAGTATATTGGAAAAAAAGAGCTCCAGGCATTGGTGGTGTAATGCTTAAAGACAAAGAACAGAAAATAGTGCAGATAGGAAAGCAGACACTTAATACAATGTATGTTAAGTTTGTCATGAGAGTCAGTTTGATGTACCATGGTATATGTTTTGTTATGGATAAAAGAAAATCAAAATGGTAGCATGACAAGATGATAATTATAGATTCCTTTCACAGCTCTGCAATTGTCAAAATTATATTCAGTGCCAGTACATGCAAGTGCATCTATCACCATTGTTACTGTAAGTGTAATTATTTGCCTTAAATCCTGCAAATTGTCAACTAACATGGCACAAGAGTATCAATTTTTACAGGCCTAAATCCATAGGAGAGTGTCATGCTGTGTTGTTAGGACTTCCTGGGGACCATGAAATGGACCCAGTTCTTGCTTCCACTGATGTGAAATGGGGGCATGTGGCACAGAACACATTGATACATGAAACACTGTGACTGCAAACAGTGTTATGCAGCTGCTTCATAATTGCACATCACATTGCACAGCTTAGTGCAGCAAAACATGACACAACAGCCAGCTGGTGTTGCTGTGTACAACATCAAATTTTGTTCTGGCCACTAAATACCTTCTTCAGTCACTGGCGTTCTTTCTTAGACACTGCGTATTGGGACATACACACGACAGGAACTGGTGTCCTTGACATTTTCTTCCACTGATTTATCTTAGAAGAAATAGGTACAGTGACAGAGAAGCAGACTTCAGACAGATGATAATGCAACATGCAGTATAGACTGTCTAAAAAATATCCTGCACCTCAGAAAAGATAAGTAAAAGAAGTTGTGGAGCTGAATGGACTTCATCAGTGTCTGAAAATGATGTTTTGAGAAGTACAAAACAGTTTTTGTATTTTCTGGCAGGAGCCAAAGGTGCATAACTGTATTTGCACATCATTAATATTATTATGTGGGATTACACACTTTGAGATTTTAATTCCTTTTTGCCCCTAGTATGCCAATAAAATGTTCTGCATATTTTTATTTTAAATCAAGTTTAATTCCTGTGACAAAAATGTCTGCTTCTGGGATAAACACAGAAAGCAAAATACCAAACTAAATTATATAAAAAGAAAGCAATGGATATTGACAAACATTATTATCTGAAGTTTCTATTCCATATCCATTTGAAACCATTCCCATGAACTAGTGGAATTTTACACAAATTTTCATTCCAGCCTAGTGGGACAGGAGATGTTTTATATTTATTTCAATTTCAGTTTTGGACAGTGCTTACTGTAAATCTGACAGAAATCAAGGATTTGGAAAACGCCTGGTCTCACCCGGTAGGTAGGTACTGGGGTTTCACTTAGGCAGGTGAAGCTCCTGGTGAGAGTAGATGACCAGTCACATCCATTTAGTGCTGAGGTTAAAGTATATGGAACTATTACCTCCACAATCCCATATATCAAAATGTCGCTGTACCAACACTTCATCCATGTGCTTTGTTATCAGATTATTCAATGAAAAGTTGAAGACTTTAACTACCTTGAAGATGGAGGCAGCAAGCTCTTCCGAAACGTCAGTAGCAAATCGCCACAGCGTTATATCCCAGACTACTATAACCGTCATCAACAGCAGTGAGTAAACATCATAACACACATGATGAAAATGCACCGTTCTAATAATGTACAGGCCCTACCACACATTTAGATGTTTGCGGCAACCACAGAGGAATGTTCATACGATTCAAATATGGCAGTTCTTTATAACCTTTGCCAGCAGATGTCAGGATATTGCAGCAGAGATGTGCTGCCTCTACGGTGAGTATCCTAACCTCAACGGATAAACATGGGTTTACGCATGGCGTCGTGCGAGGGTTGAAATGGTGTAGAGCCGATAAAGAATATATATAATCCGTTATATGTACTTTAAAAGCTGTAACAAAAGAGATAAAATTTGTGGAATATAATTTAGGGTGTTGTCGTTTCAGACATTTATGAATAAAGCTACTTTGTCTTGTTTCATAAATACTGCAAGTGGGACCTTGGTGTTGGCCGCCATTTCAGTGTATTACACGTGGTTAATGTCTCGTGAGTTGTGTTTATGAAGTATAGTGTTCTGGAAGAATCATTGGCGGGAAGAATTATTGGCGGGAACACACTTTATAAGATCGTGATAGCTGTTAACGTAAGTTTATTATTTTATAGTATTGCTCATGGGACGTGTGTTGCAACTTATCCTAACCTCAAATAAGTAAAATTGTGGTATTACCTGTTTTGAAAGGTGGGGTTTTCACCACTCAACGTTCAAAGGTTATTAATTTTACACTGCGTCTTTCTGGCAGAATTGGTTGCTCGTGTGAAGTTGTGTTATGTTAACTTAGCACATGGGGAACCAAAACTCATCTTGCTCTTTTACTGAAATGCTATTTTTGGGAAACAATAAGGTCGAATCAAGAACGTAGGCAGTGTATATATGTCATCTCATATATTAAAACAACTATAGATTTAATAATACAGCCGGTTGAAGGAGTGGAGGTGAAAGTGTAATAGGTGATGGGTAGAAGCTATGTAAAGTTTGCTGTTGTTTTGCATAACATTAGATACCATCATAGGTTCAGTAGTTTTGCATACGTAGGTTTACACAAGCGGTGTGTAGGCCAATAGTCATGTTAAACACCAATAGTCATTCTGTACCTCATGAAATCTGTATATGGCCCTTGGCTTATGTATAAGCTCACAGGATTTTCTCTTTGTGTACATGTCTTTTTGTTGTGGTGGGGAGTTAGGGTTAGATGAAATGAACTGACCCTTGTTTAGATTAGCTTGACATTGATGGGACAGTGAGAAATGGCCAGTTTAAGCCATTGCTTCAGTGTTTGCATCTAACATACAAGTAACTAAACGAGGCTGAATTACAGATGGGATGCATTCAGCCAACTTACTGCACCTGGGAAATGTCAAGAACCAAATTTGTAGATACATGACCTTTTATTGGTCATTTTGCAGGAAATGTTTATGTTGCTGGAGGGGAGGGGGTGGTGGTGATGTGTGATTTGACTGTACTTGGCACCTTGCTTTTAAATATTGACCTGAAAATGGAAAACTGTGAGTGACCAAGTTAACTGTGTGTTCTTTTCCACTGTTTTACTAATAATGTAAACAGACCATTGCTCAGCAACATAATTGTTGGCAGCTAAAACAGCAGCCAGATTACTGAGCAGGTATTAATTCTGTATGTAAAAGTGTTATTACAGAAAATACATTAGTGGTAGGAAAGAATGAGGTTAGTATCCTGAAGTGGACATATTCTTGATTTATATACAAAATGAGATATGATTCAAACTGTGCAGAAACCTGACAGATGGACAGGTAAGTAGATGAGATGCAGAAATTATGTAATTAGTGAATAACTTCATAAGGATATGACACTATATGTAAAATCTATGCACATTGGAAGGAAGATTTTGTCTGGTATGTTGAGTGAGAGGTGAGTAACCTTCATAGAGTTGCATTTGTGCAGTGTTATGCAACTTGGTGAGTGGCCCAGACATGCATAGCGCCACAGAAATCTGACATATTTTACTGTTAAAAACAGTTTTTTTGTAAGTGTGAAAAGGTGTTGTATACAACTGGCATATTTTATTAATTCTCCTCCTCCTCCTCCTCATCATCATCATTTTATTGGTCTTTCAGTATTTACCTTGAAGTGGGATGGTACTGCCAAGCACTTTTTGTGAACTTGATAGTTTTCCATTCACATACCTATGATGTTGTTACTGTGGCAAGGTGATAAACATTTTGCTATACTCATAAAATACAGGGAACTGTGAATATTGTATGAAGTTGTTCTAGTAGCATTAAAAAATTGCTATACATATTTGTGTTTTGTGTATACAGTATTACATACAGTACTCAACTTGACATTTCTTGAGCTTCTGCAGGGTGATGATAAAGTCACTGTGCGTCTGTCATGATTAATGTATCTTACAGTACAGTTTCACTTGGTCTGACTTCTGACTCCACAGAGTAGATTTTCTTGAGAAGTTAATTGTTGCTCAGCTAGTGAGGAAATTCGCCCTCCATTTATGGACCTTTACGATCCATTACCATGTTCCCAAGAATGTGCCACTGGTCCCTGTTGAGTCAGATTAATCCAGACAACACCTTTGTACCCAGTTTCTTTAACCCTTTAAAGATGAAGCGTGTCTCTTTTATATAAGGACTCAGTGCGTACCGCGCTGTAAACACTCTCCACTTCGGTTATAAAAACCAATCATTTAATGCTGTATAAGACGAAAGCTGTTGTTTATTCTGACATCTGTACAAAACACATAAACGCAACATGAGCACCATGTAGAATTGTTGAATGTTAAAGCTGGTGGTACGTAAAGTTACCGCAAGGCTTTAAAAGGTTAAGCTGCATTTTAGTAACATCCTGTTTTTTGCAACTAGCTCTTCAAAGTGTTCGCTTCTATTCATGTTTGCAGACACTTCTGAGTTGTCTGCATTCAAGTTATTCTGCATACAGGAAATAGTGGAAATGGTTTGCATGGATCTGTACACACACACACACACACACTCTCTCTCTCTCTCTCTCTCTCTCTCTCTCTCTCTCTTTCTTTGTAAAGCATATACCACGACCCAAGTTGGAAGATATTTCAGATCAGATTCATTATATATTCTTGGATTTCTGTCAGAGAGTGAGGATTTTGTTTGTACATTTCTCCCTTAAAAGATAATAGTAATAAATAGCTGAAAGATGGGGAAATGATGGCCAGATATCATTTGAAATTAACTGTAGACACCCAAGGTGTATGTATGTTGGTCCTGTTTGCAAGTTTGTCCTATAATGGAGGGACAGAGGATTATATTATTTTCTGTTGACCATTAATTGTGTTTTTACAAAGTGAACTATGTTAGCAATGTTTTGAGGAGGTGGGGTGGGATGGGAATATTGCACACCAATCTACTGACCATGTAGGTGGGTCTAAATTCATGTGCAACTTCTAAGTCACTTCTTTGACGGCTTTAAGATGTGATTTCTTAATGTCAGGATATTTCTTCTCACCCTGTTTTACTGTGTCCATCATTTGTACACTATAAATTGCCAGACTTGTGAGAATATAAATTTCAATTTTACTATTGTATTCTTGGGAATTACAGTAATGTAGTTGGTATAGTGACTAGGTTGTGGTTTGATTCTGAAGAGGTGCAAGAGATTTTTATGTTCTCTATACCATTAAGAGCACCCTTCTCAGTCTCATATTCAGTGTCTGCTGGGGGAGCATTCCCTGAAGATAAAGTGGTCATGAAGCTGGTCACTGCCCTACATCTAAGGCGAAGGTTAAGAGTGAGTTGAGTTGAGATGAGTTGTCCACTCTGCCATGTGCCTTCATGGCATGCCCAGGCACAAGTTTACCTTTAGCTTTTGGCATTGCAGTATGCATTGAGCACAAAATATGAACATTTACTGTAAATAAAGGGCCTGTTTGTCAATTAAACCAGTGAAAGGACAAATTATTACAGATTATGACACCATCAGTAGCTCAGACTGTGTGATGTATCAAACCCCAATCATCCAGTCACTGCACTGACTAAGCGGCTGTGCGTACTCTGTTGGATACTGGTTGACTGTGGACCACAGAGTGTTGAGTTATGTATCACATTATTTTTGTAGCATTATTTAAGTTAGTATTACTTCCAAAACATCATCTTTCAGCTGATACTTATGGGTTACAGTACTGGATGTGCTGAATGAGTGGATCCCCTCATCTTCCTCCTAGAACAATTTATGTACCAACATATAATAAATAAAAAGCACTTTTCCATTATTTTACAGTTAAAATTTGAAACTGTATTCCTAAGCACTACAGTTTTTACCAGTCCATACAGTATAAGATTTTTTGTCAGCATGATAGATGCAGTCTGAACAAAAACTGATGGTGTTCGAAAGGAAAATATGGAGGAAAATATTTGGACCAATTAAAGTGAGCGAAGATAGATGGAGAATTAGAACAAATGATGAATTGGATATTCTTATTAACCATGCTAATATAGCGAGATACATCAAAGCCCAAAGAATCAGTTGGCTGGGCCATATTGAAAGAATGCCTGATGACAGGACAGTGAAAAAAATAACAAATTGGAAACCTATTGGTCCAAGACACATCGGAATACCAAAGCTAAGGTGGGAGGAAGACGTCAGGAACGACTTAAAAGCGATGAAGGTCCAAAACTGGAAGAAACTCTCACAAGATAGAAATAAATGGAAAGGGATAATTGAACAGGCCAAAACTCACGTAGAGTTGTACAGCCTCTAGAAGAAGAAGAATATAGATACAGTCAAAGTGACAATGCAGCTATGTGTAATTAACAGACATCCTAGCTTTCTGTATGGGTTGAATGTTTTATAAGAATTTTATGCTTGTGGTTTATCAGCCATATGCAGTTGCAAATCTTAATCCAGATGTCAGGTCTAGTGGTACGGTACAATGTTGCATTGTGTACCCTGCCACTAGACCTAACCTTGTGATGAGGATTTGCCACTGGCCGTATGTCATCTGCCAACTTGTTTTTTTTAAATATAATGATAAAACAGAAATTTCCTCCATTGGCTAGTTAAAATAACCACATCTTTTCTGGATTCTTGTTGTGAGTCACTAAGCATCCACATGTGTGTGTGTGTGTGTGTGTGTGTGTGTGTGTGTGTGTGTGTGTATGTATTGTATGTATGTATGTATCTATGGTCTGCGTGCATTCATGTATGTAACAATATTCTCAAGATTTCTGGCCTCGGCAGATTATGTGACCCTTCATTGAGTCTCCTTGCTTTATGGTACAGCATGACGCACTAGCAGGTCATGGCTTAATCTGAAATACGTACCACTATTCAATGGTGCATGAGAACTTTGTATCAGATTTGAGAATTCAAAGCAGTGAAAGTTGTAGTTTTCTGGCCTTAAGTTTGTCATTGGTAAGAACTGTTTTCTTGTTTGATGGTATGACACTTAGTGAGTATTAGTAGGTGTCACGTAAAATGGGTGAACCTTCACTTCTTCAATTATTAGTAATAATATTGGCTTTTAGAATAACTTCTGCCTTGCTTTCGTTCTTCAGGTTCAGTTTTCTTGCCAACAGTAGAGAATTTTGCAGCGCACATGAGTGATGCAAGGGAAATGCATTTGTGCCAACATATGAACTCACATATTGTGCATGCAGTTGATATCAGAGGGCAGTCTGAGGATGCATATAGTGGGAAGGTACTGCATGCCACATTTGGACACACATATCTCCCCATATATAACGTCCTTGTGAGTTTCTGAGTCCCTTCATTGCTGTGGTTATGGAAAGAGCTTGGTTTATATGTGATGTGATAGATTTGTTTGTTTTGTTTCCATGGAAACCAGATGACAGTCTTAGTTACGTACAACAGCACAGCTGTATTGCAGCACCCTGGTAGATGGAATTGACACTTGCTTTGCTGAATGGGTCCAATAGAGGGCATTAATGTGACGTTTGTGGGTGAAACTGTCATTGTCATGATTTCATAAATAATCATGAATCAAGACATGGCTGTGTTAGATCATCATATTATGGGCTCCATGTGCATAGTGCTTGATTGGCGAATTGCCTAATGCTACACTCATACTTATCAGACACACATGTGAATATTATGTCAGCTCATCACATGATGGACCCCATATGCATACTATGTAATTGGCGAATTGCCTAATGCTACACTCATATTTAGCAAACACACATGTGAATATTGTGTTAGCTCATCATATGATGGACCCCACATTCATACTAATTAATCGATGAACTGCCCAATGCTATACTTAACAAACACGCATGTAAATATTATGTCAGCTTATCACGTGGTGGCCCCTATATGCATAGTACTGAATTGGTGAATTGCCTAATGCTACACTCATACTTAACAAACACACATGTGAATATTGTGTTAGCGCATCATATTATGGACCCTGTATGCATACTAATTAATCGGTGAATTCCCCGATGCTGCACTCATACGTTACAAACACGCATGTGAATAATGTAATCTTTATTTTACAGGTTTTTCATTATCAGCTGTCTCAGTCATATCTCCTACTGGTGAGTAATATATTCAGTTCTTACAAAAGTGTAACGTCGAAATAGTGCTTGTTTTTTTATGTACTAGATAGTGTGTTAGACAAGGATATCTGCGAGATCATACCAAGTGTTTTAGGCGATAACATTCGTACTGGTTTGTAAACATTTGAGTGGTGTGCTTGCTTTAACACCTGTTAAGGCCCTGTGATAGCCGTACATACCGTTTGCTTAAGCATTCAAAAAGCGAATTTTGCCGTACCTAAACAGCACTATTTGGCTAATATTCAAATGCCGGCGAGGTGTGTTTTCTGTGATGTAGAAACTAAACTTTTGTGCATTATTTGGATGAATTTTATGTTTGAGACCGTTGAAGGTTGGCGTGTTTGCTTAACAGATAATACATACACTGGTCTTCCATTGACGTCGCACTTTCGTTCCTGATGCAGTTCATAATGATAGAAAAGTCTCGATTCCTTAACTTACGATAGTAGACGCTGGCATAATTTACGGCTGTAGGCAGATGATTTTAACTGACAGATGGAGAATTACATGCCTTTGAAAAATTCGCCACATTGCTCGTTCCGCTGTGTCATTACGCTCATTCATTCATTCATTAGGGAATGTTTGGCGAAATACAATATTCTTCTGGTTCCCCATTTATTATGCTCGTTGAATTTGTCAAGTATTTGTTTTTTTGTTCCCAAAATTGTCAGACACTCTGGAATGAGGTATTTTTGGAAATCCCAGTGCTTATACGAAGTGAGGCGCAGAAACTGAATGTCGTATCGACATAAAAGTATCAGAGATACTTCGCCAACGGACAGAGCTCCTGGAATCACAGTGTACAGTTGTGATTATATTCGCTTACATTGACGGGGAACAAATAGTCTTCCGATGCCTACCCTCGCGCGCATATTTCTCGACTCTGCAAGTTCTCCGGATTAGCGACTTTTTGAGCTAGTCCCGGTCTGGCCATGTTGGTGTTTGTTGCCTGTCCATTTGAAACATCTGAGCCAATCCACCACCGTTGTTCACGACACACACGTAACGCGTTAGACGGCACACATTTGCCCATGAATTTTAGCGCGTAGGCATCTTTCCGCTCCGAGAAACAACCTCTGGTTGTATCTTGAAATTTTCGCGGCGATGAAATTCATAAAATCCTCTTGGGTTGACAGCCGCGTCACATAATTTAAACACGTCGATGTTTCGGAGAGTAATTCCGTCTCCATCCTCAGGAGAGTGGGGAATCTCTCCTGAGGATGGAGACGGGAGTTATTCTCCGAAACGTCGACGTGTTTAAATTATTTGACGCAGCTGTCAGCCGGAGAGGATTTTATTGAACCTCTGGTTGTTTGTACGGATATACCAGCTTATGCGCCATCTTTAAGCTGCTCTGTAATCTTTGGGTTTCCCATCCCGTTGTGTGTATGTATAACCATTTCTAGTCTTTTTTTTCACTTCACATTTCTAGTCTGCACAGACAAGTTCAACACATATTGTTTTCGAGCTTTTTATTAGTATTACTACATGTTTCGGGCCACGCAGTGTCTATCAGGTAAAATACAAATGTTTAGGAAAAAGTGTAAAGGCGGATGCCTCCCCTTCCTACATTAAGATAAGATTCTTATACTTTTATATATTTTAAGAAAATTTTATTGTAATATAATGTTATCTTAATGTAAGAAGGGGAGGCCTCCGTCTGTACACTTTTTCCTAAACATTTATATTTTACCTGATGGTGGACACTTCTTGCGCCCTAAACATGTAATACTAATAAAGAGTTGGGAAACAAGATGTTATGTTGACCTTGTCGGTACAGACTAGAAATGGCTGCTGTTTAAAGTCATCCGTACTGTTTGCTGACCCATATAACTGTACTGTTCTACAAAAGTGTCTGCCAGTGTGTTTCCTACCTGTGATATGGGGTGTTTTTCCACACGCAGCTACGCCATCTACAGTGCCACAGGAGTACCGCGAAAGGGTTTCAGTTATACTTGACTCATAAGTTGAGATGACTCTGGAGTGGGCCAATGATGTTGACTGTTTCCATCTCTAATTTCTTCCAGAAAAAATCGCTGTCAGTACATTTTGACCAAGTCTGTCAGACTGAACACACTGGTGTATAATTCTTGGCGCCCAAATTTTATTTTTATAACTATGCTTCCAGGAACCATAATAACTGTGCAAAGGCATGGATGAAGACTTGGACAATTTAATATCTGACCGGATCTGTTGCGCAAGTCTAGGAATTCTTCTGCGCCTTTCGTGCGCCTTCATGTGGTGGAACTGCTTTGGTACAGGGATAACTAGCTGCGACTGGCTTTATAACGAAACATTTTGAACGTCAAGGGTGTGCTAATATCGCGCCTTTAGAATATCCTTAGGATCTCGCAGATGGGAGAGTGAATGTGATTATGATGAATAGCCGCTCATATGCGTACATGCCCCAGCCGGAATTCAACTGGCAACCGAGCGAGGTTGGGACCCAAGGCGCCTGGCTTTATCAGCCCTAGATTCACACCGCGCTCAGCATTTGTTATAATTTTTGTTTCACTGTGGGAAGAAAAAACATAGTATGTTGTGTTTCTGGTTTTAGTCCCGCGATTGTGCCGGAAGGCTTAAGTTGATTCTGGACTATTGGAGGGGTCGAACATAGCTTTACAGTGGAGCTTCTTTTGTGGTTTTGAGTGACTTGGAATAGGCGACAGCAGCTTTTTTAAACAGACGACGAACTTCTCGAATAGACGATGACTATATAAAAATAGGCGACTATTTTAAACAAATGAAGACATTTTTAAAACACATGGCCATCTTTTTCAAACAGACGACTTTCTTTTAAATAGACGATGGCATTTTTGAATAGCCAACGACCGTTTTTAAAGCAACGACGAACTTTTTACGTGAAAGACGGGTTTTTGGAAAACAGATGAAGGCCGTTTTTTAAATAGCTGACAATTCTTAAATGCACGACCAACGGCTTTAAATGGACGGCGACTTTCTTGATAGGCGACGACTTTTTTTAAACAGACGACAGCCGTTTTGCTTCTATGTAGAGGATGGCTGTTTATTGCACATCATCCCCAGTTCGTTGTTTGTAGTCGTCCCCGTATTTCGTTCAACACTACACAGACGCTATCGCTGATACAGCACCGCTAAATATTTGGTGTATTCATTACCCTAGAAATTTTAAAAATGAAAATTTATGTACGCTGTTTTGTTAGAATGGTTATGAAATATGATAGTGTAGCCTCGGAGGATGTAACTGTTGCTCTGTCTCCAAGTGATAACTCTTAAAGAGCCATGGATCCGGAATCTACCTGCAGTTTTTTTGTTGAAGTTCTTGTAATTGATTCGTACCACCATGGCGACAGTGCTAACTTTCGGTATGTTATTGCAGCAAGTATAGTAAGAGCAAAGAGAAAAACTTGGCTTCTTGTAGAATTCTGACTACTTTATGTCGCATTCCGGATCAGGGGGTGAGGGTAGTTTTGTCTGTCGTGCCCAACTGATTACGTGTTTCCCGTACTTTTCTGCCTGAGGGTGGGGTCCGACCCTCTTCCCGAAACAGTATGTTTTAATTTTGATTTAAAAATGGTACCATGGACAAAACCCAAATGTGAATGTTTCGAAATGATTCTTGTTTGTGATTGTCGTTGGCAATTAATACATTTTGAGATTCTATAAAATTATTTTTCCTGTGAAAGTACTTTGTACAAGATATCAGTGCGTCTTTATGAAAGCATCGACGTCCGAACCAGTGAATTTTCCGCGTTCTTAATGTCTTTATTTGCGATGAGAAGGCGTTGTACACGAAAATACAGAGTGGGATGAATTTAGTTTCTCATTACAGTTGGGCACATTGAGCATTTCAGGGCTTTGTTTGAAGAGCTGCTGATTTAGAACACGTCCCGTAATGTACAGTATGTTTCAGCGGGAATCCGCCATACTTCGGGAGGATGTTCCTTAGGTTACATTAGGTCGATATAACCAAAAACATCTCTGTCCGAAGTTGAACGGTTACGGAGATAATGGCGAGAGAATTTAAAGCTGTTATGCACTTACCGATTACCAAATACATATTAAAACTAGGAGGAATTTTTAGTTCCTGTAACGTTAACACCTGCACTTAACATCTAATTAACATCTGAGAGGCATAATGACATCGATTATGTAAGACAACCTCGTACTAGTTTCGTAAAAATCATTCTTACCGTTCCCAGTAGTTTGCATAGCACACGCGCAGCAGCATGGCTTGGCGTCGGTGTTGGCTTAAGGACGGACCTGTGCAGTGTGCGGATAACACATCACGCTAAACAGGTACGGTATAGCACGTGGAAACGCAACAAGACCAAATTTTTCACGCTTCAATACTTCCGTAACCGTTCAACTTCGGATATAGGTATTTTTGGTTATGTCGACGTAATTTAGCCGAAAGAGCGTTGTGCCGAAGTACAGCAGATTCCTCACGAAACAGCCTGTATGCAGTATTATTCGACATGTCTTCTGAAGTTTGTGCCTGTCCAGGAACTGTCGTTTCAACATGAAAAATAAAAGATAACGAAAGTCAGGTATTGGACGGTTAAAATAGAATTTGTATTAAATATTGTATGTGTTGTTACAGCTAATGGAACAGTTTTGTAGATGCGTTCCGTGAAAAGTTAAAAGTACTGTCGAAAAGAGATGTGCAGGTATAAGGAAAGAGCGAATTTCAAGTTTGTAAATAGTAAGCCACTTTCTTTGATTTCTTGGTTGTTCTTCTTGAAGTCCTTTTAGAACGATCAAAGTTTGTAGAAGAGCCTTCAAACTGAGTCTGGGCTGAATGTTGAATGCATCAGTGTTGGGAAGAGTTAGGTTACAGTAGGGAACTGGAGGCTCTTTATCATATGAAACTGGAACAAACTTCGGTATGGAAGAAGCACTTGAAACACTTCACAAAGTTGTAATAGGAGGGTGAATAGGGAACGTATTAACCGGTGTTCCATGCTACAGTTCCTTCTAAAATGCGGAGAAATTGATGTCCAATTAGTGTATGGTGAAAATATGATTGCACCTTTCTAAGCACATACAGGACTCTGAATTTCCTAACTACGGGTTCAATAACCATAGATTCTGAAAGCATGATTTATTTTCTCTGTTTTTACGTGCGATCAAAACGTTACAAATTGTTAAACTTTGGCGTAAAAAGACGCTTTCAGTTAACGGTCGTGTTTCTGTGGTTTAGCACCTCTGCGAGTTACAGACCGTTCTTTATTGCAGTTGTATAACACGCATGCACAAAGTTTCTACAGCTGGTTCTGTTTAGTCGGTTAGAATTTTGGCTTAAGGCTGACCCTGTAAAGTACGGCATATATATACTAGTTTGACTGTTTCTTGATTGGCACTTTTCAAAGTTCTAAAGATATAAATAATAATAAATTATTCTGAAGCGTTTACATAGAATACACCTGCTTTTCATAAAATGAGTGCAAAAGAATTCATAGTGTCAGTCAGTAAATGTAACTGATTAGCGGCTTAATTCCAACCACTTAATCGATGTATTTGATATAAATACTTTAGTCATTAACGTAGTTAAATTCATTGTCATTAGTGTGTAAGAAGCACACCTTTTAAAATATGACCCTCGGCAAATTGATTCCTTGTGTTATTCATTTAGTCAGCGCTATTCCCTGGGCCCTTTGTCACCCCCCTCCTCCCAGGAAGTCACGCGTGCTGCCAGTTGAATATGATACCTGTTGGGCCCCAAAGCCAGTCTGCACGGTTTGACGAAGGGAAAAATTCCTTGCCTCTGCCGGAAATTGAACCAAGATTCCTCGGTTTTCCAGCCTGTAGCCTTATCACTATACAGATGCTGCTACCCCCTCTCCGTTGTAACACATTCTCGCGTATTCCAGAAGGGGTTACAATTTTTCTTGTAATGTCTTTACGTTTTAATTATTGTATGTATTTTGTGGCTTACTTGTGTCTCAATTTCTGTATGACAGCTAGCTACTGGGTTGCTGTTTTTCTGATCTGATTGTGTATTTGTGTGCATTACGCCTTTGATCAGCAATGAACATTCAGTGGTTACGTGTCTGATGTTTGCTGTTTATCACTGTCATCGTCATATTTAGTTTCTGTATGCAGTGAATGTTAGTTTGCCATTCAGAGTGTTCCCTACATTTGGTGCAGCTGATGGCCCCCGTGCATTCTCAACCAGAATGGCTTCGAGAACTGTAATGTTTCTAAACGTGCATGGAAGAATGAAAGATTTCGGGTGGTATGCGTGATTTTTATAAAAATCTCTTTCCTTTTACTCCATTACATCGTATTCTAACACCATTTGTAGTTTGAACTTTTCTCTTTAATACAGTCCCAAGTCGAAAAGGACCAACGATAGACCTGTTTTTATTACTGAGCGCAAACTTGTGTACACGTTTGGACCTACATATATACACTTTTTTTCCCCCCCCCTTAAAATGCTTTTTTTGAAATATCAATGGGTACTCAGTTACACTTCTGGGATTACGAAACCCTTTTATGCTATTCCATTTCGTTGAGTAAAGGAGAAGGGAGAGGTCAGTATTCAACACGCGTAATTTTATACTTGCTGTGCATTTAGTGTGCCCGCCTAGGGATTTTAATAGCGCCAATAGAAAAAATAAGATATTCTATGCGCATCAGACAAGGTGTCATTCTGTATCGTTAGAATAAGTCTTTATGAAATATGTTATGCAGCACTGTGTCTTCACTGTATACAGCCTGAAAATTCAATGGTCGTGTGACAGTCAAGCGTGAACTGAATGGAAGGTCGTACTTGCGTACCGTGTAATGATTGCTTAAAGGTTTGTGCAGTCGTTGATGATCCAGTGTATTGTTGTTGTTGTTGTTGTTGTTGTTGTTGTTGTTGTTGTTGTTGTTGTTGTTGTTGTTGTTGTTGTTGTTGTTGTTGTTGTTGTAAAGCTTCGTACCGTGCACGACAGAAGACTATTTGCACGTATTATTTTTTTATTCCTGTTTATTCAGGTTTAAAATTCTGCCAGTCTGTTATGGATACTACTGGTATTCGAGTTCTTTCTCTTAATTTTAGACACTCCTCCATGTTTACTGCGACTTGTAAAAACTGTCCGTCTGCTAGGTGTGTTTCGGCTGCCAACCTTGCGTGCGAAGACATTGATATCTTTACGAAACCCATTATTTCGTTAAAAGGGATTTTGTGCTATTCTGTGACATTTTAAAATCATCTATGTTTTCTGAGTATAGGGATTTGCCCCAGTACTTTTTGTTGCTTTTCCTCCAATATTGTTTTTATTTTGTTTGTTTAATGTTTGTTTTTGTGTATTTGTATTGTTTTTGAGTTTCATTAGTGTTTTTGTGCCGGCTTTATAATAGGCACTTGTACTGTTAAGCCTGCATGTTAATAAATACCTATTGAATGGAATTATTATTATTATTATTATTATTATTATTGTGATTACTGTTACTGTGGTAAGAATTGCACATTTTGTTAGGCATACTTAACGTACACGACGTTTTGGGAGTGGTTTGTGCCCCCGTCTACAGATGCGTGTCATTTCCACTGCGGCTGCCGTAATTTAGTGGCTATGGTGCTAGCGTAGTATTTAAAATATCCCAAGTTTCATGCCAACGGTCAACACTAATATTTAAAGAGTCATAAAATATGCCATTGTAATGACAGCCACCATTAGAAGACGGGGATATATTCAGCTTCCCAGACGTCGTGTATGTGTTGTAAAAGGTATGCCTCTTGCATGGGCAGTTCCGGTCTTTGGTTGTTAGTACACCGTATCCCACTGATTATGTCGCAGAGCGCGGGAGTTGTCACGGGGGCTTTATCGCATGCAAAGCCTGCATCCACCGGGAATTGAGAGTCCGTTTTTCCCCTCCAGTTCAGTTTGCCATATTTCGTAGGCGAGTTTTGACGTGCCGACCTCCAACTTCTAAGCGATACTTGTACCTTCTGAAAATATTTCTTGGCACACGACTGAGATCTCCTTTTTAAACTGGCAGTTCCTCTCGAAGAATGTCTTGCAGTGAATGTGGATTTTTCACACAAACTGTGTCGTTGTGTCCCCATAACTGATAATCGCACGGATCCAAATCTGGTGGTCTCAACGGTTCGCCGGGTATCTTTCCCAAGGCAGCCGTTGAAAAGTTTGTTGGGGTGTAGCATTGTCCTGCGTGATGCAACCGTACATTTTTCTTACTCTGTTAAGCCAGAATTAAGCTAATTTAGCGGTAAGAATTTATTGTTTCTTCGAAAACGAGGACCTTGTGATTTTGCTTGAACTTATTGCACACCAGACTGCACTGGGTCTGCCGTTCTACATGTTTTCACTCTTACGCATGGTGGTTTTTTAAACGGCGCTGTTGAAGCGGGATATTTTTACGAAATTTCGGCGACTTTGTTTTGTTTGTTTTCTTTCTTTCTTTCTTTCTTTCTTTCTTCCTTTCTTCCTTCCTTTCTTTCTTTCTTTCTTTCTTTCTTTCTTTCTTTCTTTCTTTCTTTCTTTGTAAAAAGTGTTTCACATGAGCACTTAGTTCAACAGGAAACATTTCTGAGACGCAATAAGCACCTACTCAGTGAAACTCCGCGACCCGTCGACTGTCGCGCGATACGTGGCTGACAAGAAGAGGCTTTCCTCGGCGGACTGACCTTGGCTAGGTCAGCTCGTGTTTCCTGGGCTCGGGGACGTGACTAGTGTGATGCTGTATAGGGTAACGTGCTTCCATAGTCTTCATCCTGATTCTGACGGAGGGTTATCCATTACGATAGCGGCTGCTCTCCGTTAGTGATTTAACATCGGGTTTAGAGATACAGACACCATAACTAATATCTACCCACACGATAATTTACCAACAATCGTTGAAGTTCTGCTGCTTACATAGAACAGTGCTATTTATACGGGATGCATATTTTTCGCCAGTGTAAAGGCAGTTGATTATGTCTCACTTTGTTGTTGTACTACACAATGCCCACCTTTGTCGGCGAGCTAAAGCGATATTGGCTGGCCGCATGTATGAGTATTTTCGACTGTATCATCCACTGTGCCCTCATTGGGTATAACTTAAACTAGTCAGAAATCCTACTGTTAACATTCCGTGCAGAGGCGTCTCATGGCCTTCGTTGGACATCTTGAATTTATTCGACAACTACGACAGTTATTGTCAAAGGATGATAACATCTAGGCCTGCCACTCATCACGAAGAAGTTGATAAACTGCGTTATGGATTGTGACAGTCATCTACACGGTCGCCACTTACATAACACATTGGCGTAGGCCTGGTAATATTGTGTTCTGGAGACTACGTCTTCGATTCTCGGCCGGTCTATTGATCATGTTAACTGCGGTTTTGTTATTTCTTAAGTCTCTAAGCCAATTAAAAACCCAGTGCCTTCTCCTTCCAAAGCACTAGCTCCTTGTCGTTCACGATGAATTTCCAATGTCATTCGACACTGCGTAGCGTCTGCAGTTGAAACAGTGTCGTTGTATATCCTAAGATCAACTCACCTTTAACAATTATAATTTCTAACAGTTTAATTCTGTCAAGCGTGGACTGTGTTACTTGGCTCAAGACAGGGACAAGTAGCGGTCTGTTCTGAACACGGTAATGAAATGCGTGAAATGTCTTTGACTAGCTGAGGAATGGCTGGCTGCTCAAGCCGGACTACATTATGGGCTTAATTAAGTTTATTATTTGACGACGCTGTCAATTGTCAAGATTTTATGTCATCTGTGACAGCTGAATGAATGAGTGTGGGGAGTTTTTGGAATGATACGGACAGGAGAAGGCCGAATTACTCGGAGGTAACATATACCATTTCCACTTTATCCACCACACGTTTCACGCGGATAGGCCTGGTATTGAACAGGGCCTCCGTGGTGAGATGCCTGCGACTAGCCACCTGATCCGTGGCACGGGCCGTAATTAGATTGTTAATACTGTCGGTTGGTACTGCCTGAGAACTTCTGGGGCACAACTTCGATTTTTAATTTGTATAATTTATTGGACTACTGTAAAGCTGGGGTTGCGAAGAGAGAACTCTTGCTCTGACAGCACATTTTAATTAGTCGAAGTGTTGAAGACAAAATAATGGGGAAAATGTATGAACACCGAAGATGAACGAAATCGGAGTGGAGAGTATCGCGTAATAAGGAACTTCATGTGACATAGAAGTAACGTAATATTAGGACACGTAAATCCTTAAGTTGCGATGGGCTTGACCTGTAGC
Organism: Coptotermes formosanus; assembly: GCA_013340265.1. NCBI lineage: Eukaryota > Metazoa > Arthropoda > Insecta > Blattodea > Rhinotermitidae > Coptotermes > Coptotermes formosanus. The sequence goes on along the minus strand of BLKM01002654.1, from coordinate 645,181 downwards.
ACGTATGAAACGTGTACAGAGTTTTGGCTGTAAAGCCTCGTGTAGGAGTGAGAAATATACGTAAGGATGATAATATAATAATATTAAAATGGTTCTTACAGTAACAGCTTTGAAAGGTGAAAACTGGCTTGAAGTGACTCAGTATGTTATCTAATACGTAGCAGGGCTTGGTTTAAGCTATACTGAAGGTATGAGCACATTTACTGGAGAGTAATGCATTGCAGATCGAAAGTTTTATGGAGAGGAACCGGGATAATTCAGTGTAGTGACTAGGCTACTGGCTGGACGAGTTCTTAACCAGCAAGGGCAGGGATTTTTTTTTGCTTCGCCACCGCGTGCAGACTAGCTCTGGGGTCCACTGGGTCGGTCAGTATCAGGGCCCCTGTTTTCGAGGGTAAAGCGGTCGTGGCGTGAAACTGACCACTACCTTCGTCTGACTCTGAAGTTAGAAATGTGTAGTGCTATACGTCCACTCTGCCAGTCGTCTTAGTGGCGTGATGGTTACGTAAACACAAGGACAGGTTTTGTCTTTATCCGTGATGCAGTACAGATCTACTAAGACTATGATGTTGTTATTAATATGCAGTGCCGCAGTTCACTCAGTCATTATTTAAATGATGAATTTGCTGGTTTTCTTGTTTTCCGATTTTATGCAATACCTACCTTGCTGTCAATGCTTTCAGGCTGTCAAGCGCATAACGGTATTGTGAACAAGTATGAAATGGCTCTAAAGTGTGTATTATACGAGTTCTTCTCTTAGGTCCCATTTTGGAGGCCCCTAGAGACTACGTCACAACACAACCTCCCCCACTACTTCTCCCATCAAGTTATATTCAGGAAAACGGCAATAGCTACGTGTGGCAGTAAAGTTGGCTTACAAATGGACTATTCCCATCTCGTATTCTTGTGCAAGGTGGATATATAGTCCTTCCCCTTTTCCACTAAGATCATCTTCTTTCCACTTTCCTTGTTTCATCAAATATTGTTGAATCTTTATACACCTGAGGTGTGTGTGTGTGTGTTCGTGTTTGGTTTGGTGGTTCAGGTAGTGTCATTATGGCCTATATGTTTTCATGCATATAGGGTGCCAAGTACGTTAGGTTTGCTGTAGACCTACTCCGTAATATTCGGATTAACACTGGCCTGTGCATCAGTGCCTGTCCGCGAAGTGTAATTGTTGATACTTTACGGTTATTATTTATTTTACCTTGTGTGCAAGAATTCATAGTTTTTTTTCTCACGTACCTGCAGTTATCGTTTTTAGGCGCATTCGCAAAATTGCGAAAAGCGATTGTTAGCTTTTCCATGTCTGTTCGGCCGTCCATCCGTCTGTCCGCATGGAACATCTCGGCTACCACTGGAGGGATTTTCATGAAATTTGGTATTTGACGATTTTTCGAAAATTGTGTTGGAAATCCAAGTTTTATTAAAATCTGACAAAAATAAGGTGTACTTTACATGAAGACCTATGCGCAATTATGATAATATCTGGCCGAATTCTTCTTAGAATGAGAAATGTTCAAGATAAAAGTTGTAGAGAAAATCAAAACACATTTTGTGTTCAATAACGCTTTTTTCGAAAATCGCGCCGTTTATGGGATAATGTGGAAAAATATAGCAGAGGCAGACAGGCCACAGATGACAATATAATACGGCGCATGGGCTTAGCATGCTGGGCAACTAAGGCCACAGGCACACTCGGAATGTGTAATGCTTATTGCTTTTCCACGGCAACAGTGGTTACGCGAAGGCGACTCACTGTTATACGTACGTTGCCTTTCCTGTTTCATTTCAGCAACCAAAATAGTTTGTGTTTGATGCTAGAAATGTTACCCTCCTCTGCGTCTTTTTCGTCTGTTGGTGTGACATCGAAATTTGAGTAAGTGAATACCGAGTTCTGATGTCGAAATGCTGTGGTCTACCTCCGGGGAAGTGGAGCTGTTGAAACCCTCAGACCGTGGACTAATTTTATATAACGTGTGGCATAATTTTAATTGCAGGTGTTCAATGTTGTGATTATTACGTTTCTTGCATATTATCACATGAAGTCTGCAGTTTTGTTAGTAGTTGTAAGTAAATGTGAACAGACTTGCTTGTAGTAATTGCGTGTTTAGACTATTTTAAATCACAGTTTGCAACTTGAGACAGATTCGATGTCTGTCTCAGGTAATCCCACTGCTGTCTTGCTGGTATCGGACAGCTCATAACTACTGTTGTAAACCACTTTATAATGTTGTTATCGTGTGACAGAAATTGCCTGTTGAGCTTTGTGTTTCTTGGGTCGTGAGGGGCTGAAGGGACCGAACAGCAAAACGACGTCATAAACTTTCAAGCTTATCCGGCGGTTGTTGTTCAAATGATGGCTGTCTTTTGGGGTTTACACCATGTAGAATGCTTTGTTTTTTCCGACGTTTCGGATGAACATACTACCACGATCTTTGGGGTAACTGAATTGGTTAAGGTGGGTAACTGATTAATTCACCGTGAAGATGGAGGCATTACGTTCCCTCGAAACGTCGGAACAAAAGGAAGTTACTGTACCGTTTAAAAACCGAAAAGACGAGCTGCACAACACAGTGACGTTGTACGCAGCGTGAAACTGATGTTTAAAATTATTCCAGTCACGTTAGATAGTCATGGGGCTTCCCAAGGGAATAGAACGCAGGGCCCTCTTGATACAGGGCATAACTTACATAGCTGCGCCAAAGAACTGAATGGAAGGCTTTGCATCAATATACATCATTAGTTCATGTCGACGCTGTGCCATTTAAAGCACTCTCAGACAGTTCTAATTTAGTGTAATTCACTGCTTGGACTTTTCCATCGCTTGCGTTTAAAATAAAATTAAAAATACGCATTTGGTCACAGGATCGGTTGCCATCCTCAGGTGGAAGAGTAAACAAATCACCTAATCCGTTGGTTGCGGTAGGTAAAGCTTTTATAAACAACCAACCCTCAGGACGGGGCCTATTCTGACTCCGAAGCGTGCTGTTTTGATTATATTTAAATAAAAATTAAATAAAATTAAATGGAGAACATCAAACAGTGAAAGATTCCCAACTGTGATATACCATCGTCAGAATCCTGTGGGGTTGTAATACGGTTCTCATCCCACAACTACGCTCAAAGTATTAAAACCATAATTGGCTTGTTTTTCGGATTGATAATAATTTTAGGCATATTATACCGTCTTTGTAAGCGTTCTGTGCCGACTGCCTAAACGGAAGAACTTGTTGTAGGTAGCAGCCCATGACAGTCCGTCCATCGAAACCCACTCTGTAGATTTTTAAGAAATTTGGTTCGGAAGGTTGACATTAAAATTGTGAAACATTCGGTTCAGATCGCCATGAAGGCGTAGAGGGGGAGTAGAGGTATAATTCTACTTATTCTTAACCTTGTCGCTAAATGGGGAGGGGTGGTCAACACTACATGCAAGGCGCTTCATCCCCGCAAAACAGCCCCGATACCCATTGCAAAGGCGGCTGGGTGGGCCCCAGAGGCAGTCTGGACGGCTATGGAGAAGAGAAATCTGTTGCTGTTTGCCCACGCTGGGGTTCGAGTCCTGAACCCTCCAGCCCTTAGCGAGTCACTATACCGACTACGGTATCCTACTAACTTGTCATTCAACCGTCATTTTAGTGTAAGTTACTGTTTTTAAATAACGGCGTTCTAGTGAATTCACCCCCCCCCCCCCCGCCCTTTCGTTGTGTGTACACACAAATGCGGTCGTCAGGCGAGTCCTTAACGAATTATGTGGCCCTCCTGTGGGTTGAAGTTCGCCAGCCCTGCTCTGGAGGATGCAACTTCGCTTAACGTTCATCACTTGCATACACGTGAATGCCCAGCATTTAAACTGAGTGAGATCCGAGATTCTTATGGCGGTGACATTCATATCATGGACTTCTGGGTAATGATACCGTGCGGACTGATAGGTGTGTGCAGACTGCACCATGTTGCAACCCAGAAGACCACAGTGTGGAACATAGACGTTTAGTTTGAACATCTTTCAGCGTCAGTATGACCGAATTTCATTAACAGCAATTCTGGTCAGTTGCCCTTAACCTAAACATTTTGAATAGTCATTGCTGACGGTGCACCTTTGTTTACAGACGGTGTTCTTAATGCTCCCTTCCCCTCCCCTCCCCTCCCTTCACGATTTTAATTCGTTGTTGGTACTCAATTCATTACTTGCACGTGGTGACGTGTTTGTGTGTGGTGTCTGGGCTGTTAAAGGCTTCAGCGTTGGAGAATTGAGCGCTTCATCATGAATAGGCCCTACGAGTTCTGCTGTTCGATTCTACCGAATAATTCGGAGCGAATTTATACATAAAGAGTGGTCGGATGTAAATCATAGGCCTAAGAACGACCACAAATCCAAGCTGTTAAACTGGCACAGACATTCTCCATGCGGGCAGAAAATACTTATACAGTGCAATGTATAAGATGGTTTTGCGTAAAGTAAAGCAATCTTAGCAGTTTTTGGTGTAAGAGAATATCGCAGGGTTAATCTGGAATTATTTCAAGCATAGAATTATGGATCGGTCGTGTGTGACAACAAATGTGCTGGCCGAAATAACGTCAGATTCCTGAAACAAATACAGTATGTAGGATTAAGCCTGTAACTACCTTTTCGAAAGATTTTTTTTCAAAATTGGGTCTTCTATTCCCGAAATGTTAATTTACAGTGAATGAAATATTTTTATTACCTTTATTGTTAAATTTAGAAATTTATCTTGGCGTGAAAACCGACATCGTATTTCAAAGTGAGATATGGTGCTAGAAATTCCTGCACAGAGATTGGATTTAAAGTAACATTTATTTCAGCTTGCTGTGATTTAAGTTGATAGAGTTACACGAAGCACATACTGGTATGCAGCTGTTAAAGTTGACATTTTTTATCCGAGCCGGCCTAAGTGCCGGACCAGATGCGAAACCAAACACAGGGCCGGGTTCGTGCTGTCTGATGAGGCTTATCACACACCTCAGGGCAGTTACATAGACGAGTACGTAGCATTCGTGGAAAACTGCGCCAATGCCACATGTCCCTCATAAAACCCACACAGACAGGCAGGCGCTTGAACCCGTGCCTCTTCGGTGAGAAGTCGGCATCTATCCGCCATAGGTACTGCAAAGTCACATATAGCGGGGCTGTATATGGATCTGCATTTTAACAAATCAGTAGTTTGTTGGTAATATTCTGTGTTCAGTGGCATTTATTTGAACACTGCGATTAAAACTGTGCGTAATTACGCAGGCTTGTATGTTGTGATGATTGGATTTTTGCCCTCAATCATTTTTAAAATGATGTGGGGGCCTGCATTTTATCCATTATGGGTTAGCCCTATCCAGTTCATGAAGTATGATGGAGAGGCCGTTCCATCTGTTTCATAACACAAATCATAAACATTTCTCGTTGACATTTTATATGAAAGTCCATGAAAATAATTGGATGGATTTTAATTTCGGCGCGTATCGGTCTACCGTGCTTGGCTTGTAGGTGTGATGATACCTGTATTTCTTAGAAGCTGTTCGTTCCACAAAATTGTCTTGCATTGTACAGGTCATCAAGGTCTAGGTTCGAAACTTTCGTTGTAGGTCTCTTATTTAGAGGAAAATAGGCTGCAGTATTTGGGCCATTTCGTCTTCCTGCAGTCTGTCTTGCCTCTTGCAAAGTGAGTTCTCCACAGAGTGCGAGCTAGTGCTTCCTGGTTCAATTTCCAGTGTCACCTTTTTTTTCTTAAGGTCATCCAATAGCTGCTTACGTCTTTTTCCTTGTCTTCCCGTCACTTCCATCCTTCCCTCTATCTTTCCTTCAATAACGTGTTTTAGAAGGCAGCTCCTACGCAAGATGTGACCAATCCAGTTAGCCTTCCTCCTTTTTAGAAGTTATGTGTTTCTAAGAAATAAGCGTCAATACTTTATTCCCGTTTCCGAACGTAGAATTCTGTGTAGGTACGTGTAACTGCACGTAGTGTGCACAATTTTGAGGCCTCAGAGATATCGTAGTGGTGCGTAATCCTTGTAGATTGTAAAAATTAGCTACCTGTAGAAGGAACTTGCTGCCGAATGTACATTTATTTGTATATTCTGATTGAATTGCGATAAAATTAAACATTTACGAAGAAAACACGGACCAAAGAGGTAAAACGCTCGGAAGCCGGAACGCGTCGTTCCACTCTTGGTTTGACATGTTTCCCCTTTTCAACAGGATTTGCAGCTTCCTGGTTCATTAAGCCTACTTCACTCCACTTTTCTCTGAAACACATGACGAAGCGTTTGTATGCTTGGTACTTACACAGGTCGAGTCTGCTTTAGGTCATTCGGTCAGTAATTTTAGGGTAGACCTCTGCCTCCGAAGCCACACATCCGAGTCGCATATTTTATAGACTCATGCTGCTGAAAAATTGCTTAGTAGGGACAGTGTTGGAGTACTGTGTATAAAGGCAAGATCATTGTTGGTACACATGAACACACACACCTGTCGGGAGTGACAATATAGCCCTCGTTTATAGCGTTTGTTCGGCTCAGAGGACTGATTGAATGGTCATATAGGTCATTGAAACTCAGGCCACTTCGATGCATTCTTTAGACGCATTTTAATTTTCCGTACACCCTTTGACAAACGGTAGTTTAAATTCAGTAGATATTGTGAATAGATGGTTGACAGGGTGATAAAACTGAGATTTCAGGAAAGAATTGAAAAGAAAAATATAAGTGTAGATCACATACATGAAGCCTTAGTTAAATTAAGGAAATGCTTGCTACCATTCGCTTTGGAATATTTGTCTTCCCGTTTGTTGTGTAAGAATATACATTTTAAAATGCATAGCACTATAATTTTATGTGGGTGTGAAACTTGGTCTCTCATATTAGGCGAAGAAGATATGTAGGCTGAGGGTATTCGAGGTTAGGGTGCTGAGGAAGATATTTGGGCCCGAGAGGGAGGAAGTAAAGGAGACTGGGAAAAAATTCATAAGGAGGAGCTCCGTGCTTCATATTGCTCACCAGATATTATGCGAGTGATAAAATCAAGGAGAATGAGGTGGGCGGGGCAGGTGGCACGTATGGGGCAACGTGAAGGAAGGGGGCCACTTTGAGCACCGAGGCTGTACTAGATGATACCGTTAAGGTGTCTGTTAAATAAATTGGATGGGAGGGCTTGGACTGGATTCATCTGGCTCAGAATATGGACAAGTGACGTCCATTTCTAAACGTTGTAATGGACATTCGGGTTACATCAAATGCGGGGAAATTTCTTGACCTACTAAGGCACTAATTGCTTCTCAAGAAGGACTCGGCTCGGAGGAGTTGATTATACTTGCAGCGTTTAATGAAAAATTTCAGCAGTATTTACACAGTCAGGCATATAACCCCATTGTCAATTATAAAAGAAACCCGCTTTTCATATATCATCGTGCCCTTTTTTTCAATAATCTTGTCCTTACCGGATTTAAGTATAGCGAGGTGATTAGGCAATGAATAGTTCTCGTAACACACGCGTACTGCTCGACAATGATGGTAGTCGCATACCGCATTACCTTTGTTGTGTAGTCCGATTCTATACCCTTCTTGTCATGATTGGAACCAGCACAGCCAGGCTCTTCGCTTTGCTTGCACTATAAAATGGTGGTGTTGTTAGCATACCCGGAGTACAGTTTGGCTTCCACATTGTTTCGGGCCTGAACACCGCTCAGACCGTAACTGATTGATTGATTGATTGACTGGTTGGGTTTTGCTTTATAGTATGCATCGATACAAGTAGGCAATTATTTCAATTTATTTCCAGTTCTGGCGTAGCGCTGTTCACTGGGCCGACTACGTAACATACTAACTATAAAACGACAGTGTAGTGCAGATTTATATCGGATACCTTCAAATCCAGGTAGATATAACCGAACGTCTCGGTGTAGTGATTAGAGGACCTGTTTTATATTCGATAGTTCCGGAGTTCGAATCTTTTCCCAGAGATTGTCCTTAAAGTCTTTTTTTTTCCGTGATTACCTCACTTTACCCAAATGCGGAGTTAAAAATTTGATGGCTGTCGTTCTCCCATCCTTAGCAATTTATCATTCACAATCTCCAATAACCGAGAAGTTCGGTTCCTTCGATTTCACATTATCCAATATAACAGGGGTTGTGAAACTTTTCGTTGGCATACCATTAAATGAAATTGAACAGTTTCAATGTACCATCGATATTTTTTATGTTAAATAAGAAAGCTGAAATTGTAAAGACTGGCTGACAGCGGGGGCTGAGTTATATAATGTTGCCGGAAATGCTGCATGTTGACAAATATATGTGGCATATGCATTATTGACTTTTTAAAATTTTTATTTTTTATTTCGATTTTAGCTAAGGACACATACGAATTTTTGTACCTATACCTCAGTTTGAGGAACTACACATTGTAAGCAATTCTTGCCTGGGGAAGAAACAGGAAGATTGGCAAAGTTCCATAATAAGCAGCTTTACAACTCGTGCTTTGCACAGTATATTATTATGGTTATCAAACGAATGGAGGTGAAATGGGCGGCGCATGTGGCATGCATGTGACCTTTGAGAAGTGCAAACACAATTGTGGTCTTCGAACCTGAAGGGATGTGATCTCTTGAGAGATCGAAGTGTAATGGAGGGATAATATTGAGACTGGTCTTATGGAAATATTGTATGAGGATGTCATTTGATTGAGTTTGCTCAGGATAGGGTCTGGTAACAGGCTCTTGCAAACACGGAAATAAACTTTGGAGTTTCATAAAATGTGGCTAACTTGTCATCTGAGTGATTGTGAACTCCGCAAGAACGGTTGTGCTCCAAGGTTTGTATTTTCTGGTGAGGATAAAGAGGGACAGCAGATTGAAGGCCGTTGTGGGGGTGACCACTAATGTTGGTATTGGGGTGAAGAGGTTTCTCATCTGAAGATGCCACCCAAAAGAATTACAAGGAACGTGCGGAAAAGGCGGTCTTCAGTTTCGACTTTCTTGAAAATTACACTTTTATCTTGCAAAGTGGTGGTTAGGGAGCCTACTGACTTCTTGAAGTGTAGAAGGATTTAAAGGTTTTGTTGTTAATATTCAGACAATAGCCACTGACTGAAAGATTGCAAAATTTTATGAACTGCAACGTGCTCCGAAATTTTTTATTCGACGCTCTGATGAAGTGGTAGAAGAGTAACGATTTTGGACATTCGTTAGTGTAAAAGAAAAAAGGATAAAATTGTCCCAGTGCACACCATAAAGACTTGTGTTGAAATGGAAATGTACGTGCACGTATTCTTGGCAGTAGATGGAGGTGAATGGGAATCTTCACGTTCCGTTCCCTTTACCCCCGAGGGAAACTTCCCTTGTATCTGTTGAACAAGAGGCTGGGTGGACCCGGAGCCAGTGTGGACGTTTCGAAGGAGAAAATAATCTCTCGTCCTGGCTGGGAATGGAACAACGATTTCTCGGACGTCCATACCATGACCTAGTCTCGCTATAGACTACATTGTTTCTGCTGTTCGCTTGTTAGTGTTCCGATACTACGGTAAAACACATCATCATGCTGCAGGTTCCCTACTTTTATAAATCTTAAATTATTATAGATAAAAAAAAAAAGGTAAAGCAGTCCCATTACAGGCCTGGACAGGCCCTTAGGGTTCCAGGAGGTTGAGGCTCCCAGATTTCTAGACAGTCGGCACATGAAGGTGGTAAGGTTGTCAGCCCTACGCACCGGCCGCGTTTACCCCCCAGGAAATATTCCTGGTACTCATTTATGTTAGAGGCTGAGTAGACCCCAGGGCCATAGTGCGACCGACAGGATTATGTCAATGAAAAATTCCAGTGACACCATCGGGAATCGAACCCGCGACCTGCCGGTTTGTAGCGCAGTGCCTCAACCAACTGCGCCACCGCAGATTTTAAATGGAATTTGGGATTATTATAAACGGAAATAAAATTTGTGTGGCATGAGCATACGTATCAGCGTGACTGACACGGATATAGCCTAGCCATCGCAAACTGTAGTTCTTAACGCAATATACTGTATCGGTATTTGCCGTACAGTAGAAAGTGCTTGCAACAGAATTCCTGGGAACTTAAATACTTTGTGCTTCAGACAGGTTGCGGTTAAGAGAGTTACGTCTAGATGAATTACACTGCACAGCGTTGGAGGCGTATTTCTGAACATAAACATATTTATGGCACAGAGAACATGTCAAGAACTAATGCGATGTACTTTTACGACACTTTACCTGTTTGAAAATCTCTTTCAGTCTTTCTCTCCGTGTATCTTTCTTTAAACCTTATTTTTGTCCTGTAGTCATTGTAGCCTTACGTACTGCGCTAAAATACTTTGCAATTGTGAGAAGAATGTGCCTTTCTGACAGAGTTGGTGATGCCTGTTATTGTGATGTGTGTGGCGTGTGATTATTGTGTACCGGAATGAGAAGTCGAGACGCTGTTTTTCTATTAGCCGTGGAGTGGAATAATGTCAGTTAGCAACAACGTTATGGATAAGTAATTAAAATGTCGTATTTTTCTAAACGCATACCAAGTACGATCTTCACCGGAATAGTGCCTGGTAGCAGTTATTAAATTATCTTCAGTACAGGCGTACCAATAACTTTCCGCAGGTTGAATATTTTTGCACGGTCTGTGTTGGCACGCCGATGTGCATACAATGCCAGTGGGTTATCGCGCAGTTTCCAGCCTTCTGAATTCAAACTGAGATTATGTTCAAAATGTAGAAATGCTAATATTTAGATATGTAGCATCATATGTTGCTTTGTAATCAGGTTGTCCCTCTGTTTGAACTCCGGCAAATTAATTTTTCAGTTCTTGAATATTTCAGACTCATATGAATGGCCAGTAACTCCTCACATGTTATGAAACTGCGGTACAGTTACGCTTTAAAATGCTGCACGTTTATGTATATTTGGGCACATGTTGAAGAGATCAAATGAAATGAACGTTGAATATTTTCCTCGGTAGTTGTACTTCTTTACCAAAACTTTACTAACACTGTAAGTATGTAAAGAAAAAATAAAGGTGCGTGATTTCAGGCTTCTGCCGCAGCGTAAATGAGATCTGCGCTCTTCTGGGATTTTGCGGAGCGTGGATTGGTAGTTTGTTAGCGACGTTTCGGGACAACCTATCGGTCTCATCTTCGAGGGTCAAGCAGGCAAAGTTATTATTTTTGGACTGCGTGACTCTTGAAGATGAGACCGAGAGGTTGTGCCGAAACGTCGGTCACAGACTACCAATCCACAGTGCGCAAAATGCCAGAAGGGCGAGATATCAAAGGCAAAGTTGTCCTTGTCCATGCTATGAAAGCATATAGGGAGAGAGGTTTAATTCGAGGCGTTCTTAACCTCGGTAGTAGGTGGAGGTGAGTGGTCAACTTCATGCCTCGGCCGCTTTACGCTGGAAAATATTTCCACTACCTATTGAATAGGAGGCTGAGTCTGCCTCAGGACCGTTCTTGACGGTCTTGAAGAAGAGAAAATCTGTTTCCTTTGCCGGCATTCGAACCCTGGACTGTCCAGCCCGTAGCAAGTCTTTATACCGACTGCGCTGTCCCGGCTCCCGAAGTATGTAAGACGCTACTAAAATAACAATATTAAGAACACTTAGTTCTTGGTAGGGTGGGAGGGAATGGACTGAATTCATATATCTCAGAACAGGGAAGTATGGCCTGGCTCCATGGAATTCGGTAGTCCTTGTCCGGCAGGCTCGTCAGTTTAATTACGCATTCTGCCAGTGCACAAGTACCAAGGAATTGGAAAGTGTTCAAAACGAGTTGTTACATAATTTTGTTACGTCTTCCGCTTTTCACCAACGAAACCAGTTTATCGATTCGACACTCTGAGTTATTTACAATGAAAATAATTTCTTTAGCGCTGAACTTCCTTGTTTGTATTGCCGCTCGATTAGTTCATCGTGGTCTTTGGCCTACACGTGAGGGGAGGAAGGTAGAGAGTAATAGAGGAACCGTACGACAGTAAAGTTCTGTGTAGCAGTTTCGGTTGACCAGTCTTATAGTTACAGTAGCATATTAGGAATCAAGTTCTTACTCTTCGTGATACCACCACGCTAGATTGCACATTAGATCTCTGTTGTCTGCATGTAGCTGTCTTCAAACTGATTCACTCCCACCCCGAAAGGTTAGTTTGTGAGAGTAGACGCGACCGAGTTTCTAACGCAGGCAAAACTCTCCAGCCTACATAAAATATGTTGACTTTATATCCGTGGAATATTTGTTACTCCGACACAACGTATTCTGCCTTGCAGTATGTACAAGGGGACAAATTTATGAGTATTTAATTTTTAATTACATTTATAATTTATGTTACGGTACGGATTTTTAATTAAATGAGGTAAGGAGAAATCTCGCCTAATTTTACCTGCCAATATTATAAGGTTTAAAGGAGCTTTCAGCCTTTTTAAAGGTTAAAATGTTTCTCAACCCCTCCAGTGTAATTCAGAAGGAATGAAAGTTTTTAATGAGCTCGCACCCAGCGCGTTGCTTAGCAACGCCTTGGTTAAGCAGTTAACCATCGTGGAGTAAGCGGAATTCAGTCCTGGCGGAAGGGAATTTTCAAGAGAACCCATTATTTATTATACTGTATGTGTGACTTGGTAAATGTTGCTAAAAGTCGTGCTGTTTTATTTCATGTTCGTTTGATTAAAGTCATAAAATGCAGTTTAAAATAACATTATTTCCAAAAAAATTGGCACTTCTAAGAAAGCAAAATTGTTTTTAAGATGCTCATTACTGACTTCTCAAAGTGTTGATCATATACCATTTTTATATATGTTTCACATAAAGTAAAATCACGAAAAACACACCAGTTTCCTGCCAATTACCTGAACCCCTTTTCTTGGTATTATTATAAAATATAGTTTGGGAGATTCTTGACGAGATGTGATGTCAGCAGGCCAGTATGGAAATGATCTTTATTTGACATTTAGGACCGTCACTTAGTATGAATGCCTAAATAAGTGTATCTGTTTATTTTCCAGCCAAGGTTCTGCGGAATCCTAGTGTTCCTCAGAACATCATTAGGGTTTCGGCGAGAAGTCGTGGAATAAATACGTGAAGTTTTTGAAATTTTGAAGTACTGCGAAAAATTCGATATGCGCCTCGAAAGACATACAGTTTGCAGTGAGCTGATTTGGTAAACATGTGCTTACGGTAGAATAGAAATGAGGCGAAGTGGTTGTATTCGGCACTAGAGGAAGCGCATGTGTAGTGTAGATTCAGAAGTCCTTAGTTGGGTTACGGTAGGTAGAAACAAACGCACATTGATAGCATACGGTCTTTGTGTCCTGGAGGCGACAGTTTCGAATTTCGGACTTGACACCCTCTTTCTGGACTCAGCATATTTGTAGCTTTTCTTCATCCCTTCAGGAAATGTCTAGGTGGTTCCTTAACCCTTTAAAGACGAAACGTAATCTGTTTTACATAAGGACTCAGTGCGTACCGCGCAGTAAGCACTCTCAACCTCGGTTATAAAAACCAATAATTTAATGCTGTATAAGGCAAACGTTGCTGTTTGTTCTGACATCCATGCAGAACATATGAACGCGATGCCAGTACAGTGTAGAATTCATCAATGTTAAACCATCTACTACGTAAAGTACCCGCTAGGCTTTAAAAGGTTAATATGGATTACTACCGTCTGCTTGAACATCTTTTCAGTTCATTGTTCACAGTTATCCTCCCACTGGACGTCTGTGTCTGTAACCCATGAAGCTAAAATAGCGTAGTTAAATAAGGCGCAAACAACCTTTGTAACAGATCGTGCCCGCTTCCTCCCACATGCTTAACAATCAACCTCTCATTCAACTGTACACAGCTCGTGTACAAGGCTTGTGTTGAATTGGTAAGGTAAAAGGTAAAGGTAAAGTTGACCCTGTTCACTCTGTGGAGACACGCACTCAGAGCACTCCACGTAGACGGATCGGAGCGGTCAGCTTCAAGCCCAGCGACGTTTACTGCCGGGGAATGAACCCACGGTATCCATTCATGGGCAGCAGAACCAGTCTGGACGCTATGGAGAAGAGAAGAATCTCTTGCCTTTGCCGAGAAGCGTTACGCCAGCTTGAACTGATAACAAATCGAGCTGGCAATGTTAAATAAACCAAACACATTGACTGAAGTATTTACGGTGTTCAGTACATGGGCAGTGGAAAAGTACCGTGCTTTTATTTGCGTGATTTCTGCATTTATCGGCTTCATTTTACTTCTGCTGTACCAGGTTGCTTAAACTTATTTAATATCAAATGTAAGGGCGTCGATCACGGGGCGTAAGTAGCATAACAGCTGTGTAGTGGAAGTCGAATTCTGTGTTGTGTTTATTACTCGAACGCCCATTAAACAAGACTCCCTACCGTTACCCCAAAGTGAACTAGGCTAAGCCTACCGTGAGGGAAGATATAGCAATGAGGTTTTAGTGTGAGTAATGCCCGAGAGCTGCACGAAAATATGCGACAACTGACATATAAAAAGAAGCCCCCAACACACACTTGGTGTACCGCAACTAAAGAAGGGAGATGAAGAAACGGGTAAAAGAAAGGAGGAAATAAAATAGTGAAGCACAGGGAACTGGAAAAGGAAAGGAATATATAGAGAAACGAAATGGGGGAAGAAAACTTTAACATTTTTTACAGAGAAGAAAGTATCCACGTCGCTTGTGTAAAGGAAGAAGATATAGCCAAGAAAATATATGAAAAGTTGGGGAAGGAAAAGACTTGAATGTTTTATGGTGTGTGCTATATATACATGTCCCTTTTTTCTTTCCAATTATTGGACGTATATATCAATGGCGAATTCTTTATGACTCTCCCCTCAACTTGAATACAGTCCACGTATAAATTATTTTCAGGAGTATAAAGAAAAACATACATAGAAAATATTATATACACTGTTTTAATGTTATATGATGTCATATATCTCGTTATATGGTAAAGCCGTTCTAAAACTTGACGGCGTTTGTTTTTGCAGTATACTCAGTGTATTGGTACTGTTCTGTGTTTATTCAGCCGTAAAAATCCTCCCAATTGGAGAGTAATTCTCATCTGCTTAGGGCCATATGTACTGTACATCGCCTATACGGCAAAGTTGCATTTGCCAAAGCTACACGTCACAAAAAGAGACGTTATCTAGCTGAATATCTGTGTGTTTGATATCGCGTTAACCACCGCTCGAATTTCTCAATAGTGCCGTGAGCGAAATGTAAATTTTGTGTTTCTATAGAATGAAATGTAGCATTTAAAAACTACCATAAATAAACCTGGAGGAGATACAGAACTACGGTAAATTAACGAAATCATTTCAAGAGAGAGTATAATGTGCTGTCATCTGGTGTAGTGTCATTGTTGCGGGATGATAGAGGTAGATCCGTGATTCGAAATGGTGGATAGAGATTTAACATGTGAAACAGCGGACGACTGGCAACGTCCATTGTGTTCCACCTTCTAGTCAACCAGGAAGGCAGCTAAATTATGCATGTTATTACTGTCATCACCATAATGATCACTATCATCAACACTATTCTTTATACGTCACCATTCACACAATATCCATTATGACAGCCCGTGCACTTCTAGGTGGACAGAGAAGTATTGTAAAGTCCTGTTTTGTGTTGTCTGCAGAGTTTTGGCTGTGGAGAAAACTTGTCTAACTGTAGTGGCATAATTGCACAGGCCTTACTTGGTGTACATCAGGAAATCCTTGTAATTGACGGTGAATATTTTCCATGGGATGTACATTTAGGCTGCCACAACCTTCTCCGCCGGCGATATCGGAACTGGCGGTCCTGCTTTCCTCACCACGTTTATTCCCTCTTCTTTACCGTAAAGTAGCCAGGTATGTCTTGTAAAGACAGGTGTCCGCGCGACTGGTGTGTTTGAGAAATGCGCCAGTAATTGCGATTGGTCAAGGAGCCTGTTGACGTAATCGCTGCGAAAGCGCGGTCGTAGCCGACTCCGAGAGCCAGCCAAGTGCTATGCAGTGAGCTAGCCGACAGGAAGTGACAAACGATGTTTGCTTATATAAATAGCGATTGGTTTGAATTGTGTCGCATTTAGCGACAGTCTGTGGGAAACGGATAGCTGGCCAGTGTTTGTGTAAGTGAACCGTTCCCACGACGCGGCAAGGATCCGCAAGTGACGAATGTTTGTCAGATACACCAATCGTGGGATGCGGCTTAAAGATAAAGAAAGACGGATCGTCCACACAATGCTTGGAGCTGTGTGTGCCTTGTTTAACTGTAGTAGAAAATAAGACGTCTTGGATTTGTTGCCACGTAGGTCCTACACGTAAACTGGGTCCTTTGAATGTAAGCAGAACCTTGTAATTCGCGTAAGTCCACGTACGACGAGATTCGTTTCCGATTTTTTCCAGCAGTCTTGAAATGGGACAGTCACAGTTTGCAACAACATCAGCTGTTGAGACAACCTTCGAAGCTGTTGTCTGTGTTGGACGACTTAGCCTCGATCGAAGTAGATGTAACAGACTGGTGCTTTGTGTTAGTGTTTTTCGTATGACTTTCCCTCAATGTATGAGTAAAACCCTAGTGAAGCGCAGATCCCTCTGTTGTTGGCTTAGGATCGTCTTTCTCACCTCTGGATTTTGAATTCATCGGTGCAAGAGCGAAGGTTTTGTTTATGAAGTTAAACGTGATACCACTATTCTCTTAATTTCAATCCCTCCGTAAATTCTCTTCCGTAAACATGATTAAAATCTTTTCTTTTTCTCCGTGCTTTCCCTTTCTTTTTAAACAAGTTGTTTGGTTTGGGGCAGTTTTATTTAACAAAGTGCAGGATTCGGCATAGTCAGTTGCAGGAAATACGGCTTATTGGATCCGTATTTTCTTTCCTTGCTTTTTATATGGAAATGTTAAAGGCTGAGTCTGTAAGGGAGGTGTATATAGTCAGGTAAAGTTAGTGCCTATTAAGGGATCAGATTTGCAGCAGAAATATTTTATGTTCGATCAAAGAGCCGATAAGGAATTCGTGCAGTGATTGGTAGTGGCCCATGCTGTAGGATTCACCACGAAGTTCTTATGAATTTTTAAAATATTTAAGGGGGTTAAGGTGGATGGGTAGGGAATCTGACCGCTCATTACAGAAAGTGCCGTGGAGAAGGTGTGTGGAGTTTTACTCCATCGTCGCCTAAAATTCATCGTGGCATGATGCTTAGTTTAGTAATACCGTATTACATACAAACCCCCCTTACTGTTGGAGACCCTGCAGGATTTTGGTTCGTGATTACTGTGTGGCAAATACTGGGAGCAGATAGCAGCAGTGCTGTAGAGAAGAATCCTTTGAAAATTTAGCCTTTATGAATTAAGATTAAACAGATATGATTCACCCGTTTCTAAAGACTTTTATGCTTTAATATTATTTTGTATACATTCGTATAGAAATAATGTGTTTTTTCAAGTTATTATACACCAGGATTCTGTTTAAAATCGGGATTATCTGTGACATTTTGATCTCCTGGCTTTTGTGTAATTCTTTTTTGTTCCATTCCGTCGTCTCGTGTAGGATGGAGCTTCCTTGCACCTCATCCCTCCATCAGCCCCGTCCGAATATACTGTATAGAAGC
The DNA here is from genome assembly GCA_013340265.1 of Coptotermes formosanus. Classification (NCBI taxonomy): domain Eukaryota; kingdom Metazoa; phylum Arthropoda; class Insecta; order Blattodea; family Rhinotermitidae; genus Coptotermes; species Coptotermes formosanus. The sequence goes on along the minus strand of BLKM01002654.1, from coordinate 627,592 downwards.
TGCTACTAAATAATGGATTCTTTAGAGCTTGCAGAGTCACTCCCGCAGGAATACATTTCATTTGTACAAGAAAGCATTCATTTTTCGTGAAGTGGACCTTTGGGAACGCCTGTGATAGAGATTCAAAGAGATTGGCTTGCTAAAGTAGAAACTAAATGGGGGATCTTGAGACTTCTTGATTTATTTATAAAAGTTTTGTGTTTTTATTTTTTTTTATTCTTTTCAGTTCGACTGTGGCACGTACTTATGCATGTCTTAAAGACAGCCAATTACTAATCTTCCCGTCAACAGTCAGTCTAAACAAGTGAGTTCTGCTTGCTTCTAATTCTTTGTTTAGCGTATTAAACCTACGGGAACCTATTATCCAGGCCAGGGGTCACAAACTCTCATACGCGGGTGAAACGAGTTTAAAAATTAAGGTTGTTCGCACGTCATTTTGAGCAATGAGCGGGTGAAATGTTTCGTTTAAAATATAACACTCCGTTTAAGAATATTTCATACTTTTCGTAACAAAACTGAAACACACTATAATTGCTTAATTTTAAAATTCTAGTCCATTATTATCTTCTGCTGACTGATGTATGTTGTACGTTGCCATCCAGAGATAGAAAACATCTTTGAGCTGTATGGCCCGTGATGAAAAACATTTTTAGTTCTTTAAATCAAAAATAATTCTTCGACGCGTTGTCAGGCCACATCTGCAGTTAGAATTAAGTCGGTTAGAGGGCGGCATAAAATGAACTTGAGGGCGTCTTGCGCCCCGCGGGCCGCATGTTTGGCGCCCTTGGCCTAGCCCTGAAGTTTGTCGCGTTGTTACCCTGAGCTAATACTTTTGCTATTATTTGATTTTAAAACAAAAACAAAATTTTCCGACTATTCTAAATGTACACTTTAATAACTTGTATAAGCTGCGTGTTGAACAATGCTACCGTACGGTAATAAGGGTCTGAAGATTTTAATACCCCTCTTATTTGAAATTTGTATTAAGGATTTCATTAGAGGAGGCATAACATAACGTGACATCGTTTTGAAGGCTTCGAGGTTTCGTAGGCACTTCTGTTTCCATTAGTATGTGAAATTCCAAACAGAACCCTCATCCCCCGTACGAATGTGAACATACTGTCTTTGCAGATTTCTCTCGTAGTGGGCGTGAATAGTGGAGAGTGATAAAATATTGCACACTCCGTGAAATAAAAACGGCAAATGGTGAAGTGATTAACATTACTATTAACACTGGAAGCAAGTGCACACCTTCGTACGTGTTGTGTGTACCTGTTCGAATGTACGCTACATCAACTGCACTCGCTGTTGTGCATGACGTGTAGTACCGTGAGTAATAAGGACTTCGCTTGATGTATGAATTGTGTGTTTGGGGTAAGCAAGGTACTCTTCCAGTAGCAACATGAAGGAACGTGTAGAGAGAAATAAGACACACATTTTGCTGGCTTCCAAAATAAAAAGGCAGATTTAGGGAAGGTAATTTGTTTGTGTCCCGTCACCTCCGCGTTTAATTTGAAGGAAATTAAAGATTGTCACGACATCTTTAAAGTACGTTTAGTGATTCCACAGCTGGGACCGTGACGACTGTTGATGTAGGAATAAGCCTGGCGTCATGCAGACCGTTTAAATAAATGATGCATTATTTCTGTACGCACGTACACGCATCTGAGAAAGTTCCTGCGGTGTACTTAGAACTGTTTTTTAACGAGTTTCATCTCTGCGCATTAAATATCATAAACCAGTAAAACACCAACTAAATGCACAGTATGCTTTAATGTTCACTATTTATGTTCACTCACTCTTCTACATGTTTCGACCCTTCTGGGACATCTTCAGGGAGACAACAAATTTTACACTTAAACATTGATATCAGGGCGGTAAATGTTTAAGGTATCCTAGTACCCTAGGTATCCTAGGATAATCAACTGCACTAGGGTACCTTAAACATTTACCTCCATGATATCGATGTTTTAGTGTACAATTTGATGTCTCCCTGAAGATGACCCGGAAGGGTCGAAACATGTAGGAGAGCGAATGAACATAAATAGTGAATAATAAAGCATAGTGTGCATTTGGTTGGTTTTTGTTGGTTTCTTTAATTTAGTACTCTTTATTTTCAACTGGAACATGTAATGTGCAATAAATTATGGTAAGAGAAAATTGAAAGTCATTTTTTTTGAGCTGGAAATTCTGCGAAACAGTTCTGAATAATTTATAGGTTTGGAGATCTGTTTATAACATCTGAAGTTCAAGCTGTTATTGAATTGGAATGCTTACATTTTACAATGTACGTGCTAGTGAGCATATGTTCTCTAAAATAAGAACTCCTCAGAGATTTTCTGAAAGAAGCAAAGGCTTGCTGGAATGGCCTTTTAGCTGTAAAGAGTGAAAGACGGAGTGGGCCTATGGACGATGTAGATCGAGAAGTAAGTTCTTGGCTACGTTACCAGTAACCCTGACTTGAATACCTTTTCGTCGCATTTTCTTTCTTGACTGTGGACACGAATCAAATTACGACATGCTCTGGTTTTTGTAACAAATCTTGCTGAATCAGGACACGAAAATGGTAAGTGGTCTGGAGTCGCACGTAAAATGATAGTGGTGTTATTATTATAATATTCGTGTGATATTCTTCTATATTAATTCTTCACGCTGTTTTTCATCACAATCCCATTAATGAACCGTAATAGCGGTATTTGTCGGTATAATGTAGGCGTAATGCTCGCGTTCCAGAGAACATATGTGTCTCACGGCATGTCGGATGCTTAACAATATGAATTGGTAACGCAAGTCTACGCTTTTATAATTCATCTGGTTAAATTTGTTATTATTTAGGAACATTGTCGAACCTGTAGAGGTTCTGTAGCGTATGTAGCTAATTAGTTATGAAGATGACTCAATTTTACGCAGGATAGTATTTAAGATTAAGATACCGTGATGTATTTAAAAGCTCTACATCTGCTTGTGGCTTGAAAACACCAACAGTATCCCAGAGATTCAAACCTCATGGCCATCTCCTTATCTCAGTCTATTCGGCACTTTACAGTTAGGAGTCTGAGTCTGTACAAGTCCTTCCCGTGTGTGCTTATAAGACACGCGAGATTTATTTGTTGGTAATTTTTATTTATTTTGGATGTTTACAGTCTGTTTATATGGCTCAGATGTAGTTCATTTGTGGGGTTATAACCAGTGACTGATGGTGCAGATTAAAAACTGTTGGAAATTTGCTTAATATCGGCGCTTAGGCAAATTGAGGTAACGACTGTGTAAGAAATTTAACCAGTCTTGTGAAGCTTGCATGTATCATAATGCACGTGAGTATAGCCATTTCATATTAGTACAGTATTTCGTTTTTCATACTTTAAATGTTTAATTTTTCTGCGATCACGTGTTTGACTTTGTAGAGTTTCAAGTTGCATAAATGGCTTACTGTCTAAATACGTTTTCATGGGATGCGTCCTTTGGTTTCGGAAATGACGACTTCACCCTACACTTCTTGCAAGGAATGTATACAAACTCAGAAGAAACAAACGTCATAGACCAGCGAGTGTTGATTCAAAAGAAGGAGCGTACGGTTCATTTGAAACAAATCGAAGCGTGTTTCGATTAATATAAATTAAATAAACATGTGTCCTAAGAGGAATTCCCTTGCGTGAATAAGAGAAAGTATTGTGTATTATGCTGTTGAGGGTAACGTTTTTATGGGTTTTGTGGTTTCTTAATTGTTAAGTATTGTGCGCTGTACTGTATGTAGTAATAAAAAGAACTTGCCATCTTTTGGAACAACACCGTACATCCAACTCCGGAATAAGGCAATAAATGTGTTAGCAATTTCAATGGTTCCGCCACACCGTCCTCCTAACAGCATTGTGTCATGGACATGTAACTTTATTCAAAGAACGCTGAGTGTATCACCATGTAGTGTTTAGTCAATGCTTGCGTGTATGCCATCTAACTTTCCTCTGGATACCTGCTGTGCCCTTTAAGGATTAATATTAATATTTTGACCTGTGGGTAGTTGTCCATAATATCAACTTGACTTATCCACTGCTCAAAATTCCGATTACAGTGGCCATTATCGCCGTCATTGTTACAATCTGTGTTGCCCGGAAGTGCGGCTTATTGGCGTCTGTCATATCGCAGGTGAACTGCATGATCGTCTAACAGATAATAACGAAATCGGCGAGACGGTTGTGTGAAGAACCTTGTGTCCTTTTAAAAGTTTTAATTACGAACTGTGAATTACATGTAACGGATCAAGCGGGAGTGGAGACCATGGTTAATTCGTAGTAACAACTTGACGTAATGTCTGAACACGTACATTGTGTGCTTGGGAAGTGTTTTATAGAGATATTCAACCGCGTCTACGACCTGGATACAGATCTTTGCTGATATTATACATATATATATATGTTATACATTTTCTTCCATTCAGAAAAAATGTATATATATATATATAATCTCCTGCATAAGATAGAGAAATTCAGAAAGATGCATTTGAATATTACAGTGGTAAAAGCGTTTCATCTCTTGGAGTTGCGAGCACTCTTTTGAATTGGATATTTCAAGACTAAGGGCATGATGAGCCCATATCTTGAAGACGAAGGGAGTGGTGGAAAGAGTTGGTATCAAGGTGTATTTTATGGCCGAAGGTTGAGTAAAATTCGCTTTTAGAAGAAAGGAAGTAGGGTGAAGAGGGTGAAGGGGATATAATAGTTAGAATGAACGAAGAGAGAAAGCTGGAGAGGAGAAGGTGCGCAGTATACACAACATTTATGTTATTTGTGGGTCGGCCTAAGGAACCTTTCTTAGGCCGCTGCAGTGATGTTAGTAGCAGCGGCCTTTATTTTACTGCCGTATGTTGTACGTCCGATGAGAATGTGCTTTATTTTTAAGTGTAAAATATAAGGGAATATGGATAATATTTAGGAAGAAAGATGCAGACTTATACATAACTTGATGTACGGTAATAGCTTAATGCAAGATAAAGCGACGAATGCAGGAGAATTTGAGTTTTAAAAGCTCATAACTCGGAAGCGTTTTGTAGAGTTTGTTGTGTTTGGACAAAGAATGCTTTCAGAGTCTGGCAAGCCTTAAGTACTTCTTCCGGACTTAGTTTCGTTGGAAATCATTTAACTAAAGTGTAGAATTTTATAATTTTATTGCCACATTTGACAGCGATTTCTAGCATAAACTACCTTTAGTGTCTCATGTTCACGAATAAAATAATTCCATCGCCCTTGCCCATCAAAGACTGTTGTCGGCCTTTAGTTTTCATTATTTCTTTATCCCTTGTGTCTGTAGACTTGTGTTTGTTTTTGTGTTTTTTTTGCTGTGCTGTTAGTAGAACTATGCGGTGTCGAGTGATCGCAGGCAGTGAGTAATGAATTATAAAGGACGTGGAAGGAAGAGGTCGTGGCCTAATTTAAGATAATTTCCGGCGTTTGTCTGTAGGGACTGAGGAAAGCACTGTAGATACCTCTTCGGATAATGAGTGTCCCGTACGATATTCGAACCGAAGATTGGTCGAATCCAAACCAGAATCGTTACCGCGTGGACCACCTTGCACAGTTAGTTGATGCCAATGCCCAATTGCTAAATTTGGTCTTCGTAGTAGAAAAATGGCGCCCTGTAGGTGGACACTTTGTTCCCGGCTTGTTTCTTTAATCCAGTGCCCCCACGTGTAGTGTGTAGAAGTCGAAGGTCACAAAGATTGTGTTGTCTTGTAGTTTCATTGTTGTAAGATACTTGAAAAGATGGCATAATAGGTCGTTTAGCCTTAAGCGCACATGTAACCAGGAACTGCCTGCGTTGAGGTAGGCCTATTTCATCGAGTGAGCGCCTTTACTCCATAATTACCATCGACACATCACGTTTATATCTTCGGACTTTTTGTTCTACTGTCCTGGGAAGGTCTTAAAAATAACGTGATTGGGTAGGTTCAGGAACTTCATTTAGTGTAAGCTGTAATCAGTTCTTAGTATTTTTTTTTGGTATTAGTACAAGTAATACGTTATTACTTACTGGCTAAGCACAGCCATTCCTAATAAGTTTTTTGCCTTCTGAAGATCATTTGAATAACAAATGGTGCCAAGGTTTCGTATTGACATTCTTATATTGAAGTAAGAATTTTTTTAAAAAATATGACTGGCCGTGGTCTAGAAATATGTTCGAGGAAAGAACTGAAAATAAAATGTGAACAAAAGCAAAAAAAAAATTGCTACTCCACTTTCACGTAATTTTTAAGAACCTTGCAGTAAAATACTCCCAGCTTTTACGAAGACCTGGCCATCGGCAGTCGTCTGCACGACACTATGAAAATTTGATTGTTTACAGGGAGAAGTACTCGTTCTGCACCGGGATGCGGTAGCTTTTCATGTCATTCTGGCGATATGGGTATATGCGATGGTCAGTCATCAGACAGGTTCATATGGCTTATAATTTCGTAACTGAAGGACTTACACTCGTGATTATATCGGGAATTCGTCGCCGACTATCTTCTGTTTCCAGTGCTGATGCAAAATCTTGGCGGTCAGAAATTTAAAGGTGATCGCGATGTGGAAACAGGTGCGGTTTGCGTGATAACTGCAAGAAATACGGCAGAGTGATGTAACAGGCTATTGCGCAGACGAATACGGTTTGAACGCCGGGTAAGTAAGGCAAAAATACATAGTCCTAATATTTAACACTATTTGCTTTGCAGTGGTTTAGTTTCTTCTGATCCGATCGTTTAAGCTTGGGATCCGAGGCGTTGGGCAAAGCTTCTGTTACGCTCTGTTTAGCCACATTTTACACATAAAGGAGGTCATCAGCGAAAGGTCTTTTGTTTCAATGCGTCGTTTAGAAATATGTGTGTAAAGATGGCTTGAATTAGTTGGAAGATGGTTTCTTTTCAGAACTGGTACGTCCAGTTGTCACAAACCCTGTCTGTATAAACCAATAAGATCGACCGCGGTGAGTGTTTAAGTCATTTATCGTCTCGATGTTACTAGGAAATGAGTAGAGAATTGTTTTATTTCGCTGGGATTTTTAAATTTATGAACGCCTCTATTGGTTCAGGAGACAGGTAGTTCGACTGACTGTGAATGCACATACAAATTACGTATGTACGAAATATTGCTTGTAAGTCAACAATTTCAACATATTTCGACCGGGTGAAACTTTGAGGTTGGGACGGATAAATGTAACACAAAGGACATATGCATATACAAATAATACATTTTTCAAAGAAGTAGAAGGACCAGTATTAAGGTAGCCTAATAATAGTTGTGACATTCTGTAACGCAATTACAATAATGAACAGTGATAAGGATTGTTACCCCATTGGATTTAAGCGACGTAACGCTGTAAGAACGAGTCCAGAATGCTAACTCGTGATGTACATTGCATTTCATTACTAGAGTCGGCATTAACAACACAAGACGCATATGGCTGAAAGTCTTGGAGTAGGAAATCAGGCTTCACGAATTCTGCATGGAGTTGTCTGTTTGTGCGATTTGCTTGATGCGTAATGAAGGAGGTTAAAAATGCAGTATACTAATTTTATTTGCTATTCATTGATTTTGTCTAGGATTATGAAATTTTGTGTGTAGATAGAAGATGAGTATGTCTAGAAACTGCGTAAAAATGTTATTGGTTATTCAGCAATTACAGAATATTTCGAAGGACTGCAATTATGAGGTTACGTGTGACCGATAAATTTAACGTACACTGAATCATCCTAGACACGAAAATAATCAGTTCTTCAGAGAAATATAATAAAAGACCCGAATCATAGTGTAACGTTCTGTAATGTATGTACAGTTGTGAACAGCAACACAAACTTTGACTCCATTGGTTTCACTGGTATTACCAACTGAGAGGATTTCAGGATGCAAAGATCCGAACGCGCCTTAATGTTATGTGTTTCCTATCTTATAATTTCGTACTTTACCTTATGTTTACGTCTTCCACTTGTCCCGCCTTCTATCAAATTTTCGGCTAAGAGTCGTGATAGTTTACATTTCAAATCACCGTGAAGCGTCGTATATGCCCAGCCCATCTTGTGTTCCTTGATGTGGGCACCCTTCTTGTATTTGGTGAAGAACACGAATGGTCAATCACCTCATTACGTCTGTTCATGCGGCATTCTTCCGTTTTTGGCTTTATATCAATGTAATTGTGCGGATTTTTAAAGTTGCAGCTGCGTGCTATTAATCTACTAGTATCACTTTACTTACTATCGTAAATTGAAAGATTACGTAAAAGTAGACACCAAATATTAATCTTGGAGTTACCGACGGAGGCAGTTTCGAAACATAATTGAAACTATTTTGTCGTTTTATCATCGGAGAATCTGTTTTTATTACTGTGATTTACTTTATGTGCGGGAGGGATACACGGATGAGAAAATATGTTTCCATTATTTCTCCATGCTTTGATAGAACTCTCATTTGTGAGATAATGGGTAAAATGTTGAGAACTATTTTTGTGGACGCTGTATTTAACGGCACCTAGTAATCTGCGGCTTCCTCTGTAATTATCAGGGGCGCGTCCTTCATCAGCCCTGCTTCTGAAAGTGACCCTCCTGCAGTTAATGATACCCTTACTGCCAGAAGTTAATCACACTTGCTGCAATTTACTGGACGATTGTATTTTTCGTGTTGACAGTAAACTTCACTAGGTTATACTTATCAAATGTCCCACTTGCAATACTGAAATAGTAATAAAAAATAATAATAATCATTTCAGTTCAATTTTGATGGGTATTAACGTGCAGGCTTAACAGCACAAGTACCTGTTATAAAGCCAGCACTAAAACACAAAACACAGAAACAGTACTAATACATAAAAACAAACACTAAAAAAAACAAAAACAGTATTGCAGGAAAAGCAATAAAAAGTACTGGGACAAAACCCCTATACTCTGAAAAAACATAGATGGTTTAGAAATGTCACAGAATAGCGCAAAATCTCTGTTAATGAAATAATGGGGTTCCTATGGATATCAATGACTTTGCACTCACGGTTAACAGCCGGAACACACCTAGCAGAAGGACAGTTTTTACAAGTAGCAGTAAACATGGAGGAGTTTATAAAATTACGAGAAAGAACTCGAATGCAAGTAGTATCCAAAAGAGACGGGCAACATTTTAAACCTGAATAAACATAAATAAAAAATAGTGCGTCCAAATAAAAGTATTCTGTCGTGCAGTGTATGAAACTTTAGAAATTCAAGAGAATCCTCGTAAGTAACATGATCATGATTAAAGAAACGATACTGACGCAGGGCTGCGAACTTCCGCTGAACACGTTATAATGATGATGACGATGATGATGATGATGATAATAATAATAATAAAACAAATACCAAGAACTGGCGAACGAAATACGTGATGTGTGGAAGCAGGACGCAGTAAAAGTGGTCCCGATAGTAATTTCAGCCACGGGAATAATTCCAAAGTCACTGTCACAAAGTCTGAAGAGACTTAACCTGCACCCAAACACATATATACAGATGCAAAAAGTGGTAATTCTTGGCACATGTTCAATTGTAAGAAATTTCCTAAACTACACATAAGACCACCGAGCCTAATCCTGTTGATGAAATATCCCAGGATAGGTGAATATTTCCCAGCTAAAGCTGAGAAGTGAGAAATTCGTGTAATAATAATAATAATAATAATAATAATAATAATAATAATAATGTATAACTTCTGACGACACAGGTACGAGTCCTCTGACGTCGCTCCTCGAAACAGAATGCGTTGCTCTATTGTCTAAGATTAACACGCGTGTCAGGTTGTCTCCCCCTCCCCCCACCCGGCCGCTTACATTTTAAGAAACTACTTGCTACTTTTAAGAAGGGCTTACGACAGTTTATATTTCTACACCCTGTTTTCGTGCGCGTTATGTTTATGTTTTGTACATTTATGATGCAGTACCATACTTATTTTAAGTGTAATCTTACAGTCAGTGAAGAGAGGAAAATGCAAATCAGTAGTTAATGTACAACCCTACATCAAGACCACATATGATTTTGACAGAGGGTACAATATGTTACTGCTATCAGTGTATAATGTGTTACGAGAAATGAGATATAGACTAGAATTGAATTTTGAATGATGGCTCCAGCTGGTAAATCGCATGAAGAGATGAAGAGGCCACAAGGGGGCTTACACCGTCCGTATTGACCGACTCTGCCAGGGTATATAATGATTATTATTCATAAGAGAGTATATTTCTCTTTTCACCTGTATTTGCATAGGGAAACCTAAAAGGTTATTCCACATATACTCCGGCATATATTATAATTGAATGATGTAGAGAAAAAATGTACTAAGTCGCTTTCGTAAACCTAGTAGTAAAGTCCGCAAATTCTGTGTTCGGCCGGTTTTTGACGACGTGTTTTGTCGAGCAATAATAATTCTTATCATACAGTTAACATGATAAGGCCATAAAATGGGAACGGCTCTTCTGTGTTGTGATATTAGTTGAACTGTAAACGGGGTTAAACTGTAACATAACGCGCTTGTTACTTAACACATCTAAATTTTTGTGGTTATAGTAAAGGATTTATAAGCCCTTGGGCTGCATGAGAATCACGACACCTTTTTTTACATACGATGCATATTAAACAACCGCCCCATCCCTTTCCTTTTTTTCTGTCAACCCCTTCATCTGACGTCTCACTCACAAGCGTATTGAACTAAGGGCGGGAACATTAAATCGAGGCTGAACATGATCCCATGAGGTGACATGTAGACAATGTTCTCCTTTCTCTTGATCCACCAAACAGACCCCTCTCAAGCTTCTGTCATCTCACACCCTTAGCAGTTGCAATTGTAACAAAACGTAGCTGTTAGACTTCTTTCTAACCCCCAACTAACCACAGTTAACCCCCCACCCAAAATGGAAATCACGTCTCGAGCGCATGAGAACCAGCCTGCATTTTCCTTTTCTTGTTGTAGCGTATAACCTGGCTTTTTGGTGCTTCAAAATCCACGGTAGAAGTGTCCTAACCAGGCACATACATTATGTGCGATAACATGGGCACGACTTCAGTAAAAATCTTGCCGTTGAATATATGTGATTTTCTGATATACTGTGTTCACTTTGTGCTTTAATCGGTTTGGTTTTACCGGTTCATTCGCCTACAGTGCAGTCTGCATTAGATCTTACAACAAAATATAGCACGTGTTGAACCAGATCCACCTAATTTTAAGATGTCTGTGTGACTCATTAAATGCGTTAGTTTTAACCTGCTAATGACTAATTCGTGTTATGGTGGTCTTAGACCTTAAAAGTTTCGGAAGTTAGTGTGACTCCATCTGGTGGCGGTGACTCGGAAGTTTATCTGTGATTGTACGTACCTGTTACCACGTTAGACGATTTTGTGCACCTTAAAACTCCTGAATCCTTCGCCGAATGCTGACGTGATTTAGTACGGAAGGCAAAAATCGAAAAATTGTCTTGGATCACGGTTTATTATTTCGTCAGAGTATACACATCATCTGGTGGCTTAAGTGAATCGAATTGTGTCTGACAGACCGTTTAGATATTATTGAGATTAATAGTTCGGCTTAGTAATTTTTTTTTTGAGTTGGGTGTTCTCTTTTAATAATCGTATTTGAAAGCTTTGTGTATATGTGTGTGTTGAAAACAATGTAATACTAATTCTGTCAGCAGGCATATTTCTCACGTTCTGTTAATCCAAGCCCGCTTGTGCATGTTTTGATCATATGAACCATATATGGCAAACAATGTTAGTAATGAGAAAGGATCTTTGCAGCGTGCAATTGAAGAAATTGGTGTAATCTTTGTCTCTTGATCCAGAACTTACTCTTTAACAGTGTTTAAATATCGTGACATGTAAACTGTTCATGAATTTATAAGTTTTGATTACAATCAGCTAGAGTTTGCAGTTAAAATTGAATTTTGTCGGCATCATCGTCCCTTTCCGTACCTTTCATTTCAGCCTAGAAAGTAACACAGAGCATTCTGTAGAACTGCAGACCCTGGTTGTTGACACGGGAGACAAGATTACCAAGTGTTGGGCGAACCTAATTTAGAGAGACAACTTATTTGAAATTCGCAGCCCGATCCGGTTTTCACCCACCATAGTTCCATACATTTGGAGTTCATAAAAAGAAAACATATTTTTATGTTACCTATGCAAAATGCAAAAGTTTACTGCAAAAGCACAATCTTTTTAACCTGCCATTCAGGCTGATAAAGTGGGGGGTGGGTTGCTGGGTGTGTTCACTAGTGAATGTTCTATTTTTGCTCAACACTCCCACCGCCCCAATCTAAGAGACAAGGATGAATAAATTTGTTCTCCAGTTTAGCTTGTTAATAGAAGTGTTAGACGTAAGTTATAGCGCACTTAGTAATACTTTTCACTCACAAAGTATAGCATACAATTTCTGTAAAATGTTTATCCGGTGTTTCGTTTTGTGACGCAGCTACGGTGCTTGAATAACAATGGTGGTGCAGACTTATCTGTTCAGTGATGTAACAGAACAACGTTCCCACAGATCTTATTATGATAACATACGAAGCCGGAGCTGTTAAAAGTAACAGTTATTGCCCTGCAAATTGGAATACATTTTAAATGAACTGAAGTTATAATTTCATAAATATAATTATAGTTTTGTGAAGAAGTTTGAGTTACGTGCTAGAAAAGGGTGTTTCAGCGTTTTTTTCTGGCTGAATTCCCAATTCAAAGTCATCGATCAAATACATCTTCATTATGTGCCACAGTGGTGCAGGTTTTGTTTATCCTTATCCTTGTTAGTTGTCTTTTATGCAAAGAACTCGTCTTCTCCTCGTCTTCTTAAGCAATAACCATTAGGAAAGCTGAGCTGCAGCACTCAACTTCACGATTTGCTTGAGTAGTTGACAGTTGTCCGCCTGGTCAGGGAATTTCATGGTGTTTCTGTTTTATGAAACACGAAGTTCATCCTCGGGTTCACACATGACGTCTTCGTTTCCTATCCTAAAGAGTCTCAATCCATTCCACACGCTCACACCCGTCCGTGTGTGCCTGGTCTCTTGCCGTTACAGTTTTGTCTGTACTTATTGTCTGGCCCATCTCATCTTTTGATTTGAACACCCAAACAGTGGCGTATTAGGACTCTGCAAATTGCGGATATCCTGATTTATTCAGTCTTCATCTTTCTTACGTCCAGAATGTCTGTCTCGTACTGTTATAAAATATTTTCAGATTGCGAGACCATGTTTCGCATCCATAGCACGTAGTGACTTATTTTAACAGCACCTAGCTTACGTTTACTATTTTTATCGTCTTTTGCGTTTTCTGTTCTGTACACGAAGCAGAAATTTAACGCTTTATAGCGTGCTATGTCTGCAGTTGCGCCGTGTTAATTCTTTAGTCTACTGCCGTGCGTGCGTGCGCGCGCGCGCATGTGTGTGTGTGGGTGGTGGAGTGGATGAGTGGGTAGGTGTAACGATGGATGTGGGTGGCGTGTACTGAGAACTAGTGACAATATTAATTGGGCTTTATTTACCAGGGAGGCACTTTACGTGGAAGATCTGGTTAAGGTGTATAAATGTACTACAAAGACTGCGGAAGACAAAATGAAGCCTGTAAGAGTCTTGTTTGTGACGTGTGAGATTTTATATTCTCACATTGGTGATTACTAAAATGAGGGATTCTGAGGAGTGACGCCGTGTAGTCTGGTAAATTCACATCAACACAGAGCATGTTGTATCTTCCTGAAGGTTGAGGCAGCAGGTTTCTCTGACGCGCTGTTACACATGTAAAAGGTAAAGGTAAAAATTTTCACTATACACGTCGTGAAGGCATACAGAAGGAGTGGAGGTATAGTTCCACTCGTTATTAACCTCGGCAGTAGATGTACCTGAGTTGTGTTCAGGCCCCGGCCGGTTTACCCCTGGGGAAAGATGCCCGGCACCAATTGAGTTGATGGCTGGGGGGGGGGGGGGGTGTCAGAACTGGTCTGGACGCTTCGGGGTGTTGGTACCTAAATACGTACACCAGACTGCAGGGCATCATGTCACAGAAGAAACTAATTTTTATGTTACGTGTTTTTCTTCCTGATTCATGAAGTTTTTTCGTTATTTCAACCGTACATACTGTGGTTTTGCAATATTGTTGCCCCCAGCGCGCAAATATTTCTGACATCTGCTTTCGGTATATGATATATTAATGTTGGTTGGTTTGGCTAACCCTTGTGGTGCTGATTCCTACGACAGCACGCGCCCCGCTTCTAACTAGGCCACCTTGCCTGCCGGTCTGTTTTGTCGGGCACTTTTGCATATCAATAAGGCATAATACGTATAGCCTACCCTTCTCAACTGTACCAGCAAATGCATATTATAGTTTTTGAAGTTCGCATCGCCAACAGCGCTCATTATTGTTACACATTTTTGATTGGAACCATTTGTCAATCAACTCAAACAGAAATCCATATGTAAAACGAGGTTTCTGTGACCTTATTCAAGATTCAATAGAGTTCTTTCATCCTTTTCATGAGTTGTGTGTCGCGTGGACGAACCGTTTAATATGCAGATTTTAGGATTGGAGGGGGGGGGCGTGATTTAACATTGAATTGCTTTCTGTATTGCGTGTGGCCATTGAGGGGAACTGACACTTGGGGGCATTGTAACAAGAAAAATTTTAGCACCTTGGCACTATTTTGTAGTAATGCTCAAGAGGTGTTATTTGTTCCTACGTTCCTACTGATATGCTTGCATATCCTTAGCACGTATACCAGTTGCAGTAATACTACGACTGCACTTTGCACAGATGTCTGTACTTGGTTTCTTATGTTTCTCAGCATAAACAAAGATTATTTCCCTAAATAGTCTTGATTCATTGGTCTTTGTGATGAAGGCGGAGTTTGTTCTCTGTGAGGTAAGAACTGAATTTTGAAATATTGCTAATATCAGCTGGTGGTATGCCCATTGAAAATTAAACACAACAGTTCCCATCCCTAAAAAGACAGCTCCGTAGAATAAGCTGTGCTGCTGTGCCGTCTAAAACGCACCGCCATTCTCGTGACAGATTTTTTATCTAAACAGTCTGACTAATTCTGATGCCACTGCCATTTCTGTTCTCACGTAAAGTCTCATTCCAAATTGTTAGTTGGAAAACATCTTCTTGCCCCAGTTTTGCATTAAAATCTCTTAACAGAATTTTCATACGTTACAGAGGGAAGTGCTCGAGTATCTGCTCGATTTTCTCGTTGAATTCATCCTTTGAGCCATCACTTTTATCCTCATTTGGGGCATGCGCATTCAAGGCAACAACAGCGATGTCTTACCACTGTATATGACATCCTGTCACTTACATATACTCTCATAACTGCTGATAAGATCCGCTGTTGTAAAAACAGTCCTGTCCCTAATTGATGATTTTTATTTTCTTCAGCCATTGAAACAGGCATAATCCTTTGCTCCTCGTCTGTACGTCCACTAAATCAGATCCGTGCGTGGCTAGTTATCTGGTTTCTGTCTTCAGTTACCCTAACCTGTACAGGGTCCTCACATTCCAAGTCTACTTTACTTACGGGCGTAAATTAATTTCTGTCCGTACTATATAGATTTATTGTCCGATTTGGGTGAAAGCTCGTTCAAGAGAACTGAACATAATCTGTTGAGAATTTGTGAGTTTTGTGAAAATCGGCGCAGGGAAGACCGTACATTCTTACAAGTATAAATGAATTCACTTTTATGCGCGTACCGTGAAGGCTAAGATACCTACAAAGTAAAGAACGTTTTGACAAAGTCTGTGTGCTGCGTCACTGAATACATCATTCATAATCTTGTTGACAGTAATAAGAGAAATTATGATATGACTCAGGTAAAAATAAACAGTTTCGGCGGCCAGCGCGCAGTAGCTAGAACTGAACACATGATTTTATTTCTGCATGGAGTAGTAAACTTCAAACAAACGTGTCTGTTTTTCTTCGATGGGCTATCAGGCATTCGTCCTTAGGTGGTAAGTAAGTAGTGTTACACTATTATACTGTATTTCTATTTTTCCTGCTAAGAACATCTGAGACTGATGTTCTGTCTTTTGTATCCTATTTTGCACTTTTCTAGGGTCGCATAAAATAATTATGCAACTCGATATTACCAGATGACATGGAATTTTCCCGGAACACAGATTGGAGTGACGTGCAGCCGCCCACATATCAGGCTCGCGGCGTGCAGCGTGTGGAACTTTATTTTTCCGACATGTTCCAAATTTCATCCCATTCTATTTTAAAGGAGTTTTGTAGGGTAGAAAACGATGAATCTCGTATCATGTTTTCTGTGATGTTGAATGTGGGACCGAGGGTGGAAGTCAAAGTATGAAGTTCAGTGCCAACCCTGTCTGCTTACATGTGAAGCAATCAGAATGTACTGTGCACTGATGTTAAGCGCGTAGTGTTAGCTGTTCATCGCTTTCTTGCTGAGCTCGCTGCTTCAGACGTTCGGGAGATTATGTGTTGGAAAGGGTCGTGTACGGGACGAATTTGACCAAATTAACGGCAGTTTGAGATTCAGTATCTCGAAAACTAATCAACTTACGGGGCTCAAACGCCCAGCGAGTACATGCAAAGAAAATAAATTAAAACGCAGAGGAAATTTTCGTTGTGTATGTGATATTATGCGGGATGCGGGGTGGCGCAGTTGGTTGAGGCACTGCGCTACAAGCCGGAATGTCGCGGGTTGGATTCTCGATGTGATAATTTTTCATTGAGTTGATGCTTCCGGCCGCACTTTGGCCTTGAAATGAGTACCAGTGATATCTCGGGGGGGGGGGGGGGGAGCGGTCGGTGCACAGGGCTGACAACCTTGCTACCTTCGTGTTCCGATTCCCTAGAAATTCCGAGAGCCACAACCTCCTGTCGCCCGAAGGAACTGTCCAGGCCTGTAATGGGATAGCTTTACGTTTAGCTTTTATGCTGTATTATACGGGACAGCTGCAGCAGGCACCATCCTCAGCTACCACAACCAGCAGCAAGATTACGCTGTATTCAGTGCAAAGGATGACGACGATTCTGAACCAGCAGAAACAGACGACCGACGTGCCTTCACTATCATTGCCGTCAACGTGCTTTTCATGTGGCGTTAAGGATCCACCTTCACTGAACGTGCAGCATACTTGGCACACCATCGCACGTCTGATCGGTCGGCTCGCAGTGCGTCACAGTCTGGTGAGGACCCCATAGCGCGCCGATGTCGTGAATACATGGATCGGCTGAGGGAGCTGGCCACGAAGCAACCACTGCCAGTGCCCGAAAAGGCGAATTTGTACATATAGGCCCTATACAGGAACACGGCCTACAAAGTGTTCTTGGTAATGGGTCTTGTGTGATTTGTACGTCATGTAGAGCTTGTATATGTAACCCATGTTAAAATTTTGCACGTTACGGTAGCGGAACGAGGAGCCAGGGAGAGAGGAAATTCAGTAGATAGTTCTGTATTTTGTAATTGAGAGGCGTGGAGAATATGCGAGTATTTTTAATTTGTTTTTGTTTCTCCTTTCTTGTATGTTATATGATTTTGCTCGCTTTTCCTTTCTTAGCTGTTATTTATTCGTGCGTTCGCTCGCAGTAGAAAAGTCACACACCCATTTTTCTCCATTCATTTATATACGGGTTGGAGGTTGGCAGAAACAGAAAGAAGACTGTGACGAGCTTTCCAGCCCTTTTTGTGAAATACTACTTACCTGTGAAGCAGCTGATTTAGGTTTTCTCTGTCATATTATAGCGTATGTCTACTGAACACTTTAAAGCGTTCACACCACGTTAGCTTCCATCAAAGCGTGAAAAATTAAAAGATATATGCATTTCCAGCAAAGGATAAAATAAAAAATTGCTGTTATATATTTAAACTATGACATTCAGTCCCTTGATAATGTGAGTATAGTTCAGCGGCGTTTCCCTACAAATGGATGTTTTAGGCAGTTGTCACCTTGTCTTTGTAACAGTGGTAGAGAATATTAAACCTACCATCGTCACTCATACAACACATTTAATAATATAGCTTAGGTTCCTCTGTACTCTCTCTATACAATGTGTATTTTGTATGGAGACATCATAACAATATTGAAATGGCGGTTACATCTTGTGTTGTAATGTGAGCCTTTACTGCTGTCTGGTCCAGGAGAGTGTAATCCTCTGGACACCCGATCTCATCCTCTCTTACTTCGTTATTGTTATAGTTTTCCTCTCTTCTCATTTGAATAGGGAACTTCTGCATGCATGGATTTACAGCGGTGTGAGGAATAGAATTAGATAGGACAGAGATGTTATAGTCATCTGATGCTCATTTCGTAGGCTTTTACATTGTAGGAACTGTGCCAGAGCGAGTTGCTGGCATGTAGAGTGAGTATTATTGGATTATCACCATTTGCAGAAACAAAAAGAGTCAAGGGCAGAACACGTCTTTTACCATGCATTCAAGATACTCGTGAGTAATTATATTGACAAATTTCTTCCAGAAATTAATAATTTATCATTATGTTTATAGTCGTCGTCGTCGTCGTCGTCGTTTGTAGACATTACTGATTTCTTGGTGGTTTTGTCGTCAGTAATATATCTAAATCTATAAAACGTGTGGCAAGTAATCATACTGTGTGCGCAGTATTCGCACGTAGCTCTGTGTGCAGCGATGCTTTTTGGTTCGTATGGACCAATTTGCCTCTTAGAGGCGCACCGTCAGTCTGCAAGGCAGCCAGCATGAAAGTCTGAATTCTTCTTCATTTTAGAACATCGTGATTTTTTGCATCGGATTTGGAACAGTAACAGCTTGAACGAATCACTTGCCCCGCAGGTAATTTTTGGTGAAAGTGTGCTGCTGTTTGAGAATATGGACCAGCCTAGCTAACTTCACGGAACAGAGCTCCTTTCCAGAAGCTAGTAACTATTCATATAATCAACAAATTCGCGGAATTTTTAGAACCCGAAATTTAGTACTGTGTTCGCAAGAGCCACGGGTCCCTGTCCGCAGCCAGATGAATGCCGTCGAAATCCTGTTATTTTAGTTCCATTTTAATCTTTTCCTCCCGAGTGCTGTTAGGTCTTTCAGGTAGACTGTTGCTTTCACGTTTCCCCACCAGAACTTTGTACGTTAAGCTTCGCTTCCTTCTCATGCGCGTCACATGCCTTGTCTACTTCTTCATCCTTCGATTGGTCATACTAGTTAATACTTGTCACTCTTATTTTGCGCTGGCTAATTTTCGGTTTAACGCCGTTTGACTGGCTGCGGTCTGTGACGCTGAGCTCTTATTTCTGATGGGAATATTATTTTTTATTTACGAATTTTTTTTGCTTTGGGCTCATTAGCTTCGCCATGTCCACCCGTCTGTCCGCATGTATCAGCGCCATCCCCACTGGACGGATTTTCGTGAAATTTGATATTGTGGACTTTTATGAAAATCTGTCGAAAACATCAAAATTTGGTTATGATAGGGCAAAACTATTAGGCACTTTACATGAAGACGTAAGTACGTTTTGTTTGTTGTCGGCGACATTAAATCGCCATAAAAGTGCTGTGTTCTCGCAACATGGCATTAGGCTGTTACGATAATCGAGGAGGTAGAAATATCACGCTAGCGCGTCACAATGTTACGTTGTACGCACAGTGTGTATCTTGTTCTTTCTGCCACACGTCGTTAATATGCCCTCAAGTAAGTCGTGCAGTGCCTGTGCCAAGCTTAGTATGATGTTTTGTCATAGACTTGTTTATTGTTTCCGCAATTATTTTTAAGGTTTTAACATAGTTACACTTTGCTTGGTATCTCAGTAGGCTGTTACGGGTTTAACCGTACGAACAAACGTGTACTATGCATGTAAATCAAATTATATATATATGTTTAGTGGGTAGTGGGTCGAATTCCAATGTTAGTAAAGGCTGAGGTACGTTAAGGTTTGCGGGACGGAAACCTTACGTATTTCGGGGAGTGTCTATATTGCCAGAATATACGAACAGAACTCCCATCTCAGCGCTTTCCAATTTATTTATGCTTCTCCACAAGCAGATATTACTGTTTGTTTTAAGCTCATTAATTTTGTCTTTCAGGCGTTCCCTTGTCTTTTATTCTGCGATTTTTACTTATTTTTTGTTCGTTCCCGAAATCCTAACTAGTTTCACATCTTAACGTTGTCAAGATTGTCTCTGCTAATACGGTTTGGATCCTGTAGCCAGTGCAGTTTAGCTTGCTGCTTTTCGCGTCAACATTTTCTGCATTCTTTGTCAAACCATATCTTACGCTACTTCAAGTCATAATAACCAAACCGTCTCTGGCTGAAATTTTGATACTCGCTCTAATGTCTTCCTGTCCTGTTCATGTCTCGGCCATCGTTTAAGTTCTGCAAAGCTGCAAACCGTTCTGACATTTTAACCTGTCACTGTTCTGTAACTTCCATGTCGTTTGGTTTGTCTCCATGTCAAACTTCTGCGTTGCTGTTTGCTTACTAACGTGACTCTGTGACTTTTGCAACCACCAGATAGCGATCAGTATCACAGTCAGCTTCTTTGGACGATGGAACATCCAATATACTGGGTCGCCATCTTCCTTTCTCTGAAGATGTGACCAGTCTGATTGTGTGTTGCCATTAGGAGAACCCCAGTAGTACGTATGAATGTTTCGAGGTGGTAACATTGTAGTACTCCTGGCAATCAGGTTTTTTGGGTGTGACAAAGTGTCCCACTTTAGCACATGATCTCCTTTATTGCCAGTTGCGATATGTACGTACGCAACAATAATATTACATCGGCGTGTCTTGGAATTATACGCTATACGAAATTTCATTATTTAGACTTCACTGCCCTTATTGCTGGCATGTTTCCCGTAACGTACGGATTTGTGACTCTCATTCCAATTTCCATAGAACAGTTTATAAAGTCTTCGTGTTCAGTATCACCGTTGTTTCATCTGACCTCTTGCATGCTGCCTAAACCTAACACGTAGTCTTGTCAACTCTCATTCTCTTGGAAATGCCGTCAGTGAACGTGACGTGTAGTGCCTTGACAGTGGAAGGTGCGAATGTTACATGTATAAGGACTATATCAGGAGATTTTCAACGAGCACAGGGAACTGTTTGGAAGGAAGTGAGAAGGGCGACACAAGTTAATACCAGAAGAGTAATATAAGGTAGTCAATGCACTTTCTGTTTACATTCTTATAATTATCAAACTAAAAGAAAGAAAACAGCTAAAAGGAAGTGCAGTAATGCCTGAAAGATGTGTGTGCACGCACAGATACGCACTTCAACTGAATTCCGCACGCAGCGTAGAAACAACCTTGATTACAGCGCGTCGGTTCGGACGAAACGGAACCTCGGAAAATCGACACTCGGAGAAAAGAGACTGCAGCGTACTTGTATTTATTATTTCTTGCTATGATGGAATTCGTGAAGGTTCTTTTAGTTTAAAGGTTTTACGTCAAAATAGTACCGCTAAATAAATTAACAATTCAGCACCTTATTTTGAAATTGTGTAGCTTGAATAACAATTTTGTGATTAGAGTTATAGTTGTTGTACAGGTCTTTGTACATTAAGGAGCGCCGTTGAAATAACATGTTTCTTTCCATGTTTTTTTGGCTGCAGTGGCTGCAGAGTACCTAAATTTATACTTATTTTTCAGTGCTTGCTCCAAAGGGCCTCCAAAGAGGGCTCCGGTATTTAAGGAACTTCACGTCAGATCTGAGGTGGGAGTGCCCAAAACCGCGCATAGCCTTGTAAGAGGCACCACTTCTCCTGCCAGTCCAGTATACTCATTCTGTGAAACTGTAGGAGAAAATGTTGCCAGATGAAACAGAGGTTTTCATTCAGAGTTATCATTTGAGGTTGCTGCTAACATCTTAGACTATGTATGTTGCCTTTTCTGTTTCGTTATAAGAACAAGTTTTCAAGTCACTGACGCAATCTTAATTGCTTCATGTCTTTTGTGAATGGAGTTAAGTTTAAAATAGGTTGGTACATAAGTGTATTCATCTTAATATTTCTGATTTAGTAGAATTGTGAATAGACGGCGTGTTTAGCTGTGTATCGTATTTATTTATCTGGTTGACATTTTGTTCGATTTTACTCGTATATATGATGAGGAGCAGATGGTTTTGACTCTCCCTCTATTTCTTCCCTCTTTCACCTCCCCCATGCTTTCTCCCCACCGTATCTCAAAAGTAATATTAAATTTTTATAAGAAGGATAAAAAAAAGAAAAATAGAAAATTCTTTTTCAGAGTAATATAGGTTTATGGCTTCCATCTGTAAGATTACTTTAGACGTTTCGAAAGAAAGTGGACTTTTCTAAGGGATGACTTGATGGAGGTAGTGGGATGAGAGGGAATCCGGAAGAGAAAGAGAGAATGAAAGGAATAGTAGAAAAGAAGTTTTTTTCCTCTGTCATATTTTATTCCGTTTTACTTTAAGAGTATTTTTGTGCTAAAAGCTCTTGTTATCAGATCCGCTCAGGTATTGTTACATTCACACCAACATATAATGCCACACAGTTCATAATATCCATGAAACAATGATTATACTCGAGAACTGTATAGGCCTATTACAAAAGCGAAATGGCGTATTCATTTCGCCTAGGCTTCATTTCAAATCATTATTTCCTTTTGGGGTTATTGTTTTCGTGTCTGTAGATACTTGTTCCCTTCCTTGTTGAGTATATTATTCTTCCTCCCCTCGCTACCCACCAGCACTCCTAACTCAAACATCCTCCAGGAAGTTGATACAATGGAACGTACATAATCACAACATTATAGTTGTATATTCTAGTGCGAAGAGCTTTGTTTAATCCATTCACCATAGTTTCTTGCAATGCCATCACATCTTGGAGCCCACAATTGGGTAGACATACTGTTTGTTACATACCCCACTCACTTAATGATTAACATGTCTTTAATCTTACCCTATCTGCAAGCGATAACTGAAGCCCCTAGATAAACGTAGCAGTTGTGGACATTTTAGTAATGTGAACAGCATGCTGCACGGTCCGCGTACGTTGGGAGTCTTTCGCTTTGCAAATCTACCCCAGCTGATAACACAAAACTGTCTGCACTGCATCGTAACTGCATGGGGCCAGGAGTTACACATAACTTCATGTCACGGATCTGCAGCTGAGCAATGACGCTGCTAATTTTAACTGTCATGAGTTCAATGTAAACTACGGTAAATTTAGAAAGAGACCCTTACTCTGCTGCTTACAAGCTTTGCTCTTTACGTGCTGTTTCGCTGGCATTTCATTCTGTCGATACTTATTGAGAATCTTAAATTTTTCCGAACTCACCAAATCTGTTTACCACCTTATTTCAGCGATTCTCTTATGAATGTTTTAAAATTTTAAAATTTCTGGAATATTGCGTCAGTTCTTTGATGGCGTCTAAGACTCGGATGTCGAAAGAGTATATTGTGTGACCAAAACGCGCTGAAAATCTTCGTGTGTATAAATACTAGTCATGGCATGGTAAACACAAACATAGCAACCAAGAATTCACAATTGAACTTTTTTTCTAACGGGCAGTTCCGAGCAGAAGTCAAGTCTACTTTCCTGTTGCATAAATATCTGGTCTTACTTGTTTGTTAGTAATATTATTATGGTTTGATTTTGTTTCTGGGAAGGGCCAATTTTTAAATACAAATTCCGATGCAAAAATTTGTTGGGTGTAACTTCAACATTTGGTATCGCCGTGACGTTTGTAATGGTTGAAATGGACATTGATATATACGTCTTTATATTTGTATGTGTCTGTCTGTTTGTCTGTCTGCCTGTCTGTACCGTGTAGAGACGCCCATCATGTGTCTGTGTACCAAATGTCACTTATCTAGCTGAAGTGCTTCATTACTTACCGCCGCAAACCTGAAAATTAAACGAAATATTCCCACGCTCGTCATCCTGTTGATTCACATTTCTACACTATTTTCGTAACAGGTTGAATGGTTTTCTAAACTCTGTTACCATAAATCACATGAGGATCTGAAAGTAAATGCCGCTAGTGTTGCTACCGCCAAAAACGTCTGCGAGTCCTCCATGTTATTACTAATTTTTGGAAATTAAATGTGCGTTATTATGCCCGTATAAAGTTTCGTTAAAGTCGATAAGCTGGTTAAAGAGCAGAAGTGAGGGACACATCACAGCATGTTCCTTTTAAGGGGAGTCAGGTAGGCTAAGAAATAAGAACTGGACAGAAATGGAACAAGTTTTTGTTTGTGAGAGAGAAATCTGGGTGTATGTAGAGTTGTTGCTTTTGATTAGGCTACAGACTCCCAGTATGTTATGTTCTTGTGGAATAACACTTACCGTGACGATATTTATACTGTATTTTATAGTTTTGTGTGCATCCACCTACAAAAAATGCTGTGAAAGACATTGAGAGTTAAAAATCGGTAGGCTAAGTGTGTCTTTTGAGGCTTAACTGTAATTTTTAAGTGTTTACAGGAAGCCGATATTGTGTAACAGCCAGTTCCATACTTTCTTTAAATAATGCTCGTTCATTTTGTAGGGTCGTTCACGTTTGTTCTCATGCGAATGACTGATCTTGTCCTTAATTGATGTCCATGTGGCCATCTATAATTGAAGCCCTTTTTTTCGTCTTTTACTGAATTCCACTTAGCAGTGCGGCGCCGTACTCCTTAGCAATATGAGATAGTGTGTAGTGGGTTGTGAATAGTCCTCGGGAAGGAATTTTAGTAATATGAAAAGCTGGGACGTGCCAAGAATGTGTAATATTGTGCGGAATAGTCGATATCGGGTCTTCGGCCTACGTATATGCATAGTGCGCTATAAAATGAATGCAAGATTTCCATAGAAAATTAACCAGTTTGTATTATGGAATATTAGGAATTTAAACTGTGTGCAGTCGAAAAGTGCTATAAACAACGTGTTTTGTCTTGCGGGCTTCGAATATAACGGTCCTTTCGTATTTATAAGCGAGTAAATTTTAAAGGCGGGTACGTATTGCTTGTGGCTTCCAGCTTCAAATGGTGGCGTGTAATTTTCCCCATTCCAGCTACAGTTAACGTATCAGCCGTGTTGTGAATTGCTGACGCCAGCACATTGGCATTAAGTTACAGACCATTTATTTTATGTTTGCGTATTATTTTATGTTTGCAGAGGTGTAGTAGTTTCATCTGTAATTTGGCAGAGCAAAAACGCTGGAGTTCGGAATTAGAAAAGAATGATCCATAAATGGCTAATCTAATAGTATGAATTCTGCAACTTTTTAAATTAATTTAAACGTTTTGAGCCCCACGCTACGGAAGTATCTGTACTTTTATTGCTCTTTTATCTGCACGATAGTGAGGAACGTCACACATCGTGTGGCTTGTATAGTCTTGTACAGGACTTGTATATGCTGTTACATATCATAATACTGTTACCCTCCATTTTAAAAATTTTGACTTCTTTGTGTCATTGTGATCCTCTCCTTCGGACCCTTTGTCGAATTTTAGACCGGCGCATGTAGACGGCGATGCTGATGCGCCTTAAAACGCACATCGACAGACTTGTAGTACCTGATGACAGGGTAACTTTGGCAATCTTTCGTGACTCTACTTCTTTCTTATTATATTGAATTCTGTTTGTGTATCTAATGTATGTCAAAGTTTAGTTCGCTGTGTGGTTAGAGAGACAGTTATATCAAGTACATGTTTATCACTCCGCATTACCAGCTTTATCTCACATTTTTCAATCCGTTGTGTTATTTAAACAGACATTTTGAAAGTTACTGTCCGTGCTTCACAATATTTCAAAAGGATTCATTTGCTGAGATAATGATGCTTCTGTCCTGGATTTTGATGACTAGATATGAAAATGTATTGAGTTTTCTGTGCTATTACTTCTGTAACAACCTCCTTACTAAAATTGACATACGTGGTGCCGCCAACCAAAACAAATTTTATTAGTTTCGTCAATATATGCTACACATTTCGGTCGTACTGACCATCCTCAGGCGTTTAAATACATGACTTTCAAACTCAAAATAAAACGCATATATATTTTAAGTTTGTGAGATCTCACAAATTGTGCAAGCCATAATAATCTTTATGTAGCACTAAAATATCAGTATTTTTTATATTTCTTGTGTGTGGTTTCTTCATTGTGTGTCTTCCTGTTTTGTCAGAACAATTATCTACTGATTTTAAGAGAACTTACGATTGCCCACAAGTGCATCAGGCAACAAAGTTCTCGAGTTAGAATAAGGATTTTAACAACTTTTAGACAAAAGAGGAAGGCATACAACAAACCACGCACGAGAAATATAAAAAATGTTTATATTTTAATGCTACATAAAGATTATTATGGCTTGTACAGTTTGTGAGATCTCACCAGTTTAATATATGTATATTTTATTTTGAGTTTTAAAGTCATGTATTTAAATGCCTGTTGATGGTCAGTACGACCGAAACCTGTAGCATATATTGACGAAACAATTAACATTTGTTGTGGTTGACTGCATCACGTATGTCAGTTTTGATATAATACACCACAACGGGATGATTTCCACAAAGAAAATCCTTACTACTGATTAGTAGAGCCTCCGAGTCACTTTATGGTATTTCAGTTTTTCGTAGTAAATCAACATTATCGGCAGAGGCTGGTGTCGTGGCTATACCTTGGTTAGTGAGAATGCAAGAAGTTCCGAGCAGAAATCGTAACCTAATTTCCTGTTGCATAGATTTCTGTTTTAACGTATCGTATTGGTATTAGCGGTGTGTTTTATTTTTGTGAATGCTTTATTATTTCGATGCAGCGATCGTACTCACCTACGTTAATTTTTGTAGGATATAATCTGAATGTTTACATCGACGCATGAGTTCGAAGCTTGGAGGTTCTATTCCACCCGTACAGAATCTGTGTCTAAGTCATTAGTCTTCCCAAATGTAGAATCAAACAACAATAATAATACAGTAGATATGTGATGCTAGAAATTTAGGCAATAGGAAAATAAGTTGAACTCCACTCTTTATTATTATTATTATTATTATTATTATTATCATCATCATTATTTTCGTCTGTAGTGGGTCTATTGTACATCTCCGGCTATAATAATGATTCACGGGGGAAGATCGAAGTACTTGGATAAGAACATGCCCCGTTGTCACATGGACTGTACAGGGAGCGAACAGTGGTGAGAAGCCGACTGACCAATCGCCTAAGCTGTGACGCTGCCTACCTGTCCGGGGCTAAGGATGCACGCAAAATGTGAAAGTCTCTGCAGAGTCCGAACTAAATTTTTAAACGATTTATTCGAAGTAACGAAAATTGCCTTATTCACTGTGTAGCGTTATGGGGTGACTTGTTTTTCACTAAGAATTGATTTGGTTCATCATGAAACACGTGGTAATAAATTTGTACAACACAACAGTGAACATTGAACACAAATTGTTCGGCCTCGTAAAATGTGTTATGGGTCGCCGTATACCAAGTTACATTTCAAGTAACATATACTCGTATACTGTTAACCATCAGGATGTATTTGTGACAGTTTACGTATATGTACGCCGTATTTTTAAACATTTTTTATTTTATGCATCCGCAGTTTAATGTTTATGGTAGTCGTTTGCTGTGGTTATAAAAGTGAAGCTTTACAAAATTGATGCACGTGAAATTTGTGTGTATGTTAGTGTAGCCTGGTATAGTGTAGGAATTACAACCTTACGCCTACTTGAGTTTCTCAAATGTTTATCTTGCAGAGAATTTATCAGGATGCTATGAATTTGAGATGTGTGTCAAATTGTTTGGATGTAATCGATTCTCTTCATTAATTTTAATGTGTAAACAAGACTTTTTAAGTAAGCGTATTCAGTCATTTTCTTTGTAGAGTGTCGTAATGTTTGAGTGGTTCGTTAAACTTTTATTTTTATCCATAAATACTTACGCGTGTTCAAGGCTAATTTATTTTTATTTAACGGGGGTTAAATGAATTTAGCACAGAAGTACTTCATATTTTGATTCCCTGTCTGACAATGTTGTCAAACAAACGGTGAATGGTTCTAAAGAAATTTCTGTCGTCCCATATCTAAATGGATAATGACGGATGTATGGTACGTAATTAGTACACTTAAGGCAAGCAGCTCTTCCATATAAGATTTTCACGAGCAGTTGATAATTATTCACCTAGTGGTGAAATAACTTTTTTAACGGGAATTTAAAGTCCATCACCTTGGTCACCGTAACCCGTTCCTGAGACGTTAGCTAGCTGTTGTAAAGACAGTAACGATCGATGGGGTTTTGTAAAAGACGGCGTTTGTTTTGTCCATCTGAGTAACTGTCAGATTATATTGAATCTTACTTATTAATGGTAGTCCCATTAAATTCCAGCTTTGTGATGTAATAGCCTACTGAGTTTTTATATACGTCTATCTTATTCTTGTTTCTGAATGATTTTATTCAGTCCATTCCGAAAGTCCGTGATGGACTGCACTGCATCACCGTAAAGCCTCCTTCATCACGCTCGTTAATATTTCCATCTCCCCATACCCACTTTCTTTACTTTCTTTGTCATCACCAGCTGTTAAGATCAGTTTTATTGTGTTTTACAGCGGTAGAAATATTTCACTTCACTAGCGCACTTTAAATCTGCAACGGATGTGTTTACTATCCGCTGTTTCTCTTTTTGCTGTTCAAATCGCAATAAAGATTGGCGAGTTTGGGGTAGCAGAATGCTTCACCATTGCCATGTGCAGACAGATAACCAAGATATGTTCCGCAGCTTGTTCTACATTATTTTTTGTCTTCAGGAGCATATGCCGTTTGCGCGAAAAGAATTCAGTTGTGGAAGCGGGGATATCCAAACAAGTATGAGTGTTGAGTGTGCTGTTCCGTAACTTGTTTCCCATTTTATTCAAAACGTGTAGCGGTATGGTCAGTGATTTGGCACTGAACTGAGAAGTTATTTGCTAAGGAAGAGAAGTGTCAGTAACTTATTTTAGTCTGTTTAACCATGCTGTCCATCTCTGTAGGTTTTGTGGTGTCAAAAGACTATTAACCCTTTAAAGACAAAGCGTATTTATTTTATATAAGGACTCAGTGCGTACCGCGCTGTAAACACTCTCCACGTCGGTTATAAAAACCAGTCTCTTAATGTTTTATAAGGCAAAAGTTGCTGTTTGTTCTGAGTTCCGTACAAAACACATAAACGCAATGTGGGCACCACGTAGAATTTTTTAATGTTAAACCTGGTCGTACGTAAAGTTACCGCTAGGTTTTAAAAGGTTAATGATTGGTTAAGAGAGCAAAGCATGATGTGTATATTATTTTCGTCTACAACAACTTCTAGTTAAAATATACGGGCTGAATTGTGCATCTGTATATGGCTAAAATGGTGACGTGTTTCAGCATATGTCATCTTCAGATTATTACTTTTACGTACGCAAGTGTGAAAGGACTGCTGCCTGCATCTGTACAAGTGCTTGTCCTTTTGTGAACTTAGATTCCTACCAAAATGCACTGTTTACCGTTGTGTAATTAGTACAGCGTAACGAGAATCAGATCGCAGATCACATAGGCAAGCATTCACAGGTGTCTTGCATGAAACCTGCTGTGCCTTACTCTAACATTTTTTCTTACATTTGTCTAGAGAGTGAAGAAACCCACGAGAAACGGCCGTAAGAAAGTTCCTCCTATTCAGGCTACGTTGGAAATCTGTTCCAATAGAGCATGGTGTTATAAATTTGTTCAGATATGCCTTTGTCTGCTCCTGGGACGGTGACTGACAAGCAACGGTTATAGCCTGTTAAAGACTTCCTGTTTTAAAATAAAGTAGCAAAGTCAGTTGACATGCTGCATAATCTATGTAATGAAAGATTATGTCTGTGTGTGTGCTTGTGTCTGTCTGTCTGTGGCACCAGTAACTCATCAGGAAATAGAGATCGAGCTTGAAATTACGGCAATAGTTTTGGAATAAGAGATCGAGCTTGAAATTACGGCAATAGTTTTGGAATGATGTTTGGTTGTGCTGTCCCAAAAATAATCAAAATCGGTCTACGGGAAACACGGGCCGCTGACCGCTGACAACCGTTGGTGTTTGTGAGTCACTTCGGTGCCGTGGTTGTCATTGTTGCTGTGTTCTTTGTGAGGCGTGAGCTGAGGCGGAAGAAAACATTGAGTATGAAAAGATGGAAACAGTTGAGCATCGAGCATCAAATCGGCATGATCGAGACAAATGGTGTTAGGCTGTTAGGGTAGCCGAGCAGGTATAAGCGGGACGTACGTGATTTAAGGGTGTACACACTGACCTGTCATTCATATTAAGTAATTGCTTCGAAACAAATTACACAACATGCGTTTTCAATAAGTCTGTGGGCGCAAATGTGTAGTCAGGTACGTCTTACAATTAATCAGGTGTACGTGTTTTGTTGAAGGTTCTGTTTTTGATATATTATCTCCTCGCTTTTATTGTTGTATTAATTAAATAAACCCCATCAAGCATATCATTCCACGCTGGTCTTGCTCAAATATTTCCTTATAGCTCATGCACTAAACTCTTCGATGTAAGTGTATTTCTGCAGTAACATAAGGTACTCCGGTAAGCCATTTTTTAATACTGCCGGTTTAACTATGGTATTTCTTCCAAGTTAACCTGCTAATGTCTCATGCGTGTTTTAAGAAGTGAGGAAAACATAGAAGAAGACTGTGTTGTAGAAAGGCACGTTATTCATGTCGTCTCGCAACGACCAGGCAAGGAGTCATCAGAGTAAAAACTGTTTCATACAAGGGACACGAAGATCTGTACAGTCTTTCTAAATACGAATTGAAATAACATTAAAACATGTCAATTGAGTTCTTTGTTTTATTGTGTCGCGTTTTATTTTGTCCGGTGTTTACGTTGTATGGTTGCAGTTTGGTCGTCCCTCGAAGAGGGGGGTTACGTTCCACGATTATGAACACGGAATTGCCGTCCCTTCCCTCGTGTTGGCAATGTTTTCCCCGTTTCTTAACTGCGTGAATGCCAATATTTTTTACTCCTCATGCATTTTTATTGTTGTGGAACCCAAGGAAGGTACGTCACTAGTGTTACAAGATTGGATCGCATGCTCTGTATTGTTACACGAGCTCAGGCCTGGAAAGCGTTCCTTTGCATTGCATGTTAACTCACAGCATCACTTCAGGCCTTGTCGCAAGGTATAAATACAAGTATAGTCTCAGATCTTAGAAGTTTCTATCCGTAGGCTATTAAGGAATTTGCTTCAGAAATAGGTATATTTTCGTAGGAACATTGCTAGTGTTTGAGGACCGAATTACGTAGGAGAATATGGAGACCTCAAAGGACGTTACTGGATGCAGGAGGAAACCTGCTTGAAGAAAAGTTTGATAACTTATACTTATTACCAGGCACTAGACACCTTATGAAGGTCAAATCATTGACTATTAGATGGACAGACCTTGTGGCACGCATTAGAGAGGTGAGAAATGCATACACAATTTTAGTCGGGAAACCTTACGGAAAGGGAGACGTAGATGGGAGGATGACATCAGCGGGTTGCTTGGAGGAATAGTAGCTGTATAAGACTGTAGACTGAATTTGTCAGGCTCAGAATAGGGAATAGCAGCAGTTTCTTGTGAACACTGCGTTGAACCTCCGGGTACCATCAAGGCGGTGAATTACTTGACTAGCTGATCAAGTGTTACTTCTGGAGGACTGTGCACCTTGGAGTTCTTGCTTGTGCTCCCAGCTCATTATTGTTCTTTTCTCTGTTGGAGTATTTACTGACGCACTCTGACGACTTTTTTGTTTCTGTGAGTACTTGTGTTTTGCAGCCACATGGTATAATTCTGTCTGTGCTACCCCCACTGAATGGAAGACAGTGTAAAACTATACACACAATAAAACACACAATGATCTTTTACTGACCGTTGTGTCTTGGAGACTGATCGTTAATAATTCTTAATTACATTGTGAGAAGGAACACGATTCTCCCGTACATACTCCGCTGTCAAGGGAATTCCCCCTATTGAATTTATATTTGACAAATAGCTGTTATATTGTAACATTTTGACGAAATTGAATTTTTTTTCATTATATGATCCCTCGAATCTGAAGAATCGGTATTAAATCTTCCCCGATATGATAGCAGAAACTTCTTTCCATTAAAATGACGGCCATAAAAAACCGAAACAGACAGGAGGAGAATGTAAGGGGTGGGGAAAATGTAAGGTCTGTAAATAAAAGAGAGACAGTTAAAAAACTCTTCGCTATCGGCAGTCGTGCATCCAAACTCACGGAAAGTGATCACACAAATAACAGTTCTTTATGAGCATAAAATCTCCTTTCCCTCACAAACCAATCTGCATTTATAGCGAGAGGTTTTGTTGCTTTAAAACGTATTTTACAAGGAGACGTCAGATTAGGAGAACAGACGAACATTTAAAAAGAGTGATTATGTTTTAAGGGATGAGAGAGACAGAAGGACTGGCACTGAAAATAAATGTTTAGTCACAAGGAAAAGTTGGTGTAATATGAAAATAATGGTTTTAATGCGTTCTTGTTTTCCTGTTTGTTTACCCGTGGAGAGCAATGGATATACCGTGAAACAGTTTATGACGTTTGAACATGTACTGTGGCAGGAAGACATAGACCAACGTATTACTTTAAATATCATGAGTAGTCACTGTTAATATAATTGTATTAAGATTCTAATGACACTCTGAAGCCGTTTCCTTCTTTACTTTTATTTATCAAAGTAAGTAGTTGGAGGTGGTTAAAGCGAGAATGGGGTGGGCTGGGCTTTTTGTATGCCTAGCAGCGACAAGAAATGCATACAGAATTTTAGTCGGGATATTTTAAGTGAGGCAACTGCTTGGAAGGCTTCGCTGCAAGTGGACGTAAAATTCTAAAAGGAATCTGAAAGCACTAGTGTGTGAGGATGTGGCCTGAATTCATGTTGTTCGGGATATATCGTCCATTTGTGGTTTCTTGTGAACAGTGATAAATCTTTGGGTTCCATGGCAAGAGTTTCTTGACTAGGTGAGCGTCTATAAACTTTCCAAGAAGGATTCTGCTTTATGGAATTAATGACTTGGTCTGTTGGTTTGTCTTGCCCTTCAGAGTTGTTAGAGGTTGTGGTTCCCACTTAAAGACATAGACTATAACTTACGTTATTCTGAACTGGTGTAAAACGTGTTGGAATTTCAGCTGGAATTTCATCTCTATCTTCGACTTCCACAGATGACGCTTCCCATGATCCATTGTTATACCGTATATAGTCCTTAAGGTACACTGTCAGGTCACCGTTTTGCTAAATATACTCACCATGAATTCGACCATTTCTTGAAAGGCAGCTTGACAGATTAAGCGATGCTGCTGCCTACAGACAACTTCCTACTGGAAAGGTCGAGGTTTCAGTACCGACCGAAGCGTGAATGACAGCTTGTTTTCGGCAGTGACTGCGTTCTGGAGTATATATCCGTAATTAAAAGAATGGCTGGATACATTGGGACAGAATAACGACAGAATTTCAACTCACACATTTGTAATATGGATAGACAGGCTGATACAGACATATGATTATCAAACGGCGACTGTGCGTGTAATATGTGTTAGAAATATATATGTAAGAATCGAATTGTAACATCCTGAATGTCATAATTTCAGGAATCGGCTGTATCAGACCCTGGGGCATTCATTTGACTAAAGAACTATTCAATGAGCTTGCATAGCCGCTAGAGCCATGAATTGGTTTTCCTCGCTATTGTCACTCGAACTAATTGTTTAATTCTCCTTGATTATCTTACATGTAGGCTTGTAATTTGTTTTCATATTGAGATGCTGTGTCGCTAATAACTTTCCTGGGATTACAACCATGTGTTTGGATCTTTTAAGCATGCTGTCACAACGGGCATTGTGACTGTAGGTGAGGTTAAGTATGAAATTTCATGCACGTTTTATATGGACAGAATTTGACTGTGGAGCGTTTGTTTTCTGAGAGGAACCCAAACTCCCGGCCTTCAAAGTGCATTCATTGTAGATATTCTCCCTTTTTGAGCTGTATGTAAGGTACGTGGTATTTTTTGTGGCTATTTGATATGCGTGTGCATTATTTGCCATTCATGGAGCTGGCAGCTTTTCCCCTCATACGGTTCTCTGCAGACAGTTTTTTTCTGAAAGTCTTATATTGAGGTATCCTGTTGCATATTTCATTACAAATTTTTAATTATTTCATTTAAGGTTTCAGTAGTTGATTCGTTGTGTAATTATTAAAATAAATACTTGTAAACACCTTGCAAAGTCATTAGTAATTAAATGTGTAACAGTGTATTTGCGAATACCCAGCTGAATATTGTCTCTTGTAGGTCTAAGCATGTGGTAATATAATTACCAATTTTTAAGGTTATATAGACGGTTTAAATACAGGAACTTCTGTTGAAATATAATCGCGAGAAAAACACAGCTGGGAATCGATATCCAGATTTGTGTTATGCGTGCTGTTGTGTGGCTCAGAATTTTAAAGGTAGGTGATCGACATTACAAATAGCTTACTCCCGAGCAGAGTCTTGCTTCAAAAGCCGATAGTCTGTCACTCAGCTGGTCAATAAATTTCCCATTTTATTTGCACCCTCAGTTCCATTGCTCTTCCTCACAGGAATCCGTGACACGACCCAGTCCTGTGCCATTTGACTCGGTTCCACATTTTCAAACTCTGCTGCCTTGAGGTTTATTACAATGTTTTCTTGCCACATATTCCTAAGTTTCCAGTTTCCTGTACCCTTCCGATTTCGGGGAAAAAATTTTTTTGTGAACTTTTCATCTCTCCAGTGTATGCTACATGCCTTGCCAGTATCTTTCTTGATTTTGTCACAGACAGTATTTGGTAAAGGATACGAATTAAAAAATATATTCCATTATGCGGGTTCTTCAGTATGCTGTTACTTCCTGTCTCTTATTCGTAAGTCCAAAAACTCTCTTCGGCGATCGGAACTGGAAATACTGGATTTTCTTGGGATGATAAGTATGTGTTTATATGCGGATGTTGGGATGATAAGTATGTGTTTATATGCAGATGTTGGGATGATAAGTATGTGTTTATATGCGGATGTTGGGATGATAAGTATGTGTTTATATGCGGATGTTGGGATGATAAGTATGTGCTTAATTATATGTGGATGTTGGGATGATGCGTATGTGTTTATATGTTGATTTTGGGAATGTACATTCTCAGTAGGATCAGGAAGCCCAAACGTTCGTCACGATCTGGGTGACGTGCTTGTGTTTGGGATTGTTGCGTCAGCCTGTTTGGTATCACTTCGTGCCTTGATTGTGTGATCGCACGGACTGTCTCATCACTTAAATGTTGAGGGTAGCTTAAGTGGACTGAACATGAATCGAGACTTGTAAGCACGTAGAAGGTGAGCTCTGCTATTGTGAACTGTAGCAGTTCATAGTTAATCCTATAGCACACTGATATTTTCGTGCCAATTATAAATTCATAATAGAATCTATTAGTATGCTAATAAGAAATCGATGGTCGTAATAGTGTACATTATTCAGGAAAGGTCTTTGTTTTCCTCTATTTAAAACACCGTTATTAATTTTTATATGCATTTGTATTTGAAATAAACTACAAACGTAAATGTCAAAGGGAAACATTTTCCAATCCATGAACGAACAAAGAGATGGAGTATAATAAAGAGTAGGTTACTAAAAAACAAAAAGCGTTAATTTTTTACACACAAAATATTACGCCGTTGCTGCGGCGTTTATGAAAAAGTGGTGGATGGGGGAAAATGAGTGCTGGGGGTTAGAGGTGGGAGAGAGGGTGGTGTGGAGGCTGAGGTAAATGACAAAGAGTTTGTCATGCAGAACTTTTTCACTCAATTATTTCCTTTGTATCGTGACAAAAAGCCAATTTCCATCGATTAAAGGTTCATCGCGATTTGCATGGTTAATGGTTTTTTTAACCTCCCACTCCCTCCCCATCCTCTTGATGTAACATTTACAACTGCGTTTGTTTGTTCACAGTTGGACTCACTCATTATTTTATTTCCTTTACCAGCCTTCCCTCATCCCTGCTTTTTCCCCTCTTGATTATTTTCTGCCGATATCAGCTTGTGTCCTCAGTAATGCGCTCTGTTCAAGTTTCGACTTATGCGTGAAATTACAAAGTAGACCTATGATTTCGCTTTTCAAGAGAGCTTTCCCAGAGCAGAGCTGAGGATCCGCTGATCTCGGATAACATTTTTATTCTGTCAGAAGCAGATATGTGTGTGACACTTGTCCGCTAGCATCTTATTTGAATTTGATTTGCTTCTGTTTAGCTAGTGGCTTGGCAGCTTTTGCAAAACACACTGACTAGCGAAGAGCTGTAAAACCCAGACCGTACTGTCCGAATGTTAACAAACATGGTAAAGCGGTCGGTTTCTTTATTTTTACGAATATTATTGATACGTAATTTCTACCTAACATCTGAAACTCGATTTGAGTGCTGGTATGTTAAAACTAAATATTTTGGAATAGTAATCGTGGGTTCTGTGATGGAAATTTACGACAGATTCGATTGTGTTTGTTGCTGGAGTGGCGTTCATTTAAAATGTTAAGATGTGTTTTTCTCTTCGGTGGGATAATGTTTACTTTTATTAGGACTGAAGTAGCGATAGTGGGTTTGTCGTGGTAGGATTCTGTAGTAGGGCAGTGGTGATGGTAGTCAGTTGAGTTAATCTCGTCTCCGAAATTTGTTGAATGACCTCTAGTTTGCAAAAACGATAAGGTTTTTAATGCCTTATGATAAGAATTACATTGCTTAAAGCCGTTTATTTAAGCAGTATTTTAGGACATCGTATCCGCTTGTATCTATATAAAACTTCAGTAATGCAAAGGTATGTGAC
Source organism: Coptotermes formosanus (assembly GCA_013340265.1). Lineage (NCBI taxonomy): Eukaryota > Metazoa > Arthropoda > Insecta > Blattodea > Rhinotermitidae > Coptotermes > Coptotermes formosanus. The sequence goes on along the minus strand of BLKM01002654.1, from coordinate 590,803 downwards.
GCTTGGAGTTCCATGCGCCGCCGCCAGATGGGAACAACTATGAGAACGTTGGATTCCACAAACCGCCACTAAATGTCAGGAGATCTAAATACAGAGAACTGTTTTCTGCGCGGTGCGATCTGAGCCTGTAATATGAATCAGCTTTATTTACGTGTTTTCTATGGATGTCGGAATAAACCGCGATTCTTCTCCATACAGCATTAAATGATTGATTTTTTAAAACCCTGTCGGGGTGTGTTTACTGCGCGGTACAAAATGAGCCTGTAATATAATTCAGCTTTATTTACTTGTTTTGCACGGACCACCGAACAAAAAAAGATTATTTTCCTATATAGCATTAACTGATTGATTTTTAAAACCGAGATGAAATGTGTTTACTGCGCGGTACGAACTTAGCCTGTAATATATAATTCATCCTAATCTCAGTCTTTAAATGGTTAATCACGAAGATATAAAATAGCAAAGAAATATTTGTAAACAATGTTCCCCATGGGGTAACTTATGATTTAAAGTTGTGCCATTGTTCAGGCTGTTAGCCGCCGGCCTCCCAGCACGGAGGCCCGAGTACGATCCGGGGGTCAGTCCACGTAGGATTTGTGATGGACAAAGTGGCACTGGGACAGGTTTTCCCCGAGTATTTCGGTCTTCCCCTGTCAGTTTCATTCCACTGGTCCTCCATAACTAGGAAAAGGTCAAAATAATAATAATAATAATAATAATAATAATAATAATAATAACGTTGAACAAGAAACCTTAAGGTTGCGGTGCGTCCGTAGCGTCTGCTGCGGGGTCCTTTTCCACAAAAAAAAACTTAAATTATAGTATGGGATTTTATGGTGTGGCTTTTCCTTCAAATGCCTCAACCTTTTGTCTTCTGCAAGGAATAAGCCCATCTTATATACACTGTAGCATTGTCAGTCTCTGTCACACTCCCAAACTGGAGTTTCACGGGCCGTCATCAGATGGCAGGAAAAGACAAGACATAGAATTTAGTTTGACGGACGCACGGATGCTGTGTAACAGACACGACTAGTTGAGGTTTCCACGTTAACTACCTAAAGGTTCGCCGGGCACAAATACTACAGTATTACACACACACACACACACACACACACACACACACACACACACACACACACACACTATTCGGGTTTTCACGATAATTGCAGATACCACTACGAAATTGTAATACACAGGCATGTAGATTCTTCAGGTTTCCACGGTAACTACGTAAATGGGTGTGCCTTGCCTGCCGAAAACGCGAGGCTTCCGCGGTAACTACGGAAATGGTTGTGCCTTGCCTGCCCGGATCGCGGGGTTTCCACAATAATTGCGTACATCAATTGTGCCTTGCCCCACACGTCGTGAGGTTTCAAATGTAACTAAGTAACTGGATGTGCCTTTCCTGCTCGGGTCGCGGGGTTTCCCCAGTAACTGCGTGCATGAATTGCGCCTTGCCTCCACGGGTCGTGGGGTTTCCTTGATACATAAGTAAATGGGTGTTCCTAGCCTGCCCGGGTCGCCGGGCACCAGCAGACTGGTTATTTCAAGATTTAGCTTATATAGCGTGTAATGTTTCTGAGTTAAGGGTTTCGGATGTGGCACCGTGGCATCTAGGTGGAATGAAAGCTAAATCGAGTTCGGCCTTGACTGGTGTGCAAACTTTATGGTTCGTGATCAGATAAGTATTGCTGTCGGTGTGATGATTACGCGAAACACATGAGTACATTGTGTGGGCAGAAGTTAGAGTTTTTAAATTTTTGAGCAGGTGCACCGTGTAGTTACGACTGGGCTTCAGACAGTTAAGAGTGTGTGTACTGACGTGATTGCATTTTCTGTCCTTTCTGAATTATTTCTTACTGCACTTGTGCTGACATGTGTTCAAGCATTTTCGCTTACCGCTGCTGTGCTGTTGTAGTCAAACGTTTTTTGATTGCTGCTATTGTGCTGACATGCTTAAACATTTTAACTGATCACATGTGTGATCACATGTTAAAGCTTTTTCATTTATTACTGTTATGCTGACATGCTGAACCATTTTCACATAGCACTGTCGTGTTGGTGTACAATAAGTTAAAGAATTTTCAAATGAAGTGTCAGTTCTGTTTGGTAGCTTGCATTGCAGATCATCAAATAGTGGAGTCTTTGAAGTGTCTCAGGTACCGTGATCGTAATGAAGTTGTTCGTAATTTCAGAATTGCAGGTGCGAATATTTATTCATGGGATTTATATAATAAGAGTGAGAGATCTTGTGCGGGACCTGTAAGGCGCCTCTTAATGACTCTTAATAGACTATCTGAGTTCCTAATAATTCGTATATTAAGTGCCAAAATATTGCAGAGTAAGACAACTAATTTGACGTATTTAACAAAGGAAGGAACTGTTGTAATAATATCACCCGTACCAGACTTTCTGCGCCGATCCCTGTGGCCGCGCAGTCTAAGGTGTAGGTCTGCGGCCGAGCCCTTGCTGGGATCATGGGTTCGAATCCCACCGGGGGCATGGGTGTTTGTCTCTTGTGAGTGTTTGTGTTGTCAGGTAGAGGTCTCTGCGACCGGCCGATCCCTCGTTCATAGGAGTCCTACCGACTGTGATGTGTGTCTGAGTGTGATCAAGTGAAAATAAACAACCTCGACACCTACTGTGAATAGGTAGAAGAGGTAAGGGCTACGAAAACCAGACTGTCTGCGGCGTAGGCAGCAAGGAAGCCCTGTGCTATTACCAGTGCTAAATCCTGTGTAACCTCAACAAGCACAAATCATACTTCCAGATGTGGAAACCATGAAGCTGCTTCTTAAATATATCGCATGAAATAATGTAGTAGGAAGTGCTGGTGTGTGTAGATAGGAGTGAGTTGTAGAAGTAAGTCCTACAGTGGCTCTGCATTACGCTTATGTCGTCGGGGACGCCACACTGTAGCATCCTCAGTGCATTCTGCTTATACAGTTGTCCAAATAAACATTGACCGGTATTAGTTGCGTTGAGCCCGTTGTGGCACTGGCAGAATTTTTTAATCCAGAAGAAAATTGCAAATTTTATAGAGTGTGGAATGACGCTTGGAGTGCGGGAGATTCGTTGGTTTGCAGTAAGAAACGGAATCTATATTTCACACCCATTAGTTATTCTAATCACCACCTAAATTCTTACTGCATGAGGTTACAGACCTATTGTAAAACTGGTATAATTTAATAATTTCTTGTCATCTTGTCTAGTAAGTACGCTTGTTCACAAATATCCTTCGTATTTCCTAATGCACATCCGGATGGAATTCAGGTCCAGACATCGTTAACTTAATGGGGAAACCCTACATATTTAGTTGTTATTTATTTAACGACGCTGTCAGTAACTCTGACAACAGCGTCCATTAAGTGGATGACAGTGAAAATTAACTAGAAGGGATGTGGAAATTAAGTGGTGGGCGTCGAAGTACTCACCCACAATGTTCCTGGAAGAACTGAGGTAAACCACATGCAAATCTGAAGATAATCGGTATCTCCTCTGAGGTTCGAACCCCGCACTATTCAAATTCAAGTCCAAAGCGGTACAACTTGAGATAACTCGTTCCGTAGCAACCTTCTTGAGAAGCCAGTAGTTACATAGCCGCTGCTCAGGAAATTTCCCGTCTTTTGTGTGACATTTAGGTCTGTGTTATAACACAGCACCATGTACCATACGCTCTATTTGAATGCTGTGTTCCTGTGTGTGGCTGGGTCTTCCAAAATGTCTCTTCCATTTAGGTTTTCCGATCAGAATTTCGAAGGCACTTCTTATTCGCCCATACGTCTAACAGTTACTACACACTGCATCCTTTTCCGTTAATAACTCTGTTGACATTAAGGACGTGAAGGGTAAAAATTATGCAGTTCCATATTATGTGAGTTTCTACGTCTTGGAACATCAATAGACATGCCAATTTGATGATATAATTTTAGACTTCGTGAAGTCTGCGTAATTGTATTTAAGCAACCAGTGACAGCGATTCATCATGAAACCTGTAATTAAGGGAAGGTGGAACCGGAAAAAGTGACACAAACATCAGCTTCCGTTTCGCTGAATTCGTTGGCTCTGCATGAAGCGACCTTTGTAATACGTTTCATATCAAATCAAATACCCAGTTATTATTTACATCTCCGCTCTTGATGATTGGTTTATAACAATAAAATAATAAAGAACGAGGTTATGCGGTAGTTACGCAGTTTGTATTGGTAACATCGATTGGTGTTCAACGAACTGTCCTAAGTTCAGTATCCTTTTTATACCTTGGAAAGCAATAACAAAAGATAAATACTGTATTGTAAAAACATGTGAAACTAAAGAACGCTGTGTTGTGTTCCGGTATTAATTTGTGTAACAGTGGGTGTAAATATTCCATGCAGTCACTTCGCGGTTATAGTGAAGTGTGGATCGAAGACATTTTTGCGCGTTATCAATGAAAAGTTAGGAAACTGTGCTCTTTAAGTTCGCCATGTCTGTATGTCTCCGGATGCGACATCTCAAGAAACACTGACCTGATTTCCATGATATTTTGTATTGCAGACTGTTGGTGAATTCATCGACACTTCAATTTTTGCTCAAAATCGAACAACAATGGAAGGGCATGACTACCTGCACATATATTGGCCGCATCTCGACTGTAACTCTTTATACGTTACATTTTATGACCAATACGCACTTGCTGTAAGTCTTACGGACTTTCGGATGGCTGAACAGAGCGGGTCGATTGCGCCGGAGTTGTTAAAGTATGCGTACCTACGTTTCAGAAAGCGTTTCATCGCTTTTTAGGAAGAGGCCTGTAATCGGAGGTCGCGGTTCAGTGGCTGATACTCTTGCTTCATAGTCCAGAGCCTCTGAACTCAGTTCTCGACATGGTGACCGGCTATTTTCGCTGAAGTTTTTAATGATTTGCCTCAGTCCCTCGAGGCGAATGCTGCGACAGTGTCTTAACGGAGGCCATGACAGCCTCGACAGCATCCTGTAGTGTTTATCCATTTTTATGCATATTTGTTATATGTAATATGTCTTATATGTATAACACGTAGGTAGGTAGGTAGGTAGGTAGGTAGGTAGATAACGCATTCCTTTTTATTAACTCTAATAACACGTGATTTAAAAATACAGAACTTCCGGCGATGATGCAGATACCTACACTGTACGATGATTCGCCGCGATTAAAATCGTTGATGTTCAGCACAAGGTCATCTAAAAATAACTCCCTGGTTTAAAAGGTGAATATGCCAGTTATTTTGAGGCATATAATGTGGGGTTGTTGTGAAAAATTTTTTAACCAGTTTTCGAAAATTTTACAGTAATGGATCCGTTACAGAAGCACACTATATGAGAAACATCTTTGTCGTATAAAGTGTTAGTAATAACCATTATATTTTAAATTAATGTAAAATTCTTAATTTTAAAAATTTTATAGGAATGGTCGTTCTTCAGCATCTCAGGTGTGCTTGACACACGCGACGTTTCAGAAGATTGTTGGTCGCCGTCATCACGCAAGAGTGATATTATGATGTTATGTCGAAACCTTGTTTACTATCATTAGGTGCAGAATATTCCAGATTTCTGTCCAAAATATTAAAATTAAAATGGATTTTCAAGAAGAGGGGTGGGGGAGGGGGCATGGACTGGATTGAGCTGGCTTATGTGGCGGACTCTTGTAAACACGGTAATGGGCCTTCGGGTTCTATACATTGCGGGGAATTTCTTGGCTAGCTGAGGACCTGTAAGTCTCTCAAGAAGGACTCTGCTCTGTGTAGTTAGTTAGTTAGTTAGTTAGTTATGTGGAAGTCTTGTTTCTTATGTTCAGCTGGTCATGGGTGTTTTACGTAGTATGAGGGATACATCTTTGCAGTTCATTCACCTGAAGACTCTGCAGTATGATATTAGAGACTTAAGTCGTTATTTTATTTTTAGGTTGTTATTTTATTTTTTATTGTTTTATAGTGGCATTATATTTAACTCTCAAGTTATGGTAATAGACTGCTTTTTATGGTGATACATGGTGGCAGTGTTCACCTGTAGCAACTTATCCAGTACACAACTCGACCTAACCTGTATTTCAGTTTACAGAGCTATGGTACCTTTCAATTCGTAAATGGCGTGCTAATATTAAAAGAGTTGTCCCGGACCAACCAACAGTATATTACCTGTTCTCAGAAGCTATAGTTCGTTCCTGCATTGTTTTGTTTAATACAGCTTTATGAACAGGACGTATAATATAGCGCGCTCCATGTTGGCACGCATCATGCATTACGTTCAACATTTCTGTTGCTCTTGCGAGTATATGGACTGCCTCGCCTTTGTAACGCGGGCTCTAGGTTTAAGATTTACGCGACTGGGGCGTGTGAAAGGCCAAGACGACGCCAATTAAAATCCGCTACACAGTTTGAAAAACATGAAACTTTTTTTATGGATTCGCCATGCTGGTCTGGTCACGCGACCGTGAAAATTCCACACATTATTGCCACAATAAGGAACGAATCTTCTCAATAGAAAGAATTTATCGCTGTGAATCAGACATTTTACGCCAGTGGTCTTTTCTAAAAATAATTTTCAATGTGAATAATGCAGACCTACGAATTGTCTCAGGACATACCAAATGTGGGCGAGAATTTGAACTCAATTGTTAGTTACATGACTTTTGTACTTACGGAGAGTTTTGCTAGCGAGCCGATTGAAGGAACAGAAACTTGTGGCCCGACGGAACTCGAGATGTTGCCCACTCATGGCACGGTTTGTTTATGAAGGACGTCGTTGAGAATTTTCAAGAAACGTACCGGGTAAAGCAACAGACATGGGTAACTCTTAAATTCTTATCCTCTGAGTTGATTTTGATTTAATAATTTTTAACACTTGTACGTTTGCCACAGATGATGAATTTCGTTGTGTGTAATCTCGGTGTTTTTGCCAGACCCTTCTTTTTGAGCCGCAATATTTTCTGCTGCATTTTATTTTTAAATTCAGGTGCAATATTTGAATTTCTGTCACTCAGTTGAACATAATGTCGAACTGTTACTACAGAAGTAGGAAGGTATACATAATTCGTGATTTCAGGCTTCCGCCGCGATGCTGTTAAGATTTGCGCTCTTCTGGGGTATAAAGCAACGTCGAGTGGTAATCCATTACCGACGCTTCGGGACAACGTATCGGTCCCATCTTCAAGGGTCAAGAAGTCCAAGAAGAGTGGGACCGATACGTTGTCCCGAAACGTCGGTAAAGGATTACCACTCGACGCTGCGTTATACCCCAGAAGAGCGCAGATCTCAAGGTATACATTATTTCTGACGTTATATTTTCAGGTAGACAAATAGCATTCTTACTGACTAACAGTTATTTCGATGCATCGCCTTCACAATACCTGAGGTTGATACGAGTAAGAAATATTTTCTGACGGTTGGTTTATATGTCAAGCCACAATCGAACCCAGGCAATTGGTTTCTGCAGTGAAGACGATTGTTTGAATAAATCATGTCATCCTATTGCATAAACCCAATATCCCTTCTGAATAAGAGACCCTTCTGTGCCGAAATATATTCAGGGAACTAGTCATGGTATTATGTGAATAGGAAACACGGCGATTTAACATGGGAGTCCAACAAATCAAATTCACCAACAAAAACGGATTTCATAAACTGTCTGTAACGAAAGAGATAAAAATAATAAAATCAAACGTGCTAAAATGTATTAACCATTATATGCATTCAAATTCAACCCTTTCTATCTGATGAAATTTATAGTATCCCCCGTACGATATCTCCGCCACCCTTCGCACGATGGAGATGAATAGAATCCAACCCAGCAACACACCACCGAAACACAAAGAGAAATGGCGACGGGCAGTGCAAAGTATCTGTCGCATTCAGTCCAGTTGCATTTGAATGCGTGCTTCATTGTGTTTCTTGTACTCTGTAACACTAACATGCCACCACAAGGGACAACCAGTTGCTCAGTTTCAACAGTTTCAAGAAAGAAAATAGAAAATTACAGTGACTCAAATTCGTAAGATGTAGACCTACATTACACTTGGCCGTTTATACGTCAGGTGTTGGCGACTGCTAATGGTTTTCCAGTCGCGTGGAACGAGTTTTTATATAATTTCTTAAAACGTGCTATTTCCAGTGGAAAATTTCAAGTACAGTCGAACTCGTTATAACGTCATGAAAAGGACTGAATATTTGGTGTCGTTATAAACGAGTCTTGTTCTAATTGAGGAGTATAATGTTATGGTTAACAGTGAGGAATTAATTGGTACCGCAGAACACCTGACGTTATAGATGAGGTATCGCTTAAACCGATGTCTTTATAACCGGATTCGACTGTATTTAGGAAATATAGTCTGAACCACTTCTCCGCTTTCAGCGATCAGTTCATGTATTTCGTAGAACCGTCAGAATGTGTTTGTCTGTTTGCCCTTCCATGTGCTACCGAACGCCAACGAATAAACCATTACAGTAGTACCTCGGTATACGAGCAATTGGTTTGCGAGTTTTTGCTTATACGAGATACACAAATTAATACCCGGTTTTTCAGTTTGCGAGACAGTTTTTGGTTATGCGTGCTACTTTCGTAAACCAATCGTTATTTCCGGTGCCTCATCTCGGCTGTCTTCGGTTCCCAAACGATCTCGGATGCGCAGAACGTCACGGCGTCTCTGAGAGGTCGGCGCAGAAGCATTGTTCTTGTAGCTTCTTTGTGAGGGTCAGTAGTCTCGGTGTTAATCATTTTGCGTCGATGAAATCTTAAGGGATTTTGTGTATCATTTTTATAATAAGGATGGCACCTAATTTTTTGAATTGGCATGCAGCTTTAATGATGCAGCTGTTTGTTATTCATGCTTAGGATAATGGCGAAAAATGACGTTCGAATATAGTAATTGACCATGGATGCCATTAATTGTATTCTTAGATATCATTTTGCCCGGCATTGCGGTGAACTTTGGGAGGGGCGGGGGGGGGGGAGATTTTTGGCCTCTAGAACCAGTTAAAATTCGTAACGTAGCGAGTAATGGGTAATTATTGTTTGTTTTACGTGTTCGTGCTTTACCAGCAGGTTTAGACGTAGACGTACCAATTTAGTTCGTAAACCGAGGGATAACTGTACAAATTTAAGACAACTAGATGCTGTAAGTGTTTTGGCACTACGTCTTGAAGTAGTTTATAAATGGCTGGAAGAACTAGCTTAGTAGTAAGGGACATGATCAGAACATGGACTTCAGGAACCGCGACACTCTCGTGACACGATTATTGCGCGCGCGCTTGTGTGTGTATGTGTGTGTGTGTGCATGCATGAATGTATGTATGTATATATTATGTAGGCCTATAATGGGGATGAAATCAAGGAAGACTCGATTGGCGGGGTACCTACCACGCATGGGAACATTAGAATTGCGTGGCTGGGAAAAACGGGACGAGAACTAATGTAAGGAATAGGTGCAGAGGGAAGGATAAGATTGAAGTGGATCGCAACGAAATTGAGTGTAAGAGTATAGAGTGAATTTATGTGCTCAGTGCGAACCAGTGACAGGTTGTTACAAACACGGAAAATAAACCTTCCAGTCCCATAAAATGCGAGAGGTTTTTTGGCCAGCTAAGCAAGCAGCTGTTAGTGTCTCAAAGAAGACTTTGCTCTAAGGGGCAAGGTATTTGGTTTTGAAATAATTTTTTAAAATGTTTTCTTGCTGCGTTCACTTAACATTACGCTGCTACTGTAGCGATTTTGCGTGGAGTCACAGCACTGTGCATGTAAAAGAATCAAGGCCAGGTAACGTGGTGAGGAGGCTATGAAAGCTGGGTCCAGAAAAAGAAAACTTATAAAATTCCACGTACAAATGTATACGTAAACGAAATTGTTGAGGATCATCACTGCAGTTCGTAGTAATAAATCTTCTTATTATCACACATGCCCAGGGATTAGTGCATTAGTTATTTGTGTAATTAAGAGAACGTTTCACTGCGGAGGGTAGTGCGGCAAAACTGTATCACTGCATGTGGTGAACCCGTTTGGAATAGTGTGATACAAGGAGATGCCTTGTCGCTGCTGCTGTTCAGTTAGACTTTACAATAGGTCTGCACCATGAGCAGTGTCCACGAAAATCAAGGGAGAGAGAGACTGGAAGTGAATGGGACACATCAACTTTTGTTTATGCGAAGTAGTTGATTTATTGTAAGAAAACATAAATATGGCAGTTAAAACACAGCGTACTAGTGTAGAGATTGGTTTGGAAAAGAACGCCAATAAAAGAGGGTTCGTGTTTTGTTACTGGACTGTAAAGCAGAATCGTAGTATAAAGATAGGGTAGATAATAAATCCTTATAAAATTTGGCAGCGTGCAAATATTTCGGAATGACAGTAAAAATAAAAAGGAAAAACGAAATTGAAGTCTGAAGAAATAAGAAAAAGTTAAATTGTTAAAATGCTCTTGTCGCTCAGTTAAGAATATGGTGTCTTCCCTTTTCCCTTCTAAAGACGTGGAGTTAAAATGTAACGGTATGTAAGCTTTTGTACAGGTGTGAAACTTGGTTTCTTATCCTAAACGAAGAGTATGAATTGGTGTATGGGAACAGGGTGCTAGGTAGATTTTCTCCTCAGATCAAGGAAGTAGCAGGAGGCAGGAAAAATTTGCATGATCAGGAACTTCATAATTATTATCATCAGATGGTGTTAGGGTGATTAAATGAAAGAGGATGAGGTGAGAGGACATGCTGCATGCCTGTTGGCTAGAAGAAACTCGTGAATGGGAAGGTAATGTTTAAGGGTGCTTCAGACGTGCCTGTGAAATGAATGGGAGGAAGCTATTAAACTTGTTCTAGGAAATACATAGTTCGGCAGTCTGGGTGGGGAGTGTGGATTGAATTGATCCGGCTATGGATAGGGTGTAAAGGCGCGTTGTTGTGAACACGGTTATGAACTTTTAGGTTTTGTAGAAGGTGGGAAGTTACTTGTGAGGCAGCTCGCATGTTGGTTTCCCAAGAAGGAAAGGGTAAGTTCAGCTGTTTACAGGACAAGGTAGCTTGGTATGTGTACAGTATAACTGTCTGTTAGGTTTGGTGAAGAGACGCTTGATCTGAATCAACTTGTCCTACACTTCTTTCTCTCTGTTTAGGTCATTATGTCGAAAATGTGATAGTATTCCACGTAGGAGTTTTACTGTTCATTTTGAAGTCTGTGGATCTCCTACTGGAATTTACATATTTCTTCACAAGGTAGTCATTATTTATGGCATTTTCCTTCGTTTTGCAAATTAAACCAGTCAGTCTGATTGCTCGCCAATAAACCCGTATTATATAGGACAGTGTCTGTTAGACGCACCCGCGTGTTTGGTGACTGAACCGTCAAAATTGGGTAGCCGTACCAACATCTTACGCTACATGTTGTCTGTACTCGGAGAGCTGTGGAACGCGTGCCTCATGTCGTGGCGAATTACAGTGTCATACCACGAATGGGTTGGGCGTGGAGGAGTCCGTAGTGTATCACGCAGTGTGGGTATTTTTACGCTCGTTTAAGTTGTGTTTCATTCAGACGCCTTTTGATGTATTACTTCGGTATCCAGCCATGATCCACAGTGTGTGGGACACGCAAATTGACAGATTTGTGGATTCGCACATGCGCATGTTAGGCCTAATTTGTATGTGTTTATGTCTTCACTGTGTAGTTATCCTCAGAGTGTAAAAGTGATGAACTTTTTTGGTGTCATTTATTAAGTATTTAATCGTATATTTTGTTTTCGTGTTCCGGCAGTACCGGGTGTGTCGTTAGTGTCATGCCGAACGGTTGTCCTTGGCACCCCAGTACGCGACAAGAAGAGTTCGAAACTTGTTTCGACTAATCTTAATATTAAAAATTACTGTCGGTTAAGCGGAATTCAACGTTTGAAATTATTTTGATTCTTTTTTTCAATTTTGGTTCTTAACGTGGGAAGGGATTACCAAACTTTAATGAAATAATTTTAATGTATTGGTAATTATTTCGCTATTATCATAAAGTGAAATATGGAAATGCTGATGAAATCTATTTAACTGCGTTGGTGCCTTTATCATATTATTACTGCACATTTAACTAGAAGCCGGTCACAGTTACTTTACGTGATTAAGCACATGGGTCCCGCGAAAAGCAAGGTGTTATTGTTCCAGCAATTTAAGATGTGCAACGTAATTGTTAAATTCTTTTCAATGACTTGTTTTCTTTCAGTGCCCATAGTCCTTACATATAAGATTAGAGGGCTAATACCACTGTGTTTACCTATTCTTGTTGGCTTTAGTTTTCGTTCTAATAGGTTATGTGTGATGAAGGAGAGTAATGTTCCTGGTCCGATACAGGAGTGAAGTAGTGAACTGTTTACATGTTAACACAATGGAAGAGGGTTCCTATTATATTGGCCTCTACGTACGAAGTACTCTTACGACGATTACAATGAAAATGCTGAAAGTCAACCTGCGTGACCTTTGCATAGGCTGTCACGTGTTCTGAAGGTAATGACAATGCGATGTGTTTGATAAAACGTAACATATCATGAAGAACGTTGTAGTTGCGCCTTCTCTAACTGATTATTTTGTTTTTGAAATCCAGGAGTTTCGTCACACTTTGTCATACCTCATATTGCCTCTTTTTCTCTCTCAGGATACAAGCCATCTGTTAAACACGACGTTTAGCCGTAAAAGTCAATGTTTGCTTGCGAAACCCCATGTCCATTCTCCCATTTCCATTCCCCTTTTACTGAGTGAACTTCCTTCTTTCTATTTTTATCCTCTACTACATTTCTTATTTTCATTTCGATCTCCATTTACCATCGGTTCATTTTGGGGATGACTGAAAAATTTTACGTGCTCCGCTTTCATTTTTCCCTTTCATCTAGTCATTTTAGAATGGCTTCCTACGTTGTTTCTTATATGTAATTCTCGTATCAGAAAGTCGATGGAAATTTCTTGCGGCTCGTCTCGCGGGACAGAAACACAAGTTTCGCGGAGTTCAGCGTTATAGTAGACAGATGTTGTGTAGTGCAGCAGTACAGAGCTCTGAAGATAGATGTCACGTTTGGAATCACTCCGTGTATAAAATGCAGATCATAACACTACGATTCGGGGACAAGACAGGTCACTGTCATCAGGTAAAGAAAAAGATCCTCTTCCCGAAACGTCCTGTTCTAATGTTTATTTTAAACATGGCGATGGTTAAAGTCCCAAATCAACTGTTGTGTAAGCCTGCAGACCTGTGATTCGCTGAAATATTCGTAACTGCAGTTGGCCATTTTCGCTAAAGCTGAAGTGGGCCTTTCCTCTGTAATGGTTTTATACAAACTTCTTCGTGTTATTCACGAGTTTTTTAATTAAATTAACGATGGGTAGAGGCTTCAGGTAAGACGTTTGATATTTTAGAACGGAGGTAACTACTAAAGAAAAGTATATTTTCGTTACGGTGTATATAGTAAGTTGCGCATGTGAAAGTGTAAATAAAGCTATTCTTTAAGTACCAATATACGAAGGTGTAGGCCTACTGAAGGGCTGAAGGAAAATCCGCGTTACCCATCGTATATAGGAGACTGGATGGTCCTCGTAACGAGCCTGAACATAATGAGAAGATCGAAGCCCGGTCCTTACTCTTGTACCCAGCCGCTGTACTGACCGCAATGTTCAGGCTGTCTGTGCAATATGTGTGAATATACAAATGAAAAATTTACGTGTCAGTAGACAGGTGTCTTAAGATTCATATGTAGATGTCCATGAGGCTGATATTGAAGTGGATAGTTAAGGAAATACGATGGGAGTGTGTGGAGTGGATTCATCTGGTTTAGGCAGGTACATTGTAATGAATCTCCTGTTTCCGTACTGTTACAAACATGTGGCAGTCTAATTCAAAGTGTATCTTCCCCAACCATGACATTTCTGATTTTGGAAGTGTTCTTTCTTTTGCCAGTGGACTCGAAAACAAGCATGTATTTCAGGCTCTCGTATTTTATCACTGTGATGCGAGGGCTCGGTTTGTTTTGTGTGTGTTTGGAATCTGGTCAGGAGTGGCGCTGCTTTTCTGTAAACCGTGTGAGCACGGCTGACATGGTAAGCTTGAACATCCGCGTTTGAGCGTTCGGTTGGCTCCAGGTGAGTTCCAGTGTCGACATCTTCTTGAGTCACAAACAGGAAATACTTTCTTCACCAGCCGAGCGACTGTCAGTTTCTCAGGCAGTGTGCTGCGTCCAATTATTGGGTTTATCAATACATGATATGGAGCCAGCTTCTGTTTGGTTTCGTGTTTTGCGATTCTGTTGAATCTTCTTCCCTGCACACACACGTTTGATAACAGCATTGCCTCCGCCATTAATTCTTTTTAATCAGAGCAGACTATCCCTTCTTTCATGTCGTCCTGTGGCGGACGTAATAGCACAGTATCCCTCTAAATTTTCCACCCTTATCCTCTCACTCCTCCGTGTATACAAGAGCACAACTTTTTTGGTAGGCTATTTAGATATCCGCTCTAGCATGTCAATATATTACAGTTATGATCCACTCGAGAAGTTACGTGTCACGGAGATGCGATAATTAACCGCCAGACATTTTTTACACTATATTCTAGAAGTTTTTTTTTTTCAGTGGTTTGAGGGAATTGTATGGAAAGTTTTTCCCAGTAGACTTGCGTATGCGTAAAGGTAGCGAAAAAAAAAGTGTTGTTTTGCCGAACTTTGCGGTGTAGCTACTTAAAAATTACCAGTTTTATTAATTTTTATGGCTAGAGAAGAGAAAAAAGTAATGTGTCGTCAAAAATGGACTCTTGTTGTCTCCTTCCTTTCACTAGTCTCCCTTACTACACCCCACCACATCCTTCAGCCTGCCTTCTCTTTCCCTGTGTTGGTGTAGAGCCTTATCTGGTCGCTAAACTTTTTTTTTTAATAATGGAGGTTGATAAAAGCGGAAGGTTTACAGTGTGAAGTAAAAATTGCTGCTCGGTGGAGTACAAAAGTTCGTTTCTAATATGAACTATAATTCTTCTAACGTACAAGTGGCCTCTCTAACCATGTTCACTATTTACGTGTGTTTGGAAACAACATAGCTGCAACAGTGGTGATTGTAGTTGCTTCCACTGGAGACGTATATTTGTACAATATATATATATATATATATATATATATATATATATATAGGTATATGTATATGCATTGTACTTATGTATGGGCAGTTGAATAGAACTACTGCAATATAAAATGGACACGCCTAGCCGTAAACGCATCAGATCGTACGAATTTGTATAGGCTACGGTGCAGTTTTTTAGTTCCTTTAATCGTACGGTCTGGATGTAGTTAACGTGCCCAAACTTTAGGTCTACACAAGCAGTACCAACTTTAGCACGTCTCACTTGTTTAATGACTTAACACATATTCTTGTCAAATTTTAGGATCCTGATCCAAACATATGTTTCGGCAGTATGCTTAAGTTTGGGCGATCAACTAAAATTTCGTGGAAAGAGGTTAGCTGTTTCACACAATGTTATGGACACCCATTCAGGTGTGATCGTACGTATGTCTTTCCGTTGTAGAGTAAATAATTCAGATAGAAGCCGAGAAGAAAGTCCCGTGGATGAGTTCTGTGGAACAGATTGCCAGAAGAAAAATACATTTTCTTGTCTGGCTTAGGAGTTGAAGAGTGAAATTAATAACGTGCCCCTTACTTTTGTGTATTTATGGATTTTAACACATGCCAGACGTTTGTGATACCTATCAACACTACAGTTTATGTAGGAGTAAATGTTGTCATCTTTTGCGTTAATTTAATTTAATTTTCGTAACTCTCCTTTTCTTCCTGCCATCACTAATCCGCTGAAATATTGTCGACAAATGTCGTGTTAACAGACGAGCTTAATTCTTCCATGTTTGTGCAAGAATATTGCATCTCGGAAAATTGGAGTAAGCACGTACTGAACAAAATTGTAATAAACACAAAACAGTACATATTTTTCCAATGAAATATTTACCATCTTCACCTTAGAGAATATTTATATATTTGTACATAATAAGTAATTTTACATTGGTTTTCTCCTTACATTTTCAAGGCCGGAAGAGGTTTCTGCTAAGTTCGGGGTTTCGCGTAATTCAGGTTTTTTTTTTTGTACACAACAGATACCTTTACTGTTGGGCCTGTTACGGGTTCGTATCCCGTTCGCTGGTTGGCTGTGATTCATGGAGATGATGAGTTGCCGTTACTCTATCAGACGCATTATTGCTGACTGTAGTGGAATCCCTTTGCATTATCTGCAATTGTAATTGTTTATGTCGGTCAATAGTGTCATGAACACGTGCTGTCATATTTCTCGCACTAAATGAATTACACATGTGACGGGACCCCGTTATTTGAAATGAACTGCATGAGTGGTTGAAACGTAGGAGGAACATTTATCGGCAGCGATCGCTGTTGATAGAGTAACGATGCGTTGTAAATGACGTCGCAGTTTCATGCGTTCCTTTATATCTGTTTATGTCAAATCCTAAAATTTTCTTTCATCTCAGAATCCTAGAAGCACAATACTTCTATACAGGCAATTCCCTTATTTGACAAAACCATATAGCGTCTGACTGTGCCGTATATTTTGCAGAAGGGTTTAGTGAACGAAATTTAGAAGAAATGTGTTGCTGCCATTTAATTTGTTTAATCCCACAGGAAACCCCTCATGCGACTGACAGTTGTTGGTTTATGTTTATAATGAAACGGAATTCCATGTATTTTTGTTATATTTAATCGGATTTTTATTGTGGTAGCGTATTTAACGAACGTACACGCGTGCTGCTTGTGCACATAAATTGCTTTCGTAATGCATTTTTTATTCCAGATTCAATAATTATTTTTAGAACCCTAACAACTTTCCGTTGGAACGTAAGTGGGCTTTTTGACAATACCGATATAAGGAAGTGACGTCGCAGTCACGTTTTCCGGGTTCCGCTAGTGTTTGGTCCACTTAGTGCATCGATATACTTGTATGTTGCTCACTTGTAATTAAGAAAACATTTCATTCGATTCTTTACGAATTCTCTTTGACAGTGTTATTTGAGAAAGTAAGTTTCACTGAAATGTTAAATATTCTTGATAATAATTCGGAAGCCTCAGACGCGATTGACTGGTGATAAACTGAGTTCTGCATCCTGTCAGTCTGTTTACTCGGACTGTTGTACTCCTAGGTGTTTAAACGTTTTGTTCGAGTGTTTTCGAATTTTTGTTCAGAATGTTATTTGAGTATTTGAGTTTCATTGAAATATTGAATATTAAACAAATTAAATTGTATCAAGCTGTCTGTAAACAATTTTTCAAATGCATGACCCTATTATTCAGCGAAGCTGCAATAAATTATGAGTCAACCGAAAGGTTAGCATTGTAGCTACGTGCTTTGTCGATAATATCTATCAAACTCTGAAGAACTTTTCAAATTCGTGGCGTGAATATTCAGTGAAACTGTGATTTGTAGCATCCATCTAGGGCTATAACAGACACGAAGGAATCTATTGAAGGGTTATCTTTGAAAAGCGTGCCTAGGGACGAGATTTGTTAAAATTTCCCTGTGAAAGTTCAACGGACCTTGTCCTACTGTGGAACATAAAATCGGGCATGTTTGATTTCTTCTGTTGTGAGCGTATTCCCCCCCCCCCCCGCCCCCGGTTTGGTTTCCGTGTTGTGATTATATGAAGCTGATAATTATCGCCCAGAAGGATCCGCCATCGGTTTTGTCACATTGTTGTACGTTATCTGTACAAGGTTTGCACTTTTACTCCTTATGGTTTCGTTCGTGGTCTGTCAGTGTTACTTTTCGCTTTTCGTACTGCAAATGGCGATGCCAGTAACCTACTACTATCTTTTCCTTCTTCTATCGATGTGTGTTTATATGTTCTACGTGCTACACAATTGAGTTGTCTTGCAATGGCATTGTGACAGTTTAACTCCGTCGTTTGGCTGTTCGTATCGGAAAACAATATTTTCGATTATTTCTCCTCATGTGTGTGTGTGTGTGTGTGTGTGTGTGTGTGTGTGTGTGTGTGTGTCATAGAACGGCGCTGGCCATTCTGTAAGAGATACTATAGCCGAGGCTCTAACATTACCGTACATCACTTCGTGAAATCCTGTTTCGAGAACATCAAAAACTTGCCTACATTTCAGTGCTTCGCTATTGTCAATTTCAAATATTGACGCTTTCTTAAAGAAGTATAGGGCATTTCGTCTTATTCGTATAAGTCACGACGAACTCAGTATTCTGTCATTTAGTAATTTTTTAGTTGGACTGTAGCCTTCTCGTAGGGCCATACTTAAGGTCCGCATTGCGTTAAGTTTTCTGCTGCAAATGCCGCTGACATTGATTTAGAAACTGAGAAATGCTATGTTGTATGTGTGTGTGTGTGTGTGTGTGTGTGTGTGTGTGTATGTATGTATGTATGTATGTATGTATGTATGTATGTAATGTATGTATGTTTGTTTGTATATTCGGGTCTTTATAATATAAGGTTTTTCCGTATGTCAAAATTGAATTGGATTTTAAGGAAGGACGATAATTTTACGCAATGCAGCGTATATATTTTTTATATTATCCGCTCCCCCCCCCCATAGTATAAAACGAGGGCTTTTGAAAGCTGACACGCTGTTATTAAAATTTTGGAGGGGAACATAGATGCTGTTTCACACTGCTGGCGATGATACGGGTTCATCACCTCGCTTCTCTTATGTTCTTGTTTCGAAGATCGCTGGCAGAGGTGGGAAGGTAAAGTTTTCTTTGTACGCACCATGGGAGGTATACAGGGGAGTGTAAGTGTAGCTATACCCATTGCTAACCTCGACACTTGACGGCGTTGAGTCATCGGCGTTACGCCCTGGCCGCTTTACGCCCGAGGAAAGTGCGCATGGTACTCGTTGAACTCGTATAAACTGTAATCAGGAAGACTTAACGGATGAGACCACTTAGGAGGTCTAGGTGTGGATGGGAAAGTTATATTGAACTGACCCTAAAAGAAATGGAATAGACAACTCTATTCACCCGGCTCTGGGGCTGTTGTATAAAAAAGAAATTAGAAATAGTGTATTAGGAATGATGCAGTATGCTGGTAAAGGTTGATAATACATTGCGACTTTGAACAGGTTTAGCCTACATAAAATGCCATACTGTTTACAGCCTACGTATCTGCTGCTTGTATTGTGACGTGTTCTCGTTCGAAGCCAGTTCTGAGATCCAACTTTTTCCCCCCCGCTTAAAAACGTGCGCCCTCACAGCTGGTATTGTATTTTTTAAAAAACAGATGTTAAAAGTGTCTCATAGTGCCCTGAAAGTTAATGTGTTTGTCCCTTCAAACGATCGACGTGGACCTGTAAAGAGATTTGGTGTATTACACGTCAGGGAGGCGTGGTATATTAACAAATTGATTGAAAGCAAGTTTGGCTTCAAGTTTATACGTTTGTTAATACGTCTTCCGAAATTAATTCAAATTTGTTGAACTCACTAGCATGTAGTACATGTATGTATTTTTGTTACATACTTTTCACGTTAGAATTCGTAAGTTCATTTTCACGAAGACCAACTTTTTCCACTCTCTAATTCGAAAGTATTAAGTCATGTTCTTGGAGACTTGTTTTGGTAACTCAGTTGCTAGTTCTCAAACTCTTCTGACTCACACTTCTTTTGAAAAATATATAAAGTGGCTCTTCCGTGACCCTCGAATATATTTGCTTCGCGTTTCACAATACTGATAGTAATCAGTCTGATTGCTGCCGATATACCTCAACGTGTTTATTTGAAATGTAAAATATGACGTCTCCATGTGCTATGAAACGCCTCTGTCACCCACACTGAACATCATGAATTAAAAATTATGAAAGATTTCACAGCCGGGTTGGTCTCTAAAAGGGAAGTGAAAGCAAGAACAGATCGCAAGTTGTAAAATGCTAACTTGTTCAGTTTTGGTAATATATGCATATATATATATATACGTATAATGAAATTATAACAGTAACCACAATGTGCTGAGCGCGGATGATCGGTTGAGAAACATTGTTTTAGAGGACCACTGCCTTTCACCGTACGATGGTATTGTTACGTATACGGACTACGTGTGTTGATGTGTAGTGACATTGGCCGTGTGTTTAAAGGATTTTAACGGAAGAGATGTCGACTGTTCGTACTTCCAGGTTTTCCTTTTATTTATCGGAAAGGGCGGAAGTTATTGTGAGCCCGGCCATAAAGAACTTGCAACTTACATCGTGGAATTTATCAATTGAGCTTCCGTCTTTACCGAAAAACAAAACAGCAAGCATTTTATGTAAGCATTAAATAAGATATCCAATAGTGGCTCCACTTGACTGCTTTAGATTTCTCATGGTGACCGAGGAATCTGTGTGGGCAGACCATATTTAGAGATAATGACAGTGCGTATTTTTACTATTGCCGTGTAGCTTTGTTATTACTTTGGACCCACATCATGAACTTTTTAGTAGTTTGTTATTAGTTATGGTTCTTTTATAGAAGCATTTAAGCAGTACTAGACTTTTTGTATTAAAAAATTTACTTCCGCATTGTTTAAAACAACCACTAGATCTATAAAATGCTCCGTTTTAAGGTTCTTTTTCCCGTCTGAAATGGACGGAATAACTTATGGTTGCTGCTGCTCTTGACGCTTGAAGATGGGACCGATAGGTTGTCCCGAAACATCGGTAAATAATTACCAGTCTACGCTGTGTAATGTACCAGAACAGCGCAGATCTCAAAACTTAATTCAGTAATCCAGTGCTTCAGAACTTCGACGTTTTTTTCCCTGGACGCCAGACGTTTCCATATCAAACTAACGTGATACTTATTGCGTGCGAGCATTTTTGTGCGTCTCCTTTTATAAAGTGTTTGTTTCTAATTTCCACCGTTGAATGTCTTTAAAATTTTCATATGAAGCGTTCCAAAATGCTTCATTTCGTTCCGTTTTTATTATAGTCTGCCGTTCATGAACTGCCTAAGATCCACTGCACCGTGTCGGTTTTTGTGCCGAAATATCTCATTTCCCCTACACTGATATTTCATTCCTTTTTTGTTTAGGAATTCTTTGTGAAGTTTTATCCATAGTACATAATGAGGAAATAGAGGTATGTCATTTGTTAACGTTTTTGCTATAAAGAAGTCTTTTTGCCCTGCTTCTGTTATCGCTTGCCAGTTTTAATTTGAAAGACTTGTCTTGTTTAAAACACTGAATTTTCAAGGGACACAGTTTTCTAGTTTGGCCAATACTAGTACTGATGTATTCCCTGTCTGTGATCTGAATCGTCCTTTCCGAATGCTTGCATGGTGCCTCACGGTATTTCTGTGTCAATTCGGAGATACCACAGTATCGTAACTTATGTGTGACACCAATGACACATCCTGATAGTCCTATTAGACTACTTCCATTTCGATTCTCAGACTAAGTAACGTTGCTCGTTCAACTACAGCAGGTATACAGCGTCGAAACAGATAGGAAGATGACTGAGGGTAGCATGCGTTAGGACTACAAACATTAGTCTTCATGTTCCCTTTTGACCAGACCTGAACTTACTGGTGGCGACCCCTCATTTCGAGCTCTTTAATCCCATATCGTCCAGTATGCCAAGGAAGTGGTTGTGCCAACTCTGGCAACTGCGAGCGTGCGTTAGTAAATTGTCTTGGAAGTTCTGTAATGCGACAAGTGGGTAAAATGTATGCAAATTTTATTACTTTAATAAACTGTGAAATTACGAACGCTTTAAATATTTTGATGTAGTTGTGTCACTGTAAGTTAATACGTAAAATAGCTCTGTATTTTGCGGAATGTTGTACACACATTTGTTTGTTGTACGTATGATATTGATCTTGTAAGTATGAAATAAATTCACACAACAAACCGCACGAGTAATGTTTCGAAACTCATCTTCACTAACCAGAATGTGGAAAGATGCGTTTAAATGTGGCGCGGGCCGACTTATTAAGGCTCTATTGCTCCTTCAACGACTTTTCCACATCGCTGGTAGCGACCACAGTGTTATATTGCAAAATAAAAAAGACCTTTGGATCTTTTTGTTTTTGAGAACAGTTGGAAGAGAACCGAATTCCCGATTCCAATAAGAGAATAATTTATAGTATGTCGCGTATCTTATTTATAACTGTACATTTAAATGAAACCACGCGACATTTCAATTTTTCAAGCAAAGTGTCAGCGTTTGATCCTCAGACTATACTTACTTACGTGTAACTTCGTTCTTTTTTGCCTATTTCAGATGCTGTTGGATTTTGTCAAAGCCCATGATTTTGTCTCAGGACCTCGAACGTAAGTTAATATTTTTCAGTGTATCAGCTTCACAGTTAGCCTCTATACTACTTCAGTTGGTTAATTATTTTTAGGTTCATAAAAGGAAAGAAAAAGGAACGTCAACATCAGTTCTGCTTTGACAGTTATTTTGTGTCAGATTGTACTACGTGTTTTGGGCTTACAATGTCATCATCAGGTACTTCTGTGTGCAAAAATAATGATAAAATTACGTACAATACAATGAAAATTATGGAACCTCAAAAATGAGGAGGCCTAGGCCCACAGTAGGGCTGTTGAGCCACAAAAAAACCAACAGTGAAAATTATGAGTGAGACTGAAGTCAAATTCTTTTACAAAAATGTGCGAAGTGTGTGAGTATGTTTAATGTTTCTATTGCAATTCGTGCCGAAACATGGGACTGCCTGTTAATAAAGTACGAAAAAAAATTGTTTTAAAATGCTGCATCTTTTTAAAATCTATGTATTTGATTTTTATCCTCCGATTTGTAGATGTAAATGAGTTTCAGCTACGTTGACTATGTTACATAACGTCTTGGATTAGGTTTGAAATACCTAATCTGCATTGCAAAACAAAATATTGGATTCGGGCCTGGCTCTTGAAGCGGGAATAACAATTAATTTTGTCGCCATCTCAGAACAAGACCCTGTGAGATATCTGGTAGCTAGAAACGTAAAACATCTTTACGCAAGTTCAAACAAAATCAAGAACCAGGCGGCTAGAAAAGAGAAGACACCCCAATAATAAACTTAACGAAAAAGCAAATAAAGGTAACACCGTTTTTATGATAAGGAAACACGAGTATTGTGATAAAATTAATGGTTTTTAAATCCTAGTGACTATATTGTTTTAAACAAACATCCTTCAAATTGAGATCTCCGCTCTTGTGGGATGTTACGTAGCATTGATTGGTAATAAACGAATTACCAGTCTGCGCTGCTTAACATCCCAGAAGAGCGAACTCATTTTCACCGCGACGGAAGCCTGAAATCGCACATCGTACCAATTCATTTAAAAAGTAGGTCAGACGTTCCTTGACACCAATAAATCTCTTATAAATAAAGAACAAAAATGGAAATTTATAAATATGTGCCCGTTCCTCCCTCCAACTGTAAGAAGGTTTATTAACCATTTAAAGACGAAGCGTATCTGTTTTATATAAGGACTCAGTCCGTACCGCGCTGTAAACACTCTCCACTTAGGTTATAAAAACCAGTATCTTAATGTTTTGTAAGGCAAAAGTTGCTGTTTGTTCTCAGATCCGTACAGAACACATAAACGCAATGTGGGCACCACGTAGAATTTTTGATGTTAAACCAGGTCGTATGTAAAGTTACCACTAGGCCTTATAAGGTTAAAATGCAGAAACCTAATTCGCTTTTAGACTGACAGTAAATTGGCGAAATGCGCAGGGTTATAGATTGGCTCAGTTTGTTACACAAAGACTGTTGCAGTATATACAACGTCCATATTCCTTCAGTGTTCAACATCAGTAGAAGTGATCCAGGATTTAAGTAGCGTTTCATTTGATCAAAACACCCGACTAGCGTCGTTCAGTGTGAATAATATACACACTGACATACCTGTTGTCGAAGTAATTATAATGTACAGTGAGTGAACTCAAAACTTCTTGTAATGCCATAGTAAGGAAAGAACTGATAAATTTATGCAAAATTTCTGTTAAACAAAACTATTTTTCTTACGATACAAGTACCTGATGATGGCCTTGTAAGGCCGAAACATGTAATACAATCCGACATAAAATAATTTTCAAAGTCCAGCTGTGGTTGACGGTTCTTTTACTTTCCTTTTATGTATCATGACACAACGGGATGTTTAGACCAATGCGTGTTTTTAGTCTTCTCACACACACGTAATTTCACGTTGGAAATGGAAAAGAAATGTGGTGAAATTGTACTTGGCAGGGAAGAACGGAAGTACTCAGACAAAAGTCTTTCTTTGTACCTCTTTGTCCGTTATACATCCCACATGGGCTGCCCTGGAATTGAGTTCGGGTCTCCGTGGTAGGGGCAGTTTTTGTTGGTGAACGTACTTTGCTTTAGTCGTGGTGCTGTGACTCATCTTTTTATTTGTGTTTCTTATTTAACGAAATATTTATGTCTTAATAAGCTCGCTGGTTGAATTTCTAACGAAATTACATTTTTAAATTGAAATTTGAAAAAGACTAAGACTGGAAGTGAGTCAGGTTATATTATACTGTAAATCAATAAAACGCTCAAGCTGCTACTTCTGTGCAGAGATTTGTATCCTGTGAAGTTACCACGGCCGATCCCAGTTACCGCGCGGTCTAAGGCGTAAGTCTGCGGCTGCGCACTTGCTGGGATCGTGGGTTCGAACCCCACCGGGGGCATGGATGTTTGTCTCTGGTACAATGTTTATATTGTCAGGTCTTCTCTGCGACGGGCCGATCCCTCGTCCAGAGGAGTCCTACCGACTGTGCTGTGTGTTTGAGTGTGATCAAGTGAAAACCCTCTACACCTGCTGTGAACAAGTAGGTAGAAGAGTGAAGGGCTACGAAACGAAAAGTTACCATGGATGCAGCATGTGTCTGGAGTGTGCTGTGTGCTTTCCTTTCTGCTTAGAGCTGAGCCTGTATGTGCAACTTGGTGCTTCAACATTTGAACCTTGTGTCAGTCTGTAATGTTTATTCTTTGTGTAGCAGCTCAGCGTTGATCTATATAGGAGCATATTGCAAAACATGATTAGAATGTTGGGAATGTTTATTTCTCAAATAAACTTCCTCATTTTTCATATCACATATTCTGTATATTTCATTCCATTATCAAAGTTAAAGGCACGGGAGACTTCAATCAGTGAACTGGAAATTAGTCAATTGAAGCGAATTTTAAGTACTTATTTCGGTATATTAGTATCCGCAGTGATTTGAGTTTATATACAGATGCATGTTAATTCAGCCAGAATAATCAAGGTACTGAACGTCTAATGGAATACTGTCGTCGTTTAAGTGATGTACCTTGCGTGGCAGCGTTTTCTTTTGAGAATATGGTGTTCATGGCCGTTATGATTATAGTATCACCTGTTGAAACGAAAGGCAAAATGTAATATCTTGGAGCTATCTCATGTCATTCGGTCTGTGTTAAAGAGTATATTTACGAAGTTACAACGGCCTGATTTACAAAAGACGTTTCTGTCTTCTTTGACCTTCCATACCTGTTTATATGGAAGAGGGGCTGAATGTTAGTACAAAACGTATTGTGAAGTTGAAGATTCAGCTTCTGCTTGTTAGGGTATTTGGGAGTGCCATTGCACTTAGGGAGCTTAGCTGCGGTAATTGAAAGTGCTTCATGTGCAAGGTAGGAAGTGAGGTGAGTGTTTTGTTTCAAGCAGTTTTCAGTATGATATTTTGTACGCCAGCTTCACGTTTTGAAAGTAGGCCGTAGCCAGCCTGCTAGTTCAGATGTCCGTTAAATATGAAATAATGAAAAATAGTAAGTAAAACTGTACTGAAACGATATTCAAGCCGATAACTTTTAACACATTATGTCGGACTGAATTCATTGAACGTTTCACGTAATACATCGACCGGAATGAGCACGGTAGCTTAAGTGGTAACGCTTGTGGCCTTTATTTGGGAGTGCCTACTTCGAATCTGCTCCCGGACAACTCTTGACTTTTTAAAAGCCACTTCCCTCAGTAAAATTCCGGCATGTGTCTACACGGCTTCGCACCATTCTGCACAGCAGGGGCAGAGCTAGTAGCTGCTCGTTAAAGTAAGCCTTCGGTAAATAAGCGCTTGCCGATCCCAGTGGCCGCGCGGTCTAAGGCGTGGGTCTGCGGTCGCTCGAGTGTTGGGATTGTGGTTTCGAATCCCGCCGCGGGCATGGATGTCTGTCTCTTGTGAGTGTTGTGTGTTGTCAGGTAGAGGTCTCTGCGTTGGGCTGATCGCTCGTCCAGATGAGTCCTACCGAGTGTGGTATGTCTGTGATCTCGATAATGAGGGTGGCCCTGGCCAACTATGGGAGTTGCGGCATGGACCAGTATGCGTGCAAGTGCAGTCTTCATTAAAATGTCCACTGTGTGTATATAAAACGTACATATGTATATAGCCTGCATGTGGGGGGGGGGGTGGCATGGAGAAGGAACCTGGTGGCTATAATACAGAATGCTCTTACCAACGACTCATATGGCAAAGTGACACGCCAATTGAAATCGAAGATATTGCACATTCTAACATGTTGCGTGTGTCTAATGACAGGGTCTGGGCAAGTGACATGGTTTTATCAATG
The DNA here is from genome assembly GCA_013340265.1 of Coptotermes formosanus. Lineage (NCBI taxonomy): Eukaryota > Metazoa > Arthropoda > Insecta > Blattodea > Rhinotermitidae > Coptotermes > Coptotermes formosanus. Next base: position 564,259 of record BLKM01002654.1, on the reverse strand, counting down.
GTTACGTCTTTTGCGCTGACGTAAAGACCAGGTTATACAAAACGTTTGTTAGATTCTCCCGTATTTTCGGTTTTTTAAATCGTTGTAGACAAAATAAGTTAATTCAACCGGTTATTTTATGAACGCAACTCTACTTTCACGTGACCTGTCATCATACTACAGTCTTGAATTCCATTATCGAGTAAGGTACACATGTTGTAGTCACTGAAACTGTGAAACATCAGCATGACAACGGTGGTGACATATCTGTAAATGTAACGTCAGCTAGATTTGGGTTACCAATTCCAAGACGATGAACTGAATTGAAATTGGACAATGGACATCGTTTGAGTTAACTCCGCTTGAAATTCCTCTGCAATTTCCATTCCATTTCGTTGTTTCGTTCTCGAAGCAAGATGAGATGGTGTAGTTACAGATCTTAGGGCGTACTGGTTTATGAAGAAGCACTCTGCAGCAATCTTCCTTAGTAATGTATCGAGAGATATTTAGGTGTTACCTCATTTTCGGTTAAATTTGTGTCTAAATTTTGTTGTGACAAAAGGCACCAGTTATTGCAGGAGCTTAAACTTAGTTTAATTAAAATTTCCATTCCCCCTCCCTCAGCTTCCCCTTCCACTCTCTTTTGTCAAAAGAGAAAATAAAAACTTTTTGTTAGACAATAGTCAGACGAAATGAATGCTTTTACGATACCAACGAAACGAAAATCCATCCATTGTGAATGGCTTCAAGTTATTAGCATAGACACAAAACTTCGGGAGGGGGCGGGGGAGTTGGCACACTGCAATAAAACAAACTCTATCCCTTCCCTCCTACAGCCAACCCATAGCAAAGGATTGCTGTTTCTATTGCTGTGTTTTCCAAGACCCTGACGTATAATGGGCCTTTTATAGTTGAAATAATACAGCATTCCCTTTCTCTACTTTGTCTGGAATTAATTTTCCAGTTTGGAAATAATTTTAAAACTTTTGTGTTTGCCTCTTCTGTTGTTTCAAAGAAACGCCATCCTGTACTCGAGCGGAATTGTGTATGTTTGTATATGTATATAACCCAGTGGCTGGCTGCAATTCAATTAAACGATTTCCAGCACTTCATTTCCTCCAGAGACTTTTCACTACATTATAATATGGACAGAGGTCTAGTAGGAATATTTCGTCATGTTCCACTCAATGGTAGCCAGCCGTTGAGCTGCTTTAAATAACTGTAGTAGTAGATGCAGGTCGAATTTTCCAGGTGGACACACCAGAGATCGTTCTGGTAAAAAGAAAGATAAATTTGTACTGCATGTCCGCGAACACTGAGAAAAATGTATGTCTTGAAACGTTGTTGCTTTAGCATTGTTACACATTACTGGCTGGTACGTCTGTACTAAGTCGCATGGGGGATAGCCGTTCTCCCCTGTTTGTCCCCACCACCATTCCAAATATCTTGTCCATCTACAAATAATGTAGCGTAGTGCATCGCATTTAGACCCTTCCAGCATACCTTACAGGAAATCTGATCGTACCCACTGCAGACTTTAAACCCACTGCCTGAATATGGATTACGTAAACCAATATACAGCGTCTATTTGGTAATTTGTTTAAGTGAATGTATCTGTGATAAATTGACTTTAAAGAAGACAGTTTATTTTGACATTTTAATCCAAGGAAGGTACCACGTAATTTAAATGGTAACATAATGGTTGAAATTACGTATGGGTGTTACAAAATATTCATTGCGCAGAGTAGTGTGTTTGTTCACCCTTGACCAGTGGCCAGTCACTAGTTGTTTTTCGTGGCCTTTGAAGAGTGTTATCTTTGTGTTACGCTTGTGTCACACCTTTCATGATTCATAATTGTCTCATATTCAGGCTACAGTAGTTGGAGGAAAGTAGTTTCAACTGACCAACTGTAGGCCTACTGAGATATCGCAAATAAGTTCTCTGCATCGCCCCATCCGTGTTTTTCGGGCAGTTATGATTCCGTATCCAGCGTGTTTCCCTACACTCCCCAACAGTCGTATAGCTTTCCTGTTTACAAGAATGTTGGTAGTGACAGCCACGTGATAACATTCCCTAGTGACAAGTGCCTGGGTAACCCAGGATAGAGGGGGACTTCAGGGCTATAAAACAGAAGTAGAGTGTTGTCATCCCCACCGCACACGGGACTTCTTTTCGTGGACTCGGTGTAATTCTTAAGTGTTTTAATTACACACGCCGTCAGTTGGTGAGATCATATAGCGTCGGTGGTAGGTGAATGAGTTAGCGTGGAACACGGGTGTAATGATAATGACTAAGAAAACCGAAATACGCGGATCAAAACCTGTTTCATTATGACTTTGTCCACTACAAATCCCACATACACTGGCTTGAGTTGTAACCCGGACCTCTGCGGGGAGAGGCCGGCGACTAACCTCCTGAACCATGTCACGGTCCTCGGTCTGATTAAATAACTCCATGGAACAGAGTTTTCTTGTGGAATTTAACACTCATTCAGTTCCTTCATAAGTTCTTCGTCTGTTTTGGGACTCGAAGTTTCATTACTTGTTTGCAAGGTCCCGACACTGGGCTGTCAGTTTCCAGAGACTGTGCAGTCGTCATTTGAATTTCAGCTGGAAATTCCCACTTTCTTATTTTATGCGCTGTGCCTTTTCGTTCAGTTGCTTGTAAATGTAGGGACGAACCTGTGATGCAAAAGTTTGTTCGAATTAGCGTGTTGGTGGATTTAGTTTTGCAGGATATAAGCGCCTACGATTGGAACACTGTTTATTGTACTGTGCTGCGGAACGTTCCATCTAAGATCACCGTTCAACATTAAGTTGCCCCGGCCGATCAGTCGCAGCAGGGAGAATTCAGTATAATGGAAGAGAACACACTGCCATATAAAGGTCTATCATTATTCGTCAACTCAAGATTCAGTGGGCCGATCCCAGTGGCCGCGCGTTCTAAGGCTGCGGCTGCTGGCTGGCTGGGGTTTTGGGTTCGAATCCCACTCGAATCCCGGCGGGGGCATGGATGGCTGTTTGTTGTGACTGTTGTGTGTTGTCAGGTAGAGGTCTCTGCGTCGGGCTGATCACTGGTCCAGAGGAGTCCTACTGAGTGTGGTGTGTCTAAATGAGTGTGACCTTGAAGACTCGATAATGAGGAGGCCCTGGCCCACTGGGGCTGCTGCGCCATGGAAAACGGATTCATTGGAAGTACTGTCCATTCGTCTGTACATTTAAGGATTCGTTTTATTAATCCGAATTTATAATAATGTTTGTTAAAACAGAAAATATGTAGTCTTTACTCTAATTCCCAAAACAGTTCGAAGTTTGCCAGCAACTCATCTTTTATTCAGTCATTCAAGTTTTTGTATTCCCGGACGTTACCCATTCTGATTCAAGGCTCTGTATATGGACTTCACTATAATCAAGTGACCGGTAGTGCTGTACGGTATTTGCATTGTGCATAGTTAGTTTCATTTGAAACGGGGGCTTTGAATGTCAGGGTTCAACATGGAAGCATGTAAAGTGAATTCCACAATCTGAATTACTCACGTTTTTGTTACTTGTCTTCTTTATATGTCATGTGAAATGTCGCCAGCTACGTATTTGATTCACCGGTTGTTATAACTCCTCCATCATAATATAGACAATATGTTTATTTTAATATCAAAATTCAATTTCACGAGTCTAGCATTTCTCTTTTATGAAACAGTTTTATTTTCTTTTACTTTTCTTGACGGAGGCACGTTTTTCTTTTTCCTTTCTTTTAGAAAATGAGAAACAGAATATTGAAACAGCTAAAAGTAAACTTTCTCTGGCAATGACTTGCGCACTCAGAGCAGCAGAAAATAACAAAAAGAAATAATAATAAGAAAAAAGCTTCGTCCCTCAACCCTCCCCATCCCCCTTCTCTACCGAAATGGCGGAAAGAAAAACAAGGGGAAGGTAATATGGTGAATATGTGATGGGAGTTTGGAGAGTGAGTGGGTTAAAAAAAAATAGTGCGAGTGAGAAAGTACCTGGATCGATACGTCATTTGGGCTGTTACCATGGCAGCATATAACCTCTCTCTCTCCCCCTTTTTTCTATACACGATGTTGCTAAAAAACGCGAATGAATATTTTCTCTTCAAGTTTGTGTCTCTTTCTCACTCGTTGGATACTGTTACTGTACGAATACAGTGGTACTATAAGGTTCTCTTATACATCTTTTCATTTCCTTCTCACGGGGGTGCCAGAATGATTCTTTCCGTTTCTAGAAGATGTTCACTTGCAATGCCAGGCATTTGTCTCGTCCCTGTGACGTATAATATGGCTGTCTGTCATCGTCATCCATCCATCATCATTTTCTCTAGTCCCTCGCAGGCCTCGCCAGAACAGGTGTGCATTATGAACGTGGCGGCTTCCTGAAATTTGCAAGGGATCGGGTCAGATGGATTAGCCGAAGAGCTGGTGTTATATTCGGCAGTGCCTTTGTGTGTATACTGAATGGAGGCCTATATTTATTTACATTAATTGGCATCATCTGAATAGCACATTTATTTTACAGCTAAAGTATTGTTGAGATCTGTGGTTGTTATGGCCGTGACCATAAAAAGTACAGCGTCCTGGCGTGTGACGCCGCTTATTGTGGTACAAATTTTCCGACCTCTAACAAGGAGCCTTCAGGATAGAAGAATGTCCTGAAGCTGGAGACAGTAGATTCCCCTGTCGGTGCATTTTTACCAGGCTACACGGTGTCCTGCCAGAAGGTACCTAATCTTCAAGAATTCATTCGGCTGCAGAATTTTGTTCTTGTTGGTAGGAGGACGTTGTAAAACACTCAGCTTGTTTGCACGGCTGCATGAGTCGATTGTACGAATATATATCCATTTGAGTAACCGCACTGCTAGCCTGTTAATGCGTTGTTGTGATAATTTATTTTGCTTGCTCGAAATATCGACATAAAATTCATTAAAACTCTTCAAAATATATACCTAAGTCAGTTACAGAAGTTTTTGTATGCGGGTGCTGTCTGCGTTTGCCATTAAGAAAATGAGTAAAATGGAGGTATAGCCATATTTAGGATATTTGCCTCACGTTTGTTGTAAAAATTCCCAAATCCGTGTTTGCTTTTGCTTGAGACCAAATCACAGCACAGTTTGTTGAGGTACCTTCTGAAGTAATATACATTTCAGTTTCACATTTTACATGGTCTGATTATATCTCATGCGCGAACTGCACGTGCAGAGCACACGCTACATCTCGATCGGTCACTTTTAAGCAGCCAGTGATCGTTGTTCGTCAATGAAAGGCGATCTACTTTTGCTGCTGCAGTGGTTGCTCTTCCGTTTGCTAGACAGTGAAGTTGCCCCAGTGTTCCGGCTTCTTCCACAAGATTTTTCGCCAAGTGTATTTTGGAGTCTCCACCAGACGTCGCTACGAAAAACACGAATCGTGTGTAACTTCCAGATTAAAATGCTATCGCTCCGAGAGTTCAATAGTCCCTTAGCTTCGCAACATAATATTGCAAGTCTATGGAGATCGCGTCTGAAATTCATACAACACCTGGGACTTGAACCTGTAATTTATTCGATACATGAGCGTTAGTGGGTGGACCTTACCAGGGGTATATACAGAGGAGAAAAATGTAAATCTGATACACATCAGTTCTACACTACAGACCCACTGTGAAAGTTTCAAATCTTTTATCTGCCGATTTCATTTAATACTCATCGCGTAGGCCTGTAATCCTAAGTTTTGCATATAAAGCAGCTTAATTAAACGTCTGATAAGAAGTCAGCGTGTTTCTGATTGCCAGTCGCTTGAGGAGATTAAGAACGGAGTGTTGAAATGTGTGATGTTTGGCTGTAGTGACTGAGTGACTCTCGTGACTTCTGTTTGTTGCATATCGTACATTAGCCGTTCGAATATGGATAACGCACTGGCTGTGCCTATTGCCGTCCTTCCTAGTTATTCTCAGTCTTTTCAGCCGAAAGCCTTCCTTTTATAGTTTCATGTTTATTACCTCCAAATTATTTCGTCCCACACCAAGTGTCCTTTCAATTGAAGTGGTGTCGTTAAAATGTTTTTAATGTCGTGAAATGCAGGACATTTGTTATGGGCGGAGAGGACGACAAGAACGGCACGTCTACTTTTTGCTGGGTAATTATCTTGTAAGTCGTCCGCTTTAAAGACAGAGAAGCAGATGGGACAATTATATTAACGTGGATCTCAAGGAACTCGATTATGAGGGTGGGGGACAGAGGGTACAGGTGTACCAGGGTTATGTCTAATGGCGGACTTAGCGACCGTGAACTTTATTGTTCTAGTACCAAACAACGTGGTTGAATACTCTTCGAACCAGTTGACCACGAATATTCTGGCTAAGAACTATCCAGGCGTCTCCAGGATAGTACTTCCAGTTGACCACGAATATTCTGGCTAAGAACTATCCAGGCGTCACTAGGATAGTGCTTGGACTTGACCAAGAATGTTACGGCTATGGACTGTCCAGGAGTCTCCAGGATCTACTTTAATTGACCACGAATATACTGTATCGTATTCTTACCTAATTCACCCACCATTTATTTTCTTTCATTTTCTACGATTGCCGTAAAATAAGCTAACAATCACGCAGTGAACTCGTCGTATTGCATGTTTCGTAGGTCGCAGTGTTGTCCTGAGCACTTTATTGCACTCGACCGATAGCTTAACACAAGGCACAGAAATACATCAAGTAAGCAGTGTGTTCGCATTTCTGCTCCTGACTGTCAGTTGATAGTAGGCGCTACTCATTAGATGCTCAGTGGTTCCGCAAGGAGAACCCCAGTGTCTTGCGGGCCAAAGGTGATGACGGCTGTGCGCCATCTGTTTTAACAGACTTCTCCCTGCTTCTTAGGTAACAGCATCTACTTGTTTGTTGTTTCTTACGCCTCACTTCGCTTGTCTTCCCTGCGACACATGACCGCCCGACCGCGTCAAGCCCTGCTTGTCAGTTGAACGTCGGCCACACCGTGGTGGGTCTGGAATGATTACTTAATCTTTGTGTGTGTGTCCATTAACGGTTCTTGTAGCTGTAACTGACATTACATTAAAGAAAAAAATCCGTTTTTGCCATTCTTGAAACTGAATTGTTGTGAAGCATGTGTTGTGCACACTAACCCACATTGCACGCAGATCCCAGAGTGCACCAGCACATCTAGCTGTTTCTCTTGTCTCGTCTGTGCATAATGGTTTCGCCATCACAATGTTCCTGATTGCAGATATCTTTGGTTTATTTAATGACTACTATTCTCTTAATTGGCCACACAATGTCAAATGGTAAGGTAGATGTTCGTTACAGGCGAAGAGTTTTAAATTATCCGCTTGTGTAAGGAAACAATCGTTTACTGTTTTATCTGACACACACCAAGTGTTTCCTGCTGTGCTGTGGAAAGCCCGAAGAAAATGCTGCCTGTCTGCGTGTAGCAGAAGCGCAAACCACTCTGCAGGGACCCTTGGCCTATTACCTTCTACGGCGGAGGAGGGCCAGTAAATTTGTATTTGGAATTCCCAGCCAAAAATATTAATTTCGTCATGACTTTGTGTTTGACGCAAACGACGCGTGTGGACCTGTTGTGTGTAAAGTGTCGTAAAATTTCAAGCACGTTATGACTTAACCGAGTTCACCAGATTTCTTTGTTATTGTTTCACGATTCTTGTGTTTCAGTTAACCGTTATCATTTACGCGTCCCTTTATTTTTAAACAATCGCAATAATGAGTTTTTCTTGTACAGGGGACTCATGTATCGAATCGCTGGTACAGTGATTTCCAGCCTTGCTTATGCAGCGACACTGAATCCTCTTACATCAGTCTTCCAGGTTTGACCATTTGAGATTAAAATCCGTGTAAATTATATATGAAAACCTGATTACTACCTCACAGGCAAGAAACTCCGTCTCCTTTATACAGACCACTGAGTTAGGCCTGATGTTGTTTAAGGAAATAAACGTTGTGTGTTCTTGTTATCGTACGAAACCCATAAGCAGGCACACGGTATAGTAACTGCTGAGTTTTTAAGTGTACCACACAGCACGTACTGGGTTGATATGTTTTTGTTGTCTTATTTACTTTGTTCTTAAGTTGCAGTTTGTAGAAACTATATTCTTTTTATGTCACTTTCGTCGAATCTTATTACTTTACCTGATGTAGTTAGTTCAGTGAAACAAGTTTGATAACACACTCATTTCTGTCTCATTATACCGCTCTTTCTGTTGCGCTGCAGTCAATCAACGTACCCTGTAATTAATGCCATATTGCATTGCGTCACTTGTCGGTGACTTCGAATTCTGTAGGATGCATAATGTGAATAATATAAGAAGTGTCAAGCTGTGTAATTCCACTCACGTTCTTTCTAGGTCGCTGCATAAGGCTTGACATCTGACAACACTGTGACCAGTTATTCCATTTTTGCTCGTAATACACATGCTCCTGGTAACTATGCCATTTGTAACTGCTCAATTAATAAGAAGGGCCAGGCAGAGCATTATTGATTTCCTCGTAATACGCGCTTTTGTCCTCCAGCACAACAGTAGGCCCCTATAAAAGGCAGCGGAATGTATTTAAGGTACCATAACCTTAAGGGAACAGATTATTTGTAAGACTTGGGCGTATATAGGAGGATGTTATGAAAGTGGATGTTAAATAGACGTTTGGGTCTCTATAAATTTGGTTTAGGTGAGGGACTAGTGGTCGTCTGTTGTGGAGACGTAGTGAGTTCAAGATTTCTACAGAGACGTGGGATTGCTTGACTTGCTGGGCTACCACTGTAAGGTTTCAAGAAGGAATTCGTATCGTGGAGTTAGTGAATTTCTGTTCGACCTCCCTGTCCTTTCTGGGGGCTTGTCTTGTTAATATCAGCATGAAACTGAGGTATCGCGTGTTGCATACTGAATTTCGTCTACCGTAATGAGTATTTTTGTACGTCGTGCCGGGATTCTAGAACGCTTCTCGGCCAACATTCATTCAAACAGAATAACTGTTCCGCGATTTCAGGCTTCCACCGCGATGTTGATGAGATCCGCGCTCTTCTGGGGTGTTACGCAGCGTCGAGTGGTAATTCTTTACCGACGGTTCGGCTCAACATATCGGTCCCATATTCAAGGGTCAGCTTCATTGGACTTGTTGACACTTGAAGATGGGACCGGTAAGTTGTCCCGAAACGTCGGTAAAGGATTACCACTCGACACTGCGTAACACCGCAGAAGAGCGCAGACCTCAGAATAACAGTTGAATCATATTAAGACATAAGGCAGGATCTACCTACGTTACTCAGTGATTGTGTACCCAGCATTCTGCAGACGTGGAAGGCTGTATTAACATGGTAATGGGAAGAATGTGAAATACTTGTACTTTGCTTTATCTGCAGTATTAATGCTATGATCGGCGGTAAAATAATGGTCGGTTGTGATATGCCTTGTAGTCTAGTAGACACCAACGTTTCAGAGGAACCTGCTGCCTCCTTTTTCAAGGTAGAAATATCGATACTGTTCACTTGCAAGAACGCGGCATGTACGAGCAGATTTGTGTGAACGTATTGCAGCTTAATCGCGCATAATGTAAAATTGTGTCCAGCGTCATCGGACAGTTTTATCCCGGGGATCATGCGCCAGAATTATCTTCTTGAGGTGCGTTGTTCTATCCTCTGTGGGACATCAACCCTTTTAAGGTTTTCTCATTATGTTCTTACGGCCATGGGCTGTGAGCTGTCCGCCTCCTGCCCATTTCCGCCTCCTATCCTATTCGGTACCAGTGATCTCTAGAAGAGGGCGTTGCTGAATAATGTTTACCACAGTACCCAGTTATCCAGCAACGACGGCATGGCTGATTTCCTCATGATATTCGTCTCTAATATTAAGCAAGTAACTAATATAGTCTTGACACGGTAATAGTCGCCCAGCCATTCCAAAAATTCCCCACCTTGTATGGAACCCAAAGGTTCATTACCGTATTCAAAAGAGCTCACCACTGGACCCTACCCTGAGTGATGAATCCGATCTTCAAACTTGCACAGTATTGTAAGGTTCATTTCAATTTTTTCTTCTTATGTACACCTAGATGTCTGAAGTGGTCTCTTTCGTTGAAAAAAGATGAGTATATGCATGTCTTACATCTTCCAAACTTGCTACATTCCCCACCAATCTCTTACTCTGTGATGACCCTAAAACATCCGTTGAAGAGTAGGCTTACTGTGTCTTTGTATCCCAGTGGCCGCACGGTCTAAGACGTGGGTCTGCGGCCGCTTGCTTGCTGGGATTGCGGGTTCGAATCCCGCCGGGGACATTGCTTTGTGTCTCTTTTGAGTGTTGTGTGTTGTCAGGTAGAGGCCTCTGCGTCTGGCTGACCACTCGTCCAGAGGAGTCTTACCGAGTGTACTGTGTCTGAGTGTGATCGTGAGGACGCCTTGGCCCACCAGGGGCTGTTGCGCCATATGGGGGGGGTGGAATTGTGTCTGTGTATGGACTACGGCTTGCGCTTCTGCACGTACGTCTGACAAAAAAAAAGTGCATTCAGTCGCCCTCTCCCGGGGGTGATGGAAAATAGGGTGTAGGTTAGTTTTCACTGTTTGCTCTACATTTCATTTTATCATTCTCTCTCTTGTCCACGTAACCATCAACACTAAATTAATTTCGTGATTGATACTTTGTAATTATGAGCTGGACTGGCAGAGAGTTCTGTCCGCTGACTGAGCGACCGGGTTCCGATTCCTGGCAGTGGCCGCCACTTCCGCATATTCTCTGAGATGCACATTGCATTCTGTCCCCTGCCTACGTACGCATAATTTCTCGGAATTTTCCCGGTTTCTCTGCATTATTTCCATGACCCTCTTACCCATTCGCCCATTATGATTGACACTACATATGCTATTGACGCAGCGTCAGTAAATCAGCATGACCCATCCAGCCGAAACATAAAAGCTGTTAGTGGGACGATTTCATGCTCAGTAACGCCGCTCTAGCGTAAGGGAGGATCACCCACGCAGTTTATGAATTTTGTTTGTAGTACATACGATAGTAGTGTAGACAATTAGCGATAATTTAACATTATTACAACAGTCTGGTTCCGTGTAATAATGCTTCTGCGTTCTTACTTCCTGCCAGACGCGTTCGCCATGTCTTCAGCCAAACGGTCTCTGTACCCTGAGCGAATGAGGCATGTGTCCTAACAGTACGACAATAGAATAGCTTGAAGACTTGTTCTGGTGCAAGAGAGAGAGGGAGAGAGAATGGAAAATGAGAATGAGGGGGAGAAGGAAGACGTGATTGTGTAATAACAAGCCGAGGGTGAAGGGTTAGCACGGCGGTACATATTTGGTCCCTTGTAACCTAACTTCATGTTGTTAGTATAGTTAAGATCGTGTATTGTGCCACAAACAGCTCCAACATTAATTAGCAGCTAAAACCAATTGGTAATTAGTTACGGTTCCGTGGGTTCGTAAGGTCGTGATGTTGTACATGTACTTGGCTAATGAACTGGTTTGTAATTTCGTGCTACGCAGTTGTAGAAGTACTACACATTTACAAAATAAAAGTAATTTTTATGTTGTTCGGGGTTGCATTGCCTGGCACCATATTGAAGGTTTAATGTTAGTGGGTAATTTACATTGTGTTGCAGCAGGGTAAATGAATGATTCTGAACAGGTCTCCCGATGATCGATTCACTAGGCAGGAATTATTTATTACGCGCGGTGTGCTCACTACTTCTTTTGCGGTGTACATAAGTGAACGCGTGACGAGGAGTTCCCTATATCCGTGTCTCAGTCTGACCGACCGAAACTCTTTGTCGAGTTTAGGTGGAGCTTGGTACGAGGGGTCTGCACTGAACATTGTCTGAACAGTTTTATTTCCGTTCATATAAGCCACAGGCCTGTATTGCCCCAACTTGACACGAACTCAAATCGAACTTTATCGATTTTCAAAAGAAGGAGAAGAAGAAGAAGATGCAAGGGGTGGTTGCTGGTCGCAAATCGAGATTCGGACGTCACGTAAAATGAAGATCTAAATAAGGTATCTGGGTTTTGTTTGAGACGTTTTGGTTATGGCAGTCTTTTTTAGTGGAAAAATGATGTAGGACTTGAGCTATGAACACCTGTCTAACGTTATTGAACACTTGAAATCTTAATCGGCTTCTGTTCTTGATTTTGGCCATCAGCTTCATATTTTAATGTTTTATTTCAGATTAACTGCAGTTCAAACACTGCGGAAAACAGGTGTCGTTTGGCTTGGAAAGTCGATTCGTATCTGAAATAACAAGATTTGTGTAACCAATAAATGAACATCCGTGCCAATGAGAAATGCAGAATAAGAAGGAAACATAATTTGTGGCTGCTTTGTACTGTGAAGAACTCCAAGGTACAGATTTACATTCATTAGCAGTAATATTTTCACTGTGCGCACACCATTGTTATACGGATGTTAAGTTTGGAAATACCCTACTAGGATTCCCAAGATTGTCAGCGCGCTTATTGAACAAAGTGACAGCTGTAACTGATTCTACACGTTCGGCTAGTTACAGTGACCGCTGTAGTTTCTGGTTTTCTTTGATCGCTGGAAGACAGTACCATGTTAGCAGCTACTTTTAAATAAGCACTACAATTTTTTTTACACTTCTGATTCATCATTGATGGTCCAAGTCTATTTCAGTTGACGCTGCGTAACTTCATCAGTTGATGAAGATTCGACAGAAAAGAGCATCGCTTGTTGGATGCAAAATATTTGCCCTTCATATTGCAAGGAGTTCCTACCTCACATATGGGCGCAGAACATGTAACGGGATGTGTCAAGGCTAGTATTCTTGCATTGCTTCGTCAAAATATCCATAGTCTATTCTTCCAGACAAAAGGAACGAAAAAATTAGTGGGCATGATTCGCAAGAATTCTTGTCCTTTTCCTGTTCGTCATTGTGCAGCAGTTCTTCATGTGTGGCAGATTAATCTCTTCTGATTACATGTGATACTGAAAATCCTTGTGTGAGTAAAAGAGACACTGTCATTACACTGTCACTTAAATGATTTGTCCGTTAGTTTTTCATGTTGTATTTCGGAAGATTACCGTGCTGAAAACATTTTGATGAACTGTAGCCTGTGCATCTAACAACAAGGCCAATGCAACAGGCTTAAATCAGTAGAAAAACTGCATTGTGCTTACGTATACATCGGGCGACAAAATGGAAAGTTTTATCACTAAACTTCCGGATGAAAGGAAAAAGTAATTACCAATCGACCAGCAATTTTAACTGTACTTAAAAGAGCAGAAATTATTAATAGTTTTCATCTGTGTTTAGACGTAAGCTAGTTATGAGAGTGAGGTCTATATGTAAGTTAACAAGTAAAAAATGGAACATCGTTTTAGTGTCGGACAGTGGAACATCGCCTTCTTATTTTCGTATCGCCGAATTAAGAGGACAGTTTGTTTGCGGGTTACCAGGTTGACGAGTAGAGCTTTTTTTTTTCGGTTTGCATGCAACGCGTCTTTTCCTGCATTGTTCATTAAGAGTTACAGAGGTTAGCAATATGTATGTAAAGGCATTAGTATTAGTAGAATAACAGTAGGCGGTGCTGCTGTTTAAGATGTACGCTCTGAACGTTTTCGGCAAAGGTAGACACCGTAATACAGTCTCAGGCATACGCTCCACTGCCGTTTGTTCCTGACGTCTTCTGTCCCTGTCCCTGTTTCTGCCAACTCCCCTGAAAGAAACAGTGACAGGAGAGCAAGATTTAGCCCTTTGTGTGGGCCTGTCCTTTATACCCTATAAAAATGGTGATGGTAACTTGGCCGACAAGATTGTACTTGTTCTCCGAAGGCAGTGACTTCTATTGGCAGCTAGATAAGAAGTCGTCGCGTAACGTGTGTGGCCAGTCTGGAGAGTTTGCCGAAAGCATGTGAATGCTATGTGCATGAAGTATGTGGTGAGACAATCGCAGGGATGTTTAGGCAAGGGAAATTTTGTTGGAGATACGTGATGGGAACTGTATGAAATTACTGCATGCAATGCTACAGATATGTCTAGACATTTGTGAATTTCTCCAGTTGTTGTAAATAATTTCTTTTTGTAAACTCACAAACTCTACTGGTTTTAGTATCCTGTAGTTTGCACTTTCGTTCGTTCTCGGAAGTGCAGGATCGGCCTGTTGTGCAATAATGAGCAACAGATAGGGGACATTACAGGCCTCTTTCAGGGGCGGTTGATGCAGACACCCAGTTACAGTTAATGAGCCAGATTAATTATCTGTCGACTCCAAGCAGCGAGCTGTGTCATTCGACGTGAATCCTGAAGTCTGGACTTGGAAAACCGTTCCATCCTCTACTGTACAGAATTTGTGTTTTGTAATGGAAGGTAGTCTTGTACTACCATGTCCATGTGTCTGCCCCTCCTGATATCCCATGAAACAAGTAGCAGATTTCCTTGAACATCATGTCAGTATAGGCCACTACGTCATAGTACTTTTGAATTTCCTAACATCAAACCGAACAGGTTAGCTTAGCGGTTCTACTCTTGACTTCTATTCGGAAGATGCCTGGGGCACCACCTATCCTGGCCGAGGTTTTCCGTGGTTTTCCTCATTCCTTCAGCAAAATTCCGGAATATTCAAACTGGGTTACTGCTGCTTTCTTCCGCGTGTTATACCGTTTATTGTTCACCCGTCGTCTCAGTAACCAACTGTATATAGTGTGAGGCACCGAAAGTGACAGTAAATGAAACATAATTAACATGCGTTCTTCGTGTACCTTTCTGTTAACAGTGTCTCTTTGAACCTCAGTCTGTATTAGGACTGGCTGATATGAACATTTGAGAACTTGTTTGTGAGAAAGTAACCTTCAAACCTGAACTGTTCTATGGTTGCAGTTCTGATGAACGTACCGGACGTGTTATTGTGTGCGTGTACGTGTATACCCATATACACAGCGCCTGCTTAAGTTGGAGCTGTATCGTGTGCTATATAAGCTGCTTACAGCCGAGTTTTACTGTGTGTATGTATATTAAATCACTTTTATTTAACACTTCCGAGTCTCTTCATAAGTATTTCACTAAAACGTAAACAGTTTAGTTGTTTCTAAAATGGTCCTTTTCTTCTTGCTTTAATACCTGACATTATTTTGTATGTCGCACGAACAGTTTTAGATTCTCTTGATATAAATCAGGATTTGTCGTTACACGTGTGTATGAAATTATCATCTGTTTTTTTCTTTGTATAGCGTGTTCAATTATGCTATAATTACAATTCTGGGATATACCTCTTCGTAAATCTCTTAGACCGTTCGATCCCAACATCCCGGTGTGTCGTAAACGTCACTCAGATTGACAAATGGAGCGTATTTATAGACACATAATCTAGTACTACGGTCTGTGTAGTTTTAAACACATTTAAGTCCATAACTTGACAATGAAGTCTTTCTGGGTAAGTCTTAAATATTCGTTTGAAACTAAGATATTCTTAACGACAATGCTTCTTGTGATCTTATACTGGCCCTTTTGTATGGAGAGCGCCTGTACAGAAATTGTACGTTGCGAAAATTTCTTAAAATTTATTGTACACAAATTTATAATTATAATTATATTTACTATATAATATTATATATTATAATTATAAACGCATGTGGTGCACATATACACTCATTTATTTCTGTCCTATTAGTTCATCAATTAATTAGTTCTTACATTTAGATGCCTTTTATCACGACGTAAAAGGTATCGTTTGTTATAATAATGACACAATTTATTCTTCGTAACGGGCTTTATTATTATTATTATTATTATTATAAACCGCAGATTTCAGGTGGTGGTGGAAGGAGAGAATTTTTGATACAAATTTCTCAGAAGTGGAGAAATTTATAACACATTATTTTTACAATACAAACACGGTGACATTGTGTACGGAGCGAGAGAAGTAGTGGGCAAAGCTGGGAACGAGTGGACATCTTAGCGTGTTGTTATTGTAATGAAAATTTATTGCTGAAACCAGAGACGTCATATTAATTTTCAAGCACATTAAAGCGAAAGGTAACTTTATATTCGTGAAATTAGACGCCTGTGTATTTTAAATTATGGCTGTATTCATATCATTACTGTTACCAATTACGTTATTTACCAAACATTTTGACTGGGAATCTTTCATAGGAAGGACCACTAATGTGTAAAAATGTCGGTTAAGTAGTTTTAGTTCTCGTCACTCCACGATAAGCTTGCGTACATGAAATCTTTGTCCTTGTAGATTACTTGCCTGGAGAGTTTCATTATGTTCCGTAACCAAGTATCAACTGCAGACGCTAGTTAAGTGTCTTTAATTTCGAGTGTATTAGTAATAAAGCATGCTATTTGTATGATATATCTGGAATGTTTCGACATTTTTGTGGGTGTATTGGGTCCTGCAGGATTACTGCGTTCAGTTCCAATAGCTTATGGCGAAACGTTCTCCGTCCGTGCCGTGGTATTCATAGTAAAGAGAGCAGGTTTCAGAGTAGAAGTGAAAATAAGTGAGCACTTTACGCGGGTTGAGATCTAATATCAAACGTCTTTAATGCGTAATATCCTTGCAGTAAAATATATATATATATATAATTGAATTTGGAAGATGCCATGGAATGGAAATGAATGTGGAAAGAACTAAGGTAATAATAACCTCAAGGCAACTGTCCTCAGTACACATTATTATAGATCAAAAACAATTGGATTATGTGGAATGTTTCAAATATTTAGTGGCATAATAAGAAAGGATGCAAACCGTATGCATGAAATTAAATCCTGGATTGCCATGACAAAAGCAGCATTCAACAAGACGAAGGTTCTATTCACCAGCAAATTGGTTTAAATTTAAGGCAGGAACCATTAAAGTGTTACGTTTGGAGTATAGCTTTGTATGGTGCTGAAACTTGGACACTTCGGAAAGCAGATCAGAAATTACCTGGGAAGTTTGGGAATGAGGTGCTGTAGGAAGATGGAAAAGATCAGCTGGACTGATAGTGTGAAAAATGCATAAATATTACATAGAGTCAAGGAGGAAAGGAACATCCTACATACATTGAAACGAAGGAAGGCTAACTGGATTGATTGCATGTTACGTAGGAATTGCCTTCTAAAACACTTTTTTGAAGGAAAGATAGAACGAACGGGAAGAGGATGAAGAAGACGGAAGCAGCTACTGGATGACCTTAAGGAAACGAGAAGTTACTGGAAATTGAAAGAGGAATCAATAGATCGCACTGTGTGGATATCTCGCTTTGGAAGAATGTATTGACCTGAAGGAAGACAGAGTACGTGTTATAAATAAATATGTATATATATGTATACATTACAATATACAAATCATTTGTGTATACACACAGACACGTCTTCTTTAAGTTTGTGTCAGTTTAATTAATTAATTAATTAATTAGCGGTTTGCTTAACAGCTCCGTTATAGCTCAGACTCTAGGGTGCTGAATGCAGGGTCATTTGTGAGTGACGAGTTGAAAAGAAAGCGGAAGGAGGCGGTTATCAAGTTACTGTACCAGCATACTCCTGGAAGAACTGAGGAAAACATCAGAGGTCTCAAATAAAAGCTTGCGGTGACTATGGGGGTTCAAACCGGTCACCTCCCGTGTACAAGTTAGAAGCGTTAAACTGTATCTGTACGTAAATGACTGTCGTTATTAGTGAACTGGTGTCAGTAGTAAACGTGTGCATTTGCTTCTGCATGCACGTATTGTGTGAAAGTAAAGCACATTTGAGTCGTGCATGAAGGTGTTTTTTGGCTTGAGTAACAATCAGTGTGCTTAGTAATATATTTATGGGATTCTCCATACTCAAATATGCCCCAAGGAGCAACAGTTTTTATGTTATTGGGGCCCTGGTGATTCTGAACAACTCTAAAAGCAATAAAGGAAGTTGTTGCCGTCCAGGTTCGGTAACGATTGGTCGCATAGGAATTCCTTTTGCGTCGTAATTGGCCAGTTTGAAATATTTGAAATTGCATATTTTCGGAATAGAATAAAGTACCCACACCTCATTTTTGGACGTGTGTCTAAACTGTTAGCTCTGTCTGCGGTAAGAGCAACCAAAGTTTCAATGCCACTCAAACCAGAGCCTTCCAATGGACAGTTCAGAGCCAGTTCAGTCTACCCTCTCGACTTTCGCAGCCTCTTGCTACGCTGCAACGCGTTGTAGTTATCAAGAATTGGTATGTTTGTGCAGGATTCATTCTCAGGACTTTTGCAGTAGGCCTGTGTGAGTTCCAGGTTAGGATCCCATCTTTGAATTTATAAGTCTTCAGAGGCCCTTGTATCTTCTGTCGATTAAGAATCTCGGTTATAATCGTTTAGACATCCGGCTTTAAAATCCAATATTGTGGCCACCGCTGTTAAGGTGACGAGACTTATATTTCAGAATACCGTTACGGTAGGCGTGGAAGAACGCCTAATTCAGAGTGTCTGGACTGCACATAAGCACATTTCAAGCTGTAAAACAAAGTTACACTGTCTCATTAAAAGTTTTGCAGTTAAATCCGTACGTTTGCTTTAATGTGTACATTAGTTTGAAGCCGCAGTGACTGTTATTGTGTGAAAAAGGAGCGTAAGCAATTTAAAAGTACATTTGCTTGGTGCGTGATAAGGATTCTCGTTTCGTGTTGCAGCTGGAGGTAATGCCTTCCTGCAGTGTTGATTGTACCCTGTAGAAGCCTGATAATTTCATGGCACTTGAGAGAAAAACTGAAAACTATATCTTTCATTACTAAGCGATTCTTTTGAATGGAACAAGGCTACGATGTTATAGACATTAGAATGTTATGAATACCATCTTGAAGTCGGCGTCTCGCATTGATGTTAACCTACTTCCCTAATTATAAGATGATGTAAATATGTGGTATTGTAGTCGTATCTCCATGTGGTATGTCGCCCCTGATAACTTTTGGAAAGATCGGTGGGTGTTGATTACTCTTGATGTCACTACCATGCTATAAGGAGCTACAATAGACTACCCAATTATGTTTACCTGCAAACTCTGTACGAAATATTATTCTTTATTAGGTCGGTGTTTAAAAGTATTAAAACGAGAGCTGTGCGTGTACTTAAGGTTACGTCTGGCAAATTTGACTCAACGGAAATTGTCACAGAAATAGATTCCTACGCGCTGTAATTCTTTATAGCTTCCCAGATTTGCCTCAACACCCTTCCCCTATATGAATCGAATAAAAATAATATAATAATGAATTAGAAAAGGCTCGGGTGGAAACTGTCTGAATTACAATGCACTGGCCAGTAGTTTGTCTGGAGGGACGGGGAAAACTCCAGGCAAATAGGCCATTTGTCGAATGCCTGCAACCACGAAGGAGCTCCAGCCTCCGCAAGTTAACAGCTGTGTTTGGTAATTCCAAACGTAGGCGTGTATGTCACTGAACTGCTTTATTCTGATTTATCGGTAAGGCATGTATTGACCTAAATAGGGAGAGATCACCATGAGATTTATATTCCTGTTGCCCGGCTGGGAAAGCTTTGTGGAAGTGATTTACACCCATCACACGCTGTATGTATAGATAATCATTTTACGGAAAACCCGATAGTTTATTTTTTATATGAGAAACACACCGCAGCACGCTGGAGTGTCTTCGAGTGTTTACGTGGATGGTCTCATGGTCTGTATGGAACAGTGATGCTCACTGTGCCACCGTCTCATGTTCCTTTTGGGACCCCTGTAGTTTTAACCGTTGTTTCCTTCCGTAAACGTGTTAATATTACTTCGCATTCTAAATGTAATGTGTAATATTAACGTGTGTTACGTCTGTGTACTTTGAGAAGTACTTGGCCAGCGTGTAGAACTTAGTAATTATCGCTGCATGAATAGTAGCACAGTCGGCGAACAGGCTGCTGCGGTAAAATTCGTTCTTGAGTCTTTTATTCCGATCTTTATTTCCTATAGATACAATGGTACAAACGGCAGTTAGGTATCCAAATTGTGTAACTCATAATTAAGTTGAAGTGTAGTACATTTCGTGTGAATAAAATAATACACTCTATAAAGTAATGTTCGTATGGTGCCACTGACGGAACAAAAAAGAAATAAAACTGAATGGCCACCACCGTCGGCCGCCGCCTCCGCCACACTGCTGCTGCTACTACTACAGTGACGGTTCTTGTTACGCACATTAATACGGACGCTGTCTTCTTCGTGGGAAGAGGTATTTCGTGACTGATAGAGGTTTAGTTAGTGGAGGATGTAGAGACATCGAGACGTTGCGCCCCCGTGAGAAATTTTCGAGATCGATGGCTGGTTCATGTGACCGCAGTATTTAAGTACCAGGGTAGGTGATGGCTTCAATTGAACGTGCAGACGTTTGTTAAGTCGCGGAATTCCCGTAATTCAGGTCTGTCATACCGACTTCTTCACAGTCGTATTTTCCAGCTGCAGTCACGTAACATAGTTTGTTGTAGTATGGTATCTGAAGGGGACATTTTTGAGTTTCTTCTGTTGCGTTGTAACTTGTCGTCTTTTGTCCAGTTATTTACTTGTTTCTTGTAATCCTTTCCTTTTGTCTGTGTGACTTGTACGTGGGGTGTGAAGGCCTGTGGCATTCTTCCCAGCTGGAGTTCCGCGACAAATTGTAGAATCAATACATACAAATTTTAAAATACCGCGAACAATTCCAACAGTGCCCGAGTTAGCAGTTGGCAATACTGCAGTAATCTCCGTGCAATACCGACTGCCTCTTTGGTTTATTCTTGATTCCGTAGGTGTGTGTTCCTCGGGGTATTGAAAATTAGTTTAAGGCTCCCTCTATGGAAGAAAGGTTGAGCAACACTGGCCGGTAGTTGTAAGTGGAGGCGAATTTCTGTGTCTCCTGAGTTGAATTTAGGGAAATAACCAGTAAATATATGTATGTATGTATGTATGTATGTATGTATGTATGTATGTATGTATGTATGTATGTATGTATGTATGTATGTATGTATGTATGCATGTATGTATGGGCTTACAACGTAGCTCATTTAATATCATTTTGGTAAGCAGTGTGCATAGAATCCGCCGGTGAAATTATAGATGTATTAGACTTCCTTTCGCGGAAGTGACAAACGTTTGTATTAATTTTTTACACAGATTATAACTCAAAGGCTAATGTTTAACGCCTAATTGTCAAAAGGTGGTTTAGCCTTTTATAATGCTAAAAACTTAACTAAATTTTGTAGTCTAAAGGAATCATGTTAGCTTATATTTTTAGTAAAAATTTTCTGGAAATTTTGCTCAAGAACCTCATTATGAGCGACCTAATAAAAGGTTAGCTTAACCTGTATAGTGCACAAGACTTTTGTAGTAGTATTATTCGGCTTGTGATTCTGTGAGGCGTACGAATCAACCAACTTATGCAAATCTAAATCTCGGACATTCGGAATGCTCACACTGAATTGCAGCTGCCGTTGGCACGAATTACTGCTCTTTACATATTCCCCCTTATCAGTTCCTTTCATAGTACTGCTGTATTAATCCTTCATGAAACTCTATACGTTGACTTTAAAATCGAGCTTCGTTTGTTTGTTGCGGTACACACAATTGTACCGTCTCCAGGATGTCACGATAGGCCTATACGAAAATATTCCTGATAACGCATTCAGGATGGTCCAAAATTTGTTCATTGGATCATAACCTTCACCACGGAATAATAATTGCAGCTTATTGTTAGGCTTCTTTTGATGAGTGTGGACATACACAGGACGTATATGGCTAAAGGTAGGGGAGGGGATGGGAGGGGGGGAGGACTGCGAGGGCGCTGTACCATGTATAAACTTATTTATTCCTTCCATCGTTTTTTTAATCCTTTCAAATTTATTACTCTGTGAGAGTGTCTTCTTTGTAGGACTGGGTAATAGTATACTGTTTTATACGTTCGTGGGTAAATCCCGTTTCTTTTACATTTTCCGTAATTCAGCTAGAAACCGGGGTATCTCAGTTTTTAAAATGATTGGCTACGACCTGTGTAGCTGCCGTTTGACCTGCGACAGGGGAGGGATTTTTCTGTTCCCTGCCGAGTCCAGACCGTCCTTTTGATCCACCCAGCCTCATGCGCAATTGGTAACGAGGCTCTTCCTCTGGGGAAAAATCGGACGGAGCTTTCAAATATACTTCCAGTGTCCCCATACGTTTCCATCGCATGGTGCTTAGTTAAGTATGGATGACTTAACAGTTTCGTTACTTACAGAAGCTTCTATTCTTTTTACCGTCCACACTTTCGCTTTGTAAGTTCTCACATAGAAAATGTATACTCCTGTGTAAATACGTGCACTTGAGCTGGCTAGAAATGCCTTCCAGTTGTGGTCCTTTGCAGTGACATTTAATTTAAAAATTCCCACATCAGCGATATCTGGTGTATGGCTGGTAGAATGCAGTTTTGTTGATTTCATAAGAAAACGTTTAAGTGATAATTGTCTGGACATATAAAGGATGTAACGCGGAATCTGTGCACTATATTTAGGTTTTATATTCAGTTTTAGGGGAAGTTACACGTGCGAGTTTGATGTGGATGTAGGTCATAAACGTAAAAAAATTGCTGCATGAAAGTTTCCGCGTTCAGAAAATCTCGAACAAAACGAAATTTCTGTTACGCTGCGTCACTTTTACGAATGATAATCCCCATTATGCGAAAGTACTCGTAAGTACTGCAGGGTTCACCCATACATCTTGAAGTCGCCTCTAGGCCCCTGCTGTGGTCAACACCACATCTCCATACACTTGCTGTGACATTTTGAAAATATTTAGTACTATTGTTCTCAATGTCAGGAAGTTCTTGAAGGGATGCAGGCTTAAAAATATGAAGATGAGTAATTTGCGTTGTGAAATATGCAGTGTACCTCGTGCTATTGGCTAAGGAAGAAACGGTACTACAGGGCATGATCGATAGCCTAGTTCAAGTTTGAAGACTCTATGGAATGGAAATGAATGCGGGAAAACTAAGGTAATGAGAATGTCAAGATAACCATTCCAATACAGATTATGGCAGATAAAAACAACTGCAGACTGTGGGATGTTTCAACTATCTGGGTAGCCTGATAGCAAGTAATGCATGTGATATCAAATCAAGGATTGTCATGGCAAAACCGGTACTTAACGAGAAAAAAACTGTTATCAACAAATTGGGTTTATATGTAAGGATAAAACTAATTGAATGCTGCGTTTGGAGCGTAGCTTTTCTGGCGCTGAAGTCGGACACTTTGGACAGGTCAGAACATGGTTCTGGAGAAGGATGGAGAAGATCAGTTGGACCGATCGCGTGAACATTGACGAATATTACGTAGCTTCAAGGGAGAAAAGAACGTGCTACGTGCATTGAAACGAAGGAAGGGTAACTGGGTTGGTTACATGTTACATAGAAACTGCCTTCCAAAACACTGTATTGAAGGAAAGATAGAAGGCACGAGGAGAGGACCTGAACAAGTAGTGGGTGACCTTAAGGAAAAGAGAAGATAATGGAATATGAAGGAGGAAGTACTATAAGTAGGTCGCACTGCCTGGAGAAGTCGCTTTGTAAGAGGCTGTGGACCTGTCGCAAGGCACACTACGAAATGAATTGATGTTGCAAATATTGCACGTTTGTTCTGTCTTCTGATAGCTTGTTGCTTGTGTTGTCTATAAACAGGGTACTGGCTTCACGTAAGGAACCTGTGCGGGAGCGACAGAGACTGAATCCTTTCGCCTCTTCGAAGAAAATGCTTTCTTGCAAGTTGCTGAATAACTCATTACCCGTGGACTTCGTAGGTTGTATCCTTTTCTGTCTGAAGGTGAAACGTGTACTCTTTTCACGAGCAGTACATATGCTCATACGTACACTGAAGTGTGTTTGTTGCATGTTCGCCTGCGCTGGGTTATTGATGAATAAGTTTTATCTGCAATTTTTCTACGTAACAGCAGTTACTAGTTGTGCAATCGAGCACGAAGAATCTAGGTTACTCTGCTGAAAGGTCACACGCACACACACAAAGTTGCGTTACTGTTGCTTTCGGTAGCTGATTTGTCTCCCTAAACCCGCGTGGGACATGAAACGGCTGCTTTAGATGTTTAGTTTGAACTTGGCCTACACTTCCCATGGTATCGGCAGTATTTTGCACTTGCGTGGGTCATATAGGTCTATGTTACGAAGAGATAATTGGTGTTTTATAATTTGCACAAGGAAGAAAATGCACCTGTAAAAATACGTTGCTGAAATTCTCTGTTATGCGATATTTGATGTTCCCGCGACCTTGCTTGCTTTTTTTTTTGTGGCACCGTTTAGGCGTATTTTTCTACACTGAATATGAACACATCAGGTTGCTCCGAAACGACGACAGCTTTACCAGGCTACATGCCATCACGTGGCAAAAGACTGGAGTCTTCTCTTGCCTTTAATTTACCCGAAATAGGCTGTTGTGAATTCAGGTTTATGGATGTTACTTCCAGACGACTGAGCCGCATTGTGTTACGTCAGCTTACCGTGTCACTCTGTAAACTTCCCATATTGCCTACGTTTGCTGAACATTGTTCACTTTATCTGACTTACCGCGGTTCACCCAGCGCTGAAGGACGAAGGAAATTCCCGGTCGAGTGCTTATCACTGCGGCTTCATATTCAGTAAATTCTCAGGTTCCATTGTCTGCCCTTGTGGCTGTCTGTCTGTCCGCTTTTCATACATTCCTCTGTCCCGCCAAGCAGATAGTGGGATAATGCCTTAAAATATGCCATTGCCGGTTCCTGTCACATCCAAATTTATCATTCACGTTAATTTTATTGTTTAACACTATTTATCGTCTACAGTTGACAAACCATCATTAAAGAGATTTTGCATACGAAACACAAAAACTTAACTCAGATTAAGTTGAGCATTTTGTATATAGTTTGATCGTGTACGTACTGAACTTTGTATTACACTGAAACCAACGAAGCACACAGTGTAGTATAAAATACAGTGAAATAGTACTGACTCGTATTTTGTGCTATATTGTGTACACACTGCGTTGGTTTTAGTGTATTAAGTAATTCAGTGGGTACACGGTCAAAATGTACTACGATCAGGAAATCGAAACAAGAACAATTTGTCCTCTCTTATGAAAATACAAAATGTAAGGGACTCACGATTAACGAGGGTGTTTGGTTTCAGTATATTGTACCTAACTGTCACTATAGCCAGCTATGTGAAGGCTTTTGTAGGCTACCATCCAGGATGTATACAGTACTGTTCGCTTGAGGATGGCCAGGATTGGCGGAAACGTGGAGGGACAAATATAATAATGTTGAATACTTGTGTGTCTCAGTTTCAGGGTTTCTTCTTCAAATATTCCATATTATCAGTTTCTCTTGTCTTTACCGTATTGTACCATTTACGTCTAATTGTACTTAAAAAATTCCCTTTATTTCTTACACTTTTTATGTTTGAATTGTATATTATTTTTTGTCTGCTGCTTATTCATGTTTAGGCAGTTTCTATAATATAAGCAACTCATTCGCCACAGTTCAGTTCCTGTGTTTATATGTTTAGTACCCACGTTTCCTAAGCATACAGGACGGCGTCTTTTGTGTGTCCCTTCCCTAACTCCTTGTAATTTCCAGAAGCCGATATGAGCCAAACTATCCCCGTTGCATATTATTATGTTACAACATTCGGTATATTATACACTATTCCGTTTATAAGTGGTCGATATAAGTTGCGTGCCACATATCCAGCATAACCAAAGTCTGACAGAATATTTATTTCCTTTGTATATTTATGTATGTTTATATGTTGCCCTCAAGATTCAAGTTTTCTCATCTCACGTAGGTAAGCCTATGCATCTTTATTTTTCCCTTCTTATATTTTTTTTAGTTTCCTGTTCAAACTTTAAAATGAGCCCGAGCTCCATCTTATTGGAAAGTCTTTTTTATTATTTTATTTTTCTTCTCGTCTGCCTCCTCTGCATATGTAAGGAGTTTTTCAATTTTTCCATATTTTGTGTATCTACTTTGTGTTGTACACTCCCTCTGACGTTACAATAGACTTCATTTGAAACCTTAATGGGAACACTACGTGAATATTTTACATGAGTTGAAATTACACTGCATATTCTGTGTGTCTAAAATGCGACGTGGTGCTGATAGTTTGTTTACAGTTCTGGTTCATTCCTCGAGTGTTAGAGTGCGCAGACCTTGGGTTTTTATTTTCACTGCACACTGCCATAAGATATCGGTGTGTGGTGCATATAAAGGAGAAAGTCTCTAGAAATCCTGGGTTGTAACAGAAACGGGCTTTCATCCGAAATTTTGTCTGGTCGTGAAACACTTTCCAGTAATAAATGCGAAAGAATTTAAGTTTCATCATCGACACAGTACGTGTATAATACGAGTATATGACCACCTGAAAGGAAAGAAAGGACTTATCAGTATACATGAACCAAAGAAGATCTATAAAGTAGCCCAAAATGTGTACTGCCCCGTGACAGTAACTTGTGCTGACTGGTAGCTCTACGCTGCGTTCGTGAATGTCTGGCTTAAGGTTTGAATCATAAATTGGTGTTGTAGGTGGGAAAGTACTGATGTGCCTTGGCCTTGCGTTACTTGTAAATTTGTTGTTGTTGTTGTTAACCTTTGTAGAAACTTTGGAGTTGCAAATAATTGGCGCCAAAAATTGCCGTTTTCACTAATCCGTGTTATTAGTGCACATTGTCTCAGTCGCGAGGCAACTGGGATTATCTGATACGGAGGGCGGTTCCAAGCACAGCCATGTTGTATAGAACCATTAAATACTCAACAATGTCTGTCAGGATCCAAATGCGTGCTGGGGCTTTCGTTGCGACGTCGAATTTGCTGATAATAAGCATGGTTTAGGATGTTCAAAGACACAAAATTACAAACTACGCGCGCCGCGTTAAGTTCGTGCAGAAACCGTAAATTGTAAGGTAGAGAGACTGACTCTAATTACAGAATATATTCTGTCTATGAATGAGTGCAAACCTGTGACCTATTGCAATTTTTAGAGATTAAAGGTGTTTCTCTACTTTTGTTAATTAAACACCATGCCATCAATTCGTGTATGTGGAAAGGCAGATATATACCTCTACGTGTTTTTTACTTCGGCGCTGTACAGAAGACGCGGAAGGAAGTGTCATGAGTTGACCCCCTTCCCACGTAACGCTTGCCTCGGCGTACAGCATGACCAAGATTTCGTGGCTGATATGCCGAGATATATTTCGAAACTTAAAAATCGATGCAATTATTCGCACCATTACAATCCAAGTACGTTTGTCATCATTTTGATTCTTCCGCCAATACTTTGCTTCAAAATATTTTTGGTTTCATAATTTGTTGGTTAGAAGAAGAAAATTGATAGAGTTAGCTAATTAATTTATCGGTTATGCTATAATTGGGTTTCACATGTCTGCTCTTCAGAAGACAGAATAAAAGAATGATAGCAAGGACACAATCGTTCCTCCACTCAATTCTGCGGATAGTTGAGCGCTGTATACTTCACTCTTTCTCATGGAAACCCTTGCGCAGTCATTTGCCACCAGTTTCCAGTCTGTCTTTCCTTCCATGTATTTCCCACCTCTCTGCTTACCGATATGTTAGTAGTGATAACTACGTAGGTTAAAAGCTCTTTGAATTTGCTAACATAACCCTGCGAGGGGAATATTCCTGGAGGGTCATTACCCCCACCATCCGTGGAACTCCTTTCCATGGCATTAGTGTAGTCGGACGGGAGCGGCCGGCTTCACACCCTGCCCCTTAACTCCTGACGACAGCTTCTGGTGCTAGTGGTTAGGAGACAGGATGGTTCCCAGACGCAATCTGGATTTAGTGATGGAGGAAGAACCCTGTTAATGCCTGAAATCGAACCTCGATGTTTAAACCTCTACCCTACTGTTTACTCCCTTCTGGTTCATCTCTTTAGTTACACGTGGTTGCTATTTTTTTAACAAAAAGCCTTCAGAACTGACGTTTCAGGTCGGGTCAGATTGCTGCATTTATGGACTGAGAGCGGGAATTATTATTTTTTTTTTTGAATGGCTGTCAAATCTGTTGGTGCAACTGGGTCCGGTGCCGGTGCGTCGTACCGGTGGGGTCGTTGCAGGAATGAAATTTAATAAAGAGTTCTGGGATTTAAAGCAACAAAATGTAATAAAACTCGTACAGTGGAATATTACTGCTTTGGAGGCCGTAACAGAAGAAGTACATGTGTCCATGATGGGCTATTTTCATGTTCATTAGTAGGCCTACATTGTTTTCAAGTGCGTAGTCAATGACAAACTTATCTTCCCATTACGCGTAAGAAGCGTCTTGGTGATCAGGAACTTGTCGTTTTCGCCTTCTTGAACCCTTGAGGACCGACGTTCGGAAACGTGCTGAAGACCAGCAAACGATATTTCAAAGTGGTTGTGTGTGTTAGGAAAATAAGAGGTTATAGGATATGTTATAGGATTTAACTTAAACATAAGATAGAATTCTGGGGCTACAGCTTCGATAGGCCTAATTTATTACCTTATGTCAAACTGCGTTATGTTTTGATGATCACCATCAGCCTGAAGACAGCTGAAGTGGAGACTGATACAATAAACTAGTCTTTTCTTGAGGTATGGTAACTAAACCAACAAACGCACGCAAGTTTATAAAAATGTATTATAAACGTAGTGATACCTCGTACATGTTTCGCCCACTTATGTGGCCTTCTTCAGAGAGGTACGTCACGGAGAATAAACACATTGAAATGTTACAAAAGTTTGTGAACCAATGCACGTGTAAAATATTAAATATTAAAACTTATGATACATAACGAGTGGTCGAAACTTGTAGGAGATATTACTGCTTTTATAATATTTTTCTAAGCTTGTGTGCGTTTGTTGATTTTAGTTACCGTATCTGACTATTCAGTGCAGGGTTATGGATCATTTAAAATTAGCCCTTTCTTGTTCTCGCTCCAGAACACATGCGATATCTGTATGTTTTGAATGCTACCTACGGCTTCATGTGGGTTGTAACACAGCATTTTCTCCCTTTATATTTTTGTTACAAGATTTTTTCTGCCTCAGTTGGAAGTGGGATTCTCATACATAGGTGGCACCCTCTCTCACAATTCCAACGTCAAAGTAAACACGAATCAAAGTACATTTTTATTTCGTTCGTAAAAATGACCACGCCAACTTGTCTGATTCAAACCAACTTTGATACACCCCACACGATAATTTTGTTGCGATAATTACTAATGAATATTAGTTTTGTTGTGGAAAGGAGAACCTCTCTTGTCTCGCTGTGTAATACTTCAGGGGTGTAACTCACTTTCCTCTCAAATGTTCACGTAGAATGGAACAATTTGTTATAGGGGTGATATGTTTGTGAAGGGCAGGGTTCTGATATCGGCCCTTCTACCGGCTATCCTGTCCTAGAATTTTATTTGTGTTTCTCAGCCTCTAGAAACGAATAAGGGCATCGTCTTCACTTGACAAGCGTCATCGGTTAAACTAAGATTGACCCCACTGGAAACAATCATTAATTGGCGAATAAATACATACTGTTACAGTCATATTACGTATGATTCATATTAAGTGTAAGCTTGAATATGTGTTTTGTGCTTTTAATAACTTGAATTTCAGTATTTGACTGGAATTTTATTCGAATAGTACAGGCGAACTGTTTACTGTGATAGGAAAAGGACACGAATAAAATACCATTGTTATACGCCAGATGTTAGAGGCCATTGGTGCTCAACGTAAATCATATGAACTTAAAAATCCTAGACATCGCGTACGTAGATATTTATCAGTTACAACAACTACATATCTGTGAATGCTACGAAGTACATAACAAGTAGAATGTGGAAATTCGGTAGCACTGCGCAACCCTGATATTCTTCTTAGTATATAAATTTGAATAATTTCAGTAGGGCATATATTGATATAAATCTGAATAATTTCAGTAGGGCATATATTGATATAAATTTGAATAATTTCAGTAGGGCATATATTGTATGCGCGTATGATGAAAATGCTACCGGAGTATTTTATTATCCAACGCTTAATGAAACTGTTTTTGTAGTTCCTTTGGTTAAATAGGGCACTGTGTAATAGCCCCCATCTCACTAAGATCCCATCTACAGAGCGGCAATCGTGCAGCTATTGGCTAATACAGAGCCTTCATTTGAAAGATAACCCACCCCAACTGCAGCGTTAGCGAGCTGTCTGTGACTTATTCCGGGTATTTTGGTCCCAGCGCGTTCGCTAACACAACAGTTCTGTGCACTTGGTCACATGAACAAGTTTCCAGATAGTCGAGTTTCATGAGCTGAACGTAACAAACTTCAGTTATTCTTGTTGTTCATGAATATTAAACGCAGTGGAAATTCTTTTTTATTGTGACATAAATTGTTATTATTATTATTATTGTTCGTGAATATTAATACGCGCAGGCTAGTACTTTTCTTATTGTGGACACCTTTATTAGGAATGAAAGTGTCAGAAGTGTCGCAGCAGATTTAAAGATCGGATTAATGGGATGTTTCAGTTCCGTTTAGAATAAACTCGTACGAAAACCCGTGTGGTGATAGTACGGTTTGGTAACCTGTTTTGTGAATCAGTGTGCAGTGAAGTCGGCGAATGGTCAAGTTTCCGAATAAGACTACTTACACTATCACGTAAATACTGAAAGTGAAACATACTGGCTAGTCAGCAGGTAGTTCGAGACTAATACACGAGATGTCGTTATGTGACATTAAAGTTGGAGTGTTGTGTGCTGTCAGTGCGACAAGACAAAACCATCGAACTCGACTTTTTTCGGATACACGCAACTCGTAAGTATACAGTGGACAATCCCTCGCGCGTGTTTTAAAATATAAGCGTTCAGTGGACTGAACACTGGTTCTTTGAGCAAGATGGTGCAACCGTCCGTACACCGAGCGATTCAGTGGCCGCCTTAGTTACCGTTTAGGGTCGAGTAAATAATTAATTAGTCGTTTTTGTGGTCTGCTGACTTAGCCAATCCGACGCTATGTGACTATTATCTGCGCGTGTTTTTCGAAGGCAACGTTTATAATAGCAATACGCGCGCGCGCGCGCGCGCACACACACACACACACACACACACACACACACACACAGAGGACTACCTGAAAGAAATTATCTGGCGTACAGTTTCGGATATTTGCAGACAGTAACTTCAAACAGTTTTTAATGATATTTTTGTACGTGCCAAGCATGCCAAAGAGTTGAACGAGGTCATTTCCCACAACTCCTTTAACATGCGGTACGTTATACACGTATAATGCACGTATCTTCTGTGAGCGGGTTCGTAGTTTCTAGAAGCGGCTTACTCTCTAAGATGACCAAATATCACTCGACTGTTAGACTCTCCTGACCAATGGTTTAGTGAAAATTATTATTTTATCCAATTAGAAATTTCAGGTAATCAAGAAATTTGTCGTCTTTTATTGACCTCGATGTTTCATTGCTGTGTTCACAAAAAACCGCTTCCTGAGGTAGACTAATCTATTTCACAACACTATACCCCCTTTCTGTTATCTGCATTTCAGTATTGTCTTAGACTGTGCTATGGCTTAGACTGTTATTTTCTAGCCTTTCACCTCGGAAACCTGGGTTCGTTACCAGGCCAGACCTCTTGGAATTTGCGGTAGACAACGTGGGACGGGGACAGGTTTTTCTCCCGAGTGCTTCGGTTCTTCCCCGTCTGTGTCATGCCACCAGTGCTTCATACTCATTCCATCTATCACCAAAGCTATATAATCTTAGCAATTGACAGCGTCGTTAAAGAACGCGGTTAAAGTACGAGTATATCATCTTACCCTACGCAGCTCGGTTTCCTGACTGGCTTCCTCCCTTCAGGTTTTCTGATTAACATTTTGTGTGCAACTTGTATCTATCCTGTGTATGCTGTATGGACGGAGTGATGCTATAGGTGTTATGCCTGTTTTCTTTTTTCGGATACCACAAGCCTATTTTGAAAACATTTCGAATTTTTATTAAATATGATCCTTCAGTGGCTGTAGATAATGTTTGCTGATGTGTAAGATTAGACCAGTATTGAAACACAAATCCTTTACTCATTTCGTTCTGTTTAAGTATTACAGGATTAAATGTTAGGTTGTTTTTATGCTATGCATATTGTGGAATTCCTTAGAAAACGAGCAGTTTTCAAAGGGTCACTTATTGTGCAAAATTTTGTTACATGTCGGGGGATTATGACCCACTTCAAGAAATTATTTTTTCCTACGTTTTTAGGTAGAAATGCTGCTGAGTAATGACTACGAAAGGGCGGGAAATTAAACCTCAAAATTTCCTAGTTGTTACCTTTGGCTTAGTTAACCTTTAACATTACAAACTGCACTTCGTACTTTTGCCATTTAATTACTCTCTTGTCAGTCTTATGAGATGGAATCAGTGTCTGAGGTTATATATACATTGAACTGGAGAGCACTGAGACTCTCCGTGAACCGTGAGATCCGTCAGATTCATTGTTACGCCGTTTCGGTTTGCTTACCTTACAGTCTAACAGTGCGAGAACTGAACGTTAGTCAGAAATACATGTATTCAATGTAGGAACATTGCATATTAATATTATTAGTAGGCCAAACTCTGATTGATAGCGTATCCACTTTGTATTCAGCTTTGCCTGACATGTTGGATATTTCAAATTTAAAATCGATAATTGGCTGTCGACTGAAAGATTGACATGGGCTATTGACAGTGGAAGACAAACAGCAGTGAGAGGTCACATTAGTCCTTTATACTTCAATAATTGCTACACCAAAATCTGTCCGCCTATTTCGCCAATAGAACATGAACAGCTGACAAGTATTGAAAGGGATTTTCATAGACACAACAATAAAATGTGCTATATAGACACAGTGTGGATAGATAGGCATTGGGCACTACCAGACTGCACACAAAGCCCTGAAGTTTTGCAGTAACCTAAAATCAAAACATTGAGCGGCCGTACGGGGTGATACGAACGGATTGTGTCGGAATGCAGGGCCAATAAAGTCGAAAATGAAGTAGCCTGTTACGTTACTACGTTTAGTATTTAATTACTGTTATTACTTCAGAGCACAAAAGACCCATCGGACGTCACTGCATTCAGTGGCGTTTTATAGTGTGAACTACCCCGCCTTAATAAAAAGTGACATTTGGCACTAGTGTTTGCACAAATACACAGTTCTTAAAGGAATGTATGTCACGTCCGTGGGAGCTCATGGAATTTATGTCTTACAAACCAAAGCGAAAGCTACTTAAGGAGTTGCAAGCCATAATTTTTGAAGAATGTATTTGTTAAGCAGGGATGTACACATTTTCCAAAACATTTATTGGCCACCTCAAAATTGTAGGCGCCAAAAGAGTCACATGAAGCAAGTTCCGTACTGAGGATTCACAAATATTAGGCGTCGCCGTACAAAATTTAGTTACCACGGCAACGTGCCGCCCGGGATTTGTGTGTACCCCTGTGAAAAGTTACATTTGCCACGTAGGCCTGTAACTCAAGGTGTTCTGCCGTCATCATTTTTCGAATCTTCCACATGTGGTTAGTAGATATTTCCAGGGCCTGTGTCCGCGCCAAACCTCAATTTTGTAGCTCTAATGGTTCATTAGTCACCGCGATCAAGCCGGAAGTCGAAAAAAAATAGCACCGACTCCGTATTGTTTTGTATTGTACAGAACATTTTTGTTAAAGTGACATATTTCTGGAAGATTTATTACCATATACAATTTCAGGACGCTAAATTACGTTTCGGTTCCACCTCAAAAGTGTGCGTGTTCTCCATGTTGTGTCTACCCGGTACTGTGTAGGGAAATAGAAAGTAGGCCGTGTTAGGTGATCACTAGGTGTATAACATTCATATCAAGTTTTACGAAGATCGGTCAGCTGTTTCAGAAGTCTGAAGGAGTGACACACATGCGCGCGCGCGCATGCACACACACAGCCAGCATGGCGATCTCGTAAGCCTGCATTCGTTCTTTAAAAATACAGGTGAGTTAATAAAATGTGAGCTGTGGAGTAACGAGTAACGTGGATCATTCTGACAGATTTTCTAACGATGAAGTAACGCGCTAAAGAATTTTTACGTAAGTCATAGGTACGCATCGCAGTAATAAAATAATGTGACTTAATGAATGATCGTGGCTGTTAGCGCTGGTTAACATTTCCATACAAAGTGTAACTGTTTCAGTTACGCGTTCTGTCCTCCTTTGACATCCCTGCAGCATACAGAATATAAAGAGGTACACGCAGTCGTGTGATACTTTGTAACCTGGAGTTTTACATCATCACAGTCAACAACCCCTCCAGGGATTCACTGCATAGTGTAGTGTTATCGCGCCTTCTGAAAGAAAGAAGGGTTTATTCTACACTGTAAACTGAGTTAATTACTATTCTGTAGAATATTTCGTTATTTTGTGAAGTCCTATATGAATTGTTGTGCTGCATTTTAAAACAACTTCCCGAATTCGGTAGGTTATTCGTTATAAATTGAAAATGCTACCGTAGTGGTCAATTATTTTGTGAAGGTTCCTGTCCTTACGATGGAGGTAGCAACTCCTTCGTAACTTTGGTGCCGATCCATCAGCCTAATGGCTTTTCATCCTAACGGCCACATTCTTAATTTCTGCTGCTTTAAGAGCCACATATCTCAATTATCACATCCCCGAATTATTGGGTAACACCTTTGCAATGTTCCCTCTAAGCTGCGCGGACGCGCATTAAGTGAAGTGCTTCCTCGCATAGGCAATTGTTGCCGCGCAGCCGCAATTTTTCATTATTCATTGCAAATATTCTTATTATGCATATTACAAAAAACTTTCAAAGTGCCGCGCAGTCGACAGTTCGTGTAAAAATTTCTGCTCAGAGCAGCAACAGATCCGCGCAGCTGTAAAAAAAAAATTAGAGGGAACGTTCGTGCTAGGTATGATGTTTCAGTGCAATGGAAGGCGAAATGCAGACGAGAAACTACTTCGGTCTCCAAGTAAAATGCCCTTCATTATTCACAAATTTCAACTAAATTTTCATGGTTTATAGCGCATGTGCGGTGACTGCTAGATGTGATATTTCAGTTATGTCACTGCAGTGGAAGGAGAGAGACAGAAGAAAAACTACTTCGGCCTCCAAGTGAAGTGTCCTTCGTTATTGACTGATTTCAACAAAACTTGCACTGTTTGTAGGGCATGCACGGCAAGAACTAGGTATGGTGTTTCAGTTACATCATTGTAATGGAAGGTGAGATACGACGAAAAACTACTTCGGCCTCCAAGTGAAGTGCCCTTCATTATTGACCGGTTTAAACCAACTTGCCCTATTTGTAGGGCATGTGCGGTGAGTGGTAGGTGTGATGTTTCAGTTACGTCACTGTAATGGAAGGCGAAATACAGAGGAAAAACTACTTCGGCCTCCAAATGAAGTGCCCTTCATTATTAACAGAGTTCAACCAAACTTGTACTCTTTGTAGCTCATATGCGGTGAGTGCTAGGAGTGATGTGACAGTTACATCCCAGCAATGGAAGGCGAGATACAGACAAAAAACTACTTTGGCCTGCAAGTAGAGTGTCCTCATTAATGACTGATTTCAAACAAACGTTCTATGTTGTGGCGCATGCGCAGTGAGTGCTAGGTAACGTTCCCTGTAAGCTGCGCGTGTGCACGGCCGCGCAGTAACTGAAATGCTCCCGCGCACACTGAATTGTTGCCACGCAGCTGAAATTCTTCAATTTTCATTGTAAATATTATTATGCATATTACAAAATACTTTTAAAATGCCGTGCAGTCGTCAGGTCGTGTAAAAATTTTCTGCTCAGAGCAGTATCAGGTTCATGAAGCTGTACAAAACTTGGAGTGAACGTTGCACCTTTGGCTCAAGAATAGTAAAGTTGCTTTATATTAAACTAACCCTATGGTGCGTGTTGTTCTTCTTGTACAGCTGATAGTTATTCGGCTGCTCAAGAAGTACCTGGAATTTTTGTAAAATGCTGAAAACATTTCACCTCAAAATCCCGTCTCTGGACCCTATCTTTAGCCAGCGCAGTCAGGTGCACACCTTACAGGCTGTCTGTGTACATATGTTTTGTGATACGCTGTGGCTCCTGCGAAGGCTGGGCGTCAATCCCAAGCCAGTCCATGTGTGATTTTTCGTGAACAAAGTGGCACTGGGACAGGTTTGTCGCTGTGTTTTTCGATTTTCCCCTGTCAGTGACATTCCACTGTAGCTCCATCCTCATTCATTCGTCACCGACGCTATATAATCTTATCAATTGACAACGTCATTAAGTAACTAACGCACTTACAAAGGATATGTCATCCTATTATACCGTTGTACGTATACATCTAGGTCTACAAGATAATCTCCATTCAGATATTCCGACCACAGTCTTTGTTGTGGATTTATCATTGCTCCACACCTGCACACAACAGCATGTTGGGGCCAAGGGTGCAAATTACGGATTTTATTGTTATGTAATTATCTACATTTTTTATGTAATTATCTACATGTTGGTGTGTCTAAATAACCTTCTGGGCAGTTAGACTCAACACTTTCGACGTATGTCCCTTCCTAAAGGTGACAGAGCGCATACAATGTAGTAAAAATCTTCGTATTTTACTCATTTCAGTTCCTTCACATTTACGTGTCAAATGATTCATAACTTTCGATCATTCTTAATACAGTGCGTGCTGAACTTAAACACTCGTGTGTTGCTCGTGTCTACCGGATGGGCATTTACGTTCTACGCGTGTTTCCCATCTCTGCCATATACAGTTCCTTATTATACAGGGTATACATAAAAGAATGGTGCGGTTTCAAAAGTTAACAAGAAATTTATTTCTCACCTTACACGGGCACAACGTACACCATCAGCAGCGGCAACTGTCCAAGTTTCTCATGCGTTAATCACAGTCCTTCAGTGTGTGCACCCTGGGTCACACTACAGACATCCACACGGTAATAAAATTCATCCCAGACTCGGTGTAGCATGTCCGCTGTAACGGTCTGCAGTGCGTGCGTTATCCGATCATGAAGTTCCTTGAGGGACACGGGCAATTGTGGTACGTAAACAGCGTGAAAGATAGCGTTTACGTACCACCATTGCCCATGTCCCTCAAGGAACTTCGTGATCGGATAACGCATGCACTGCAGACCATTACAGCGGACATGCTACACCGAGTTTGGGATGAATTTGATTACCGTGTGGATGTGTGTCGTGTGACCCAGGGTGCACACACGGAAGGATTGTGATTAACGCATGACAAACTTGGGACAGTCGCCGCTGCTGACGGTGTACGTTGTGCCCGTGTAAGGCGAGAAATAAATGTCTTGTTAACTTTTGAAACCGCACTAAGAGTATGCAGGTAGATGCTCCCAGCTTTTCGTCCTCTGATCATAAGGGTGACATGTCTCTCAAATCAAAAATTATTCCATCAAACTCGTACATGAATTTAGACCACATGTTCTGTTAATTTTGACACTATTTCCTACCAATTAGTTGGTTTATGCAGTAGGTCTACTAACAATTTTGTGTTCGGCTAGAGTATATTACATGCGGAGTAACCATGGCCTGAGAAGTGGGTCGAATCCATCAACGTGAAACGAGCACGGCGAAGAATTTGAAATATCCATTTGGAACTTTGTGGCAAATCCTTAGAGTTCTATTTTAGGAACGTTATATTTTCTTGAGTTCAGAAATACACAGCCTAGAGTAGAAGATTTCAGCCTAATATATTTTATCGTCAGAATATATTCTAACGATGCAGTTCACTCGTAAAGGCTTGTAACGATTATATTTTACATTTAGAATGAGTATGCTTTTGAACTTCGTCCACCGTCTCGTATTAGAAAAATACCGCAACGCTGTGGGAGCCGCATCTGTTGGTGAGGCTTTAGGTGAAACGGTGGGACGGCATCAGCTCCGCTGGGTGTGACGCAAGAGCTGTTCTTAGTCTCCAGTGATCGAGAATAGTCTGCTTTCCGTATAATGTCGTAACAGTACGAAGGCAATTTCATAACAGCGTTGGTGTTTTGTACTAAGTCCGCGGTAGGGATCATAACATTTCGATTTTTGTGTCAGGGATATTCAGACCTGTTCTTATGAACCGGAGTCGGAGGACGCGGCTTGCCAGAACTTGCATTTCAAAGTTGGATTTATTATACGTATTGTTATTGTTTGATAGTATAGGACATGTGTCACTTTTGTATGGAGTTAAGATGTTTGCTTTATTCATTGCTGCTGGGTTGTCAGTTTCTGTGAAGAACAGTTTGAAGGATCAAATAGAACGAGAATGGATTATTATGATGTATATTCTTTGTTTAATTAAGGCAGATATTCACGTTACATGCGTTTGTGCAGATGTAAATTAATGCTGTTGCTTCATTTTCAAGAGAGAATCGGTTAAACTTCTAATTTGTTTTCATTTCAGTGGAAGTAGAGTGATATCGTATTTTACATTCCTTTTCGTATCGAATGTCGATAAAGCCTAACACCTCGTGTTCTTTGTTGAAGGAATTCCCTAATATTTACGGATACATTTTTTTTCTGCGTAGAGTATAACGCGTCCTAATATTTTCATAACAGATTATTAAACTTTACTCATTATGCAGAGGTTGCGTTTTGCACGGCGTTTCTTATTACACTGGCTACAGGACATTAACAGGGCGCTCAAGACTGTCTTGAAGTTCACAAGTCACATCTGTGGGGCGCCATATTATGTTTAGGTCTACAACTTCTTTTGACCTTTCTGGCTGTGCCATATTTCTTGTGGTTGTCTCATAAACGGTACGGTTTTCGGCAAAATGATTGCGGTGTGAAATGTGTTTTCGTTTTCTTTAGACCATTTTCTGCGGCTTTTATCAGCGCAAAAAAAAATTCAACGAGGTAGAAATTGACGTCGGTCTTCATGTATAGTATCTACTGTTTTTGTCAGATTTTAGCCAAAATTGATTTTAGTCGACAGTTCTGCCAGGCGGACAGACGGCCTGACGGACAGACATGACGAAGCTAGCACCCCCTTTACGCAGTTGTTCTGCTAAAGGCCGAAAAAGAGAAAAGTCGCGTTATCTGCCCACAATTGGAGAATTACGCAGTGACCGTGTACACATTGTGCCACAAAGGAATGAAAATTGTGATATAAGGCGGTTTCTGTTAGAAGCATTTTCCTTGCTTGAGTTGTAGGGAGTCAAGGTCATTGTCTGTGGCTGGCAGATTAAGATGAGGTTACTGAGAAACACGTTTAATGGAATCGTTTCCAGATTCGACGTTACTAGGCAGGAAATGTTACTGGAATATCATGAACTCTTCTTTATTACCGGCTTGAATGTTAGAGACAAGCCTGAAAGGCATGCTATCGAGTCATGCTGCTTTGACATACCATTCCATTCCCAAAGTGTATGCTGATGTGATTACGTGTGTGTAGCGGATGTGGGCGACGCACCGCTTTCACATCATGGTTGGGGCGGACATATTTTCTGAAAAGGAAGAGAATACAAAAGAATACAATAAATACCTGCAGGCCTTGTATACCTGCAGTGCACAAAATGCGTACAAGACCTTGAGTCGCTCGAACCCTCTAATACCCCACCCCTACAACCGTAAACAAAGTACTGGGTTGCCTGCCATTTTGTCTTCATCATTTGCTGTTTGGTTTTGAAACGGTAAACAACTTATGATTTAATCATAGCTGGTGAAATGGGGCAGTAAGTTCTACGAGAATGGGAAAACCGTCTTTGATTTTTAGTGGATATCAGTATCGAATTCATCGGAATAATTCAAAGTTGGTAAGCTGAGTGTGTGTTAAATGCGGTAAGTGTAAAAGGCAGCTGCAAAGTAACGTACACTACACTACACTATCGTTGGTAAAGCACACCATAGTTGCGTTCCAAACCTAGCTGGAATGGGGGTTAAAATAAAACTGGATAATTGCAGAAAGAGAGCTAGGGAAGACGCATAAGCGTAACTTGGCTAATAACACTGGAAGGGGGGGGGGGGGCAAAATTAACCGTGGGTGTTAGGAACTTTATTTTACAAAGGAATCAGATTTGAAAGGAGGGAAATTGGCCCCATAACACGCAAGTTTTTCATTTTCTTTTTTCTGCCTATTTTTTATTTGGCATTATTCAATTCGGTAACCAACAAAGATATTCCTAGGTTAAAAAAATATTGGAGGGGCATTTGTCCCCGTCCCCCCACCCCCAAGTTAAACCTATGGGAAGACGTGCCTGTGCCTGTATGTACAATTTATAGGGAAGAATTATCAGACAATTACGCGAAAGGATATGACATGGTAACTGCAATACCAAAATAAGGTAATGTCGACTGTGTAAAGAACGGCGAGACGTTCTGGGTACTCAGCAAAATCTGGAAGACAGTTCGAAAATTGTATTTTTGGGAGAAAATTTACGTCTGGTAAATGCTGCAGCTTTCTTCGACTCGATCACACTTACGGCTCAAGAAAAAGAATTCTTGTCTTCGCTGGGGAAGATAGTGAATAT
This sequence comes from Coptotermes formosanus, assembly GCA_013340265.1. Classification (NCBI taxonomy): domain Eukaryota; kingdom Metazoa; phylum Arthropoda; class Insecta; order Blattodea; family Rhinotermitidae; genus Coptotermes; species Coptotermes formosanus. The sequence goes on along the minus strand of BLKM01002654.1, from coordinate 523,848 downwards.
TTACTCAGCAGCAGAACTTCTTTTCAAGACGACACATTTAAAAATTGTCCTTGACAGTTCGTTCAGTTGTGTAGTTTACACATAGATATCGGAAGCACATTGCATGAAAACTGCATATATGTGGTTCTATTTGCACTTTTACCGGATAAAAAGGAAAAGCATATGATTGTTTGTGAACTCTGCTCAAGAATTGGTGTTCTTTCTGGTCACCAGAAATAATGAAGTTCGATTCTGAAGCAGCGGTCATCAGTGCAGTAAAGTCTCCCCACACTCCGTTATTACTGGCTGTAAATTTGATTTTGATGAGTGCGTGTGAAGATAAATACACAATATTGGTCGTACGGTGCAATATAAAAAGATGAACAAGTCCCACTCACATGCAGAATGTGTGCTGCTTCGGCATACCTACCTATCAGTAAAGTAGAAGAAGGTTGGCTTATAATCATGGAACATGTTCCACAGAATGAGAAATTAATCTTATTTCTCCATTACTTTGTCGAACAATGGATGGAGAATCAGAACGTGTCCATTGATATGTGGAATATAAATAAGCATTGGCATTGGATCGACAGTGCAGTCGAGGGCTGGAATTCCAAACTAAACAACATTATAGGCAAGCAACAGCCTAATGTTTTGCTGCTGGTACAGAAATTAAAACAAGCAGCAGAGTTGTTACCTGGTCGGCAGAAATCAAAGGAACCTGGAGAGCCTGGTCAAAAGCGAAGAAAGACGAGAGAATTAAAAAACTGTGGAAAAATACTATGAACCAAGTGATCTGCACAAACGTCTAGAAACGTTAAGCTGTGTAATTAAATGTGAATAATTATACATAATTAACAGAAAATTTGTTAATGTCTTAATGTAACCGGTAAAAGCGGATCACTTTTGCTGTCCGCTGCAACCACGCTAATTTGCATATTGTCCACCTCGCCCGCGATTTTACCTTGTACTTCTCAACCACGTCCGCCTCGCCGACGACACATGCTGATACAAACCCAGAATTCGTTAGGCCTGCTGTAGGTTTCGTGTGTACTACACTAGATTAGATTCATTTTACGCTTTGCATGTAATAGCGGTGTTAATTAATTGGCCACTTTTAGTATCGTCGTGTTTTCCGTTTGTTTTGTATTTTTCAAACTGGCTTCCCGTGCTGCCGTAAACATGGCTTACCCTGTCAGGGACCAATTTGATCGAGCAATTAACTGTTTCGCATCAACCTTCCTTTGGGTTATTACCTTAATGCTTTAGGTGAATGCGGCAAAGGGAACCTAAAACACATTCCTTTGAAGTTGTACAACCTGGCAACGTGATGGAATTTGAACATTTTTATTTCCCCGGCTGCTTTATCACAGTTTTAGTTAACATGGTCTGTGAGAATGACAGGAATATTGTTCGGTTTGTGAATATTTTCTGTTGAAGTTAATGTTACGTAGTTTGTCAGGATGTGAATAGACCTGGTTAGGTACGTGAAATGTAAACTGCTGTTTTGGACGTGATGGTACTTCCAGAACACAGGCATGATTCATGAAGGTGTACACAGCAGCCAAAATGTATGTGTTTATGCTGAAAAATGTTTAGAATTTATCCTTCCCGTTCCGTACATCATGTTATTTAATTTTTCTTCCGGTTCTTTGTGATTATATTTTCCGATATAAAAGTTTTGTCAAGGTTACTATCCGTTTTGTTTCGCCGTTGTGCACATTAATGTTAAACCAGCATAACGTGCGTTGTACAGTAGCAGCCGGAAGCCTGTAAGACCGGCCTATAGTAGTGAGCAGGTATATGTTTCTGCCAGTGCCAAATAAGCCATGAGGTCTATCTGACAAATTATTTTTGTACGCTGGAGTCTTTATAGAACTTATTTTTCTATCACGAATTAACTACGTGGAACAAAGCCTTTCGTGACTTGCCCGTTGTCACAGTGAGTCACGTTCATAGCCTCTCAGAGATCTCGAAGATTTGTTGTCGCGTTCTCCAGGAACCGCCACTGATACCTCTCCGTATTAGATAAATCTACGCTGTTTGGTGCATTCAGTACGGCGAAGACTTGGATTATAGTCTTGTGGGTTGTGACATCTGTATCAAGCGGAAGAGGGTTCCACCTAAAAGCTGATAGCCACCTATCGTATTGCACAAGTTATAACCCAGAATGTAATGAGTGTAATGAATTCAATCGCCAACTTAGGTTTCTCTTTTTGTAAGAGCCATTTTAATATCTTCCAATGTACGCCTAGCCCTTCCAAGTGATTGCGTTCTTTTCAATTTTCAGACAAAACCTTTGTATGTACAGTCGAACCCGTTTATAACGACATCGGCTTAAGCGACACCTCGAACAGAACGTCACATGTTGTGTGGTACCCATTAATTCCTCACTGTTAACTATAACATTATACACCTCGGTCAGAACGACCCTTGTTTATAACGACACAAAATGTACTGTCACTTTCATGACGTTGTAACCGAGTTCGATTGTATTTATCCCTCTCGTACGTGCCACATGCCTTGTCCTTACTCGCCTTAGTAATGTTTCGTGAACAGTAAACATAATGAAGCTTCTCATTATGCTGTTTTCGCCGTTCGTGTGTTACTTACTTTGTCTTGCGTTTAAACATTTTGCTCAGAACCCTCTATGGAACATCTTCATTGTAAGTGTTGCTTTCAGGTTGAGTGACCAAGTCGGATATTTAAGAATGTAGACCTCATAGCAACATAACCGACCCGATGGTAGAGATGGCCTTTTTTATGACTTCATCGAGTTTGCGAGTCAATAATATTGTATGCACATTTAAATCAAGGTACCCGAAGGGCGCACATTATATCAAGCGGCAGTTGGTATGGGCATTAATATTGGTTGAAATAGGAATGGCGGTGGTTTTCATCTAGTTGCATTTAGCATGCGAGACCCAGTATTTCAAACTGCATGTCTTAATGAGGTCTGCTTATAATTAAATCGTGTTCTTACCGATAAAACTTTCAGAATTGTTATAGCAGTGAATACCGTAGTGGTTATATGGAGAACGTCAGTCATAATGCGGTTAATGGCGAACTGCACCACGCAAAGTTGTTTGTAAGGTAGTTCTATGAACGTTATTTAAGAAGCCTGAACCTATCATGCGCTACATCGATAATGGACTGAACTAAGTTGGGAATTGTGTATATTTCACGCCGTCAGTAGTTCAGACAGATAACTAATTAACTAGCTGACTGACTGACTGACTGACTGACTGACTAACTAACTAACTAACTAACTAACTAACTAACTAACTAACTACATGGAACAGAGTCCTTCTTGAGAAACTTAAAGTTCCTCAGCTAGTTAAGAAATTCCCGGCATGTAATGGAACCCGGAGGTTTATTACCGCGTTCACAAGAGACGGCCACCTGTCTTATCCTAAGCCAGATCAATCCTATCCTTGCCCCATCCCACTTCTTAAAGATGCATTTTAATAGTGTGCTTCCATCTACGCTTAGGTCTTTCAAATGACCTCTTTCCCTAAGGTTTCCTTCCCAAAACCCTGTATGCACCTCTCCTTTCCCCTATAAGCATTATTGCAACAGAGCCTAAACTTACTGTCACCATTAACGAGTATTAGACCTATACAGAATTTAAAAAAAGGTACAGAAATTGTAAAAATATGTAACAACTAACCCTACAGTTCGTGAATTTTTAAACACATATCCCTATATGATTTTATTTTCTGTTGCGATGCTGTATAACCAGGTAGACTTATCTGTTCATATGGCTTATAAATTCGTCGTTGCTGGTGTAAGTATATGTATGTATGTATGTACGTATATATATATATATATACACACACACACACACACACATACATACATACATACATACATACATACATACATATACGCCCAAGGCGCAACAGCCCCTAACGGGCCAGGTCCTCCTCGTTATCGAGGCTTCACGATCACATTCACTTAGACACCCCATAGTCAGTAGGACTCCGCTGGACGAGTGATCACCCCGACGCAGAGACGTCTACCTGACAACACACAACACTCACAGGAAATGGACATCCACGCCCCCGGCAGGAATCGAACCCGCAATCCCAGCAAGCGAGCGGCCGCAGATCCACGCCCTAGACCGTACGGCCACTAGACTTTGCACACGCAAAGACACACTCACACACACACTCACACATCACAATTGTAATGAATTTTGTTCGTGGTATAGCCTTAAGTAGCCTAGTCACTGGATGTTATAATGTCTTTCTAATTAGAATGTAGGTGAATCCCGTGTCTCATTTTTGTACGACAAGAATTTTTCTTTTCCGGGCGCGTTTGCAAAACAGTTGTTGCAAGAACGATTAGTTTGCCCATGTCTTGTCTGTTCGTCCCGGAGCTTGCCTACTTCAACCTCCACTGAACGGATTTTGATAAAATTTTACATTGGGGATTGTACAAAAATGCCTCGATAAAATTTAAGTTTAGTTAAAATCTGAGAAAAATAGCAGGCATGTTACATGAGGATGCATATATAGTTATGATCTTTGTGAATTATTCTTAGGTTGAGAAAAGTTTCAGATGAAAGTTGTACAGAAATTTGAGACACACATTTTACATCAAATACATTTTTCCGAAAATCTTACCGGTGTTGAGATAATTTTAAGAAATACAGCAGAGTGAGAATTCCCTCTAGGTGATCTGAATGTAATATAGCGCGACGTACGTAGCAGAAACGATTTCCATGCCGGGCAAGGAAGACAAAAGTACAGATATGCTTACTGCTTTGTTCTTGATCTGGTAAATAATATTTGCTGTAAGAATGACGAAAACCGAGACATTACGCCACGTATTATGTTTCATTACGTTCTCTGCAGCCGCATTTTACGCATATAGTAAGCCATGAGCGAGCGATCAGCCTTGTGCGTCAATGCATCATTTGCTTTTCATTCTCTGAATGTTTCTAAATATTTTAGAAATAAATGTCTGTAGTAGGTGTGAATTAGTTCATAATTTCTTTTCAAAGCTGTTATATGTAATTTGCAGAATTTTGTTTTCTGCTACTTGAAATTCTGAGTGAAGGGGTATTAAACCATATTTGTATAAGCCTGCATTATCGACTGTGTTTGAGACTGTAATTTCATGACTCACCTCGATGTTACTAGGAATCGCAGGGTTTTATTCAATTGGCTGGAATTCTTGAATTTATTAATCAAACTATGTGGATAGATCATGAACATACCTACAAGTTTTCGACGGAATGTCGTGTGCAATTGAACAATGTCAAAATATTTATACCAGGTGAGACTTTGAGGTTATGACCGATAAATTTAACACAAGCAAAATTAACTAACGTAAACATAATTAAGTAATGTAAATAATAAATTCTTCGAAGAATTGTGGTAACAAATACTAGCATAGCCGAATTTTGCGTAAGAAGGACACTAGGTAATGTGTCTGCAGTTGTGAATAATAACAACCATGTCATTCCCCCCCGCCCAGTTAATTAAATTGTATGATCATCTGGGAAGAGTCCAGTATGTAAAGATCCGAACGTTCCTCTGTGTTATGCATACATTTCCTACCTTGATTTTAAGAAAATTGATAAAGCCTGATTTGAGCTTAATGTAAAGTGCAGCTATAATTAACCGAGGCTAACCCACATCAGATTCTTACAATATTTGACCGTAGACTCTCGTTTAACAATGCGAGGTAGAGTTTATCGAAATCCGTCCGATACTTTCGGAAATTATAGACAGAAATGACATCATAATGCGTTAGTTTTTTAGACTTCATCTGGGAGCTCTTGTAAACGTAGTTTTTGTTACCTGTAGATAACATGGGTGCAGATACCTGTCTATTAGACCTGGCAAACACCACTGCGGTTTAGGAACATACATAATCTAAATAACTGACACTGAATAAACGTTCTTAACCCAATCCTTTTAACACCATCTGTGAATAAATGGCAACATCGTACAGAACTAATATTTTCTTCCTTGGCGATGGAGTAACCTACAACACAGGAGAAAGCTGGAGGAAAAGTTAATGATGTTAAATCAAATCAATAAGAAACATCTACGAGAGTCGACAGTCCTCTTACTAGGACGCGCCAATGCAAAGCTGCAGAGTTGCAAATGTGATTTGGCTACGTGAAACAGCAATGGAAGGAAACAGTTGGGAACCCGATTTGTGATCAGGAAGCTTGCCATGTGTAGCCTGTTGGTTGCGGGAAGGAGGAGAGGAACTTTACTTATTGACTTAGACCTGTGCACAACACTGACTTCGTCCTCATAGCTCTGCCAGTTACATAAATAAGTTCGTAATCACAGAGGTGAAGTGAGGAGTTATAGAACAATTTGATTTAAAAACAGAACTGTAAATATTTCCAGTTCTGCTAATGTTGGCGTTACTTCCCTAGGACAATAGTCAGAGAAATTTTTGGTGATAACAGGTGGTAATTTTAGTAGTCTCTTTGTTTTGTTATGCGGAGCCTGGATACCTCAGTCTGTGTGGTGACTATGCCATGGACTGGACTACTCAGGATTCTTGGTTCGATTCCAGGTAGGGGCAAGAGATTTTTTTAGTCTCCACGACGGTTCTGGAGCCCGCTCATCCTTGTGTTGAATGAATACCGGCGGCTGTTTTCCCGAGGCTAGCAGCCGTGTCGCGAAGCTCACCACTTTCCTCATCTAGCACAGATGTTAAGAATGCGTGGAGCTATACCTCCACGCGCGAGTATGCCTTATTGGCGTGCGAAAGGACTTTACTTTTAGGCCTACCGTCTGTTTCGACATATTCTTACACAAAATATCGGTTTCCTATCCGACTCCTGGCCCTTGAAGTTGGGACGGATACGTTGTGTCGAAACGTCGGTAAAAAATTACCACACGACGCCACGTAATATCGCAGAAGGGCGCAGATCTGGTATCAGTTAGTTTGTGGTTATTAGTGTTGAAGTGTTGCTCTGCGTTTACATGCAGTGACAATATGTTACATGTTCGTAGTTTATTTGCTTATGCTTTCATTTGTTCTGATTATGTAGTCTCGAATGGCTGGATGATTATTGTACAGTGAGCTCAAGTCCAACATCCTGATGCTGTTGTGAACTTATGTCCAAGTTAGTGAACGGTGAAGGGCTTTTGTGAATTAGAGACCGAGTAGTCAAGCGATCAGATATTGTGGTGAACCTGAGCTGAAGTTATCCATCGACCAGATGCTAGTAGACGTATAGCTGTACTCTTTCTTTAGCCTCGGCGCTAGATGTTGGTGAGTGGTTAACGCCACACTGGGTGGTCCCTAGGGCCGGTCTGGACGGGTGCAGAGAATTTCGTGTGTTAGATTTTCTCTACAACTTTTGTCTGAAACCTTTCTCATTCTAAGAAGACTTCAGGGAGATACTATCATAAATGTGCCTAGGTATTCATGTAAAGTACCCGTCATTCTTTTCGGATATTAATCAAGCTTGAATTATTTCGACAGACTTTCGAAAAATCTCCGAATATGATATTTCATGAAAATCCTTGTAGTGGGAGCTGTGTTTTTCCATGCATACAGACGGACGGACGGACGGACGGACGGACGGATAGACAGACAGACGGACGGACAGACGAACATGACAAAACTAATAGCCGGTTTCCGCAATTTTGATAACTCGCCTAAGAATCTGCTCTACTAATCTTTGCAGTTACTTGTCCTGGGTGTCAAGTGTGGCTTAAACAAACCAATGAATTGCACTGCACGCGGCCGGTGTGATTTTTCCATTGTGGCTGACTTTGGTAGATATTTTGTTGTGTAAATTTCAGAATTTCTGTCGGAGGGTGCTGGCTATGTGTAGACCTTACAAAGGGGATACTATGAAATGGAAAAATTGTATAATTATGGACTTCTTAATTTGTACTCGTCACAATATTGTCGCGAAAATCGTGTATTCGTGAACGTCGAGTGTCTCTATGTTAAGTGGCATGTAGAACTACAAAAATGGTATCTTGAAGTTTCTTGTATGACTGTGCAGTGAATAAGTATTTTCTGTAATGGACATGTCCTGCGCGTCTAAAAATGACCCAGTTCTTTGTAACTCTGGGCCCGTATTTACTAACTCGGTAGTAGTTGCATTTACTTCGGTGTCCGACGAAACCGTGGTGTCTGGTGTGTTCATAGCTTTACCCAGGGACGGAATTGAGTTTAAAATATGGTTTCATTTCAGTAACACCCTTAAAACTTTGGTCATCTGTTCTCAACTTGTGTTTGTGGGGGGGGGGGGGGGGGATGCGGTTTTTTTTCGTTTGCCTCTCCTTAATCATCGCTCTTGCCGCATTTAGCACACGTTTTCTCGTCGCTCCATAAACATTCTGCGCGACTAGAGAAAGTTCCGACCAGAAATCTTAATTTAAATCCACATTTTTCTCATTCATTATTTATTTTAACTTTTTTTAGAAGGGTAAAAGTAATTTTCTCTGGAATATGCAAAAGCCGACGATGTTGTTTATCTCTCTCTTGTCTTTTATAGCGTAAAACAATGACAACACAGGAGTGCAGCTTCCTGGAATTATGAATACTGTACGTTTTCTCCTTCATTTATCTTAATTTTACGCTTGCATTTTATTGTAGAATAAAAAAGCTGTAACATTCTTGAGACGTTTCATTGCGACCACAATCGGCAGTGTTTTCATTGTTTGCGCTTTAGTGTACGAAGTTGCGTAGGGTCATTAAAGTAACTGCTCGCAATTAAAAATTATATCCAATCTGCCATTTAATAATGGCCTGTAAATGGTTTTGACAGTTACCAATATTTAATAAAATACCGTCAACACGACTGTGTGTTTATTGTGTAACAGAAGGCTACGTGTTTCGGCCTCAGGAGACCATCATCAGGCTAGGTGTAAAGAATTTTAGTGCAAGAAAGAAAATAAAGTATGAATACCATGTAGGCCTATACTTCATGTCACATTTTGTCTTTTATAATATTGAGATGTATAAATGATGCTTTGTTGGTAGCTTCACTAATTTGACACGTGTTTATTAAAGTTGCTGTACTATATCTCCTTAAATAAAGATGTTTTAAGTGTTTTAACATTTGTGTTAAAGTAATAAATTGATTCTCATGGACACCAAATAAATTTATGGTTAAAGTTACCAGTGTAGTGTTTGTTATTTGAAATAATGAGTCTTTCAGATTTGTTGGAACGGAATGTCTCTATTAAGTTCGTGACAGTGGTTGAGTCTGTGCATTTCTGTTGTGCTTAATGTCATGCACTGTTGGGTGTCCGGAGTCTTCACGAGAGGACCGTTTGATTATTTATTTAATTTGTGGGATTATTTTGATGTTGGTTTGCTTTCTTGATGTAATGCTGTAAGCTTAGTTCTGATCACAATATATGCGCAGATGGCGTTCTGCTCTACAGAACAGAGAGTGTTTATTGCGAAAACATTGCGTAGTGCAAGTGGAAATGAATTGTCGACACCGTTTACTATTTATTGGCGAAATTTTATGATGAGTTTGGTATGGAAATTTGAATAAATTGTGAGACACGAGGTTCTGATAGCACTGACTATGACATCTACCCTGATGATGGTAGCACGTTGTTCTGAATATCGGTACATATGTACCGTACGGCCAAGCGTCCCTTTACACAGTACTGTTGTCATTTCTGAAGAAACGTGGTTTGGTGTTAGGTGATCTAAAAACTGTTTTTGGGGTTTGAAGGCACGGGAAGAACTGATAAAACAAGTACCCTAGTTGAATTAGAGTCTTGTAATCTTGGCCACCATACACTCTTGTGGTTATTTTATGTCAGAATTTGTTAAGGATCGTGTCAGCAATCGTCCTCGAAGTATTGATTGCAGACCTGGAGAATGAAATGGCTGATGTTCTCCGAGTACTTGGCGTGCCCGTCAAAATGTTTCCACCAGCGCTTCGTGTAGGCTACATGTATTCATCTGCGAGTATGACCAACGCTATATAATTTTAGCAGCCGACATCATCATTAAATAACAAGCTTTAAAAATACCCCTGTGTAGTCACGGGAGGTAACTGGTGGTGATATTTAGAGGGGGCATGATAAAAATGTTTTTCACGTGGAAGGTGGACACGTTAACGTCAAGTGAGAGGTGACAGACTGAACAGCTGCACCACAACTCTTAACCTTGACGCAGCTGACTGTGTTAACGGTGTGTGAGTAGATGTTATGTCAAGTGTAGTATTAAATGCCCAGTAATTTCACTGAGAAGACTACTGCATGTTTGAGCACGTGACGTTTGGCAAGTTGCCTGTCTTCTCGTGTTCAGGTGATTGGTTGTCATTTCACTACCAGGAAGGGAATTTCTTGAGTAGATGAGCGAGTTCAAGCTTCATATGAAGACTGTGCTCCATATAGTTAAAGAACGTATTCTTATCTGTGCGGCGTACATGAAGTGTTAATGTGTAATGTGCGCTCAGTACGACATTGATGAATGTTCAGCACTCCGTGTGTAAGCGACTGCTATGAATAGTCGTATACTCTAAAGGAGGATTATCAGACCATACAGAGGCTCATTTTAATTTTCGCATAAAGGCCCAGCTGTCCGTGTATGTGTCAGCTTACTTCTTTCAAATTATATCACTTTTCGCTTCCTTTTATTACCACAAAGTAAGAGAAATAACATTTTAATATATTTTTCATCCCAGAAATGGCGTTGTACGATCTGTCACTGCGTTCAGAACAGATGACAGCATCACACCCAAGCGCCGCATGCTACCTTGTTATACCATTCGGATAAGACATGCACCAAATATCTTCAGTATGAAGAATACCTTGTTGCAAAATATTATCGTAGAGTGGACGTTACACGACGCGAATTTATGCCTAAATGACACAGTCGTTTATAATTTGTTCATTCTGTACACATTCAAACACCGTTCCTGCGTCTTTTCTTTTGAATAGTCAGGTGACTTGACGGAGGGATAGCTGACTGCGTGTGTAAATAAATGATAGATATAGTAAGTCGGTGTTAGTTAACAGGCTAAATGAAGGAAGGCATTTGTGCGTGGCTGACTGAAGAAGAGTGAGCGAATATGCGACTGAGTGAATGAATGACTCAGTAAATGCGAATCTGAGTGCCTGAGCGAATCTGTGAATTGATGAGCGATTGAGTGAGTAAACGAATTTATGAGCTGCTGATTAAGCGGTTTGTGAGTGAACAACTGAGTGTACGAGACTGTTAGGGAGTATATAAACGATGGAACGATTGACTGAATGGCTGATAGAGATCGAGTGACTGAATCTTGATTCAGTTAGTGAATATGAATAGTGAATGTGCATGAGTGACAGACTGAATGTTTGAGTTTTTGACAGTGATTTCTGAATTCGCAGTGGACAACTGGTTGACTGAAGGAATAACCGACCGAGTAACCAAGTGACTTTCTGGCTGAGTGAATGTACAGGAGAAAGAGTGACTGGATTTGTGACTGGCTGTGGGAGTTGGTAAGTCACACCGTGCAGACTGCTGTAACCGTTGGACCTTCTTCACGTTTCGATAACGGTACAAGAGTTTGTCGTATTTGAGTCTCGATTCGAAGAATATCTGCAATGAAAACGCTGAAATTGCTTTTATTTGACTGGCATGCCATTGTATTTAAACCGTGTGTTGCGAACAGAAGGGTAGGTCTCATGTCAAGGTTTTAGCTTATGACCCTTCCGTTTCGTTGGGAAACAATTGGCGCGCTTGATGCTGGCATATTTCGAGTTATGAATTAGTATAATGGATCGGGTAGGAAGTTTAAACAGCCTGTCTGCTTATCAGTGGTTTACATTAATTTCAGAGTACCCCCTAAAGATCTGTTTTATCCGCGGAGCACCTGTTGCCGAATTTGACACGGTACGTCTAGCTCATCTGCATAGGTTCGTCCTACATCAAATCCGGTGTTCCACTAATTTAAATATTCCGAAGGTAAAATGGGGAATTGTATTTTATTGTTCTTGCCACTTTTCAAGAGAGAGTGAATTTGTGTCACCACCCGTTCATCACTGCTATATAAATTGTGACGGTCATATCACAAACTTGCATGTAATTGTATGGGGTAGGATGTGTTTGCGTTTGACGTTCCATGCTGACGTTGTCAAGATGTGAACCAGAGACCATATAGCTGAACGATTGAATCATTTACATGATTGGCAATATCCAGCTGCTGTTGCCGTCATTATTTAAGCCTAATGAAAACCAATATTCCTTCTGGATTCACTGTGTGCAGTAATTACATTAGTTCTGATGAGCGAGTTCTGTACCAGCTCAGTATAATCAGATTTTGCTTTAAAAATAACGACCTATGCAACAGATTATTATTCAGTGAGCGAATGTATTTCTGACTGTTGAAACTGCTGCCTACAAAAGGACATTTGTAATTGTTAGAACCATGGTGGTGTTACAGCCACTGAGGCGCATGCAGCTCTGTAACTGCAGCATCATCGCAGTAATGAAACTTCCATTCTTATAATGCAGCAGAGACGAGATGATGATTCTCATTTTCGGAATCTGCGATCAGCAATTAACTTTCCGTGTGCCAGTGTTGTCTGTCTCTCTGTCTCTCTCACTCACTCAGCGGAATGTAATCATCGCCTACCAGTACCATCAACCCCGCTGCTGCAATAGAACCAACAGGCTGTCACACCAAGATGGGTATATCAGTGCAAGATCGACATAACTCTATGGTCACAAGACCATACTGTACCGACTGCGGTAGTGGCTGGTCTGCTGTTTGTAAGACCTAAGAATTGTGGTTAAAATCCGGCTGGGGGCAAAGGTTTCTCGCCGTTTTGTCCACACCGGCTACGGCCGTCCAGTTGGTACCAGTAGGACTTTCCCGGGAGTAAAGTGGCTGAGAAAGATTGGAACTGTATCTCCACTCGCGTATACACCGTTCCTTGGCGTGGTGCTTGCTTAATTAAGCCGAAAGGCACGTTTACCTTTATATACTTCAAGAACGTTAATTGTTTTGGTTCGTGTTAAGAGCAGCGGAAATGCAGTAACCCATGCATATTTATGCGGATGTCCAGAAATTGAATTAAATTTTGATAATTACATCTCCGTCATGTTTAAATAGAGAGTATTATTTTTGTTTTGTTTCGAATTATTTGCTTTAATGATCTACTGATATGAACTGTTGCAGGTCCTTAAATAAAGTAAAGCGACGATTCCGTAATTGTTACTGTTAACTGGACAGTGATGCCGCCGCCGTCTTCAGGTTTCAAATGTATGCTGAATTGATTTCGAGGAGGAAATTTGCGGCTTATGTGGGACGATTGCGAGGATCGTGGCCAATATCAGTTCGAAGCCTCCACTTCTGTTGGCTCATTTAAGACATGTTGACATTCATAACCTGTTGGCGAAATTGGTAATGTTTACATTTATCTTTCGCGGATAAAAAAAAAGAACTGTTATTGCTAGTGGCTTCTTTGAGATGAATGGCGTCAGCTCATATAATGAAACGCGACAAGAAACCTACAGTTACCTGTTTTGTGTTGCATGAGCCTGCCAAGCTGCTGGCCGGTAATACGTGCGTAGACTCGTTACGTGGTAGTTGTAAACTGCGAAGTGCTTTGTACAGTCTGGCTAAGTCTTTTTTTTTTGTACGAGATTGAAAATTTAGACGATTACGTCACAATTCAGACCACCGTAATTTCGTACACCAGAAGAAAGTCGTACAAGAATTTTAGAGAGAATGGAGTAACAAATACCAACTGATGCACTACTGGAAAGTTTATATTGAAACTTACATAAACCCCTACATATGTTTCGACGAGCAGCTCTTCATCTTCAGGGGGTCGTTCATTGGTGTAACGTCCACTTAGGCGTTCATATGTTAAAATCACATTAAAGGTTGAACTGACTGGATTCTTACTGGATCTCATAACCGTTGTACACCCGAATCCTTCGAATGGTTGTTAAAATATGTTAAAATCACATTAAAAGTTAAACTGACTGGATTCTTACTGGATCTTATAACCGCTGTACACACGAATCCTTCGAATGGTTGTTAAAATATGTTAAAATCACATGAAAAGTTAAACTGACTGGATTCTTACTGGATCTTATAACCGTTGTACACACGAATCCTTCGAATGGTTGTTAAAATATGTTAAAATCACATGAAAAGTTAAACTGACTGAATTCTTACTGGATCTTGTAACCGTTGTACACACGAATCCTTCGAATGGTTATTAAAATATGTTAAAATCACATGAAAAATTAAACTCACTGGACAAAGTGGACGATTCCAATAATGTAAAGTTTAGAGGGAATGTCTGTCAGACCAATGTTGAAGTCCAGCGCTAGAACTACTTCGCTAAGAGGCGTACATTCTTCATAGTATGTGCACTTTTAAAGTAACTCGCTAGCTCACAGAGAATTTCTCTTCACTACCACGCTTGCATTATTCTTTGTGTGTCAGGAATTGAGTGTCCTTTAAGTAGCTTTAAGGTTGGAGTCCAGCTGCGTGCGGAAGAATTATTCTTGAAACTTGATGAATTCCGAGTTAGTCAAGAAATTCTTAGCGTTTTATAGAACTTGAAGGTTCATTGTCGTGACCTCAACATTCCGCCATAGATTTGTTTCCTTTCTAATATATTTTAATCAGGAATTTTTGCTGTCAAGTTAGTGGTGACGACTTAGTGATGAGTAATATTAGCGTTATTTATTGGTGGTATTGTTTGAAGTTGCTATCTCCAAATGTCCTTAATGGTTTTATTGTGTCTGTTACTTTTTTTAGAGTGTGGATTTCAGTGAGGCCTAATTTCGATATTTTCGTTTCATGTTAGGTACGCCTACTTAACAACTACGTACTTAACCGCTGACTTCGATCATCTAGATAGAAATCAGCCGTCAGTTTTGAGCTTTGAGCTTTTCATACTCTCCGTCTTGTAAGGTTTTGTAGTCAGAATGTAGTATAGATTTCTCACTGGTTGATAGCAAAATATATTGCGCTCCCGATGAACACTTCTCCATCCGAAACAGCATTGCCTGCGTGTCGTCCCTTGAAATGTTAGATGATGTAGTACAAAATAAAAACATTCTTTGTGTAATTCAAAGATCATCAATTCACATTGATTTATTTGCTTGTAAGAAGGCAAGATGAAGTCGTGACTATTGAATTTTCGTTTTTTACTTTAGCTTAAATAAAGCAGTGAAAGTAAATCATGTGCAAGTGAAAACCAGCTTTGTGAGGCTGAAATATGTAAATACGTAGGCTTACTTAGACCTTTAGTGAAATGTTCTAATCACCGTTGCAGATAGTGTTCCTTTCGTTTCGTTACTGGTATTTTTGGCGGTATTTAAACTGTTTAATTCGTAATGATGCGTAATTACCTTTATGTAATAATTGACTTGTTCCCATCAGCGTTTAAGCCTCCCCTGCCCGCCTCCACTCATACATAACTTTGCGTTTGAAGTGAAGGATGTAAGTGCGTTGCGTTTATTAACCGCCGTTAAAGCGTTAATTGAGGATCAGACTGAGAACTTTGTATTAATCATGGGACTAGTACGTATTCTTGGTAATGTATCTTATATTTTCTAAAGCTTTCAAAACATTTTTCGAGTTGTCCAGCTTCAAAAAACGATGCTATCAGTAGTTCAGACTGTATATCTTCGAATGTTTGGGTGGTGGTGACTAATGAATTAGGTGGTAAGTGGAAGGAAGCGGAAGAATTTAACGTACGATGCCGGAATTTTCGATGTGGGACTGAGCAAATCTACGAGAAAGCCCAGTCATGACAATTGGTGGCCTTGCTTGAATTAGAACTGGACGTCTCCCGAAACAAGTCGGCAACATTACCGCCCAAGCCACGTTGCTCCGTTTGAGGTTTTTCGAAGTGATTTCGTTGGAATCCCAGGCATCCGCGAAGGCTTGCCAGGGGTTCCGCGAAACGCTGATAAAAGCTTCGACATTTTGTATGTTGTCATAGTTATTTTTATCGACTTGCTTCTATAATAATATTAAACTATGAATATGAGAATATTTAAAAACAAGTGTATTGCTTTTTGAGAGGGAATACCTCGGTAACAGATGCATAACTTCAGAACATTAGAAAGCTTCTCCCGGATCCAACAACTGACATGTGTTGGTCTTGATTTTCGCGATACAGTATGACAAAAAGTGAACACAGAAATAAGCTGAATCCCGAGGCAGATCTCAGATTGCAACTGTCAGCCATTATACTGGATTTAATGTTGATTTATTCGTCAAAACGGCCTCATCCATCACACTGAGAAATTAACACACTATAATCTGTGCTGTTGTATTAATTGATTAAACGAAAAGTGGAGCTTTATTGTTAGTTTATTTGCCCACAAGCAAAAATAAAAAGGAACAAGCGGTCTAGTTTTTACGTTGCCTATATTGCCAATTTAAAAACTGGAGTGGGCTTCCGTGAAATATTTCAGTGTGGAAAAGGGTTTCACAGACGAAGTGGTCTGAAAAGTACTGCTTTAAAGTGTTACTCGGGAAACCAACCGATAATTTAACATCAGTCTTCATAAGTGCAAGTTTATTGTCTGTAATCTGCTGTAGGTTTTGTGCGTATTTCAGAAACGTTCCTTGGGTTTAATCTGGGAGAAGTGCATAAGATGAATGCTGTATGGCGTTGGTAAATGACTTGTCCATATACAAACTGGATGCTTTATTCGGAATTCTTATTCCCTCATTTGGTGCAAGTACTGTTACTGTTTGTAGAGTTTTCAGTTGACCTTGGTAGTGGTTTGCGTTGGGGAAAGCCGACCATCTCTTTAGGCACTGAGCACGAGCAGCGCCCCGTCTTGAATCTGTTAGTCTGTACGCAAGCCCGACTTGGACATGTAAACGATGAGCTGGGCCGTGCCATGGCTCAGGCGGTTAGCCGCCGGCTTCCCACCGCGGAGGCCCGGGTTCGATCCCAGGTCAGTCAATGTGGGATTTGTGGTGGACAAAGTGGCACTGGGACAGTTTTTTCCCCGAGTACTTCATTTTTCCCCTGTCAGTTCCATTCCACCGGTGCTCCATTACTAGGAAAAGAACAAAAAATAATCATCATCTTCATCATAGGGTTGCACAACAAGCCTTAAGGCTGCGGTGCGCCTGTAGCTTATGCTGCGGGGCCCTTCACTACCATTAAAAAAAGAAAAAAGAATGACCTATGGCTCGTAGTTTTGCGGTCCAGGCTATGTAGCTAAAAGATACTGGGAACCGATCACCAGTTGTATTTCGCTGAGGTGTAACACCGTTGTTGCCGAGCATGCTTGAATGCCAAATCACGCATTGATATTTGTGGTTTTTAGTCGTTACACGTTTCATGTTCATAAGTGAGGCGTTCAGAATGCGATTGCTGGATGCCCAGAAAAACGATCTAAATAAATGATTAATATTTCAATGTAGTGTTTTGTCAGAGTGATGGTGGAGGAAGTGTATAGTTTAACCGGTAGGCTGTGTGCGGAGCAGTTTTCTTAACTTTTCCGATACGTCGGAGCCCTCACAGTCTCACTAATTTTGCGGATACCTTGCCCAAAGTACCACAACTTGCTGACCTTTGGGTGCAACTCGCGGAAACGTTTAAAGTTGGAATAGGCTCTGTTTACAGGTAAGGAACGTAGGCATACCGGTACTTAAACTTTTCAACTTTTTAAGTCGGTCTAAAAATTATGAGAGAACCAATAATCTTTCTAGCAGCAACGGCAGCAAAACGAAGGTTAGGAGGAACCTTAAAGAAAGAGACCTACTTTCTGCCGAGTAGATTTTACTTAAGTTGCGTACCGCCCGCTGGTGAGCACTGCTGTAGATGATATAACCATTCCTTGCCACTGAGGCAGTTTGTTTCTGCTTTGACAGTAAATAACTCAAGACTATATAGCTGGTCTTACTGCACCTTTTACTGTTTGCACGATGAGGATAAAATGAATTCGTCATGTTTGTGCCATAGGTCGCTTTGTCCATTTGTCTGCCCGTTCGTCTGATATTCTGTCTGGCCTGTTAGATACGTACGTAGTCCTTAACTCTTCTACCTACTGACAGTAGGTGTCGAGGTTATTTATTTTCACTTGATCACACTCAGACACACACCACAGTCGGTAGGACTCCTCTGGACGAGGAATCGGCCCACCGCTGAGACCTCTACCTGACAACACAAACTCTCACAGGAGAAAAACATCCACGCACCCGGTGGGATTCGAACCCACGATCCCAGCCAGCGCTCGGCCGCAGACCTACGCCTTAGACCGCGCGGCCACTGGGATCGGCCCTGTTAGGTACCGGTTATTAAAGAGCAGCGTTTAGGGAACACAATATAAGTTTCATTCATTATGCAAATTATTTATCCACTATATTTCGATTCGATCAATGAATCATATTCAGATTTGCTGTTTAAATCATTGGCTTTTACTACTATTGATCATTTTTGCCGCATACAGATTTTTTAACTATTGATATTTGTAAAGAAAATTCTAAGCAGGCATTCGCCATGTGATTTTAAGCATCACAAACAAGCACAAGCAAACGCTTACTTACATCCTAACGACTTGTCTTACAGCAGTGCTCGCTTCTTTGCTTACAATTAAAATCTTCGTGTATTTTTCTTACTTTCATAAAAGTTACGGGGAAACGTGCTTTTGGATGTAGCATGATAAGATTTTAATATTTTGAGCCAGGGGGTTATAGTTCCTATAGTAGCCTGTGTGTTTTGGGAACGAGTTTTTAATAATTATCTTTAAAATAAACAAAAAATTACTCTATTACAAACTTTATATAGGGAATTTCGAACGCTTTTTTTGTCGTGTAGCGTAACTTACGCGACCTCGAAATTTGATGAGTTAACTTTTTATATAATCTAACTCGAAGTCATCAAACTTTTCCTCTTTGAAAAATAAGCTGGATGCTAGATATCAGCTTAGCAAGGAAACAAGAGAAAATTGTATTTTTAAGAGCTTGTAAACTAAAAGCCAGGACACGTAGTTGTATCACTTGCAGCAGATAATTATTATATCTTTGATTTAATTGGTAATATTGGATTTGTGGTTTTAAAATAGATTATTATTTTTTTTAAAGTGATGTGTTTAGGGGTAATGTGACTCTATCGTTACAGTCACAGCAACAGGATGTGAAGTGTGGTACATCTCTCGCGTCTCGACTTTCCACGATTCTTAAACCATTGATGCTTGAAGTAAAGACCCGGGCACAGTGCGACTGACACTCGGTGAGTCAGTCCATAATTTAACTGCATGACAGGAAATCATATGGGGTTGTATAGGTGTCGTTAAAACACCCTCTGTGTGTACATACATTCCGCTTCTAGTTCAAGATTTTATAATTCCTGAATATTCGTTTTGTGCTCGGTCCTTGAGAAGTTCTCTTGTATCTAGAAAAATGCGCCAACTATTCGCCACAATAAATCTTGGCAATATTTCCTAGTTTCTGGGGGGTTTGCCATGAAATTCCGCTCTTTATGTACGTGCAGGTAAATGCAGCTCGGCGCAAGATAGCTGTGGGATTCTGGTGCTTGGATAATCGAGACTGAAGATAGTAAAAGAAGCAGCAACAGCAGTAATATAGTTATTTATATCAGTTTCAAAAATATATGAAAGTTATATATTGGCAAAAGTACTATGTGCACGGTATATGTGTTTGTGTTTGGAACTATGACAGGGTTTTTTATTTGTCTGTTACAATATTAAGGAGATTGCAAGCAATATAAGTAAACTTTCTGCGAAATCTTAGACAGGAACAAGTAGTGAAGAAATGGGAAACAACATGTTGCGGAATATCTGAGTGCAGAGGCACTAAAAGGAGGGCGGGTCAAATTGAAAGTACAGTTTTGTATGAATACCAGGCATTGGCGACGACACTGGGATCCTTTGAAAACACAAAATCAAAATGGCGAAGAAATGACCACTGAGTAGACCTAGGACTGCATGGGAAAACCTCATTGAGGAAGATGTGTGAAAGTGTGTAGTGTACGAATGGATACATGGTGCACGTGGTGATGAGGAAGAGTAGGGAAGGCTTTGTCATATGACGAAGCACCCACAGACATAGATGTCAGTATATTACTTTGCAGGGCTGTGGAGTCGGTACAGCAAACTTCCGGCTCCGATTCCTCAATTTTTAAAACTCCGGCTCCGACTCGGACGCCTTCATAAAAGCTCAATATTCATTAATAATGGTGAATCTATAGGATATTTCATCACCACCACGTAAATCATCAGGCTGCTTTTTAGACTTAGAACCCATATTTAAGTACAAGTCGAATGGTTATTGTAGCTATCAGGGCTCTGGGCTTGGCGTATCTAGTTAAGATTTAAGGTTGAGGTCGGAGTCCGAATCGGAGTCGGTACATTTTTACTGACTCCGACTCCACCTGAAATTCCTTCCGACTCTGACTCCGACTGTGCAGCCCTGTTATTTTGGGGTATTGTAGTAAGATAAAAATTATCGGAAATATACTAAATGTTCACCTTACTTCTTAGAGGTTGTTAGATTAGCGCAGTGGCACGTTTTACCAAGACGTGGTTGCCATGCCACGTAACGCATTAAAGAATTACATTCGAGATTTCATTTTCAATTTGTTGCATCTTTCCTGTCTGTTCCACAGCACGTTTGTGTCAGTGACGATGTTATACGGATATTCCGTCATTTGAGACACAAATAGATGTCTGACATACCTGAAAGGCTGTGCCGTGAATGTGATAGTGGCGTGAGGTGGGAATTCGCTGTTCCCAGTTATAGAATCCTTCGGCATCAGTCGCAGGTCGTCAGTAGAATTCGTTTCCGAAATGTAGTACTCTCAGCATGTGACAACGTGAATTGTCCACTAGTGAATCGTATGGTTTTCATTAGCATTGAAATTATGTAGGTCACTGAAATTAATGTTTAGTTTGCATATTTACTATTTCTGTACTTTTATACCTGTTGTAAATGAAAGGATGGTACAGAATTCTGCCGTAATAAGCGAGGGACTGGGCTGAGTGCATGACACTTCTTACAGACATTGTGGTTGGTGTGAGAGTTACCGTGTTCTGGGCTGTGATGCTATTTAGTCAGGTTGAAATGTACCGATATTCCTCAGAAATGTCAGTAAATTTGTACCACATTACGTACAATTAGTTGAGTCAAAGGTACGAAAGTAAAGAGGACTGCGACTCCTCACACCTGGGACCAGTCTACTTTTACAGCGTCGCATCCCGGGAGGTGGGGGGGGGGGGGGAAGCTTCGTAGTCACTGGCCTAGTAACTTCAAGTCTCTTCTAGTTTGTAGTTTCGAATCCAGCACCCTACTCTACGTACACGTTGAGTTTTCAGAGAATTAACACGAAATGGTTTCAGATTACAACATTACAGTCTCTTCATTTGTTTCTTTTGAGGCACGCTGGACTTGTGCTCCTGTAATATCGCTTTCTCCTGGCCTAGCTTAGGCCTGTCACCATTAGATTGAAATCTTCCCTGGCATACTTGTGATGCGGCACCGTCTGACAGTTATATGATGCTCTTGCGTCTTATTTGCACTTGTCCTCACAAGATACTACATCGCCTAAGTTGCTGACTTTCTCGTATCTGCAGAAGGTTCCACCTATCTACATATGCCGAAATAAAAACGAATCGTCGAGCCGTCCTTCCCTCTATGTCCCTTTTACAACTGAAAGAATTAACGCTGGATGTAACTAGCAGATATTTCTGAGTTTGCGTTCTTTAGGGTTAGTGACACACTGTCGACGCGTAGATGATTAGTAACGTTTCAAAGGAATTTGCTTTCTCCATCCTCAGATTAGAAGTGAAGGTGGAGGCTTTAGGTTCCTCTGAACGCTTGCAATCTTCACTTTCATTTCCTTGGGAACCCCAAATCTGAAACAAATGTTTTGCTATTCTTGTATGAAGGGTGCAACCCAGAGCCCCGTTAACGCTGTAGAATGCGTAGTATGCGAATAATATCGCTTAGTAATTCCCTGTCTGTGGTGCGACACCGACCGCCCTTACGTAGTGTTGCGATTTACTGGTAAGGTAACCAGAATACCATTCGATGGTGGTTATTCTTAAGTTTCTGTCCTTGTTTCATATGTTAGGCTATACTGTTAACGCTGACCCCTGAAGGCATTCAATTCAAGTGTGTTGAAGATGTTACCTACATCTAAGGCGTCAACACAGCGTTCCAGCACTGTGAAGTAACACGGGTGCCAAGATGCGGACACCAATGTTCGGTGTGGTTGCAGGAATCACCGCGCTACTCTAATAAGAAAACATTAGATGATTATGCATGTTTCCTTTAATTTTGTTTAAATTGAGTCATGCAAGCCTCGTATAGTGTTTTCACTTTCCAAGAAAAAAAAAATCACGAGATATTGGAAATCTCCGTTAATAGGTACTTATGGGGCTTGTTTCAGAATTCGCCTGGAGACTTGATGAAATGAAGTGGAAACAGCAGCAGGAGATCAGGCGTTGTCTGTGCGTTGATGTCCTTCGCGTTTGTACATGCTGAAATAAATAAATAAAAATACGGTTACTGGATTGTAAGTTCCAATTTGGAATCATAGACGGGAGGAGCAACTCAGAGATAGGTCAATGCAGTGCTGCAGAGCCGTAACGCACGGCAGCTATTTGTGTGTCTATTTTGAAAGAGTTGCGTGTTGTACTCTGAGGGTGACCACATGGCGCTTGTACCCTCTCCCAGTTCGACCTTCCTACCAGCACCTGGCGTATCTTCTTCAACACGGCGGCCCCAGTAGCTTCCAGCACCTGCTCTCTCGTGGGCTCCGCATAACGATACTAGGAGCTGCCTGCTTCTTGTTCTTACATTCACATTCAAACTAAAGATGTCCTTGTGCTTGATTAAGCACAACACGCTGTGGTGACGTGTGGGGGAGTCGTAGAGCTCCATGCGTTCTTAGGCTTTGCATTACATGGCGCTCAATGATTACGTCATGCGTCGGTCACGTTGTCCCGCCATTACACACCGTTTGTGGACTCGGTGGCGAATAGAACAGTCCCCCTCTACTGGGAATGGAATCCCGGTCATTCAGCCCGTAACCTGATTAAGCGTTAGAGGCTTATGGATGTTCTTGTAATGACAAGTCTATTAATATTAGGTAAGCTGCGTCAGTTAAGATAAATAGTGTATAGTCTAAAAACGATACACTGGTCGTTGTAGACTGACTCTATGACGTGTTATAAACTGACCTATAATAGTAGTACAGGTCGTTTAAATTCCATAGGAATGTTTAAAATGCATCACCTCTGTTGGCAATGCATATATTCCGTTCATCCATTTGTTTATTTAATAATGCTTTCTCCGTTTTGAACGTTATATAGCTTCGATTGTCGTGATGATTTGTGGTTGTTGAAATGGGGGGGGGGGGGGGCCGGGGGAAGGAAGCGATCGTGGCCTGTGTGAAGGTAGTGTCATATTATTGTCTTCGAGTGACTGAGGAAATCCTGTGCCACGCTAACACCCCTCCTCTCCCGAGGTCTCTGGAGCATCAAGCAGGAGTTCCAACCACTCAGCTGTGAGGTTGCAATGCTTTTAATACTCCTTTATTAATTCATACTTCGGATTTCTAATTCAGATTGTAATGCGAAGTTCATCTTTGATTCATTCACATCAGCCAGAAAAGTGTTATGCCACTCAAACGCTAAATAAACGATTCTCTTTGAGGGAGCTTTTCATCATAGAAAACGTCTCTGTGCATGTGCGCTCATACAGTTTTATCCGATATTGTTGTTTTACATGAAAATCCATAATGGGCATATTAGGCACGACTTCACTGAGTGAAGCCGAACAGTTAATTTAGTTACGACGCTCTACGCTTTTATTCCGACTGTACCCGGCTTAGCCTAGCTATGCCAGTTTTGCGAGGCTTTCTTTAGTCCCTCCTTCGAATGCCGGGAGAATTACTTTACGACCGCCTGCTTCCAGAACTTTATCAACTCGTCATTTGTCATTATCTTGTTATCTCATTTGATGTTCCGTGTATCCGTCAACTTTTGCACGAGCGGTAACATTCCTCACTTCATGCGGGACGTGCCTTCTTCGAATCTTGGCTAGGACACTGTCACGAATGAATTTTGTTTTGTGGTTTTCTTCAGTCGTTTGAGGCAGATGCCGGAGTAGTACCTCAGTTAAGCCACAGCCAGTTTATCTCATGCCCTTTCGAATGTTGTGTAGTCTGTGATGTTGAAGCAGCAATACTAAGTGATCAGGGAATCAATCCAACTTACGAACCCCGCCAGGAGAATACCAGGCTGTAACACCCCACTTATAATAATAGAAGCCAAACGGAAAATAGCACCCAGTAAAGCTAAGCAACGAAATTAGCATGGCTAACCTATCAAATACACTGCTTCTATGATTAGAATAATTGCAGTACTTTTTAGTGTTATTTTCGTCACAAAGTACTCTCGTTGCCATACCTTTGGAGAAACATCTTTGACAGTATAGACTGGATTTATTTAATGCATTTTTGTCACGCGCTGCATAATGGAGATCTAATAACTATGTTGGAATTTATTCATAAACATCATTTCGTATTCAGCTTGCTGTTTGATGTAAATTTCTGCTGCTACGATAAACAAGAAGCAGTAGTGTGACGTGGAGCCAGTTGCTCCCTCTCCTTTGTGGACCATTTAGATTTGGTCGTAACTGTTATATTGATAAATCAGAAGGGCTTCAATCAAGAAGTTGTTGTACCGGGATGTGACACAATTTGTGTTTGATAGAGTCTGGAAAAGCCGATCCCAGTGGCCGCGCTGTCTAAGGCGTAGGTCTGCGGCCGAGCGCTTGCTGGGATCGTGGGTTCGAATCCCACCGGGTGCGTGGATGTTTTTCTCCTGTGATAGTTTGTGTTGTCAGGTAGAGGTCTCAGCGGTGGGCCGATCCCTCGTCCAGAGGAGTCCTACCGACTGTGGTGTGTGTCTGAGTGTGATCAAGTGAAAATAAACAACCTCGACACGTACTGTGAGTAGGTAGAAGAGGTGAGGACTGCGAGAGTCTGGATAAACCTGTTGCCTCCATCTTCATGGTAGAAGGGTATTTCTCTGCTTTCCTGCCCTGGAGACCGTAATTTTAGTGTTCACTGCCGTGGCTGCAGATCTTGTACTTGTTTCCTTGTAACTTCGTACAACAGCAGGGCTGAAGCATGGGAGTGTTTCCTTGCTTTGTTAACCGTGGCGTCTTTTTATTGCGCCTGTACCCAAAGACAATGGCACAGAGACAAAAATGTGTAATAAGTAAGGTTTCGTTGGTCGTAAGCATTAAATGACAAGTCGTTACATTGTTCAGTGCAGTTCATTTATGCCACTGAAGTATCATTATTCTTCAACGTAACCCCCAAATTCATTGTTGCATTTGTCCATCTTGGAACGAGTTTGAAAATTCCTTCGCGGTAGAAATGGGGCTCTTGAATTCGCAACCATTCACGAATAGTCATTTCCATTTCCTCAATATTCTGGAATCTGCGACCTGCAAAGGGGAAGGTCGTTCAGTTCTATAGTCATAGCGTTCTTCTTTAACACATTCTGACAAAACCGTGTTATGTTCGACGCACAGTGTATGTTGTTACTGTCTTCCTCTGTTTGTAATATTACATCAAGCAAATGCTTTCCAACATGTTCTTACCTGCAATGAGCTTATCGTTTGGCGGAGCCTATACACAGTACTGCGGCTTTCTGTCGTGAGATTAATGCGGCGCAATTATTCATACAAAAAGTCGCCCGACAACCATGTTGTTTTAAGCTTATGACCCTTCAGATGTTAATGTCAGTTTTTGTTTATTATATAACAAATGATTTTGTTATGTTGTTAGCCCACCTAAACTTTGATAGATCGCTTACACAATATTAGATACAAATTCTACCTAGAGTATAAAATAACGTGTTTGTGCACAGCAAACACAGCATAACGCGTGATGATTTTCAGGAGTTTGTACAAGTTACTGAAGGTGTAAACTGTTGGATAATACATGTCACTCTGCTGAGGAGTTTCCTGGCACAGGGCCAGTCGTTTGCAGATGATACAGGTTAATAACAATGACCTTGATACTCCAATTAGAGTTGTAACACGTTTACTAGGCAGAAACTATACCACGTTATACTGTGCGACACATTTTTGTAATTTGACGGTGAATTTCCCGTACCTACGAGCTTCGACTACTAATTACATGATCTGGACTAATTATTGCTTCAGAATTAACAAGTGCTCCATGCTTTCACTGCAAACCAAAGAACAAAATGTGTCATAAGGATAAAATGACAGATATATCTATCCTGACTCATCTTTCTGTCAGTTCATATGCAGAGATTTACTCCCAACTGCTCAAATATATATCCCGCATATCCTGTGTTCAGCTTACGAAATCCTGTTCGTAGCCTAACCTCAGCAGCTGATATAGTGTCATGCCGCGTAACCGAATATCCTGCATAGTTAGCATGAACTCGATCTTGTTGCTTACCCGCAGACTCCCATAAATTATCCGTCCTTTGCCTGCGATAAATTAAAACTGAATTAAATGTATAACTTCGGTTAGCATGGCTACACCGGCGTCATGTTCTGTACACGCTACCACATTGGTTGAGGTGTGGTGGGAAGATATGGTGGCTATTTATTACGTTTCTTAACGTGAATTCACCGGCCTCATGCACTAATTTATTTTTACCGAGAGTGAAAGTAACTAAGAAGACCAGATAGGCCGTGATTTGGGTAAAACTCCTGTCATTTTACACGACAGTAACACTTTTAAGATTCAGGTCTTCTGGGATGTGATTCCGTGTATCGCGTTAATTAGGTAGCAGCGTTGCAGAGAAACTGCTGCCTCGCTGTGCAGAGAGAGTAGGGACAACCAATTCCTCTGACAGGCTGGTACCCATCTGCCGAGTGACAGTACCGTATCATGAGAATCAATGCCAAAAGGACCTCAAGGCCAGGAAAATAATGACTGATTCATTGATTGATTAATAGGCAGAAATTTACTCAACTATACTGTCTTACTGCCGATCACAGTGGCCTCGCGGTCTAAGGCGTGGGTCTGCGGCCATCCGGTTGCTGGGATTGTGGGTGAGAATCCTACCGGGGGCATGGGTGTATGTCTCTTGTGAGTGTTGTGTGTTGTCAGGTAGAGGCTTGTGCGTCGGGCTGATCACTCATCCAGGGGAGTCATACTGATTGTGATGTTTCTGAATGTGATCGTGAAGCCTCGATAATGAGGCCCTGGCCAACTAGAGGCTGTTGCGCTACTGGGGAAGGGGGGAATACTCCAAGTACTGAAGGCTGACCGTAGCTTCTTCCATTAGTACGAAATTCCATTTCTTTCGCCAACATCCGCTTCCAGGTCGTAGCAGACCAGTCGTAGGTGTTCGCGACAGTTAACACATTACATACAGGCGTCAGTAGCCTAAATATACCCATCGTAGGTTCGCAGATTTCACAGTGCTAGCTGAGATGTGTGCATCCTAAATAAGGTGTTCGCTAGGTCCAAGTTAATTTACTTAACATAAATTCTGGGGTTGGGAAGCGTAAAGGGACAGACCACTTCGGAGACTTTGGCTGATATGTGAGGATAATATTAAAATGGATCCTAAATTTATGGAATATCAGTGTGTGGACTAAGTTCATCTGGCTCTTGTGAAAATTGTAGTGGATTGTTGGTTCTCGTCAAAGGCGGGGAATTTCTACACCATCTGATTGTTAGGTGCTCACCTTATACTCTGTTACGTAGAGTCAGCTCCAGTTATTTCCTTGCTTAGTTTGTTTTTACCATTTGCAACCGCCGCTTGTCAAAGTAGGAGACTGCATGTCACTAGAACGCTTAACACGCTGTAAATCATGTACAGCCATGGATAGCACAGTTAAGAATTTGCAAAATGTCACAATATTCTCTGGTTTTTGTTAATTTTAGCGCATAGTTTCGTCTACTGTTTAACAAAAGGGACCAGAGATAAAATTTCATATATTTCTTGTACTCCGATCCCCGTCTTTCTAGATTTGTTCTTAACATACATACATACGGACATGATGACTACAGTGGTTATTGTATGTCACATTCATTTCAGTAATGATGAATACGATTACTAATGGATTGCTCATTGAAAATCCGATAGAAAAATTGACCAATCCAAGTAAAGTTTTAACACATAACCTTTCTATTCATCCGCACATCACATATTACTTCTTTTGAGGGACGCTTTGAAATGACGGTGCTGCTGAGGTCATGGCGCTGTATGAACTTGTGAAAGTGCTATAAATAGAGCCCGACATTTTGGCGATGGTGGTGGTGGTGGAGGGGGCGGCGGCCGCAGCGGTGGCGGTGGTGGTGATACAGTTCAAGGGTGCGTTTTCTTCGCCGAAGTATACACTGTAGTTCAGACTGAAAGACTCGTTTATTGCTGTCATATTCTGCCTCTGTATGCAACCAGTTAGAGTAGTGGAAACATCAGCCCGACAAACCGGCGCTGTGGAATAATTATATAATTATTTTGTTCGACTTGTTTTTCTTACATCCCCACTCTCGTCATACTTCCATTTTCTCTGTTTCCAGCATCAGCATTTTTCATGCTGTATTGAAGGTTATCAGAAATGGCCTTGGATCTCGACCTTTTTAATTCCTGCCACCCCCGCCTACTTTCCGTCCTTTATTGTAGTGGTGGCCCTTAGGCGTGTTAGATATATGGCTTGCAAATTATGGTGTAAAGAAGAAGCGTTCCATTACCACGCGGCATGCATAAAGTCAGCCGTAAGACACGTAGCCTTGAAGTCACTCTATAACCATTTGAGATTTACGCACAAAAAATCAAGAAGAGGAAACCTTAATGAAAGTTTTAGTAATCTGAAGGAAAATGTAACTTTAATTTGCGTGATTTCAGGCTTCCGTCGCGGTGTCAATGAGATCGTCGCTGTTTTGGGATATTATACAGCGAAGAATGGTAGTTTCTTACTGACGTTGCGGGACAACCTGTCAGTCCCATCGTCAAGGGTCAAGTAGTCCACGACCCTTGAAGACAGGACTGATACGTTGTTCCATAACGTCTGTAAGACAGTACCATTCTACGCTGCGTAAAATCCCAAAAGAGCGCATATCTCAACGTTTAATTTGTTCCTCTTCGCATATAAGTGAAACGCCCAGCTTCGTGAAGAGAATTTCGTTTAGCATGATTGTCTCGATCCGTATATTTTATCTGTTTAAGTAACAATAGTAATTGCGTATAAAAATCACTTTAAAGTATGGAAATCTATTTTTCCGCGGTCTACTTTTCATTTTCTTATAATTTTCAGTAACATGGGTTATTTAGGCATTTTCATTAAACTGTTGGTCTTTGTGAAGGAGACTCAGTGTGTTGTCTTTGAGATAGAAGTTGAACTTTTACGTATTATTTAGATGAACTTGGCGCTTCACAGGGTCTCGTTAACAACATTCTGCGCCCTAAGGACAGTTAAGCCAGTGGTCGTTATGAAAGTTAGGTTCATGCCTTAGCCACTCACGCAGCGTGTGCATGTATCTTTGCGTCTTAATTAATGCCATTGAATTTTCCAAATTATCATCAGGAAGTTTAGCGTAATTATAGGAACACAACGAACAGGTTATCATAGCGGCAGTGCTGTAGGCTTGTATTTTGAAGGTATTCTAATCACGGTCGGGATAAGGCTGCCGTGACTTCTCGTGGTTTTCCTCAGTCCACGTCCTTGCGGGGTAGTATCTGCAATGCATAACGACCACTTCCTTTAAACCCTCTCCACCTCGCCGTTCGTCAGTCACCCCAGCCGTGCACAGTGCTTTGTCTTCTATACTGACAGCGTTTTGACATAACAAAGAAGTGTTTTGCCTGAAGGTCCGAGTTGACTTTCTGTTCTTGTCGTTACGGTTTGCGCTGCTGAATCTAATTTTGTAATTTTCTGCAGATCTCTTGCTCCGTCTCTTGACGCTTTAGAATTTGAACTGCTGTCCTTGCAGTTTTGTGTTGACGTTAAGAAGTTTACTCACCATGCGCTACTTTGATACAGTTACCTGAAGCTGACAAGGTGCTAAAGTACCTCCCATGTGACATACTGTATGAAAAATGATAATGACCGTAATGATTCAGTTTGAAAGCTATTGCTAAAATAACAACTAGGCTATTTGGAGCGGAGTGTTTCCTGATAAACTCATAGTCGCCAACATAGTCAAAATTTGCTGCTTTTATGAAACCCAGTATTTCGTACTGTATTCACCAGAGTCCGCCACTGATTCCTGTCCTGAGCCAGTCGCTGATATGAAAACAATATCAGTGTAGCAGTTCCTTGTGTTATAGCGCCCACTACAATGATTCCGTACCTACTTTTGCAAAACCGCATGGCGCGTCATGAATTGTAATATAAAATCCACATTATACTGTACTCTGTATTAGAATAATTGTACAAATGTGTTGGCAACTTGTCATCGGACGGTATTGGATATCATGACAAAAGTGTGTAAGTGGGCTATGTTATTCCGTTTTGAAGTATTACAGTACTAATAGCAAGTTATTTTCCCAAATACATTTTAATCGGATTGCTCATGGACTTGTGTACAGTAATGTGACAAGTACGGCTACTTGTCACCGTAAACATTTTGGCACGGAAAGGAACGATTACCGTCTCATATATTTAATAGTCATTTTGCTGAGCCGCATATGTAATAATGAAATTGATTTACAGAGGAGAAATGCACTGCGCGTGGTTTACATATCGAAGACAGGAGCGTAGTTGAGGAGCTAATAATCGCTTAGCTGTCTAAGAAATTAGATTTTGGACCAAATGGTGAGTAGCATTTTGTAATTGACTACCCGCCTTAACTATGTACACTGTTGAAGCGATATAACGTGTGTGTTTTGGTCTGTTGGTTTCATGTTGCGTGCACGTAGATAATTAATCTATGTATAAAACCATGGAGAGGCCTATAAAAGAGATTTTCACTTTCTGTTAATCCACCTGGTAGAGCGCGGGATCAAAGCAGTTCTCCCGATGTGTATTCAGTCATTGCTTACGGGTTTTTGACCTGAATTCCATGCAGCTCGGCCACACGCTGATCTGAAAACTTGTAGAACAGGTCCTCATGGGTGCACAAACTTTTAACTGCTTCTGCGGGAGGTGTCTCTGTAGCAGAGCACAACAAATTTCGTCTTCCGTTTTCGATAACTTGTACTGAGTAATTTCGTTTGATGAAATGTACAGAATGGGTTGCTTTGGTGAAATATGCAGAATGGCTTGGTTTGACAAAATGTGCAGAATAAGTTGGTTTGATAAAATATACAGCGCAAGTTCGTTTTTACGGAATCGGATACGCCGATCGCAAAAGTGACAGACAAAAGCTTGTAACAAGCGCAGTTGTTTGTTATATTATTAATCGCTTGCTAGAGTTTATTCACTAATGAAACGTCGTGTTATCGAATAGTGCTTGATTAACAATTACAAGACCGCGGAGATAAAGAGAAAAGGGTGAGAGAATGCCTTGCTTTGACTCAAAACTGACTACTGCGCATGTCACAGAGCTGTGGAGTGATGCAACGTTTTTGGTTTCTGGTTTGGACCCAGGCTATGGGAGGGAATTAATTCTTAATGCCTAGTAGTTTGGCTCGTCGGATTTTTGTGCAGCTGTTGTGACTGCAGAGGATATGTGGCTTCAAATGAGAAATGTGCATAGGCAAGGATTTTAAAGGAGGCGATGGTGATCTGTCTAAAGGCATTGTTTGGTTTTATTTCTTATATGTACGTATGAGTATTTTTCCTCTTATAGCCTTCCTTTTAGCCTTTGCTTTGCGTGTTATAGCGTCAGTCGGGTGTGGAGACGACATAAAACCCAGGATATGGCTCGCCCCAAGTCGTATAACGTTACGTGTTTTGTAGAAGTTGCGAATATCAGTGACAAGAACATTCCTGCGTAATTATGCGTTACTCATAAGACCTCACCATAAAAGTTCGTCTAAACACTGGCGCTAAATACTTTAATTGTGGGAGGGGGCTTGAAATGTGGTTGACTGCTACCAGCATTGCACTGCATATTTTGTGAAGCTCACAGAGGATGGTGTGTGTTACCAGACAATGCATTGTTTAAGTTACGCGTAATTAATTTTTGGTATTCTGTTCAAATATCATTGCTTTTATTTCGAGCAGAAAACTTTTCCGAATTTAAATATGGCCCTATCATACCATAACAATGAGAAAAATCACGTAGCTGGAACGTTACCGACTTCTACTCAGCAGATTCCCGGTTTGGATCTCAGCCGGCACATTGGCTATTGTGACGGCGTTTTCGTGGTATTGCTCAGCCTGTAAATGAAAGGGCCTTATTAGTATCCCGATCAGACCGTGACTGCTTGCTTGAATATCCTTTCCAATTCATTCACCAATAATCGTATTATCAACTCTGTACAGTCCGATATATTGACAACGCCATGGAACAAATGACAAAACGTAACGTCAAGAACGTTCGAGGCTTACGTACTGGCCTTGGCTGCCGTTATAACTGGGCAGTACCCGGAAAGTGTAAATGACATTTCATTATAAAAGTAAGGTCTGCTGTTGGCATATCGTTTAAAAACTTAACTGAAGTTTTTGACAAATAAGTCTCTAGCTACGGTTTCCTCAGATAGGCCTAACCCTTTATGTTGGCCGTGTACATGGGGGCTCTTGAAAGATATTTTGGTACGACAGTTTTACTGAATGTGCACGAAATGAACTCGTAAAGTTCAGGAAAATACATCTTGGTACAACAACAACAACAACAGCAACAACAACTTTTGTTTCATCAAAGAATCACTGCTGTTCTACTCATTATCTGTTACGTGATTTTCAGGTTATGCTCCCCCCACCCGACATGACCGACACAATCATACTGACGAAAGCATGTATTTTACTATACTTGAGTGCTGCAGAGTGGTGCTGATGTAAGAAATTTAGATTTTCGTTTCGTTTCCATGGAAACGAACGAGAAGCCAACAGATAAAGGTCCTGAGAAACAAACAAGATCCTGGTTGGACTAGCTATACGTAAGAATATGTATTGGGAACCGCCATGGCCATCTGAACGCGACCTGACTCACATAGCCATAACATGTCCTGTATAGTATGTCAGCACAAATGTAATGCAGTTATTCGTTTCAACCTGATTTCAGTTAGAAGTTATAGGGTACGAGGGATATCGCAACTGAAATCGATAAGATTACTCTTGTTGTAGATACTGGTACTGACGGTAATTGAAAACCGTCCGCTAGTGAAATGAACAGAGACGCACACTCACAAGTACGTGTATGCGTATTGTATTGCCTATGCCATCTGAGAAGCAGCACTAGATCTTATTAGTGCTGAGTGAAATAAATAGGACGTTAGATGACAACGTACCGGGTAACGTTCTGTGCAGTACACACTTACCTGTAGAGAATGTAACAATAATAATTTTGCATTAACATGCGTTGTGACGTGCCTCGGTGCCGACCTTCACCTTGGTTTGCGATGGTACCCCGGCATCGGTCTCACAGCTTATATCGGCCTGAAGGAATCGATAAGTGTAGTTATTATGACAGCTATACAAATACTTCTCAGCAGGTTTGTGTGTGCAGTTGTCGGAGGAAAATGACTCTTCTGTAAGGAACCCAGCATACATACAGTCAAGAAAATTTCTGGTTTTGGGTATGGATTGGACTCAATTTTAGATTACATAGTATAATTAATGACCCTGGTAAGAAGCTTTGCACTTCAAAAATAAAAGCAGTTGCTTCCGTTGAAGGTAACCTGTAGACAAAAAAAATTGTTTCCGTTAGCCGTAATAAATTGCTTAATTAATTTTGGATATTAAACTACTTAGGCTGCATTTTAGCCTACGGAAGAGACATGGTT
This sequence comes from Coptotermes formosanus, assembly GCA_013340265.1. Lineage (NCBI taxonomy): Eukaryota > Metazoa > Arthropoda > Insecta > Blattodea > Rhinotermitidae > Coptotermes > Coptotermes formosanus. The sequence continues at coordinate 490,071 of BLKM01002654.1, read as the reverse complement.
GTACCCGTAATATAAAATTAAATAAACTGCAATAGTGTATAGAATTGCGAGTATAAAACGCACGAAGGATGGCGAAATGAATTCTCATTATAAATCTGTAGTGTGGTAGCCATGTGTGTGTTTCACGTGGGTGGGAATGCTGGGTGTTAATGCAAAACAAATGAGAGGAATGGTGATAGCAGACAACACGCTGTTCATCTGAATGGACTGAGGATACAGAGCGACGGTCAATGTACTGAGCTAGAGAAGAACTATGAGTAACAGGACCTCGTGCAGTTGAAATACTGTAAAGGCAGGTTGCAAAGTCGTAGGAAGAATGCTCCATGACCGCTATTGCTTTTTTGGCGTCAGTATACGTGTAACCGGAAGTATGCGAATGCTTGGAGCGTCCGACAGATAAGGAGATTAACAGTGTAGTAGTGACTGTAGCAGGAACAAGTCAACGACGTAATCCGTGGTGGTGGTGGTGGTGGTGGCGGCGGCGGTGGGGGTGGGGGTGGTGGTGGTGGTGGTGGTGGTGGTGGTGGTGAAGAAGAATAAGGTATACAATGAACATCAAAATCAAGTGAAGTATTGACATTCAGTACTTACTGTACAAGGACCTTGCAAACAGCTGTAATGGACATACACATGTAAAGGTTCTTTATTCAAACATTTACACTGTAGTTATTTTTAGGACCCTTTGCAAAAGACTCAGTTTTACCCTCAGCGTGAACACTTCTTTTTCGTTACAACGGTCTTCTTATTTACTGTAAAAACGACAGTGGGGGGAAATGTAGAGTTTCTGAATGTTACAGCAGCCCGTACGTACGCTAAGCACAGCGTTTGAAGAGGTTAACCGAAAATCTTCCAACTGCATTGTTCACCCCTGAGTTGTTACACTCCCTTTTGTGTCAATGCCCATATTCCAATCATTGTGAAGCGTCGAAGTTTTATTCCGCAGGACGCTGAATGGTTGGCTGTTGCATCCATCTTGCAACAGTTCCTTAAGTTTGGCGTCGACATATTGGGTGTTTTCATATATCGCCGTCTGGCAGCGGTTTTGGTTCTACGGTAGCGTGACTCGCACTTTGTTGTGGTTAGGGGAATTCGTTATGCTTATCTTAAAAATTTCTATTTTGGCAGTTTCACTTATGGAATTTGTTCTCTTATAAGGCCTACTTTATGATGGAACTAAGCCAATGGCTGGCGCTGACACCTGTTGGTCAGTTGCAACTATAAATAAGTCTTTAGGGTTTATCTCACGTAAGAGGCTCAGTTCGTGTTTTGTTTCCGGTCAAATTTCCTTTAGTCGGTCACTTTTTCATTCACTTTCCACCAGTAAACAATGTCGTCTCACCATAGTCCAAAACTTCGCGGGGTATTGCAATTCATGACAACGGAACTGGCGTAGAAATAATAACGTATCTTTTTGTTATGTTGCATCATGCGTATCATTAAATAATTCTGTTCCTCAAAATTTTTCTTCCATTAAACTTACTTCATGGTCTCTGTGCCACTGCAGTCTTGTTCGTAAGTCCTGTAATCCCAACCTGAACGTTTCATTTCCATGTGATGCACCCTGCTGTAAAGTAACTGCCATTGTTTTTATTGAAATGGGCTACACCGACTAATTTAACCCAGTGTTGAGGTTATGTTTATTAATTAAATGTTTCATGTCAGTATCTTTCTGTAGTTACTACTTCGAAATACGTGGATCGGCCAGTACCGTTGTTATCTGTGATTATGAAACGCATGTTAGTGTGGCTGTAAGTCAGAATTCAGAACATCGCACGTACCTGTTCCAGACTTCATACGTACCACTGTGCCTGTCTCATGTCATACTTACGATTTTGTCCCACACATGTTTGTGATACGTTTCCTTCGCCTTGTGTGACTCGTACAATGAACGGACTGACTGACGAACGGCGTGGAGCAGAGTTCTTCTTAAGAAGCTAAATGTTCTAATCTACTCAAATTCCCCGCATTTCAGACAACCTACCGTGTTTACAAAACCCCACCACTTGTTCCTATCCTCAACCAGATTAATGCAGTGCATGCCCTTCTATCCTGTTGCTTTAAGGTGCATTTTATTATTGGCCACTGTAGAGCTGTGTTTGTGGCCGTGCGGTTTGAGGCGTGGGTCTGTGGCCGTGCTGTTGCTGGGACTGCGGGTTCGAATCTCGCTGGGGGCATAGATGTCATGTCTGTTGTGAGTGTTGCGTGTGTTATCGGGTAGAGGTCTCTGTGACGGACCGAGCACTTGTCCAGAGGAGTCTGAATGTGATCCCGAAATCTCAGCGACGAGGAAGTCTAAGCACACTGTGGCTGTCGAGCCACAAAAAAACAGAGCTCTGTTTTGCCAATGACACTGCTCTGTTATGTACAACTTGCACGCCTAAATTTGATTAGAATTAACGACTGTAGGAACTCACAGTGTTTATCAACAGTTATTTATGTGTGCATAAATGAAACTACAGCTATATGGTATCTTTGTGTTATTCCATACAAAGCCATCGTCTTCACTCGTCACCTGCGAACGATTTCGACCTGTGCATTACAGGTATTTTAATTATCTGGAATGTAACAGTACCCTCGGTTTTGGTTGAGATAAATAAGGCTAAGGGATCTGAAATATCACATGCTGTACTTCGCTATTCAAGGGTGGTAATTACATTTTATGACTTGCTTAGTTGGACTTCGGCGCATGACGCCACATAAAAGGCGTCACATTAAATGCAACCGTGTATTGTTATTGTATTTCTGTCTTTTAAATGGAGCCTTTATTGGGTGGGATTTCCCACCACTCTGTCACTCTTACCGTACTTCTGGTTTCATATCGAGGTTTTCCTCGCAGTTTAGAAACTTGTACCAAGATGTTTGTTTTTGTGTACCGCATCAAGTCTGAGGTTAGACAGGTTTAAAGTAGGCCTGCTGTATCCACACTGTTCTGTTTATCTATTTTTCTTCTTTTTCATAAGTTCTCCTCTATCCTTGGTTGCTAGCATCTGGTATGGGTAAGCAAGAGATTTACTGTTTAATATTGCAGTGATTCGGAGAGTTTTTCTTTGTTTATAGAAGCAGTAGGTAAGATTAAGTGGGCCTACTTGGGAACGCTAACAAAGGACGAGTTGGGAAATGTACACATAGCGTATTACGTACTTTTGTTGCGTTCGCTCTGTTACTGCTTCTGCTAGTAGATTTTCAGTTCGTTGGTCGCTGGCTTGTGAAGTCCTCTAATAAATAGCGTAAAACTGATTATTTACGGCCGTATCCAGATAAGAGCGAGTTTATCAGATATGTCTTCCCATTTTATACACAACTGACACACCAGAGTTGAAGGTATTGGAAATGAAATAATTTAAGGTTGTGGTGTACGGTTTTATTATAATCAACAAACATTCAATTCACACGCAAATATTCACTGTTTGTGGATGCCTACTTCGATTTGCGAAAAGTCAGAATTGACCTCTATATTGAACGAATGAACAGTTAATATTAAAACATCACTCGATGAGATCTGCACTCCTCTGAGATCAACATCACGGGGGAAGCCTTAAATCACGGATTTCTCCTCGTTGTTATTACGCACACTAATAGAAAATAATTTGTAGACCTAATGTGTGTCATTCTGCGTATGGTTCAGAGTTGTATTTTAAAAGAATAAAACAAATCTCTCTTGAACGCTGTCTAAACGCAACCAAGAGCTTCACTTGTTTCGTTGTAGGCTAGGTAAGCGTATGCTGGGAACTGTCATTATGGATTGCACTGGAGAAGATGACTGTCGCTCGGCTGTCAACTAATCTGCAGGGTCCGAACGTTCTTTGCCGTGCCCACAACAGCCAACCACTGGAGTTTGTCCTGAACCAGACGAACGAGCTCATTATTTCATCTACTATGTATCATCCCATTTTAATGTTATCCTGCCATCTACGCTTATGTCACGCAAGTGGCATCTTCCTTTCAGATTTTCCGACTAAGATGTAACTTACTTTTCATGTACCCCATGCATGCTGCATGTCCGCGTATACTTGCCATTATATTTGTCGTACACGGAATGTGTAACGACGGCGACATTTTTTCCACAAGTAGGGTATGTGGCTAGATGTTTGTGCCAGATTCAAGCAGGATTCATGGCGTTTGTTTCGCTCTGTGTAATGGAAATACAGAAAATCTTCGCATTATTACAAAGACGTTCCCTTTTTTTATTAAAAGAAGCTCGTAGCGGCACGTCACTACTTCTTTTTGTGAACGTTCATCAGTGTGACATTAGAAAGGCTGACAATCCTCCCGACAACTTGCAAGATTGTTTATCTGTTGTTGGCTTTGTTCACAAGACAACTGCTTCTGATATACTGGTTGTCAGTTGGTATTGTAGAAGTATTCCTTGTTGCTAGTTGTTTATGATAATAGGGCGAGTATGTGGTGACAAGACGGACGGTTTGATAACTGTCCATTGTTTTTGGTAATATGTATATACTTCCCTGTCCAGTAGTCTGCAGTATCTTTTTAAGACATATATTTAGTTTGGGATTGTCACAGCACCCATATTGGGCAGTAGAGAAAACTGTTACCATGTTATTTACATGGCTCTAATGATTGCTATACGTAGCCACGACGTATTTGCAGTGAGAATGTTAGGCCAGTGACTAAAATAGCTACGTATATTTCTGTAAATCGTGTTTTCTTATTGGCCTGTCATCCACATTTTTAAATTCGTAGCCGTACATTTTTTATTGACAGTTTTCGAGTTTTTTTTGGCCTGTCGGCATCTTAGCCTAGAGTCCGGGGTTCGATTCTCGGCAAGCCTGTGTGGGTTTATGGCGGACGAAGTGGCACTGGGCTAGATTTTTCTGTGGCAATATCATTTTACCATTGCCTAATACTGGTTTATTCATTCGTCACTGACGCTATTTAATCATATCAATTGCCAGTAGGTACCATTATGTAGAACGTAATTTTCGCCCGTCCCTGCCAATCTCAGCTTGAAAACTTGCCTTTCCTCGGTACATAGGCTTATTTTCCATTGTTCGTTTACTTTGTTTTTCTCGTATGGTCCTGATTAATTCGCGTTCCCCTTTCCCCTTTTCTCTTAAAGGTAGCGGACAAAGTGGTTCAAAATTGGCTGACAAGTAAGGAATGGTTTCGAAATTTGCCTCAGAGTTACTCGACATTTGAAAACTGGACAGTCACTTTGCGGAGAAGAATCCTTGAAAAGCTGGTAGTCGCTCGGACAGTTAAGGAACTTTTCCATGTTTGTGAATCCCTAAAATCTCTGCCGTGTGCACGAGAGTGCATCCCTGGCCCTTTCCTGAGGCACATGAATTTGGGTCATACCGTCACTCACACTATCCTTAAGAGCCATCTTCATTATATCCTCCCACATACGTCTGGGTCCAACAGGCGGTGCTTAGGTGTTTCGATCGGAATTATCAATGTACGAACGCGTGCACAAATAACAAAATTAATGTACAGAAACCGAACGACGAAGCGTGGTTAATGTGCGGGAGGTTTAGGATTCTCCGTTCGTGCGGAAGAGTGACTGTCCTGAGCTCAAGTGCCATTTTACTGCTGTTGTGCTGAACAGTTATAGTGACTCTACTTTTATATATATATATATATATATATATGCACATTTAGGGAATTGTTTATGCTACTGTCTACAGAACATTGGTGTTATGATTTTATAGTTAGCGTAAATATTGAGTCTTTTAATGCCTTGGTTTCGATCCCGATGGCTTGACTTATATGAAAAGCAAATAAATAAATAAGTAAATAAATAAATAAAATAAGGGTATTTGGTGTAGTGATAACGTGTTATCTAAAGACAGGAGTAGATGGAACTCGAGATGCGTCGTATATATTCAGTATACCTCAGGTAATGGGTTGTATGTAGTCTAGAATAGACTAATTGATGTGTAGCGAAACAAGTTTCGTAAACGGTTGAAGGAATGTACCATTTCTTATATACCACAAAGTAACCATTACAGTTGACAGGGTTTTAGGTTTAAGTAAAAGTTACACACTTGTTATTATTATTTGTTTGTTCGTGGTTGATCTAAAGACGCTATTACTAGGTGAGACTCTGTACTGTCGAGTGATGACGTCGTTGGTGTGTAATGAATTGGCGAAGCTGTGAAATAAAATGGTCGTGTCCTAAATGAGATACTCACCCTGCGTTTATCTGGAGGAAATGGTAAAACCACGAAAACGTAGGCATAGTCGGTGTTCCTGGTGAAATTAGAGCCGGACGCCTCGCAGTATAAGTCAAGACCATGCAATAAAACTACAAAATGTGTTTTTGTCAACTAGTCATTTATCTGCTGCTGAAAGAAAGAATTATTTCATAACATTGTATGGTATATTATCCTTCCTTCTTGCATTTAAAAGATGGAGCAATTTAGAAAGCGAGAACTTAATTCTTTCTTCTTCTCGCTTCCAGATATTAATATTCCAAGTAATGTCTTACCCCGGCCTGCCTACTGTAGCTAGTATGCAGATGAAGTGTGAAGCATTATTACTTGCATAGTTACTGGAGCGTTCCAGATGATGACAACAGTAGGACCAGGGGTGAACAAAATTTACTATACCATTGTAATGCCGCGTTTATTTTAAATTATTAACAAGGCTGTCTAACTAAATATCGAACTGCATAATGGAATGTTAAAATGTTGCATCTTTAACGTGTCCTAATTAGTACACGTCGGCATAAAGCAAGCGTGTACTTATGCTAATGTCCGTGTGGAGTGTCGTCCTTAACCGTTTAGTGTTATTTTATGAATTTATGGTGTGTTAATAGACACTGTTAGTCGCTCTGATTAAACCTGCGTAATGCCTAGCGTATAATGGCAGGAAAATTAACGAGTAATGTGTTAATTAGAAATTATGTGAACGGAAGCAGCCGTGGCGTAGTTAGGGACTGAAGGAAGTCTCGCTTATCCTCAGTCAAGAGCTGGCCGTGGGCCCGAGGTTTGAATCCGAAGCCTCCTGAACACAAAGTGGAAGTGCTACCAAGCTGTCTCGGCTGTTACATCATCCTAAACATCTTTCTCTTCCCTTAGCCCATTTAAACTCAGAATTATCCTGAGAACCGGAATTTTGTGGACAGACAGCGGGACAACCGGAGATATTCAGTCCATCGGAATGCCTCCACCATCATACGGGAACACGGGACGGTACAAAATGACGCAGAAAGCATGCTTGCATCGTAAGGGATTCGAAGTCGCGAGCGGCCAGTTGTTACGGAGCATGTCTGGTTCAGTGCTGCAAAAATTAAATCCCCAGTTTTCTGTGCCATTCCGTGAGCGTTAGCGTGTCAGAGCCGTGATACTGGTCAGGATATTTAGAGCTGGCGTGCGAGCCTTTCCTTTCCATACCAGATATCTCTGAGAGCCGTATAAAAGTGTGATTAGTCGGTTTTGTTTATTTAGGCGTTGTTTGCAAAGTAAGAAAATATTTAGATTATATTACAACTTTCTCTCAGAAACGTTTCTTCTGTTGCAGAAGTAAGTCTTCAGAAGTTTTGGTGCGTTAACGTAATGCAGCGTAACAATGGATGCAATTTCGTCACATACTGTCTGTTAGTTCCGCAGGAGATTTCCAACTGAAGTTGTTGGGCCTTTCGGATTTTAGAGTATATTGACGCATAATAGTCTGTTCAGTTTACGTGACGTCGCTAATAGGCTTGTCGGTGTATCCCATAAAACTTTCTGCAGGTGTCGGTGAAATTGAGTGTGGGGACTTCCACTGAAGGTTGTCGGGCAATTCCAGTTTCCAGCCATTTTGTTCGTAATAATACCTTATTTGCGCCGGACCATGGATGGAATTATTGCATAGCTTCACAGCTTTCGTTTAAGCTTAATATGGGAGACTTTCAGTAACTTGCATTTTATTACCTCTGTTTTTAAATAAGCTCTGCAAATTTGAGAGAACGCAGTTGGTATTTTTTGCACTATTTTATGCGATCTTGTTTTATAATGTTTTGGGACAGTTTTATACGTTCCAGCGCTGCATATCGTCTAGGTGCGTGGGTAGCTTGGACACACCTGATGCAAACTGCAGTGAGGCGGTGAAGGATGACAAGATAAAATTCTCCTGAATAGCAAGCAGAATGGCTCGTTGCGCATTTATGTGCAACTTCTGTACCTGTATTTAATCGATCATATCATGCTGTTTTTTTAATGTAACTATGGAGGCAGGGAATCAGAAGATTGCTCCAGATCAGCTTGTTGTTGTGCAATGGCTGCATGCGGTGTTACGAGTACTTCGCCAAAGTAGGGCAATCGAGTTATGTCACCACATTTTGTCGAACGAAACTGTATAACGGAGCTTTTTTGTGCATTTGTAGCGAAGAATTGCGAAATCGTGCCCCTTAGCTTCACCGTCCGTCCGCCTGTCTCCGTATGCAACAACTCGAGCACCACGTAACGGAAATGAATGGAAGTGTGTACTGGAGGATTTTGTGAAAATTTATCACTTAGCAGTTAAAACGTTAGTGGACTGCGTGGCATTGTCTTCCCCTGTGTAGATGGAGGAGGCAGTGTCCACTCCTTCCTTAGGCTCATATAAACTAACGTAACGTTAAAACGTGACGTCGAGTTGAACTGTCATACTTTGCGAGTTGGCTGTCCACGTGTTGTTTTGATGGTGCTTGGATCAAGTCCTGAATTCGCTACTGTGACTTTAATTTTCATTTTTTTAGTAATTTCCTCTTAAGAAAATACCCGATAAACATTTGCATTCCCAAAACGTATGACGTTGAGGATTGTTCCGAGTTATTTGTTTTTGTTAGTAACATATTGTAACTGCGACTGGATATCCGCCAGTCATGTTATTCAGTCCTGCAGCACACCATATGAAGAGCTACACATGTATGTGGCAAAAGGTAGGAACGTGGGCTACACACTTGTACTGCTTCTGATAATGCTCGATGTAATTGTTGTAATCACTGTAAATAAAATGGATGTGCCGTACAGCCAGTCTTAAGATCGAGAATTCTGTTTCTTGAAGTGTCATTCTGTATGTCAATGGAAAGTTCGCCCAGTAATTGTGGTCTGTTAGGGATGCTGCTGCTGCTGTTGATGATGATAATAATGATGAGGAGGAGGAGGGTTTATTTAACGCCGTCGTCGATTGCTAAGACGAAGCGTGCACAAATCCCGGGCGTCGTGGCCGACTGGGCGGCAAAGATTTGTACGGTGGCGCCTAATATTTATGGGCCCTGAGTATGGGAATTGCTTCGTGTCAACCTTCAGGCGCATGTAATTTTAGGTGGCTGCTAGAAGTTTGCAAAATTCCTGCACCTCTGGCTACGGCTGTGTGTGTGTGTGTGTGTGTGTGTGTGTGTGTGTGTGTGTGTGTATGAGAAGTCTGAAGTACTCGGGGAAAGAACCTGTTCCAATGCGACTTTGTCCACCACAAGTGCCACATGGGCTGGCTGGGGGCTCAGCACGGGTCTTCGCGGTGAGAGACCGGTGGCTATGCGCGCGAGCAATGGCACGGTCTAATGATCAGGCCGCGGGTTGTCCGTCACTGGCCTAATATACTAGGGACTCCTAAAGATTGGTAAATTTAATCCTGCTCGTTAGGATATGAATTTCATGTACGTATTTGTGTGTGTGTGTGCGTCTTTTGAAATTTGATTGATTTGACAAGCTGGAGCATGATGCTGTGGGACAGTAGGGCCCATCTTCTGTTATCAATTGCATGATCCCGTGTCAGTTATTGGAATGCACTGTACAGTTCTTTCTGTAAGTTCTACATTACGGATCTTGGTTAAACGTCAGTTCTGTTGAGCCGAGCCTACAGTTCCCATCACCGTGTATTTCTGTTTGAAGACTAGACGCGTTTCGGCAGGTTTTTAAAATTGTTTTAAGGGAAGATATTGCATACGTGAAAGCAGTTGAAACTGTTGATAAACGTTTATAATTGTTTGTTGCAGGTACTTGTTACACGATTCAGAAAGTGAGCGGTGAAGTCCCATTTTGCGAGAAGGATGCTACAGGTCAGGCGGTGAGTACGTTCGGGCTGCTTTTAAACCTGTAGCGTCACGCTTTCAATTGTAACTGGTTTCTGTCACATTCTCATGTCACGGGATTAATGTAATTCCGTTATTAAACATTTTGTTATCTCTAAAATCAGCCTTTTCTTGATTGTAGTCTCATTTGTAATAATTGCATTGTTACCGATACGGACCTTATACCGTCCAGTTGTACGTACGTGGACATCATAAGCTTTTCTGAGCGGTTATTGTGATTTAATAATATTATAATAATGAGATACCTCATGATTGGTACTCATTATCAAATGGAATTACGGTTATCAACCCAAGCGGCATAGGATTGGCAGGGCGTGTGGCAGGCATCTGAGAAGATAAGGTGCATACAGAATCTAAGTTCGAGAACCCGAAAGAAGAAACCGTTTTTGAGACGCATATAAGGGTTGGAAGGTGGATGTTAAAGGAATAAGAGTGTGGAATGTGGACTGGGTTCATCTGGCTCGGGTAGGATATAATGACAGGCCGTTTTGGATACGGTAATGAAGCTTTGGAATCCTTAAAATTCAGGGAACTTCAGACTACGTGACGTACTCTTCACTTCTCGAGGAGGACAATGCTGCGTACCCTTCACCAGTAACATTGCACTATAGTTTTAATGTGTCTTGTTCTTTCCTTAGGGAAACTGTTGTGTGCGCTGCTGCCACCTTTAGCGTAATCCAGCCGAGCCTCCATTAACTACTTGTAAGTTGATCACAGCAAACGTCCAAACGTCCCCCCCCCCCCACTTTAATGCTTCTTGCTATCCTGTGGATGCAAGGTACTCGAGCAGCCCTACGAAATGTAGCGGAATATGACTTAATCATCGTAAGCAGAAGATTAGTGACAATGTTAGCTCTTGTCTAATTCATTAGTTTAGTCCTTCTTTAAATAACAGATACGTTGTTAAAAGTATCCCGCTCTCGTTTAAACCTGAAGGTTTCTTATCGTTCATTCAACCCATGTCCCAGCTCATTTGGATTCAGATAACACGCATTTTTTTGTATTGATCTGTGTACTTGTTGGTAAGAAAATAAGGTCCGTGTTGCAACGCAACTGCATGAACTTAATAGACGTATAGCTCCACTCATTCTTAATCTCAGCACTAGGTAGTGGTTGGTGCTCAACATGAAGCCCCGGCCGCTTTATAGGCGGGAAAGGACCCAATTAACCATTGAGTTGCAGGTTGGATGGATATCAGAGCCGGTCTGGGCGTTTTGGCGAAGAGTGAAGTTTAAGAGTCCCTGCCAGACATGGAACCCCGAGATCGTCCAGCTGGCAGGCTAGTCATGCTATCCCGGCTGTCTTCTGTTGGCGGTGTTGTGGAGTATTGCTCGTACCCAGAACGTGCAGCGCAAAGCTCGCTAATTCTCTTACTCTCATCTGTTGTTTTGATTTGTGCCAGTTTTTTCCTTGAACCGATACGTTTTCACTCCATCTCTAATTTCTTACTGATTAGTCTGTTGCTGGTCTGTGTTCCATTTTGTAAAATCCGTCGCCGTAACATGTATGTAGTACGTACGTGTGTACGCACTTATATATGTATGTATGTATGTATGTATGTATGTATGTATGTATGTATGTATCTGTTTAGAAACCATTTATTTATTAACTTATCAACTTCGTCATTTATGGTAAGAGTATAAATCTGTAACTGTCGCTTTTATTAGGCGCTTTGGCATTCGTGCGTAATGCTGTTAGAAGCGCTGTGTCCTTCCGTCCGACTGTCCGTTCGCATGTAATCGTATCGACTTCTTTGAACCGTGAAATACGGAATTGCGAAGCCATCTCACAAACGAAATCAATACATTTCCTGTCGCTCTGAGAACCAGGTGGAAGCCAGTAATTCAACAACTGTAACTCTTTAAGCATATCAGGCGGTACTGCAGCAACGCTTTCGGCTGGCAACGCTTGTTATTGGTAAGAACTTCTGGCGTAAATGTGGCACCATGTGGCGAGAATGTTTACGACCCCTGGTTTACAGGAAATAAAACAGCAAACGTGTCAGAATTGGAACGTTACGCTACGTTAACTAATTTCTTATCTTTGATTTTGTTAATCAAATTTGACTGGCTAATGATTTGTTCTTCTGGAATATGATGCTGCATCAATACGCGATCTTATCCCGACGCTTGAAGGCACCGTTGTGTCCTCATCTTGAACGGAATCCTTGGTTACGCCGCTGCGAAAACGTTTAGGTCGGACATGGCTAGTTGACGTTACATTCGTCTCAATTGTCTCCACTACGATGTCCAACAGTTCTTGTAACGAAAATCCCGTGTTCCGTTCTGTAGAGTCCGGTTGGGTCTGCCATTGCTTCGTAACTTTTATTTTGTACCTTTCCGCATTCGTTTCTACACATATTTGTGTGTTTATTTATACTCGTTTTTATTGTATTTTTTTATATTTTATGTACTGAGTGAAATGCGGGCAGACAAGAATGGCATTTTAGCAAGATGAAGTTAAACTCAACGATGTAATCTGTTGTACGTGTATTTATTTACATACATTTTGACAGACGAAGCAGCGGAGAAATGTTCATACTCACCGTACTAAATTATTCCAATTTTATTCGCAGTTATAATGAATATATGGGCTCTTCACTAAACTTATAGATTTTGTGAGAATGTTGAAGTGTATTGTGAATGCTTCGATGCACTTCCATTGACGGGGTTTTCGTTTTTTTTTTATCTGTGTGTATTCACATTTAGCCACACCACCAGTTGCGGCGTGAGAAGCCCGTATCTGAATACCGCCAATTCAAGGAAACAGGTATCAGAGCTATATCGTTCCGTCAGTCGGGTTCACGAAGTCGAAGACGATTTTTGTGCTGGAAAGGGCTGTTTCCGTTTTTGATCAGGATCCGAGCAGGTAATAAAATGAACAAGAGCAGCAATGTAATACCGAATGTTTTATATTTTTGCCTGTTTAGTTAAGCCAGGAAGATTAGAGCTTGAAAATGATGCTGAAGTCATCTGTTTTTTAACTTGAAGGTAGTGGCATGGTGTCGACATGTTACTACCAGACCCTACGACGTGCCGGCACGGAATACCGTACTCTTGCAGTAGTTTCAGTGAAGATCCTTTTTGAAAAATTTATTTCACAGCCTTGTCTAATTACCGTTAGAGGCCTGTGTACTGCAGCAGATCAAGAGGCTTTATCAAGCTTCATTTTGCACAGCAGTCATGCCGTTCACTGATCATCTGCACATCTTGTAGGAAGTAGAGAAATCAGATACGCCATGCACCTGGAATGAAACCGACAGTCCAGGACGTGTCGTTGATTTAATTTTGAACGTAACTGGTACGTGACTACGTTGAAGAATATTTTCGACTCTGCTTTGTCAGCTGATCGCATGACTTTCAGCCGTTGAAGGCATGCTGATTTCTGTTCCACCGAGCATTGTACACATTAGAACGGACTGGACCTGCGGAAGTGTAGGGTTTGTAAGTGTGAATGATAATGACAGGTGACAGATGAGCGTACTTTTGTATTGCAGTTTATATCAGCGGTCTTCACAGTGTATGCATAAGATAATTCTCTTCATCCATCTGTGATTTATACAAAGAAACCATCATCCACTTGGTTCCGGTGATGGACATTCTTGCATTTCGCTCTACGTTATCTGAGTCTTCGTTAAAATTTTAAATATAAATGACAGTATGTTATGAATCGTGTGCACATAACGTTTTCTGTTTCATGTTCACTGCCTCAGACGGTTGTCGAAGTACATGGTGGCTATATTATCTTGTTTTGAGGATACGAATAGAAGTTGGAGCTTACGTTTGACAAGATGGGAGGTGGTTTTCTCTCTTCTGCTCCTGGTTTCTGCCAGTTGGCGTAAAGACGTTGCTTGCTTGATAGCTTTGCTGTGCCTTCCTATTCAATTATACACGTTACGGAAGCAGTTGGGAGCCCATCTCATACCCCAGAAGGTAGCTATAGTTATACGGCTGTAAAAGTTTTAACCACTGAACTCACTGTATGTACAGACATGGCATCTTCTAACCCCCTTTAACTCCCTTGCTGCTCACCGCTAATGTCCGACGATACGATACGATACGATCCGACCAGCTCATTTCATTAGCAGAGAACAATTCGTGACTGGAATGGTGATGTGTAGTACTCTTACAGGCACTTCACGTGGTACCGGGATACTCTTCTAATACCGTGTTATTGCTCTCATCGCTGTTGCTATTTTCATTGCATAGTCACCTAACCTTGTTCGAATGCTAGGGATGAACTTGGTCGTCAAGACGAAAGAAAAGTGTAGAGAAAATTAAATATTCATTAAAATAATTCGGACACCGAGAATCGCTATACTCCTTTTTGCCGTTTACATTACATCATGTAGAACACATAGAATAATCGGGGATTGTAAAATAGAATAAATCGCATTAGTATGCATTTTCTTGTGTGTAGCACCTAGGAAATAAACAGTGCTGTGGTTTGTCTTTTTGTGCGTCGTAATAGGAAGATGACCTAGAGCTTACTGTCTAGTAAATAAAGACAGTGAAATTTACGAATATCTGTAGTGTGTTCATTTGCATGCGCTCTTTGTAGCTTTATTTGGAATGCGGAGATGCCTACTATACAGAAGAGACCTACCGGAATTTTGTAACTGTTTTTTAAATATTATACCTTTTCTTAAGGTTTAAACCTAAAGGAAAACAAATATAGGCTGGTCCAGAGACAAATTTCCTATGAGCAAAGTTTTAGCAGGTGGACCCATACAATAGCCATAAGAAACATGAAGACGGTAGGCTGACAGATACCATAACCATTTAATAAGTCGTTCGGGTTCCTTCTTTTATTCAAGGAAATGCAGTTTGAGTACACGCAACGTTTTCTTTAGGAAATTAATCAGTCCAAAAAGTTGTGGACTTTAATACGATACTTGAGACCGAATTTATATAGCTAACTTGTAACAGGTGTGAGTGTACTTCGTTATAGCGATCTCGTACAGTCACTACTTTGTCTTCAGTGTTTCCATTGTTGAAACCCCTGGTTCGCTTAAGTAACTAGAACAGAAACATGCAGTTACCTTTAATAACAGTAATTTTGTAATAGGATACTGTGCAGACGGCACTGAATTCCAAAAGTTTGTGCCATTTACTTGTTTTCAATAATAAGTCTGTATGAAAATCAATAATCTCCAAGTTATACTCCATGCACGTTTTTCTTGAGCACAGAAGAAATAAGTTTAGCACTCTCGCTTTTATCCTTCTCTCCAAACAGGTTAGTAATGAAAGACAGAGTGAACTTCGTGCGCGCAAAGCATTTAAACCGTCTTTAAAACTCCTTTAGTAGCTAATCAATACATAGAATGTAGACAGACGCGACTTTGAACGCTTAGGAAGTGGGTTAGTACAATTTTATCAGCTGGGTCTTCCATAACTTCAGTTGTCCTTTGAAAGCATTGTTGCCTCTTATTTTAACGGTGGTCTCATTTCCACTTTGGAGCCCAATATTCAGATTTAACTTAGCGATAGAAAGATCTAGCAACCACCGAAAGTAGATGACCATTGTCCTGTAGGAAAATTCACGACAGCTGCAAGAAGCTGTTTTAACCTGAACAGACTTTTTCCTACATTCAGCTAATGGGCCTGAGTGTATAATATGAAGTGCCCATAATGCTCATCAAGTTCGCGTAATAAATGTTTTAAGGGCCAATGTTGAAGACGACTAGCAAGGATGCACGTAACATTTTTTTTTTGCACAACACTCATCATATATCGAAAGTAGATCACTTTGTGCACATTGCTTGATGTTGAATGACACAGTGATAACTAAATGTATGGGCAAGCAAAACCATATTTACAAAGCTAGGTTGAGCCATCGTTGTCCACTAGTCACGCCTGGAACACCGTCATTGGTGACTGACATCGTTTTATGATGGGGAACGTGCATTGCAGAAGGCTAGCATAAGGGCTTCACCTTTAGTCTTCCCATGTAATGGTGTTGTCAACAGCCCCACCTTAACAGTGTGAGCCTTGAAGACCATACGAATAAAAACGGGTAACTGGAAACATCGCAGAGATTAGTTGACTCATCTAGCTGAAGGTTAAAAATTCGCAAATTTCAAGATTTTACCTCAGTTGTTCAGTGTCGTCCGACATACGTCCTACTCTTCTGGTGACAGAAGTTGGCGTTATCTAAACGTTACTAATTGCACTGCACATTGATTTTCACAATTTCGCGGTGTACACTGGGAGGAAAGTGTTAAGAAGACGCACTTGTGGTTTAAGCCATTGGCTTAACTCCGTGTTTCCCAAATTTTCTTCTGTGGAAGAACCATTAAAATAATTTTTCTTATCCGAGGAACCCCAAATATGAAAAAGTTCACAGGCAAGAAAAGCCATGACTACTCCTTGAGCTGACACTTCTCTTCCATCTGACATAATTCAACGAAAGAGACACGCATCTTGCATTCATCCGTACAGCTTAAATACGAGTATTTCTCCTTTGGGGCCACAGAATATAAGATCTAATGAGTTTGATCGATAGGGCAGTTTATGTGGTGGACTAAATTCACTTGGCTCAGCATAGGGTCTAGTTGTGAGCTGTTCTTGAACAGGGTGGTGAGATTTCTAATTTCACAAAAGACGAGAAAATTCTTGACAGACGAAACTGTTGTTACAGTTTCAAGAGTATCCAGTCCATGGAATTGGTTGTATTTGTTATATCCTTGGGCAGAAACGTGATGTTCAGAACAGTTCTGAAGGGTTCTGACGATGTGCCTTACATTTTGGAATGCTCTGTTTCTGATACACTATTCTGAAAAAGAACACAGCGTTTCGGCAACTGGACCACTTTCTTGCCACAGTAGAACCTGTTGGGAGGCCTGTGCTCAGTTAACCCAGAGAGTAGAAGGCGGTCCCAGTGTGTAACAGTCGTTTTTTGTAACGGGATCAACTAAATGGGTACCCCCAAACCGTATCATTTTAGGACGGAAAAAGATATATTTGTGTAAACACTGCGTTCTTTTCATAATCGTTGACGCTGGCCAAAGTCCGAGTGTATGGGGTGTGTCAGACCATCGTTCTTTCCATTGTAACCCTATAATAGGTTAATTTTGATAAATGTGTCTGGCGTTGCATTATGTTCAGGTTGCCTTCCACCACCTGTTAATCATTACAAGGATCTTACTTAAATTTCCATTAATTTAGATCGATGCTACAACTCTCACGGACACCGTCAAGTTTCTCGAATGCTACGGTGGATGTGGTTACTTTTATGTGCGTTTGGGCGTAACAGGCCCACGAAACGATGACATGGCCAAGAGAAAGGGAGAAAGAAAGCTAGAGGCTGTGGCGTAATATAAAAGAAACTTCTTAGTTTCCATTTTGTACTTCGAGAGCTGGCACTTGGAAGAGGTGCTCGGGGTAAGGGGAAACGCAAAGTAATGCAATGAATGCAGATCAACTTAAAGACCCATTACTACAACCATCGACTACTGTTAAATAAAAATAGAGAACGAGAAAGAAAGAAAACAGGCAAAGTATGTCACAAAAGAAGATATGCTAAAAATCTGTTGCTTATGAGTATGTTATATGCACACTGTCATTTCGTGACGGTTTTTGGTAGGCGTCTTTTTTTAACGAATCAACGTGCTGTCTCTATCTGTGCATTAACTCAGACAAAACCTATCCTGCGGTTCTTGGCATGATAACCGGTTCTCTCACATTAGCTATAAGTTATGTCATCAGGGACAAGCCAGGGACAATGACGAACGACTTTTCAAACGCTCCGGACGCTTAATCTGTAGCCTAACCGTAAATAATCCGATTTCATAAATCAGCGTCTCCTAGAGGCCTGATGCTTTACATATCAGTATTTTCTTTTACCTCAAGTCGCTGCCTGCTGCTCGACTCGATTCTTAGTTTCGCCCGTCGCCGTGTTCTTAATACTGGCGGTAGAAAATAAGGAATATAAAGATGATGTCTCTGATGGCGCGTTACCTGTGTCAGCTTTCTTAAAGTTCGGTATACTGGCCGAACGATTGTTGCGGTGGATACGCAGACGTGGTGTTACTAAAATCTTGTATTACCTTGTAATGTAAGTAAAGGAGGTTGAAACGTATGTAGTGCTTTAGTGGACTTCTGGGTCCAGATCGTGCATATCTGCGTGCATTGTCATGTATCATGTTGTATCAGTTCTAAATCTTACCTGTTATGAAGGGTGATACACTTCGGCAGCTTTTTTTTTACAAGATCATTCCTAGCCAGAAGTATGGCATAAACGTAGGTCCGAGTCTCAACGGTCGCTGGTTTATCATTATACGAATTGTTAAAAAAAAAGGACATGAAAATAACACGTACTTACATGAAGTTTTAATTTCTGAATTTACGAGTCTTCAGAATCAGCATCTTCAGCCTCAGTACACAGGCTGGCACGTCTGTGAGTCGAGCTGTAGCTCGTAGCACGTAAGTGGGATGCCCCTTAAAATGCGTTGTAGCATTAAAAATGTGACGGAAAAGTGCCTGTCTTGTATACACTTTGTAGGAATTCTTTACAAAGTTGAAAAGCCTTTGTGTATCTAGCATCCGTCTGTCTCTCCGTGTCCCAATATTAGCTACTAAACAGTTTGTCGGTTTTCGTGAAAAGAGTTCTA
Source organism: Coptotermes formosanus (assembly GCA_013340265.1). Classification (NCBI taxonomy): domain Eukaryota; kingdom Metazoa; phylum Arthropoda; class Insecta; order Blattodea; family Rhinotermitidae; genus Coptotermes; species Coptotermes formosanus. The sequence goes on along the minus strand of BLKM01002654.1, from coordinate 471,445 downwards.
GCCTACATTTGGGCGAAATTCGGGATAACAGATCTCCATATAATGCCGATGAACAGTTGTGGGTTTCATAAAAATCGGTGCAGTGAAGGCCACACTTTGCTTGAGGACGCTAATGAATTATTGCCCTATTTTATACATTTTCATCCGATCTGTAAAAGAAAATTCGACACAGGAGATATCTACAAAAGTGTGGAGCGTAAATATATGTCTAAAGATATATTCCACTTTTATTATCCAATTTGGATGAAATTCGGAATAAGAGATACGCATATAAACTTCTGAGCAGTTGTGGATTTCATGAAAATGGGCGGAGGAAATGGTGCACTTTTGTTAGGGGCGTAAATTAAATTACGTGTACGCATGCACCTTGAAACTTACGGGGTTTTGAAACTGAAGAACCCCTTGGTTAAGGCTGTGTTCTGCGTCACGGTGCACACAGTCTGCAGCCTGGTTGCTGTACGAGTACGCTGGATCTTGCGTGTGCCACACGGTGACAAGAGCAGTGGGTTGAGATCTAGGAGCGCAGCACTGTAGACGACCACTACCGATCCTTTCGACCGGCGTAGCGATACGCTACACACACGCACGCATATGTGTGTAGGCTATATAGTTTGTTAAGTAGGTAGGTAGTTTAGTCAAAATAGATGCTGTACATATGAAAGGTCTGAAACATTTTTCCCGCTTCTGTAATGAAAACTGATTTGGTGCATTGTTTGTAAAAACCTTCATTCAATAACGAAGTGGGGGTGTCATACATTACGGCTCTATTGCATCACTTCATATTGCAGCTGGTAGTTCCGAAGTCAAAGCCTCGTACCCATTTATGTTTGTTGTTAGGATCAGTACTTTGAACCCACGACACATTGATTCTCATAAATAACATATCATTCTGGGGTATATTGGACCTGCACTTCGTTTTGGGACCAGCAGGGCTGTGACGATTTTATCAAGTCTTGTTGAACTTGGACTACCGTCAGTTAGGCAAGGAAAAAGTAACAGCTTGGTTCGAAGCTGCATTATGATTTGTAGATGTAAATGGTAGGTAAATCGATGCTTCGAGCCTTGTGGGATGTTATATGTCGATCCTTAAATAGCTGCCGATGTTTCGGAGGAGTGTATTTCCTCCATGTTCATGGCCAAACAGCCCAGTAAAAGAAGTAGTCTGGATCCTGAAGATGGAACAGTATGCTCCTCCGAAACGTCGGTATTGATGTAGCGTTCGGCACGATGCAATATCACCACCGCAGTGAGAACCTGCAATCCCGCATATTGGTGCTTTTTGTTTGGCATTAATATGCGATTCTGAGATTTTTCTGATTTAGTCAATTTATTATGCCAACAATTTTAAAGTGTTCGAATTTAGATTTTACTCATGAGTGGTTAGTAGACACGGGCCTATAATTGTAATGTATATCACTTCCAATGTTACTGAAGAGTTAGTTGTTTTGTCCCTCTCTGTAACTGGTTTATATGATTGGAGTGTCAGTGGACGGCTTGAGCTTCACATTACCCAAGTGTACGCGTTTGCTGGCATATACGCACTCCATACTGCCTGTAGGGCGTGCGGAAGTGTGCTTATCTGTACTTCGTTTAGAATTGTAACTGGATGCCCATTCCTGAAAGTAGTGTTGCTTTTCTAACATGAGAGTACTTTTTTGGAACTGAAACGTAGCCAAATTGTACTTATTGTAACATTGTTAAAAGTTTATTGTGGTGCTCGTAGTTCTAGACAGGCCTATTACGTAGTGGTTTTCGGTTCAGAATTTCTGGAAGGCATCCTGTGAATGAGATTCGAATATCGTACTCTACATAATGACACGTAACCTCTGGAAGTTGTATTTTAGACTGTTCTATCTACGAAACAGGTTCCCATTCAAGAGTCATATTGCCCGTCTTTCATGAAACCTGGAACGAAGACTTGTTGCTGTAATGATAAGACGTCACCGCCGGTCCCCATCATGAGTCACATGTATCTAGCTCACACCCCGTCGTGTATCTCTACAAGCCACTTAATATTGTCTTCCCATCTGCTCCTGAATCTCCCAAATGTGTCTCTTCTCTTTAGATTTTGCGACTAAAATTCTGTGTGCATTTGTTATATCTCCGTGCGTGCTGCCTCCCCCATTCTCTTATCCTCCTTGATCTGGTCACCACAATATGTGGAAAAATCGTATTTTATTACGTCACCGATCTTACGTTGAAGTGTTCTCAGTACACTGCTTTCAGACGCACTTAATCCGTGTTCTCCCCTCATTTAATGTGAGAGACGAAATTTTATGTTCATGCGTATGTAGTAGACTACTTGTATTATTGGCACGCAGTAGAAGTTGCCGAAGCGACACGGCGCTACAAATGTTTGTAGCAGCTGTGTAGGAAAAGTGGCATCATACACAGAATGACAGAGTACCTTCACACTGTTGCAATCAAACACATCAGAGAAAGTTATTGTACGGGTGTAAACCATCTATTTGAATGAATGCCTTAAAGTAATTTGCAGCAATGCAAAACTGATGAATATGTTGTTAAATCGGTAATAGACACAACTGAAGTGCATTGAAGATAGTAAGACATCACGTTCCACCACGTAACTGAACATCTACTTCGAAAGAACGAACGATTCTTGACATGTATTTACTAGGAAAGTTGTAAAAATATGTAGATGACTCTTACATATAATGTAGTTTGGTTGTAAAATGTGGGCCTCACAAAGTTAAAAATAAATCCCATTGTAATGCTTTGACTGTAGATGGTGTTGCTGCTGCTGTTGATGGTGATGGTGGTGGTGCTTATGATGATGATTGATTACTCCAGCATGAAATGAGAACGCTGTGTGAATGAATTTTTTTAAACATCTGTTTTCGATATCTTCAGCGAGGGCCTCTGCATCGTTGCACCCAGCAGTTGTTATGATTTTTGTTTTCCGATTGAAGAAGGATGATGAAACTTTGGACTTTGTAAGTTGAGCTGAACTCAGCAGTCTCGTAATGTGTCTTTGAGCAAGCCATGCAGACTTAATTGTCTCGTAACTATGCAACCGTCCTAGCAAAAGCACAGAGAGGAGGAATTATTAGGCTGTGTTTTATTATTCAAGGATCGGCGATTAAAACGGCTATAAAAGCTTTGTTGGAAAAATATACAACATACAAACTGAAAAAAGTGGAAAGGGAGCATTAATGTTCTCCATAAACAATGCTAACCCCATTCATGTTTTTGATTTGTCGAGGAAAACAAAAAGGAAGAGTTTGATGCTATCCCTCCATCGTCCCCTCGTCCAGCCTCGCAAAAATACATACAGAATAGAGTTTCAAATAAAAAAAGGCGCTGTGATATACAATGGCACACTGTGGCCTCTACGGTAGATATTCTGAGCATATTCTGTCATAGTATAAAAGGCGCATTTTGGCAGGGGTTATAAATCGTAGTCTCCTAAACAGAGCGACCAACGCATAGACAGAGAGCGAAGAGGGGATGAGTAAACTGTAAAAAAATGGAATAGAAAAATAGAGGTACAAGGAAAGGAGATGCGGATATAAAGATAATTGAGGGGCGGAAATGTAGACAGTGCGGAGAAAGTAGAGGAAGAGGCAAAGAAACGCAATGGAATTTGTAATGTGTTTCTGGTGTGGAGGAAGAATATTGTTTCCACCGAAATGCAACGCTTCTGCCTAGTTAATTTACAAACTAGTACCAGTTTCATTTATTTTAAATACTAGTACTTCAAAACTTGTGGTAATTCCTTTCCAGTGCGTTATTTGGAATGGATTCCTAATTTGAAAATCACCTGCACTGGTACAAAAAGGAGCAGGACACAGTTTAAGTCTTCGTGCTCGAAATTCGGATATTTTCGAGTAAAAGGTACACATGCGTAACCTTACGGAGGCAGAAGACAGGGAGGCCAGGGCCGGAAAATGGGCCGAAGTGCCGTACAAGGAGGAGTTACATAACCGTGGGTATTTACTTGCAGACGACATGGCGACTCACTGTCTGAGAGGTGGCCATAAGTGTCAGACGACCTCGACTTTGTACGTGCTTTCACTCACAAGAGGCTTAGCGTGATAGTGTATTTGCAACGGACCTTGCACGTCAGTAAGCATATACCTCAAATTCAGTTGTTTATGTGTTGTTGCTTTACGCCTTTATAATCCTTTATGCCTGACAAATGTTGATTATGTTGACAGTATATTTCAAGTAAAGTTTATACATCTTAATGTGTTCGATGTCCGTGCACTATATTATACAAAAAAACTTTAAACACCAACGAATGCACAAAGAGTTTTTTTTCGTCAATTATCGTCTTTGTAGTCTCGGCTTGTACAAGCCGAGACTACAAAGAGTTCACGCCTCCATAAACGGCGCAGTGCACAGTCAACAGCACATTCTCGCTTAACTGTATAGTGCAACCTAGTGTAACGACAACGGAAGGTTTCTCCCTGAAGATGACCCAGCAGGGTCGAAACATGTAGGAGTGTGTTATAAGTGACGAAAAAAACTCTTTGTGCATTCGTTGGTGTTTAAAGTTTTTTTATACATCTTAGCGTGTTTTAAACGAGCCGTTGTAGAGAAAATGGATTGCGTGCCATATGACCTTCACGTAGAATAGTTGTATTTGACCGATGCGAACCGTAACAATTTTGCCCGGTATCTGGACCGTATGTTATCAATGTCCGTTCAAGTGAAAGATATGGACACAATGGCGGATGGCCGTGACCTTCCCTGCATGTTTTCACCCCCTGTTGCAGCACGTACCTAAACGCGTAATAGTGAAGCTCGCCCTTGATCCGTAACCACGTCTTCCAAAGCCGAAGCAGCACGTTACTCTGTCCGTACAGTCGTTTTACATTCCTCCGAACCACGACCTGCTCATAACCTGTTACGGAATTTCACCGAAACCCGAGGCGTTGTATTGCAAACGCTGTATTTAATCTGGGGGTCACCGGGAGTATTAGCTGAAGGGGGTAGGTATCGATCGCATGTCAAAAGTTCCGCGATCCAAGGCTAATAGAATAGTTTTATAGCAACCAAATGCAGTATGTGTGCGAGACATGGAGTATAAAGTTACAAAACTTGCTGTGAACTTTGAACTTGGAGGGCCGATCTGCTGAACACGTTATCGTGGACCGAGTGTTGTTCCAAGACACGACATCAAAATATGTCATTCGCATGGCGGCTTTGCCGTTTTCTGCTCTTGTTATACAGCTGTTACCAGTGGTGACAGACCTCAATGAATCTGATTGCAGAAATATTGACTGACAATTTAAAAACCAATGGTGACAAATGTTATACCAGTTTTGTTTATCTGTTTCACATCCCAATTTACAGCCTATAAACGTGGCATCATCTCTGTGCCATACAGTGTGCGGACAGCTGATCCTTATACCAAAACACATCATCCTTAATAATTTTACGTACTTTTAGAATTTATATCGCTTTTCTGAACGTGGTGAAGACCACTGCCCGTAACATAAGTTCAGGGACTACTTGGTGCATAAGGAAGGAGCGTGTCTTACTTGACAGAATATGGTCTGTATCCTGTCAACTGTAGCGTGTTCTGTGTCAGAAGATTGTAGTGTTGTGTCAGAATGTATTTTGCTCAATGGTAGGTGAACAGTACAAATCCATCCAAACTAATGCACTGCTATTATTCAATATGTTTCTACATTACAGTGTTTATAAGTTATTACGACATGTTTCGATCCACATTGGGATGATCCGCAGGGGTCCCTGAGGATGATCCTAATAGTGCTCGAAACATGTTGGAATAACTTATAAATATTGTAATTTGGAAACATGTTGATTAATAGAAGTGAATTTGTTGGGATGAATTTGTACTTAATTAATAACTGTGCACGGTATGAATAATACAAAGGTAGGTAAACGGGTTTAAAGTGTCCATACCGTGTACGTTTATATCTAATTTGTATTATTTTAACCAACTCGTACACTAAAAAACACAATATATCAGGTTTCATATACTCCCCAACATGTTTCGGTGTAGGCTGCACCATCTTCTAATACAGTTTCCCCTGCAGATGGTGTAGCCTACACCGAAACATGTGAATTATGTGAAACCTGATACATTGTGTTTTTTAGTGTACGAGTTAAAGTTATACAAAGTAGTAGGTAAACAGGTTTGTAGCGTGCTTGATGCAGGTACACAACATAAAGGTACAAAGTTGTGGATGCGATGTGTCTGTGGGATTTGAGGTGGACTGGGATAGGTTTTTCTCCACATACATAGGTTTTCTACTGTCAGTATCATCCCACCGGTGCTCCATGCTCATTCAGTCATGTCACCGACGCTGTACAATCTCAGCAAATGGCCGCATCCTTAAATGCCGCAGTGAAAGGTGCAAGTATGTTGAGTTCGTAGAAGTTACATTGATGTATGTGACTGAATTTGAACACGGATTGTGGAGATTTCCAAGAGCATTTGCTTTGTGTTATCAGTTCGTATTTGTTTGTGGACTTGTGTGCAATTTCAGTTTGATCCACATTGCAGTCCTGTCATAGAATGTGTAAACAGAGGCTACAGTTCAGGATGAATGTGGCGTCACATATCGATGTAGAATTGTTTTATGGATTGAAGAACATGTTAGTAATAACATTTGCGTATTTGTGCGGTAATTTGTTACACATTGTAGTTTGGATTTCGAAAGGAACTATGAGTGTCTAAGAAGGAACATTAAATGTATCTTTCTTACATCCCACTTTCGACTGAAAGATCAAGAAGAAAGTCGCCAAATTACTAAGTAATCTTTGGTTTCTTTCATGTCTTCGATGATTTCTTTCCTCCGTAGTTTTTCCTTTTCCCGTACTTATTTCTGTAATCATAGTTGAGTACCTTCTTTACGCGTAACATGAAGTTATACCTTGTCCGTCCGTCTATAGCGTATTTAAACTTCTCAAAAACTCTGGGACAATCTGCGATAATGCAACGGATTAAGCATCAACTAATTCTTAATTTCCGCCAGGTCCTCCATGTGTAGGCGTTTAAAGTAACGTAGGGTTAGTAAGTTTTCTCTGTAATTTCTTGTTTGTTTGCGTGACAGAGTTACACGCGTTCGGGACCTGCTTTATGAGATACGATGGCGGTGGTGGTGGTTCTGTGACATACCCGTAACTTTAAGTAGGCCGTATATTTTGGAATTGCAACTCAAAGAACATCATCGCTTATTATTTGCGGAGGCCCTTCAACACTGCCACTCAACCCGTAGCTCGTGGGCAACATGTTGCCCGTCGAGATATTTGTGATGAGAAAACGTCTCTTAAACTCTTGGCTGGCAGAGCCGAAACAGAACGCTGAAGCAATTTTGAAACTTACGAGCTGTTTATTTGCGGAGACCTACATTGTGCTACTAATTCATTTTGTAAAAATGTGCTTCAAACAGCGACTCCCTACTCTAGGTTGTGAATTGCATGTTATAAAGTTTTGCTATTATTATCACTAAATTTTACTGCATATGATGTGTAAAAAACACACAGGTGAAGGTATACGTATACAATCGAACCCGCTTATAACGACGTCGGTTTGAGCGACACCTCTTCCATAACGTCAGATGTTCTGTGGTACCCATTAATTCCCTGCTGTTAACCATAACGTTATACTCATCGGTTAGAACAACACTTGTTTATAACGACATAAAATATTCATTCCCTTTCATGACATTATAACCGAGTTCGACTGTAATTGTGCGTATACTTATTCATTCTTCAGTCTGTGTATTGAATTGCATGTAGCTTGCAGACCAAATTTTGCTGAAGCTGGCCCCGCCATGTAAAAGGTTGAGGGGGCCAGCTGTGTATGTTGAAGAGCTAAATCTGTACGATCGAGGAAGGGTGAAAAGCGAATGGCCTTGACAGGGCAGATGGTATTCCCGATGTTGCTCTAATCCTGTAACCAAAACCCGCTCGGTATCATTATACTTCTTGGTCTTTCTTTTTAAAACGCATGTTTAAGGACTGTTCATATGTGTGCATTTATCCTGTTTCGATTCGATGTGACATTTTATGTTTGTCACATTGAACGGCCAGAATTGTCCGTATTTTGTTGCGGGCAGAGTTACGGAGATACTGTATGTAGTAACTTTAATTTTGTAGGCATGATAAGCCTTCGAATAAAGATGACGTCGTAATGCGTACTGTGTAACTGCCAACACAATTATGGCGTGTCAGATGCACTACAGGGACATATGAAATTGATACTGGTGCAGAACTTCGTTATTGTCATCAGCCAGTTTTCTGCGTTGGAAGACAGTTCGTCTTTCTGCGTGGCTTTTTCAGAGTGAACTGCAGTGTGGATATCCGTGGTTGCAGGGAATCTCGATTTGTGGTGTGAATGTGTATGGATGTCCTGTCCTGCGGGACGTGGTTCGTTGCTTGATACTTTTTAAATGAAGAGTAACGGTATCATATAGGCTAACTAGCTTCACCACAGCCCTCGTATGTAGCGTGTCAGGTTACTTTAGGTCCATTAAACTCCACCCTTTCCTCTCGGCTGTCTCTCAGAACCCACGCATGTGGCTAGACGACCCGACTGCAACCTTGTTATGCCTTCATTATTACCCCTGTAATGCCCACCATATGTTTGTTAGAGGAAGACCAAGCCCAATTTCACCCTTAAAAACCTGACGTGATACTCTCTTGGATGCAATTTTTAAGATACGCGTAGAATTTTGTATTGTGCCGTGTTTTGTTTGTGTTGTTTAGGTTGACACTTATTTGCTAAGTGGTTAATATTGCCGTTTTCATGTATGGAAGATCCAGGCTTCAAACCGAGACAGTAAACATTCGGACTTATATTTCTGTTGGTTTTCCCTGCAGGAAAATGCCAAGATGATGCCTTAAATTAGGGTAAAATTGCTTCCTTCCAAGTCCTTTCGATCTGTTGTTGGATGATCCCATCATTCGAAACCGACGAACTCAGAACTGTTAAGTGGGTCATTGCATTGTAAGTAAGTAAGTAAGTATATTGCTTATCTCTGTTATGAAATGAAGTAACCTATTTTGTTTCATCATCTGTTGTAATTCTTAAGCCCAGGTATGTTGTGTTTTGTCACGAAACTTTCTGAGGGTAGACAGAAGCCTTCACGTGTACACATGGAACGGAGGGGTACGTTTATTTAAAGTAAACAAGATATTTTATGTGCCCCCACGTCCCTAACGCCTGTGATCCTGAAACGTCCTCAAGTCACGTGTACTACCTTTACGAATTCCAGATTTATCTACTTCGTTTTTAACACCATTTGTCATGTTATTTTTGTTATTTAATGTCACATTACAGAGGAGGCATATTGAAACACTTCTACACCAACAGTTTTTCGAGTTTCAAGCTCCTATATTGTTTGTAACAGTCGGCACAAACATTGGAGTTTCCATGCTCATTGTGACTTTGTTGTTGTTTGTTGATTGACATTGTATGATGGAGGAGACCAGAAGTGAAAAAGTCAACGAGTTCAATAGTATTTCACATTGTGTCTCGTGTATTAGAATGACAAAATTTGATTTCAGCCCTTGCCTGTGTCGGATAGGAATAAGAGTGATTAATCTATTGGAAAGAATTGGGAGTGGGTCATCAGTACTTTTCGTTTGCATTTCCCTGTCTATTGGTCGAAATATAGACTATATGTCGTGGATTATACACTTGTTTACACTTGATGTGGCCTGTTCCAACTTCCGCCTTGCATTCAAGACAAACACGTGGCTAAACACTCATGCCGGTACGAGGCTTTAAATCTGTGGTCTTTCCCGGCCTGTGAAATATGTGTAACTAATCACTTATTACGTGATATTCTAATTTAAAATAACTGAGTTTCATGAGTTTCACATTGTGTCTAAGGTTGAATTTGTAAATGTTATTTTCATTCATTGTTTATTGCACTTTAACATTGCCTTATAAGGTGGTGTCGTAAATGCGGGCTGACAACCGGATTTTTACAGAATGGTTTATTCTAGGGTCTTTTTGGGTCTTAGAGCAGAAGTGTGTATGTGGATGTTGTGGAAGATAGGTATGGCCATAAGCGCGTAGTGTTTCAGGGTTGTAAGCAGTCAGTAGAAGGTCCTTATGGCCACTTAGAATAGCGCTGACATCATCCCATCGTTTCCCTTTAAAACTGAATACTTGTTACAGATGGCGACCCCTGTTGTTCGATCTTCATCAGTATTCTTTCACCTGTGCGCTTTGCGGGTCCATACTTTTTGTCCAATCACGTTTCTGCATAATTCCACATTTATAAGTTCTAAATCTCGAGCTGTATAGTAGTTGATACGAGTATAGGTGGAGTCGCAGAAATACTCATATTGAACTGATACGCCTAAACTGAAAGACTGATACTGTTAAGCCGCCTTCCTACGGGTGGAATATCTGCCAGACACCACCTGTGGGTACTTGCCACTTCGTGGAAGGTGCGCTTGTACTAGTATTGGCCACTAGTTCGTTGTCCACCGACTGTGTGTAAACGTGAAACAAGTTTAAGGAATCGCCATTATGTGTTTACTTAACAAGTCGAGCTTTGATGGTGCGTTCCCACATCTCGTCTGCTGGTAGGAACAGTCAGTATAATAGGATACGTCCAGTTGTGACCACAATGACCACACAAACAGGTGGCGATTGTACCGGCACATGAATGTTTGTCAAATACACCAGTCGTGGGAACGCGGCTTTTGTTTATGTCGCAATTTGGATTGTCTTTCTGTCTTAACCCCATTAAATAAATATTTGAATTTACATCCCTTCGTGGAAACTAAAGCACGTTTCAGATTTATACCCTGCTGGCTACTGAGCACAAGGTATTGCATCGCACAGTTACAAAATCCCGCAGAATAGCAGCTAGATCTTGGAGAAACGGCCGTAATATATATCTGTGTAATTTTTGCCTTTACGTTAATGAAGGCATATATATAATCGTCATTCGGTAGATATTTTTTGTGTTGTTAACTTAAGGAATGTCGATGTTTCTGGAACACAGTGTTGATGCTGTAATTTTTTCATGATACCCGTTGTACGCGTATTCTTTTATAGCATACTCATTTTATTATACCGCCCTAGCGTGTGCTAAGGGCATTGCTATATGCACAGTTGCAAACTTGTGATTTTTCGACCCCCTCATACATGGAAGAATTTCGCAAGCAAGCTTTTGTCTCGTTGATCATTGCTTACTTTTTTAAATCCATGCTGAATTCTCGACACGGTGTGCTTCCTTTTTTATATTCAAGCATTTTTGCAATTTATGAATTTTTGTTTGAATTGTGTTGTGTATTTGATATTAAAAGTAACCTCTTGTCTGCTCGAGCTATACTTAATTTATTTTTACTATGCAAAATTGGCTTTGATCATACTCGGGGAAATTTGGCCTGAAGAATGAATTACTGTTGTAGGCGTATCGTTTCAAAGCCGTCTTTTGTAAGAAATAACGAGAGTTCTAGGCTGCTGTGATAAGCACATATTTTCCTGCGGGTTGGTGGAATACGTTGTGATGGAAGTACATACAGTCCACTCTTAAACTCCTTGTTCACCGCGCATTTCTTCTGGATTTGTTTTTTATTCTGGGAGTGACTATACTGGTAGGTAGACCTGTGACATGCAGTGGCAAATCCTGACCCAGAGGTCAGGTCTAGTGGAATGATAATTGCAAGGCCTCGGGTACCGTTCCACTGGATATGACCCCGGTATCAGGATTCGCCCTGGTGACGTAGTATCTCAGCCTGTGTGTCTCGACCCCAACGGAGCTGTAAAAAACTCTTCAAAATATACTTGTGTCCACACACATTTTTGGCACGTCAGTAAGATTTAACGTACATTTTCGAAAAACATAGATGCAGCCGAAGAAGCATTTCGCGAATTTTGCCCAGCTGTTCAGGAAGATTTTACAGCTCACTATAGGTGTTAGGAGGTTTTAAAGCTCTTTGGGTTCCTGTTGTTGCCGTGGAGCTTGGTAGGGAATGGCAACAGCGTAAAAAACTGCACCTTTTGTGGCTGTGCAGGAACATTTTGTAGTTCACTGTAATTGTGAAGAGGCAGCGAAGCTGTGTAGATTCCTTCTGTCACTGTACCGTCAATAGTTGTGGTTTCCAACCGTCTGATTTTCGCGGTACACTTGCCGTCTACGTAGTAAGAGTACACTACTTGTACTGTATCCGTTTGTTGCATAAAACATACAGTTCTTGTAAAGCACAAAAGTGAAATTTTGGTGCAGGTATCGATGCGAAATGTTAAATGCAGTGAATGACTTTGTGTGTTTGTGCATACGTGCCCGCATGTGAGATACACTTTTATCAGTTTTTTATTTTAAAGGTTTCAATTTGTGTAGTTAATTTTATGTGGTCATTCTGCTATTCCAAAGTCTCGCAGCTGTCTTAGCAAACGATCCTTGTGTACCGTTGCACACTGTTTCAGAACCACTAAACTCTTAAGGATCCGTGACAGCAGAACTGCACTTTTCGGTAACTGTCAGAGATAAGATACGGAAGAACTCTCGGAAGACAGGAAGAGAGGCCATATTGCCGCCTCATACCGACTTTCTTGCAGAATTGGACACTGCAAAAAAGTCCAGTACAATTGCAGAAAACTTCATTCTTCCAGTAGCAGTTGATATTGTCACGATTATTCTAGAGGAATCTACCGCTAGACACATTTAATCATCCTCCTTGCCAGTGACACTTAATTCTGCCGCATATCAGATTAAACGAGCATCTACGTACGATGTTCGGAAAGTAAAGATAGAAAAGGGGAGGGAAATTGTCTTTTGCCTTTGGCTATCCTGAAGTGGCACCGAGGGTCCGCCTCACTGTCCAGAGGTCAGTGAACGCAGTCACAGTATCGCATCCCGTGCAGTGCGTATTTAAGATGGCGATGTTGATTCCTAACCCCTTCAAGGGCGAGGTTCGGTTATTCGCTTCCTCAACGCAGTCATTTCTTGCGCGCTATGAGGAAAAGCGTGACGACATTCTGGACTGCATAGTGACAGGTGGGTGTTTCATCATACACCTGAGACAAAGCGGCGATAAGTGCAATGGCGCCACATCCATTCTCCGTCAAGGAAAAATCAGAGCATAACGCCAACGAGGAACGTCATTGCAATTGTCTTTTGGGACAGGAAGGAGCCTCTTCTCATCGATTTCCTGCCTCGAGGAGACACCATAAATGCAGCTGCGTACTGTGAGACCCTGAAAAGGTTACGTCGAGCAATTCAAAACAAACGGTGAGGAATGCTGACACGAGGAGTCAGCCTACTGCACGATAATGCGAGACCGCACACAATCGCGTCACACGGGAGTTGTTGCAGACCTTTAAGTGGATATTTTGGGCCATCCCTCCCACAGCCCCGATCTCGCACCAAGTGATTATCACGTGTTTGGGGAGATGAAGGAACATATCGCGGGGGAGATATTTGATGACGACGATGAGGCCAAAGATGAGGTGCTGAGGTGGCCACATGAACAGGCGGCAGAGTTCTACGGCACACGCATCAAGAAGCTCGTCCCCAGACTCAAGAAATGCATTGAGAAACATGGTGACTGCGTAGAAAAATAAATGTACGTTTTCAACGTATCGTAAGTCATTATCAAAATAAAACACTTTCAACATTTTTGTGGCCATTGTATCTTTACTTTTCGAATTCCTCTCACACTTGTAGGTGCGCAACAACCCGTTCGTCGTCGTGTGAGTAAGGCGACGGATGACATTCAAGGCGTTCGTTTGGTACCGCGTGTAAGACATGTTAACGAGAATAACGTGAAGGCGGATCGAAGTCATGGTAGTGTTTACACGTTACGCAACAGTGGTTTCATCAGGAAGGTGGAATATATCGCATACTTGAGCAGATGTATGAATACGTAACAACAAGGCTGTGGCAGTAGTATTCCTTTACTGATATTTTAGCTGTCGCGGGGTGAAGGCGTTATTATTTTTCCTAGTTTAAAGCAATTTATCAAGAACAGTGACACACAAATTAATGGTAATGTGAAATTAGTATCCCGATTTACATTTCTTCGCTGAAATTCCACTTTAAGAATTACTTTCGTTTTCTGCGAACTAAATATTATGATTGGATTAAGGACCCTTTTAGCGCTCTGCTGGAAGAGAGTATGCCTAATAGTATCGAAGAGGAGAAACTGATTGCTCTCCTCGTCGAGAGCTATGTGAAAATAAAATTTTCAACATTGCCTCTTCCTGCTTTTGAGACCAGTGTACAAGCTGAGGGCAAAGGATTAGCGACGAAATTAGTTAAGGATGAATTTGATTGCAACATCCTCTTCGTATGAAACAAAGTTTTCAGCGAGAAGGCCATGGCAGGGTCAGGAGCACTGTGAAGGGCGCGGGTCTAAAGCAGTACACCTAATTACCAACAGCGTTGCTCTGAGTTGATTGTGCTTGTTTAAAATGGGGATAATCAAACGCAAAAGGTGGGGGTCTTGCATGCCGAATTTCAGGAAAATACCACTCATGAAACGGCAGCTTGTCCTACCCCACACAATTCGTCAAACTGACGTTCCCGCCTTTTTTGTGCTATTCATACCGTTCACATTCTTATAATTAATACGTTATCCAACTCATGCGCTTTATAAAATACTTTCAAAAGTGAGTATTAAACTCAGTATATTTCGACACCGAGGTGGCATCATCACCTCCCTGAAGATGCCGAAACATATAGAAGCTCTATACTTGCTTTTGAGTGTATTTTACTAGTATTAAGTGCGTGAGTTGGTTAACGTATTGATTATGGGATTCCCGCATTACTAGACAGCTGGGTTACAAGCACACCTTCTGTGAAAATGTTGTGTCCACAAAAAAAAAATTGCCTGTCGTTATATCTGCGTAAAAATATAACATGCTCAAGTGTTGGTCTATTGAGGATCGGTCAAGTGCGTTCTGTCTCCTGTAAAACTGTGTATCGGTGGCTGACGACAAATTGCTGTTTCATGGGCGGTATGTGGATAACACGTGGGATACCTAACGTAAACTGGGCTTACGTATGAATCAAGATGGATGAAAACAGGAGTTGTCAGACCATATATATTTAGTTTCCCCCTATGGAATTTCCACGACCATGTGAAACGGTTTATGGGATACGTAGAAGACATCGTTTTCTGTAAACTAAACTCTTGTGTGGGAAGTGTAGCATAGGCCTGAAAGTCGAAGTTGCAAAATAACGTTTGATGAAACCCTCCTGTGTGGAATTAAGCAGAATGTGGTAAACAGTTTATGGAATTCATGGAAAATTTTATTTATGTTCTGTGTAAACTAGATGTTGTTATTGGTCTCTGTAGATGAAAGTGCGGATTACTTGCGAACTACTGGCGGAAATTTCGCGCGTCAGTTGTTATCACTGTGACAACTGCATAGACAGACAGTAGTGTGTGTGTGTGTGTGTGTGTGAAGAAATAAGTTTATTGTAGGACTAGCGTGCGTCCCCCGGACATGCCGTTTTTTTCCACCCAAAAATTTCCACGTGTGCATTTTTTTAATTTGTGAAATTGTCCGAGTTGTTGACTGTTTGTTGTTTCTCAAAACTTCTGCATGTTTTAATGATACTAAAATGCAATAATTATTTATCCTGTTTGTAAAGAAATGCGTAGTTATAATATTGCATTATCATGCCCCGTGCCTCAGTTAAAAAAGTAAAAAACGTGTGAATTCAGCAGTTGAACTTCGGATCGTCTTGAAAAACTTACGCGGAAATTCTGAGTGGTTTGAAATCGGTGAAGTACATACTTAAAAGAATATCTCACTCAGAATTTATATCCATGAAAGCAGAGAAACGTTGAGGAGCACCTTTGCTTAATAACATTCTGACCATTTGTATGTCCTGTCTTCTAATGTCCCTTTTCGATGATGTGCTCTTTTTTAATGGTCGGTAGGTGGGAAATATTCTCTTTTCTTGTGATGGGTGTATAGTAACCCTAGTTTATGGCCTTATGTAAACTGGATTGTTTCGTGGTTCTATGTGTCTGAATGTCGGAATTGTCCAGTAACGTTTGGTGGACGCCTTTTGAACTGGACTTTTACAAAACATGTGAAATTGTTTTTGGGTCAGTATGACTGCGAGTTAGAACTTGTCTAACGACGTTTGCGGAAAAATCACTCATTTTCGGTTTTTGCCTTATCTGGCTATCAACGTATGGGCTACCCTGAAAAGTTCACATGTTTAGAGCGTAAATCAAAAGAAGTTACCTTTTCTTTGTATGCGATGGTTGAAATTTAATGTTCGGGGCATTCTGATACCGTTTATGTGATGCATTCAGTCTGAGTACGTACTTTCTTGTTCTCATGCCGTACATCCGTTATGCGGTGCGAAATTTATTGACAGTCTCATTGGCTTATAGCCTGCATAAATGGGCCTCTGTGGTTTACGGCTGGTTTGCACCTTTCCTACAAAGCACAGTGTAAACGTGACGTGCGGTTGTGGCATGCCACTTTTTTTTTATGCAGTACAAAATTAGGCAGGCTTTTTTGCCCAGAGCACTTTCATAGAAGTGTCAAACTTGCGGTTTTGCTGTGTTCTATTCTATTTTATATTTTTGTGCCTGGCGACATGTTTTGTTAATTTAACCCTTTAAAGACGAAGCTTATCTGTTTTATATAAGGACTGAGTGCGTACCGCGCTGTAAACACTCTCCACTTCGGTTATAAAAAACAATCTCTTAATGTTTTATAAGGCAAAAGTTGCTGTTTGTTCTGAGATCCGTACAAAACACATAAAAGCTATGTGGGCACCGCGTAGAATTTTTTAATGTTAAACCTGGTCGTATGTAAAGTTACCTCTAGGCTTTAAAAGGTTAAGATTACATATACCGACGTGCTGGTGTAGCGGTAACGCCCCTCTGCTTATAATCGGGCTATGCTTAGTTCGAATCTCGACAAGGCCATAGGCTATCCTATTTGGGGTTTCATGGTGTTCCACAGTCCCACCAGCCAAATGGCGGTATAGTTCTTCCATTAGGCCACGACCGCTTGCAAGTCACCATTCATGAATTATCCTGCCATTCGACACTGCATATTTTGTCGTAATAACCCAGAAAAGCAATATTATATTCATGTAACAGGAATAGTTTCGCAATTAAAATAAACGTACTACTTTGCAGTAACCGCCTGCGTCAAAGACGTATTAAAACAGTACCGAAAATTAGTCATCTGTACTGTGTTTAGCGTGTTTCAGTGGCGTAGTTTATCGCTTAACGATTCAGAGGCCAGTATTTGTTGTATGTGCCATGTGCTGTAACATTTAAGGAAATCAGTATCCTGTCATACAGTGTATCTATGTGTTTTATGTGGTTCTCACAATAAACATCGATCATTTATACCTATCTAAACACCATTAACCGATTTGATTTTATACTGGACGCACTTTTATTCTCTTTGATGTAGGAACCCACCAAAGAATTAAATGGCACGTGGAGAATCAAAACTAATAGTGAACTCAATAAGTTGATTAAAAACCAAACTGTAATTAACTTTATTAAAGCACAAAAACTAAGCTGGCTTGGACATATTCATCGAATGAATAGTGATAGGATGGTCAAAAAAATATATGAGTGGAAACAAACATCCACGAGACCACAAGGTGGACCAAAACTTAGATGGGAAAATGACATAAGGAACGGTTTAAAAGAAATGAAAGTAAATAATTGGAGAATCTGCATCCAGGATAGAAACAAATGGAAAAGTATAATTGAGAAGGCCAACACTTTTAATACATGAAGTTGTAGCGCCTGATGAAGAAGAAGAAGATGTAGGAACGAATTTTTGTTTGTAATTTAGGTAAATATCAGTCTCCAAAGGGTTTTAGCATGTATATTGCCGTTGGCCAGTGCTGTACTACTGCTATCATGGCGGCTGCCAGCAAAGTGGCGTCGATGGAGCCTTTACACAGCGCGAACAATTTGCTCTGTTGCGGCATATCCACTGTAGAGGCGGAGGAGCAGATAAAACTGGACGGAAGGTTTAAGAGTCTTGTCGTTTCTAATGTTATGCTGTTTCGACTGGTAATTATTTATCGACGTTTCAAAGGATTGTTTTACCTTCGAAACGTCGCTAATACTCTTCTTGGGTTGCTTAACCCTGAACGTGGGGGGTAGTAGGTCCAGCGAAACGTCGGTAGTATATACGAGTCGACATGGCATAAAATCCCAGAAGACATGCGTTTCCAGTAGCGCCGTTGTAAGAACCTGAAATCTCGCATTTCACCAAATGTCTGTATATCACCGCCTTTTTCTTTGTTGCTGTAAATTCCGCCACACACTTGCCTGTCTTCTGCAGTCATTGCTGTGAAGAATACTTCAACACAGGTGTGAAACGCGCGTTCTCTTTGCTTCTGCAATCATGGGATGTGAAATGTGCGTTTTCTTACTGCACGCCATAGCTGGTTGGTAATGTCAGCTTTATGTGACTCTTATCAGTTCCTTTCACTACTGATACCATCCGACAGATAGCTCAGAATTGTTATCGGCTTCTCTGCTTTGTTGTAGTGTACCTACGGGTATATCCTACACACCGATTTCTGGTGTGCTGGCAGCGTTCATAGTTCGGCAGTAATTCGCGTGTACTTCTTAGTTCACTTAAGGAGGCTGTTTAAGGTTCATAGATTATACACACCCGCTTGACTGTGATGAAATGGGAAGGCTGTATAAGGAAACGACTGTGATTTGCACTCCGTGATTTACCTGAAGGGATTGCTTGTGATAGGGCAGCCCACCCAATGAGATCATTATTACACGCGGGACGTCCCAAACCTCTCGGTTGTGGCGTTCCGTAACTATACATGAATAAGTGTGGACAGCACAACAGCAGTAACCTGTGTTTGTCTTTCAGCTTGCTGCTTTTGTGTGTGTGTGTATACGTGCGCGCGCGCGCGCGCAAGGGAGTGGGCAATTCAAGACACATTAATACAGCTCATAAAATATCGGGTGAAGCCGATAGGCCTGTAAGGAATGCATGGCCAGATTGCCAGAAGGTTGTTAAAGTTCCCATGAAAATGAAAATGTTGACTGAACTCTCTAAAGTACACCTGCTTTAACATTAAGAGTGTTTTGCATTTTGCATTTATTGATTTAAACAGATGTTATTTCCGGAAGCGGCTGGAACCGGTTAGTAATTTATCGAAGACACGCTACGTTTTCTGTGAGATAACTGAATTTTTAGTTATTGTTAAGATGAATTTTATGCCTCAATTAGTTTATATTGATGGTTGGTTCCGTGGAAGTAAGAAGAAAGTTGATACGGTTCATGGCTGTGCTTGGGCACTGCGTATGAATCCAGTCTGTCAGATTTGCTACAGGTGTGGATAAACGGTAGTGAACTGAAATTCACATCTGCTGTCGGAACATGTTTGAAGCAGTTGGAAGCAAGAGAAACTAATTGTTAGTTACTGATTTCTTGTGACTGTATTTTTAGTTCGAACTGCAGTAAGCCGTACGCCATCGCGGATCTTTTGTACGCGTTAAAGTAGATACGATCAGTCTTTTGTCGAATGTGGGAAATTCGATTACACGTGGCCTGCCAAACAAGCGGCATTAGCATATTAAAATGCCCCTGCTTTTAAAATGTTAAAGACGGTTTCACTTTTGTCTATGTATTTGTATAAAAAACTTGGTTTTTTATTGGGCATAACAGCATAAATATTGAGCTCAAATGTCGTCACGCGATTTCTTCGTCCATGTCTCTAACTCCCTTACCCCCCCCCCCCCCCTCACCAAACTGAATGTTTATACATGAGTATCACGGCTGTTTATTTTTGATTTTATTGTTTCTTACTTTCCACGACCGCACTCACATGCACAGGAACGTATCCCGCACGTTCGCGAAGGGTTTACCGTACTCCTTTACAGCATTATATCACGATTTTGCCGTGGTCAGTTTTTAAGGCTAGCTCGGCGTATTGCAGTTGAGCAAATGCTGGCTTTGTATGTGGCTGCAACTGAGCATGAGACTCGTTCAACTGGGTTCGAAAGGGCAGGACGCCGTAGCGCATGTTATCATTGTGTTCCCTGACGTCTTTGTGGTACAGAATGTTTCCAATTGGTTTGGACGAAACACACAGCCTTCCAGAAGGGTAGTTTGGTTTAAATTTTGTTTGAAGTTTTTCCTTGATGTACCGATTAGAGCAGATAACCAGTTTTTTTGATATTAAATCTGCCATGTACTCATTGATCCGTTAGTCAGAATTTCTCAGCAAATCATTATCCTGGTTGTGGGTCAGCTACCGGCCTCCGTCATTCTCAGAAAGACACATTGTCATATCCTTGCCAGTCTGTGTTCATGTAATGTCAAATTCATAGCTTGATTTCGCCGTAAGTTATTGTGTTAGGAAATTATTCGTTTCGAATGTTGGCCCCTCAGCGTTTTCTTCATCCCCCCCCCCCCCCCGCATTTCCACAATCACTGCATCGCTCCCTATTCATGGTTCGTGGTCATCTTCCCATCTCATTCGGTACAATATAATCTGTTAGACAATGTAAGACTTAAGCAGTGAGAAGCCTGATAGGAAGTATGTGGTCTGGAAACAGGATTATTCTAGATGTTATAAGAATTGTTAAATTATAATTCCCCTACGTTAATGTTTGCTCACTGGCCAGATTTGTGTTACTCCTTATTACCACAAAGATACGAGGTATAGAAAATTGTGAGCCCGTGACTAAGGACTTCGTGACAAGTGACGTTTCGGTCTAGCGGATCGATCTTATATGCTATGGAGATGTCGATCACTTTTGGTATGTATTCTCGTTCTTCCTATTGAAAAATGTCATGAATACACTTGATCTGAATTCCAAATTGAATTGGCACAGTTATGAGCGCATTCCATATAGGAATTTCACTTTAGAAGTCGTGCTGCGATTTTCAGGAAACGAATTTTATGGAATTGCTGCTTAAACGAATGATGAATGGTTTAATCAAAGTTCGTGAGAGCTTTTTCTTCTTCCTTCTTTTTTTCCAAATCTAAGAAATTGGTGTCTTTTTTTATGCGGCCTATAATTACGATAGTGCAACGTTTTCTGGTCGTTCTCTGAGAGTAAAGGTGTTCTGTTTGGTGGAGTTGCCGTAAATATTAAGGGGAATCCCTGATTTACTTAAGCGTTGTGGAATGAAAGACCTTGATCCAATACTTAACGCTGTGCTGCCACGAAATGAGGCTCTGAGGAACGTAAAACATTGTGGAATGTAAATACATCGATCTAATGTATTCGTCTTCCTACTGACAGATCAATCCCGGAAAAGTCACAGAGACACACCAAAGGTTTAGTTTCCTCTTACTTTTAGTTAGCAACAGGTGACGCACTGGATACAACATGTAAACAGAATGCCTCGTAACAGATTACCCAGGGTAATGAAACACTATTCCCCAACTGGCAGAAGGAATCAAGGAAGAAGACCTTTGAAGAGACTTCTGGATACGTGAGACCGGAACGGGTCAACAAGTGGCCCAACTCCATGACAGATATATGATGATGATGATGATGATGATGATGATGATGATGAACAGGTGACACGAGTTTGAACACACGCTACTTTGATAAGTAAGTACTGAATTATGGCCATGTTAATGTGTTGAGACCGCAGAGCACTTTGTTCAGGCAACTCACAAACTGAGCTACGTGTTAAGCTGCGTGAGGGTTAATTTGCAGACAGCTCCACACGCAAGGGGTCGAGGGTGGAGAGTTTACTGTAGTGTGCATAGAAACACCGTTGTTGTATATCGCCTGTTGAAGTAAGCTGGAAGGCAAAACTGTAGCCTGATAACCAAATAAGAGGAGTAGTTGTCAGCCACTACTGTAGTGTTGTAACACTAAAGAAACCTGCATGATGTTCTGCATTAAAATCATTGTAATTAACAATTCATATTGTATCTCCGAGCATGTCCATAGCTACGTTGTCGTTACGCCTGCTTCCACTGTCAATGTATGATCTCACAGTCTTGCCTTCGGTCAGCTACTCTTTTTCATGCCTGTCCTGCGCAGACAGTAAGTCACCATAAAATAACAGGACTGTGCCATATGGTGTGTCGTGAAGTCTAACCACAGGAACTGAACTTAAGGTACAGCGGGGCAGTGATAGTGGCCTAATGGCACGCACTTGCGTTTTGTCCTTTGCTGCTGGGAGACAGAAGGAGAAAGGCAATTGCCATCATATGTGTTAACAAATCTGCTGCTGTGCAGAAGAGGGGGATGTTTTGCAGGAAAGCATATTTGTGGGCTGACTGTAGTGTGCTGAATCTGAAAGTGAAGTACATATGATACCAATTTGTATGTACAAGACTAGCGTTTCTGGTATATTACTTCACCGCTGCAGTTGTAGAGCTCGTGTGGAATATACATTTTTTCTTCGTTGGATTGTATTGCACGTATACAAGTCCTGTAACGCGCGTTAGGAGGCGTCGGGCCATACATTCGAACCTTTCCTCCGATGTATCGATAGAGACTTTACACAGTGTCGGATGGTAATTCAAAAGTGAAGTAATACAGTGTTTATTGTTGGTGGCTTTTCTGTCAATATGTGTCACAGTGTAGAGGCCTATTATAGGAAAGAAGACGTGCAACTCATCAGCCAGGACAGCTGAGCGTGTCGAACATTAAACCTTTAAAGACGAAGCGTATCTGTTTTATATAAGGACTCAGTGCGTACCGCGCTGTAAACACTCTCCACTTCGGTTATAAAAACCAATCTATTAATGTCTTATAAGGCAAAAGTTGCTGTTTGTTCTGAGATCCGTACAAAATACATAAACGTAATGTGGGCACCACGTAGAATTTTTTAATGTTAAACCTGGTGGTATGTAAAGTTACCGCTAGGCTTTAAAATATTAATGTGCTAAATATCTAAAGGCATGTAACCTTTTTCGGACAGAACCTGTAGATACAAATTAAGCTGTTTGTACACTTCCAGACCTTTTGTGTGTGTGTGTGTGTGTGTGTGTGTGTGTTTGGAAGTGTTGAGTTTTACCCCCATGTCCACATGGGACTTCGACATAATCATCTGTAATTTGCGTGTTTAGGCTAAGAACATCTCTCCCGCAGCGTACTGCTGCATCAAACTAAGCGCCCAAATATGACACAATAATGTTTTGTTTTATCATGATAAAATGTCCATTTAGCATTATGGAAAACGAGACTGCATATTCCACAGAATGACAAGTGTACCTTACGTCGCGTGCGACAGGGTATCGCACGTGCTTCGTACGTGACCGTACCGTGTCAAAATATCGACCTGGGGGGCAGTTGTCTTCACTGAGATTATTTGTGGCTTTTCTCAGTACATAAACCCAAGTTCCGACATCGTTCCTGAAATTAGGCCAGAACCGCTTCCTTCCAAATCCGTTCCAATGTTTTATTCATTGCCATACTACGTTTCGAAACTAGATGTATAGTTAGAGCTGTGTTAGACAATAAGTAATTTAATTTATTAAAAACAATACAAGTAAGTGTGAACAAATGTAAGAACTATTGTACATTGAATTATACAATCATTACTTCACTCCAAATGTATAGCCAGAACCGAAATAACAAAGAAGCCATTCAATACTTGATAAATAACGCCGCGTCCAACACAAAAACGGATCCACGTATCGAAGCGTTCTAGTTTTCGTTGCCGTATATCTTCCCGTTTGTCGCTTCATTGTTGCCGAAGTGGCTAGAAGAGGTTTGTCAGAAAAGACTTTCACGTACCAATTTCTCAAACATTGATTTTAAATGACGTTACTTTCATCAAGTGACAGTATGTCAGCCAGAAAATGGAAGTCAAGAGATGCAAAATTCTGCGATTTCTAGAAGGAAAATTCAATGAAGTCGGAGTAATATTTTCTATTAGTTGCTCCCTTTAAACGCTGAAAGTAGGTTCTCGAACTGGAGGTCCAGCGACTTAAGTTTGAGAAGTTCATTATCTGTATAAGTTCTAATATGTTATAGATGCTGCGATAGCCCCATTATAATATTCAATTTAAAAGTTTAAGAATGAATCTTTCCATCTTGGAATAACGATCGTGGTAAATTATTTATTTTCCTCTTCATGCTCTAGGCAGTCAAGTCTGCTTCATCTTCACATACGGATTCCATAACGTACTTTCAATTATTTTTAAAATTGATTTCTGTTGACAGAGATAAGTTCTATGTGACGGACTCGAACACCTGCGTTTGACATTTTAACCTGATATCAGAGGCAGATAAGCCTCCTAAACTTCGTGTTTTTAAACCAGAATGAGGCGATTGAACGTACCCAGCTGGTGTTACTTTGGTAACACAGCTTCGTCACTTACCTTTACACTTAACGAAACTATAGGAAGTTGTTAAGGGAATTCTTTGAAGATACCCGTATAAAACATTGTTTATAAGTCAGTATTTTTAATCGAATGCGAACAAACTGCACATTGTAAGGTGGCAGTTATTTTTCCTTTTGCAAGTACTGGCGACTTTTATCGGTCATTTGCACGTTTCAGGAAATCTGGGAATTGAAGATCGACACACCTACTGAGTTCGTTTGCCTTGGCGCACACCAGCGGTCAGATGACGTACAAGTATTCCGAGACTCATCCACTGTTAATGACTGAAGAACGTTAGAAGTAGGAAGGTTAGGCACTTGTATGGCGTGTTCTGCTTCCGCGTGACGTCTAACCCTCTTTCGGCTATTTCTGAACCTTCACCCTAAAAATCCTCCCCTAATTCAACCACCTGTGACTGTGGAGTAATCTTTCTGGTTGTGCAAGTTGATGGGTTTTTGGTGACTATGTACGTTTTAGTGCCTTTTTTGTGCCTTAATCCTTGCTGTATATTGCCGTCAAATAGAACAGTCCATGGACGTTCATTACATCACACATTCTCGCAGTATGTTTTAGCAATTACTGCGATCAGGCGAGTATCTCTTTCATGTGGAAGCTGCTGTAAAAGCAAGTTCGTTGTTGTCATTATCCTCGTACATGTGTAGTAAATTGCAGTTCACGTTGCCTGTAGATATGATCCGCCATATTAATTACACTGTTTTACTGCGTTGGGAACAGTGGCTTCAGTTGTATCTAAGTCATATTACTACTCAGACGTTTGTTGAGCGGTGCACAGTGTTTCGTGTGTGCGTTATGCATTCGGTCCTTGAACCTGCGAGTCATTGTGTTGTTGTGTTTGGACGTTGTGGCCGTTGGTGTCTGTTGCTATGAGCCTGCGTGAATATTTTTTTGTCTGGCCTGTCTACTCGTTGTGGGTGTAGAAGGTTATTGTTGCAATTGGTCGCGCTCATTGACATGCACACACACACACACACACACACACACACATACACACACTCGGTAGGACTCCTCTGGACGAGTGATCAGCCCGACACACAGGCCTCTCCTGACAACGCACAACACTCACAAGAAAGAAACATCCCTGTCCCCGGCGGGATTCGAACCAACAATCCCAGCAAGCGATCGGCCGCAGACCTACGCCTTAGAATGCGCGGCCACCGGGATCGACCTGCGTGAGTATTAAGGAGTAGATTCGTCCATTATAAAGATGAAAGACAGTGATATGATTTTCTGGAAGGTAGCTTTAATTGTTTTCATAAATACGTGCACCTCCATGTAGGCCTCATGCAACCGCCGACGTCGACGGGTTCCTCGTCTGCATAGGTACAACGGACACATGAAGAGTTGTGGATTGTGTAGTAATATAATTTGTATTGTTTGTTTGTGCTGTTTTAACATTTTATCCTTTCGTTATTAGCTGGTTGAATGATGATGATGTGAATAGTAAATTGTGGAGAGCAGAAGATCATTGTAGACTGTTTTAAGATACTCCCCTAATGCCCCATCGATGGGTTACAAATTGCATACATAACACACCTAAATCGAACCGCGTTCTCCCGAGTGAATAGATGTGCTGCCACAGAGGCAGGTACTGTAGTGTTCTGGTCTCCTCCCCACTCGCCGATATGAGCAAGCACGATTGACATCATAAATATTGTCAGCAGGTTGCTTGCTTGCTGTTGCGGGGCACGTCCTGAACACTGCTGCCGTAGTTTAGCAAGTGGTTATCCTTCTTCGTCTCTTTCGGGTGACATGTCCACCTGCAGACCTTGTCTGTCACCATCAGTCTGCACTCGCGTATTCATCATTTTGCCGAAATTCTTGTTTTATTATATTGCCATTTTCTTCCCAATTGCATGGAGTCCCATGCATTATTAATATTGTAAGCTGGGGGGTCCCTTGTTTCTTGCAAATAATGTATTTAGCGATGTTGTTGCAATAATTCTATTTCTTGATTATTAATGGCTCTGTGTCACGCTGCTTCTGACAATTGCCGCCATTACCTTGTCAAGGAACGTATACGCAGTTCTTTTGATCTCAGGCATCGCACAAGGGCGTAGAGATTTGCAGCGCAGAAGAATAAACAAGATACAGTCCCTGTAGTTGTGCATACTGTATTTCACTTGATGTTACTGTATCCCAGTTACAGATCTTCATTCACGATGGTTGATATCCCGGCACAGATTAGAACCTGAACACACCGCCCCCCGGTGCAGATGTTTTGCCTCTATAATTAGCGTACTTAGTCGGCGGTTATGTATTATGAAGTAAAGCTCCTTTCGGGTTCTGTTATCTCTATTTTTCTCTGTGTTTGATTTTTTACCTGCTCACTCCCATTAGCATCAGTAGAGGTTCGCTGCTTGTGTACTGCACATGTTCAAGTGATGCGCGTGGGAAATGTCATTTGTACGTGTGCCGATACTGTGGTTGTTCTTGTTTACCTCAAGTTGCGCTAGACACGGTTTAAGCTGCATATTGTGACACTCTTCTGATCTAAACGAAGTTTTTAGAGGTTTCATTTTGTGTGTCCCTCCCGGATAATTGACTAGACCGTCAAACGCCCCCAGGATAATCTTCAGTAACGAAATAACGTTTATGACTCCCATCTTAAAGAGACTGCTTGTCTATGGCCAAATCTTAAATTACCTGACAATTATTAATTATCTGCCTTTAACTGCGTGGTGGCCCGAAACCTGTGAATGTGAGAAACAATTTATCATGTAGTATACAAATGTATGGCTGCCAATATTTTACGTTAAATGACAGTATGGTTTCGTATATGTAACAATAACATTGCAGAGCACAACCTATAGATACTGTTGCTTCTTTTGGGTTTTTCTTGAAAACGCTTAGAGTGTTGCTCTGGTACGAACAGTGATACAGCATTATTTGGCACAAAGCTTACACAGACAGGTCAGGAACATGAAAATTACAGGGAAATGTAAATTGCTGTAAACTGCTGGACGTGGAGTAGCGGTGGTCATTTGTTACTGTTTCTGGATCTGTTTCGAAGGTGTTTCTTGTCGAATTTGAACTCCGAACTTCTAACTCGAATGTTTTTTCTCTAAAGTCATTTTTGTTGTAATCCTGTTGTTGCATCGTGATGCTTGTGACCACTCCGGTCAGCGTAACAGGCCGCAGAATTGTATTCCAATGCATAATACGTGATTTACGTGAATTATAACATTGTAAAATATTGGTTAATAATATCTCATGTTTTCACTTCAAGATGCTGTCTCCTCCTCGTCTGCATGCAGTAAATGTTGAGAGGATTGTGTTAGTTGTTGTAAAAGATGAAAGTTGATTTTGTATTTGACTGTTTCATCAACTGCATTAAAATAATCGTACGTAACACTATGCCGTTTCTGAAGACCGGAATTAATTTAAAAGTGTATTTGATTTGTTTTTTTCTGTTCTATTTGTATACAAGTTGTAGATGTTTTACATGTGTTGTAATTATATTTATTTGTCGTACTGGGTAGCCTCTTTTCGTGAATATGTCTTCCTTCTCCAGATGTCTGGCGAAGTCAATGAAGGGGATGTGTATTTCTCACCAAATTTCTCTTTTCAGTAGTTCAATAAGTACCAAAAATATTGCCATGAATAGAAGCATCCCTTATTGCATCTGGCGGCTCTCTAATATTACATTTTTGCTGCGCCCCTCATCCTTTATTTATTCGCTTGGAATACATTTTGTGTACTGAATTTAGGGAACTAATTCGTCAGTAGTTATTTCTATCCTATGTCCACCGTGTTTCTCTCGTAATAACAGGTTTTATAATAGATGCCTTTTTGAGGAACTGTTCTACATTCCGTCCGGAATTTATTTGGCCGATAGTTGCCAGCAGGTGTTCACAAATTTTCCAGAGATGCAGAAGGTACCTCAAAATACTAGGCGCCAGAAGGGTGAGGGGAAACAAGCTCCAGGCTGAGGGTCCATAGATGTTAGGCGCCACTGGCCACAATTTACTCGCCACGGCGACTTGGCCCCCGGGGTTTGTGCACCACGTGGTTGCGAGTGCATTTATTTGATAATTGGTTCGTATAATTAGTTGCATTTGTTAATAAAATTGCACCAGAGCTTGTAACGTACGTGCCTGTTTGTGGGGCGTCGGAAAGTCTAATTGGTGTCTTGTGCAGACGAGGGACTTATATGCAGAAACATTTTTTATCTTTTCATTGTTTATGAATATCCTCTTAATAGTCTGTCCTCTTAATTTTGTCACGTACAGGGCATGGTGCAATAGCACACCTTTTCAGGTTCGAGTTCCATGTCTTTGATTTCTCTGTGCTTCAAATAGAAAAACACTGAAATACAAAGTATTAAAGCTGTTGGGTGTCACCTCTACCATGAATTTGTGATTTTTAATCGCACACGCTCGGGTAATATTGACAAGTCATGTAATTGTAGGGTTACCCAAGTATATGATTTCCAGAGGCATTCCGTTACGTGTTCTTAAATGATAAGATGCTTTAAATAATTATATGTGCTCATTTGCTAAATGTCGAGCGGCAGTGCTTAATGGAGTCAAGGAACACTTACGGCATACAAATTGCAGTTACGTCACACACGCGCACGCACGCACGTACGGTGTTTGTCAGTTGTGAAACCGTCAAAGGAACTTGCAGTTCAAATACAAAGTAGCTGCAGAGAGAGAAAGCAGAGAAAAAGAGGAAGAGGCGTCTGTATGGGGACACAAAGTAGTCCCACGGATCGATCAAACTGTCCCACTGTCCGTCAAACTGCTACACCCTCCCTCAGCGTACCTTCCGACATTTCCCTTGAAACGAGCGGGCATTCTGGTCACAGTGGTCTTAATACTGATTGTCACGTTATAACCGTCTCAAGTGACAAGCACTTTGAGCTCGTTTATAAGGGCCAGGTGGTGCTGGTGGGGAATGCAGATTGTAGGTGGAGAGTGGGAGGTCTCAATACTGATTGTCACGTTATAACCTTCTCAAGTGACAAGCACTTTGGTCTCGTTTCTAAGAGCCAGGTGGTGCTGGTGGGGAATGCAGATTGTAGGTGGAGAGTGGGAGGTCTCGAATGTGTTTATCGTTATACGACTTCTTTCCGTCGACTCAGTGCAGTTTGATATTTCTCCCTTTGACGCGTACGTTTTCTTGCAGACCAAATAGATCATCAGTAAGTTAACCACAATTCTCACAACGTTCTTCTGCTTTTTCGTCTCCTGCAGAAAACGTACTATCAACAGACGAACCGGAAACCCGTTTAACAGAACAGTTAACAGAAACATTGAGCATATAATCCATGAAGTTAAAGAATACCGCTGTATTTACATTATTAAGCCAAATTTTAATGGCTTGTCCCGTGTTGAACAGCATGTTCTTGTGCTTCACATCTTACGAGGCGGTACTTGGCGATGGATAATGTTGATTGAATTCAGGATTTGTTTAGAAATGACGTCAGAAAGGTTTTCAACAGATGTTCTGCTGTCCAAATTTAACCACACAAGGGCCTCATCTGTAGCGTTGCATCATTTACGTCATGTCGGCCATTACTACTGTTGCATGAACAAATACGCTGTGTTGACATGGGTAACTTCCTGCTTTGATGATAAATGCGATATGTAAGGCCTTGAATGGTGGGACAGTCATACAGTCTGGTTTTCGACGGCTATAGATTTCTAGAACTTTTAGTTGCGCTGCTGATACACATGTAAATATAATCATATTCCTTAGGGTCGTGCAGTTTGTGCCATGAATACAAATAACTGAGAAATTTTATGATAGAAGTGTGTAGCAGTTGCTATTATTGCATTTTATGCCATGTGGTAATAGATGGCACTGTATACTTCATGCGCTGGATCTTTTTGTCACATCTGCGGGCGTGTTAGCAAATATGCGAAAAGCGACTTTCAGCTGCGCCATTTCTGTCTGTGCTTACGCATGGAACAACTCGGCTCCCACTGGACGGATTTTCATGAAATTTGATACTTGATTATTATTTGGAAATCTGTCAAGAAAATTCAAGTTTCATTAAAATCCGACAAGAATAACGAATACTTCACATGAAGAACAATATACATTTATGATTATGTCTCGCTGAATTTTCTTAGAATGAGAAATTTTAGATAAAAGTTGTAGAGAATATCAAGACATACATATTATGTTGAGCATGAACAGAGTACGTAGGACATCACGCTGTGCCGTTGCATGAGTTGTTCCGGACCTTTTGAAGGAAGATCGTGCTTGCATCTTCAAGGGTAATGCGCTGAGTTCAGGAACTGTTAATTATTAGTTTTCGTTTCGTTTCGTTTCGTTTCGTTTCGTAGTCCTTCCCTCTTCTACCTACTTGTTCACAGCAGGTGTAGAGGGTTTTTATTTTCACTTGATCACACTCAGACACACATCACAGTCGATAGGACTCCTCTGGACGAGGGATCGGCCCATCGCAGAGACCTCTACCAGACAACACAAACACCCACGAGAGACAAACATCCATGTCCCCGGTGGGATTCGAACCCATGATCCCAGTAAGCGCTCGGCCGCAGATCTACGCCTTAGACCGCGCGGCCACAGGGATCGGCTAATTATTAGTTTACAGTTATTTCTGTCGAAGTATACCTTTCACTTCCAGTCATGGTTTCCAGTTTACAATGCGGAGGGGTGTCTCATAATAGTTTTGAAGCGGCTGATTCCTGATTACTCACGGAGCAACGCTGCGTACTTCCGAATAACTTACAGGCAGCTGCTGCCAGTGCGGAATGATTCAGAGCGAAGAACTTTCTTATTCTCGTGTCACAAATTCGGTGTAAATTTTACCCGTATCAGTTAATTTTGATTGCTTCTCTGGAAGTGCTGGAACAACCTCTCATTGATAAGTGTATCGAACCTTAGGCACAAGAGTTCGTTTTCCTTAGCAATGGCACAGGCTTTCGGATTCGCGGGCAATCGAATCCACCTCACCTCCCTTAAAAATTATGAGTGACTAAAATTGTCAAGTCTAATTTTGAACATATGGGGGGGGGGGGGGGCACACACACACACACACACACACACACACATAAATGTACAGCTGTTTCACTGCTCTGGTCCTTGTAGAATGGCCTCCTTAGCTGCTGTATCAGCTTGCAGGTGGATTCGAGTCACAGCTGCGCTGTACCACCGTGCATTGTTGCAGTTATTTGTGTGAAGAAGCTGCGGTGCACATTTATTTACTACATAAATTGACCTTTTCTGTAGAAACAGCACGCCTGGTTTCGAACCGTACTTGCTGAGGGAATTTCCGATGCATTAGAGTACACATCTCTACATTTCAAATAATTAATAACAAAGAATTTCAGTCAGTACAACACTCTGTACTAGTGAGACATCTACATGTTTCGGCTTTAATATTAAGCCAGGAGTGCACAAACCCTGGCGCCAGGTCACCATGGCGACTAAATTTTTTACAGTGGTGCCTAATATTTGTGGGTCCTCAGCATTGAACTTTCCTCATGTGACCCTTCTGGCGCCTAGAATTTGGGGTGGTTCTTAGATTTTTGGGAAACTTGTGCACCCCCGTATTAAGCCATCATTATGTCGATAAAATTGTGTAGAGATGCTTATAATTAACGAGAAAACCATTTGATTTTGTAAAAGCTGGGGCCCCAGGCTGCTTGCGTTACACATGCCAACAACCGAACAGTTAATGTATTGTAATTTTTTATAAACTGATATTCGCTTTTTTCTGTTTCTGTATAACGAATTTAAAACGCTTTTTTTTTTCGTGTGTGTAAACTGTAAAAACTGTAAAATCATACATTTTATTGGGTCCCTGTTCTGTACAGGTTGTAAATTCTGTGTACAGTATTTTTGTTTTCCTTCTTACCGACGTCGTGATTGGCTCTGTAAAAGGCTTCTTGTGCTTAGAATTTATGCTAGAACTTACAATTATTTGTTACGAAATATAAATTCATTTTCACTTGTCATGTGGATATTTTCTTGAAGAATTACTGAATTATGTGTAATGTCGGCACCTTGGTGTAGGCCAGGATTACGGTTAGGCTCCATATTGAGGATGTCAGATCACCTTTATTTCTGGACAGTACAGAGTTCTTGCATATTCCATTAGCGACAATTGTGTGACGTGAAATAATTTAACTCCAATCCGTATGTGATGCCGTATTTTTACGCGATATATAGTTAGAATGTGTAAATGTAGAGTGAAAGATGTAAGACCGTCAGTCGTAAAGTTTGACGTGTGGGTCTATTTTCAGAAGTGACTGGAAGGGTAACAGTAACATTTATGTTGCCGTAAATTAGAATTGCTGCTCGTGTTATTTCGTCTTCACGCCTATTTCTTTAGGGAATAGCAGAATCAAACTAAACAACGCCTGGTGTACATGCTTTGTGTGTGAGAATGTGTTGGAAAAAATGATGAGGTTGAGTTTGGGGGAATTTAAGAATGTACGTAGACGAAGCAACATATTTTTCTGGTTCAGTTTTTTTTTTTTTTGTTGCCGTCACATTTCTTCAGATTTACTTTTACGCGTCCTATAAATCTGGTCTTTCAGTATTCTGGACTTGAAATTTTCCTATGTTGTACACCTGTGTGTTTAGTGAGATGTGTATGAATGACTTAGGTTTGTGATATCCATGTTGTATTTTCTTGAGAAGCTGAAAAAGGAACAAGATTGGAAAAAAGGTGGAAAAGGGGAAAGGGAGGGGGTGGACGGTCTGCAATAACTGTGGAAGACGATGTGTTTTTGAAGGGAGTTGTACCTCTGATACTGCCATGTTTTCTGTTGCTCGCGAAATTTCGATTTCCTGGAATGGCGTCGTAAAGCAGGTTATATAGCTTTGGTGGGATGTGGAGGAGAGGGCAGAGTCTAGAAGTTGCAACTGCAGAGACGAGAAGAAAGGGAGAAGCAAACAGTGAAGCTAGAAACAGAAAGAAATTGATCGAAGAATCATAAAATGCAAAGACTGAAGGAAACGGTTGGTGAATGGGTAGGAACAGGAACAAACCGCCAAATTCGTGTAGGTCTGTGTTGTTAAATAACGAAGAGTATTTGTGTGTTACTTGTGGACTTCTTTATTTCAAAGTTTTGTATTGTGAACTGATCGTAATCTTTTTCAATTTCTGGTTGGTTTCTGTTTGCCGTATATTTACTTTGCTATTTAAATGCCCTCCGTTCGCTGTGGCCAATGTTTAAAGACATAGAGTTTCGCTGGAACGAAAATTATTCGCAGAATTTATGTTACCAGGTAGGCAATATAACAATTTATTCTTTAATAATTGTATTTTAATTATTTCATACCCGTGGCGTTTATTTAAATCAATGAATATTCGGTGACGTGTTTGTGTTGATAAAAATTGATAATTATCTTTGACTCAGTCATGATTAAACGCACTCTTGGATAATATTTGTT
Source organism: Coptotermes formosanus (assembly GCA_013340265.1). Taxonomy (NCBI): domain Eukaryota; kingdom Metazoa; phylum Arthropoda; class Insecta; order Blattodea; family Rhinotermitidae; genus Coptotermes; species Coptotermes formosanus. The sequence goes on along the minus strand of BLKM01002654.1, from coordinate 437,807 downwards.
ACGCACCTGGTATTTTTGTTTCTCTTTTCATCACTGTTGTTATGACTTAAGTTGAAATTTATTTACCTGTTTTCTGCTACGTATATGACGAGAACTGGAAGTCTGACTATTAAAAGTAGATCAGAGGGAAGGAGTTGCGCGAATGTCGTAATAAATATTTGGAGTTCTATGACAACCGATTTTTTGATGGCTGAATAAATATGACCTTTTGGAAGAAGACTTGGTAGCGTGGAGGTGGTTGGTACCTTTTGACCTACCTCGCTGAAGTAGTACTAATAAACTGAGCTATTGACAAAATGATAAATTATTGTCGCAGAAAATCGGAAATGATTGAAGATATTCCTTTGTCTCCATTGAAGACGTGTAAGGATCGTGGGAGTGAAACTGTACGCTTTCTAAAACTCGACATGAGTTGGGGGTGTAGGGAGCGTTACGATCCAGCCACCTTGTTAACTCCATATAACAGAGTACTTCTTGAGAATCTAATAGTTCCGCAGCCAGTCAAGAAATTCCTCACACTCTATGCAGTCTGGAGGTTCATTACTCTTCACAACAGCCCGCCTCTGGTGTCTGTCCTGAGCCCGGTGAATAACCGAACTACCTCCAATGCTACTTATTTAAGAACATTTTAATATTAACCTCGTCTCTGTGTCTAGGTCTTCCAAGTGGTGTCTTTCCTCAGTTGTTTCTCCGCGAAATTCCTGTATGAATTTTTTTCCTATTCCATGCGTGTCGCATGCCCGCCTGTTTCATCTTCCTTGAGTCGATTACCCTATTAATGTCCATCGAAGTGTACAACTCTTGAAGGTCCTTATGACGCAGGTTTCATCTCCACTCTGGCCTCGAACAGACTCAGCCTGTGTTCTTCCGTCCGTGTGAGATACCAGGTTTTACACCTGTACACAATATTCCAGTAACCTTACTCTCAAAGAAATACAATAATGTATTCCGCCGGCTGTAGCTGACAGTGCGTGAAGCCGAAACACATTCTTGTCGTTAGACGTTCACACTGTCATCTTGTCGGTGCCTATTGCAGCAATGAAAAGTTACGAAGACGTAGTGGTATAATGTCTGTACCAAATTTTATGAAAATCGGTGTAAAAGTAACAATGGGGGAAGTGACTCACGGATACTAAAACTTTTTACCATAAAGCGTTATCGATGATGTGTCACAATGGAGTATATCCGTACAGTCTTCAGACACAGCTTTCCATTCTGCTCCGCAGCGACAGTTTATTGCGCTGTTCGGTTAAGATTCTTCTTCATCGTCTTCACTATCTTTGCGGCTGTATTCCTTCGTTGATTTGCGATGTCCAGTTTCCGCTTCAGCCTGTTCTCCCCGCCTACATCTTCCAAGCGTCGACCTTTTATAATACATTTAATGTGTTCACTTCCTGTCGATGAATTTTTCCGTTACGCTAAGACGCTGACCGAACGTGGCAGTTCAGTGGGTAGCACTCCTGCTTCATATCCCGGAGATTAAAGATTCAAATTTTGTCTGAAAACCAAGGATCGTGTCTGACGATTTTGTGGTTCGCACCACATCAAGGAAAATGCCAACATGCGTTGCTGCAAACACCCGTACATCCGTAAATTCGGAGAATCGGGCCTGTGATTACCTCATATTTCTGAGCTCAGATGGCCCCAAGAGTGAGCTTCTGAAGCTATTTCACTGTTTCACAATATTTTGTGTCACAGACATTGCAGTTAAACAGAGAAGCTGGACAACGATACGGCACCTTGAAACAGCAACCTGTCCATGCCGTTATGTTTAAATATTTCGTAACAACTAGGCCTAGCTGTGTGTAAGAAGCTTAGTGCTACTTTAAGCACGTAACATATTACGTTCTAGCTGTTGAGTTCATATATCAGCAGTTGCTAATATCTTTCCTTTTACTTTTACGTGTACTTTATCAAAGATGTGTATAGCGGGATGACAGAATTACACAGATATCGTCAGCAGGAAGATGTAAGAGCGCCGTGTGCCTGTTGGGTTACTGTCGGCCTCTTCTCGTATATAGCATCATATCTTTGTAGTTTTCCAACATATTTAACAGATCGTAGTAATATGAAATTCCTATTGCTCGCCCATTCGAATGATCTTCAACATGGACGGTTCTTTATACAAATTAAATGAGGAAATTGCGATCCATCGAAGATAATGTGCTGCGTGCCTTCTAAAGTGCGTAAGTAGCAATGAATTATCACTTAGGGCCTGTGTAAACGTCCCATATTGGAGCCTCTCTGTGTCAGAGCTCTCGGAAGCCTGAATACACCGTTGTGTGCAAGACGAGTACCAATGCTGATCCCTACGGTCCCTGCATTATTAAAGGATTTTACAATAATGGTGCCATTAGGATTTTCAATTTCACGAAGGATATTTGTCCTGCTTTTCAGTCACTGGGTATGGGATGCTCTTTCCCTGGGTGTAAAGCGGCCGGAGCATGAAGTTGAAATCTCAGCTCCTCCTATTGCCGAGATTAAGAATGCATAGGACTACAGTTCCGCCTCTCACGTGCGTTCATGGTTTTCAGAGGGACATCTTTACCTTTACTTTACCGTAGCGTATGTATTTAAACCGCTTTGCAAACAAACCTAAGGGTATCTATCTTCACCGTCGCTGCTAGAAGTGCCGCGACCACCTTAACGCACAACACAGTTCTCGCTCCACGTGGAACATCCTGGGTACGACAGAAAGCACTAAGTCGCAGGACGCTACCTGTGAAATTGATCACCCATCTGGTCTACAACGCCAAAACCTAAGCCCACATGCCATCTTAAAAAGCATATTTTTATCTCTTTAACTTTTATTGTATGTATTTTTACGATATTTTAACTATATAATAGAGACAAAACAACTGTGCCTATTTTAACTGTATACGCTATCTAAAATAGTGTTTTATTTTAAACCATCCAGCACGAAGAAAGGTACACTGTCACAAAAAAATGGTACTGACTGGCCTTATGTATACTATCATAAAATGTAAGACTTTGGTTGCATATGAAATAGTTTATAGTTTAGATACATGTGGCAACTGTAGCTTATGATAGCCCACTGACGATGGTGGCGTGACTACCGAAACATGTAGGGGTGACATTGGTTAATACAATATATCATTGTGGATAGTGTGCGTATTTGTTGGTTTGTCACGGTATGCAACACGTAAAAGTAACAACTACGTGTATGTGGGAGGGTAATACTAAAATTGATCTTAAAGGAATAATTTGTGACGATACGGACGAGATTTATCTGCTTTGTGATAGGAATCTGTGGCGGGCTGTTGTGAACAGAGTAGAGAACCTTCTAGTACTTTAGAAGGCGGAAGATTTGTTGAGTAACTAATTTTGAAGATAGATTCTGCTCCATGCTGTTGGTTATTTGTTGCCGTATTGCTTCGTGTATCAGAAATCTACGTTGTGTACGTGTTTGTGCGCGTGCGTGCGTGCGCCTTTCTTTAGATTAGTGCTGGCCTATTTGGGATAGTAACAGATTTATGTGTGCAGTGTAAGCGGAACTGGAGTATTGTATTTGTGCTTAAAGTAATGTACAGACAAAAGGCAAAAGCTATTCCATTGGCTTGATGATGCCACGATACCTGGTGGCGGTAGTCAGTAACAGACGTAGTTAGAAAGACACTGGCTCATTGCAGCCGAATTACTTGTGTTGGTCTGAAAAACTGAAACAATAGTCATCTCACAAATTGTACTTTGTAGAAATGGCCACTATCAGTGTCGCGATTTATTTAAATCTGCTTTCGCTGCGTTATTGATACCTAGGCTTCCAACGTTTTTGTACCGGTAATGTCTCCACCTTTCACCTAACTGGAAAGGGGAGGTTTTCACGTTAGTGCAGGTTTGTCGTTGGGGAACCATAGCATCATACCGGATTTTCGCTCTGATGTGGGTAGCTAAACCAAAGGGAGGGATTGACAGCTATACAGTAGAATGGAGTCAACTGGAGCAGGCCGAGCTGAAGCGAGTGTAACAGGTGGTGGTGTGGTTGTCGGGGCCCGGGGCCCGTTGCTTCTTTAGTCTCTTCCCGCACAGTCGGTCGGTTCGTCCCCCGCTCTGTTGCCCATCCTCGTGCCAACACCTGACGCCGGTCTGCCGGCCACAGCGGCCTGAGGGGACGCGGCATCTCCTGCACCTGTCGTCCCCTTGGCCCCTTATACTTCTGTTGCATGGAAACTAAAGCCTCCTGAACACGACAAGTGCGTCACAGTGACTTTCCGTCAATACAGTCTTATGTAAGTTGAAAACGTTATATCGTGATTCTTAGGGTAGATCTTAATGGTGCTGCTTTCGTAACGTCTTAAACACTTATTGCTGTATATTTTTACTAAATCCTTGAGAGCAGTGACTGCTTAATGGTATTGTGACTAATGAACGTGCGCATTAATTAGCTGACTTCTAGGCCTACTGACGTAACTCGAAGGTTCAACTGCGTCGGCACTATTCTCATATTTTGACCCTATACAGAGATAGGTCAGTTCGCACCCTGCAGATATTTCTCTAAGATTCATTTTAATATCACCCTCCTGTTCGTACCTCGGGTTTCCAAGTAGTTTCGCTACCAAAATATTGCTTCTTGAATGCAAATATTTGGGCCCGTTCACACTGAGCGAGTGGTACATAGCGCTGTCCTCCAGTTGCCAGTCAAATGATGTCATCAGCCACTGACTTGTGCTGGCTTGCTGTCCATTCGGGGAAAATCTCCTACGAGTATCGTCTCGCTGTTCGTGATTTCGTTTGGCGTATCGTACGTACTGACTCGTACCAGAACCTTTACACACTGACGGCACGATGCCAGTGATAATCCAAGTAATTAACCTGTTATCATATAAAACGAGAAACTCAGGTGTCAAAAATTACGTACGTGATATGAGTTAGTGGCATTGTGTTGCACAGTGTCACGGTTGTAACTGCTGAGTGGGTGTGATAATTATGAATTTGTATGTCGAATCCATGATAAAATTTTGCCAGTGTAACTACTCTCATGCGAGTTGCACAGGCCACACATTAATCTTCGTATGTTTTCTGTTCGCTCTAAAGTCAACACGAAATGTGTTAACTTGGTATTTTATTGATGTACTGTCTCAGTGTTTGGTTAATTCTGTTGGGTTGTTTAGATAGCTTCTGTACGACAACATAAAAGTTGATAGCCTTGCACATTCAGTGTAGGGTCGTTTGGCATTTGGGGCCACAGAAGATAGACTTTGAGAAATAATTTGGTTTATACATGTCCACATTTGGCAAACCGTAACGGTGTTGCTGTTTGAAGACACCAAGCACTTTCCATCATTTATAAGTGTCATATATTTTGTCTTCGCTCTCTGAACAGTATTTATGACTGGTACGATTATGTAGTCTTAAACGAATACAAGGCTTGAATGAGCGCGCGTGCGCGCGCACACACACACACACACACATACGTACGTGTACGTACGTACATACATACATACATACATACATACGTACATACACACATACATACATAATACATACATACATACATACATACATACATACATACATACATACATACATACGTACGTACGTACGTACGTACATACATACATACATACATACATACATACATACATACATACATACATACATACATACATACATACATACATACATACATACACACACGCACGCACGCACGCACACACATACACGAAATTACAGTTTAAGGCGATTTTGAATGGACTGTACAGTTTCTTGGAATTTTAGGCAGCGGAGAATCATAAAAACGTCGTTATTAAAACGTTGTGACATCGCTGAGTGTTTGGTGCTTGTTTATCTTCCCGGGGGGGGGGGGGGGGGTCGGCATTTGACTGGAAGTAGCTTTCAGGGGCGGCTAGTATGAAGTCCGGATTTCAAGAACCTAATAATATTTCACTCTTTGTTTTTCCCTGTAAAGTTGGTTGGACGATAACAGTGTTTACTAGGGCGAATAAATTCTGAGTGTTGTACGAAACAACGTATGTCTGTCACATGTAGCCAGCTGCATGCATATGCAACGATCCAGTGGCGTCCCTTGTGTGATTCTAAATTGTAATTCCATTGAACGTGTCACTTAGTATCCCTTCTTTTGTGTTACCAGTTCCTCTTGTTCTACATTAGACATGAAGGCATCGAAATAACGTTCTTCAGGGGCATTTTGAGAGCAAACAAAAATACATTTTGATGTTCTGAAGGTGGAGATAGTAGGGTCCACCAAAGTGTGGGTAACTAGCTACCAAAGCACTCGGTGTCACATCCCAGAAGACAGTGGTCTTGATAAGAATGCACATACTTTTCTGTGCAATGCTTCTGGATAGCCGAAAGAACTGACTTTTTTTAAGGTTCCCAGGCCCTGCTCGCATGTCCTGCTGATAAGAGTACTTTAAGATGAAGATGGTGGGGCATTGGTGGAGTACACTGACAAGCAAAAACCGAAGCACTAGGGTAAAAACCTGTTCCAGTGCTGCTTTGTCTATCATAAATTTCAGATGGACTAGCACGTGATCGAGCCCGGGTCTTCGAAGTGACAGTCCGGCGAATAGCTCGGCCTAGATTCAAAATTACCTGCATTATAATGGTATAAAGGTTCAGTTCGTACCTCACAGAGAACGCAAGTGTGCTGCCATCAGAAAGATCAGTCAGTTAATGCTGCAACAAGAAACAGTATTTATTGCGTGAATCATACGAAGTATGTAATTGCACTGTGTGGGTAAAATCGAGTTTTTAAAATTGAACCTTGCGTTACGCATACTGACCATTAGGCTTTAAGGGAAGGATAACGACGTTTCAACATTCCCTGCGTAATTTCGTTAGGCCTACATAATTTATTATTTCCAACGTATAAACCTCGTCATATATTTTGGAACATTAACATAAAAAACAAGAGACTTGGAATTGATAGTTTTCTGCGTGAGTATGCCCATTTCCATTTTTCTTCGCTTCTGCGACCAGGGTAAGGTTCTTTGGTGTTCGGTTTCCATGTTGCGAAGAGTCGAAATTTTCATTTGATGGGACATAACCGAGCAACACGTGAGACGTGTTCCACTGCATATCTGGATTTACATGTCAAGTTTGCTATATGTGTACCGCGATTTTCCCTTTAATGTACGAAAATCCCGGTCTCCCCGTGGTGGAGGTTGAGGAATGCCCCTTCCCTTGCCGAGAATCGAATCCCAGTCACTAGTTTGGTACGGGGCGGATGTTATAATAAACGATCTCCACAACATAGCCTAGTCGATATAGTCACCAGGTTATGTGCTGGAGGATCCATAGTTCGGTTCCTGGCAGGGACAAGAGCTGCTTCTCAAAACCTCCAGACCCCGCTCTGGGGGCCAACCCAGCCTTCTGTTTAGTGGATACCGCGGGTTGTATCTTTGGGGATAGATTGGCTGTGGCGTGAAGCTGAAGGCTGACCTGCGTCTAATGCCAAACTTAAGAATTCGGGGAGCTCTACCTCTCCTCCCCCACATGCCTTCACGATGTACACAGGGACATTTGTACCTGTATCTTTGACGATACCCACAACCTCATATACCTAAAGTTCTGTCGAATGCTCACCCGTATCGTCTGCATGGATCTTTCCCCCCCAACTTATGTCTAATGAGTTTAGGGTCTGGTCTTTCTTATTCCCTCGCGTGCCGGTTAGTTTCGGGGGTTTCTTGTCCCTTTGCACCATCATCTCCTCATCATTACCAAAAGCAAGGCAGGCTCTAGTAGCGTGTATGAAGCGAGTGGCTGAGGTGGCTTTCCTTTGTGGCATGTTAGCTTCACGGTCATATAAATATCTGGGCCAACACTTCATATAGTAGTGCTTTAGATGTTGCTGTATATTGGTGCAATTGTTCGAAAAGAAAAATCATCACTATACTATTGCTTGTGAGTGTTCATTTCGTGTTGTGTATTAAATTGTGTGTGATTTCATTAACAGTTGTGTTCCGTGGGGTTATGTTTTTTGCCAAGAGGTACCGTTTTGTAACTACAAGATTGCCTTTCTTTTGCCTGTAGGTAACAACGCAGTACTGTACTGTATTCGTGGTGTACCTGGCAGTGATTTACTTGTTCACCTTGTTGGTGAGTAATAGTTCTTTATGCTGGCCTATTTTTAATGTTCCTGCACATGGGTGTCCAGGGCCCCGCATTGTACGCTGTTGAAAGATGAGATAATCGCGTGTAATTATTTCGGTGGAGAATACGAACCAATTTTAATGTTGTAGTGAAAGTATCCCATGGGAATTTTATGTTCATTCGACACGAACAATGGCTGTCGTTCCTATTATGGACATCAGAGAGATAAAAACAGGTTTTAATACGCCCTTATTTAAGTTGCAAGTATCTGTTTTGTATGAGTAATTTTTATATGCCGTTGACAGTAACGTAGAACCGTTTAACGTCGATGTTATGTTGTTTCTAAATTCCTTACATACCAGGACTTCAGTAACAGTTTTAGGGTCGATATTTGTTCATACTTTATGCACCCTGTTTGAAATTAGGAAACTAAAAACAAAAGTGTTGTCTTTTCATGGTGAAATATGTGTATTTAACTACGGCCGTCTTCATTTAAAGAATTGCGGTATGTGCAAGTGATGTTTTGGCTGTAATGTAGGTACTGAACATCGACGAAGTGGAGTTTAAACGCGCAAGGAGTCTTGAACTACGATCAGGCCGTATGCTACGTCTGCCACTAAACTAAACACGCCATAAAGTGTAGTACTTTCCGGCTGTCGTCTTGGAAACAGATGCTGACACTGAGTTCTCACGATTAGATGGAAAGGATAAGAAGTGAATACGTTGATTGGTTTTTGTTACTTTCTGGATGGCCGAATGATTCAGTGAGCAGGCGGTCCCGTGAAAGGTTTCGGAAGAAATTCCGTATTTTTAATGGTGAAGCTTATTTGAAATCACGATGAGTTTCTTTGTGTGTATGTCACTGGGTTTATGAAGTTTCTGCCAATTCTTTCGGTCGTGAATTGAATATAAATCACTTGATTGTCCGGATTAAGTTACAAAATCTGGTCTTTTTGTTGTCGCCTCAGTCGGATGACTAAGGACCACTTCTCCCACATTCTGATCAAAAACGATTATTTTGCCAGCATAATATCTGTCTTCACAAATTAATGTTGCTTTGAACTCTAAACAGTGTAGCCCCAGCCGGTACATATTAGGCTTATACATATACATAAACTGAAAGCGATATTATTAATGTGCAGCACGGTAACAGGAATTTCAGACCTATGGCTGTGCATTCGCTATGTGCGTGTTATGACTATTGTTATCACATTTCCGTCTGAAGGTGTAATTTATGACCTCGGAACCATTTACGCCTTCTAGTAAAAGGCATTCTGAAATTCTGAATCGACAAAGTAGGCAGGGGACCACGGACCAATATGGCCCCCGGAGTAACAGACTAAGCTGTTATTTGGCACTAATGAAATTTTATTCCAAAATACTCGTGCAATTTGGTTAAGCACCACCAGACACTAAGCTTACTTGACGGCAACCGTTCGTCACACTTTTAAAGTCAGAATCGAGGAACAAATATAGCACAAAATAAAGTAAGTCAAAATATACGAAGAAACGCGACATAGTTCAAGGCACCCATTATTTTCAACTTACGGCGTGCCTTTTGTTACATACGTGTAATGCCAACCAGCAGTTTCAATAGTCATTCGTACGAGATACCGGAGACCGGGACATTGACGACATGTGGGACTCCAAGTTTGAGTGCAGGAAGCTTCATGCAGCAGGCGAATGTTCTTGAAGTTAATGTAAATAATGCAAAAAATTTTTTCCTGCCTCGAAGAAAACACTCTGCACGTCCAGTTCATAGACGAACTGCCTATCCTGAGCAAGATTAATTCAATCCATGTCGTCACAACCTCTTTCTGTAAGATCCGTTTCTTAGCGAGTTTACCCCCCTACAGAGCCCCTATTAAATCGCTTTTTATCCGTCCGTGTGCCTTCATATGACCAGGCTGGGACCCAAACTGGGGGAGTACCGGGCTGCAGGCCACCCAACCCCTCCCTCCCCCAAGATTTGATAGACACGACGATATCAAAGGTTTTGCGTGTTGTCCCCTTTAGCCGAAATCAGCCACTGAAATCGGCTGGTGACGCGTACATTGGAATTTCGAAAAGTAAACTAAGGACTTAGAAGCCTTAGATGAACTTGAAAATGAGCCATGGAACTTGTAGTTATATTTGTGTGTATATAAATGCGGTTACAGACAGTGTTAGTCACAGGTAGGTTTATGAAAGCTTTTAAAATCGGATATAAAGTATGTGTAGTCTCAGTGTCACCCCTCGCCCGCACCCCCCCCCACGCAAATTTCCGGGTGCGTGCCTGTGTATAAGAACCGCTGAACTGATGTTCGTTAAACTTAGTCCTGGAGATTTTTGCGCAACATTTTGAGCTCTGTCAGTTTTTGTTGATATGTGACAGATGTAACAACACTTTGCATGAAGGCCGAGTTGCATTTCTGTGCCCATGTCCAGCGTAAATCCATACCGGAGTGTAAAGCGTTTTATCCGGAAGACTGAAAATCACACACTTTCAAGTAAGGTATGCGGTTTTCGAGGTAGGTAGAAAAGACGCTGTACATACGTTTTGGACCTTGTGTACCGAGCGCTTCACAGTGGTTCCGAACATACACCTGCCTATCACTGCATTCAGTAAACAAAAGACGATATTGATTGCGTTTAGACTGCGTTGGGAAGAGGTGTGTTATGTTCCTTTAATGTAGCGTTCTGTTAAAATAAGTACACTATCTCGTAGAATGCGTGGAGGTAGGTGCCTTGTTGCCTTGTAGTGCGTGCGAACAGTTGAGAGGGAAATTTTGGGAGTACTGACTGTTTATTAATTCAGTTTTTTGTTAATTCAGTATACGCTTGTACTCTTTTAACTTGACAGCTGGAATAACTGTATAGAACAAACATTGTGTGTTTGTTTGTGAATTCAGTGTTTTTCTTTTACAGTAAGGGAAGGCCTTAACATTGTCTTATTTATTGATAGTTTACGTCATTTCGGTCATGAAGTTGTGTAAGAATTTGAATGACACGTTTGAAATACCCGCAGTTTTCAGTGTTTTGCTTGGATATGTTTGTTTTATGCTATTTGTGATAGTATGAGAAGTCAGCTTTCACAAATTTAAAATCTAGAGGCAGTTACTAGCGAATTTTCCAAACCTGTTACGCAACCAGTGTATTTAACAGCTTGTGTTAATGCTCTCCTCCCCCAGTTTCGGTTCGGGTTTTCCGACTTTTTTTTACGTATTTCTGATTCATCCCATGCTTACTGCATTTCCGTCTGTGTTGTCTTCCTTGGTTTCACTACCACAATAATGTTATTTGGTGAAAAGTGCAAATCAACTCGCATGTCATTATGTAAGTTTCTCCAGCCATCTGTTACTTCCTCTCATGCAGGTCCAAATTTTCTCTTCATTACTCCGTTTTCAACAATTCTTCATCAGTGTTCTCACCGCGCAAGCTGGCTCAAACAGTGGTGCTTTTGATGTTTCAAGGAGTGTCCTGTTTCAGCCTTGGTTGTGACATCGATTAGGCTGTTTATAAGGTTTTACTCAGATGCTTCATGCAGATACGTTAAATCAAGCCGTGTCTGCTTTCTTTCCTTATGTTTTTGCTGTTCATTTTTGCCGAATTATTTGGCTCTGTTCTGATGTAATGACAGCATCGTTAAATAAATTCCAAGTTTATCTTCGCTCTTTGCGTATGGTGAGAGGTCAGGTTTCACGTCCTAGCAGAATGAAAGATAAACAGTAGGCTGCCCTTCCACATGTAACACCTGTAACGTGTCTATACTGTAACATTCAGAACAGTTTGTTCCTGATTTCTAACCCTACTTCGGAAAATTCTTGTTAGGTTAACGATGTTCAAAGATAGGAATAATGTCTTAAGTGTGTGTCGAGTTTAACTTCAACATCAGTTGCTGTCACATGGGCGGATTGGTAACTGGTGGATTAAACTTCGTTTTAAAACATCCCATTGTCTTATATAGGATTATAAAAGATTAGATACCATCAGCACAAGTAATAGATGTATGATTAATAATTTGTACTACTTAGGACAACGTCTTTCGGCCAGCTCTGGTCATTTTCAGTCCACCAAAATAAATAGGGGGTAGTATACAGTTGCATTACGTAGTTTTAATAAGTGAGGTCTCAATTTCACATTTAATGGAATGCGTATTGCTTTGTCATTATCACTGTTACTTTGATTGTTAAAATTGTAGCATTAGTATAATTATGTTTGTTAAAATTATAAAATAGAAGGTCTTGGATTGTCTTGTTTTCTTGAGGATTTGTATCTCCCTCTGTACATGTGGCGTACCGGGTAGTCCGTTTTTTAGATACGGAAACTGAAATGTACTGTTATGATTAATATAACCATTTTTCTGTGATATATAGGACATCCCGGAAGACTTGACTCTTCAAATAAATACTTACCGTATATACGAACACTGAATGCACTCCTGTGTTAGGACTTCGCTGATAGCAGTGATGAATTAGGGCTGTGCAACGGCATGAGATGTGAGCAGCTGTGTAATTGTTGTTCTCTGATGGCCCCAAAGTCTTTATGCATTGGCATTGTCAAGTTTGCCCATACATCCTATCTACCTTGTCATTTCTCTCGCGTAGAGTCGAATGTTGGTGGTCGGTTTCGCGTTAGTCTGCAGCATCCACAGTTTCTGTGTGTATAATGTCCTGTACGTACGCATACGGGGAAAAAAGAGAGAATTGTTTTAGTATGAACATGCTGCTGGAAAAGGATAATTTTGGTATTTGGAATATTGTATAATATTTGGAATTGTACTGGCATTTTATCTGCTATTAGATTCTACGTAACCAGAAGTTGTTCCCTTTGATATCGATTACGGATCATATTGTATGGAAAATGAGGGGTAGAAAGATGGCGTGCCTCAAATTCTCTGTATCTCGCCTTAGGTATCCAGACATACCAATCATTCTGAAATTGTTTGTATTTCCATAAAGCATCAGAAATGAAATGATGCTTCAGTAGGGAGTTAGTCCCCCCTCTGAGTTGATGTGTAGTGGCGGGGAATAAAGGGTGAACTAGATATCAGTGGTGGAATGAGTGTCATAATATAAAGAGCTGTAAAATAAAGTTTTCTCTCTGCTTAATGGATCCCCACCGCGTGGTAAAGGTGTGTCGTGCATTAACTTCACACTTACAGTTGTTGACCAGAACTCAGGCCATACATACTTTTCTGATGTGATGTGGAATCCTAATGTTTTGACCTGTGTAGGGGACATGACGTTGCGTTTGGTCGCGCTCAGAGGTGAATGTTACGATTAACACAACTAATTCATACGATTTTATTTCCATCGACGTGTTTCATGCTGCTCACAAGTCGAGCCGCTGTCAGGCGTGTGGAATATATGAAAAATTCGGCATCTCTTAGCTTTTCTTTCATGCACGTTTGGTTATGTAGAAAAAATTCCCGTCTGTTTAAACATTTAGTTTCCATATATGTTGTGTATGTGGTGTCATAAAAAGGATAAAGTCACAGTATCCATGTACACTTAGTATAATTAAAATTCTAGTTACAATACTGAGGTGAGAGGAAATAGGCTGGAGTAAAGTCAGTGGTTATAAAATTGTGGTGCAGCGCGTATAATAACAACTGTTTTATTTTGGAAATCTTCAATTCACGTGGTGATTTGCAGATATTGTCATGGGATGAAGGAAAGAGGATCTTAGTTTATTCTGTTTCCATTAATAAAATTTATTAATAATCAGTTTCTTAAAATTATCTCGTTAATTTTTAATCTAACCATTGAATTCAGTCAGTAATTCTGATGGTTCATTACCGGGTTTACCACAGTTGAACCACAGGGCCCTATGCTGAAACGGATGCAGTCAGTTCTTTCCCGCTAGCGTCGCACGTACGCTTAGTTTTCACTAGTGTCCACTTCCGGTCATGTTTTCCGACTGAACGTTTGTATGCATGTCTTACTTCCCATGCGCGTGGCAGGTTACGTGGCCCATCTTTTGCCCCTGTAACTTTTGGTGAAGACAACATACAGTGAGTTCCCTCATTACACAGCTTTCTGCTATGGTCTTTCCGTAGACTGAGAGAGGACATTTCACGTGCATCAAAATAATAGGCAAATTTGTATTTGAATCTTGACATTTTCAGATTCGAGACGGAAAGACGAAAGATACTGGACTGAGGATGATGTCACTACTAGTAAAGCAAGGCTATATTTTGACCAAACCGTGGGAATTATTATTGTGTACACAATAAAGCCTGTCGCTGAAGAATGTCACAAGTCCGTCGATTTGTTGTCAGAAGAGAAGACTGAAATACTTCATAGCAGTCCACATGTACAGCCACACAGCTGTCTGTGTGACGACATTGCGTGTCCGAGTTGTTAATGTCGGACAGTGTGAGTCTGAACAGCGTTCAGTTGAAGTACTGTGAGCTTTTTGCGATGGCGGGCTCAGGTGTGTCGTCCCGTGACGCGTAAGTTCGCTTCAGGCTGCGCTGTCTGGAAAACTGTGTCGGACGCAGTGAAGGTTGTAGCAATTACAAAATTAATGGGTTTTTTATGTTTCGTGCTGCGCTGACTCGTCGTTTATCATAAAATCGAATAGTACTAGTGCATGCATGGACGTAAAATTTTATTCGGACAATCTAACTGGAAAAAAGAAAACGCGTGATATCTAGTCATAAATGGAAAAGGTAAGAAGTAAAGTTGTTGTGTGTTTAATTAATTAAGCTAAGTACCATGAAGACGTAAATGAGAGTGGATGTATAGTTAAACACATTGCTAATTTTGGCTATCGGTAGAGTTGAGTGTTCAACTAGACCGCTTTACTCTCAGGGAAGCATTTGCAGGAACGAATGTGATAGAAGGCTGTGGGGCGTTCCAGTGCCGGTATGGACGCGGATCACACGAAGATGGGTTTTAAATAAATAACGTGCAAGGGTGTGGACAGGATTAAACTGGCGTAAGATAGGGTACAGTGGCGTGATCTGGTGTGAAGGTGGGCGAATTTCTGCGTCCTCCGAGCGACCATTAGCTTCTTAGTAGAAAACCTACTGCACAGGTAGTTAGGTAAATAGTTCACATACAGTTGGAGTTAAATTTGGAGAGAGTGTCAAGAGATTGTCTAAAATTATATTTTCGGATGGACGGAATACTGTTGTAAGGAATGTAGCTGAACTGAATGTTAGGTACTGTTGCAGGTAAACCTGTACGGAATTGATTTGTTACAAACTGACATGGCTGTCAGATTTTCTTCCTATAATTGTGTTAATGTTAGTGGGTTTAGGGGTGCAGGAACGGGCTGAGTTATATACCGACATTCTTCCTAACTTTTCTGTTTTCATATCCCGGTCCTCATACAGGATCTCCGGACTACGTGGATACAACTGCAATGTCTCGGTACTTAGCCCAGGATATTTGAAGGAAATGGGCGAAGTAGCCTTTATACTGTCGGGTCTTACCTTGGTGAAAACACCTGTAGAAGTAATTATTTTTGCGAAATGTTGTGTGCCTTGCCAAGGGAAGTAAGGCAATGTGCGAGTTGCAAGTCCTGTGCTGTGTGTGCATGCGGCATGCTGCAGAACACTACTGGTGCATGTGTGAAATGTTTACATTTGCATCCTTTTCATTGAAATCTATGACTGTGCTAAGTCGGTGCATCGATGCTTACATCATGACAAAATCTGTGGTAATAATTATCAGTTAACCTTTTAAAGCCTAGCGGTAACTTTACATGCCACCAGGTTTAACATTAAAAAATTCTACACGTTTATGTGTTTTGTACGGATCTCAGAACAAACAGCAACTTTGGCTTATAAAACATTAAGAGATTGGTTTTTATAACCGAAGTGGAGAGTGTTTACAGCGCGATGCGCACTGAGTCCTTATATAAAACAGATATGCTTCGTCTTTAAAGGGTTAATTTCTTCATAACTGATATCCGTGGCTATTTTATGACGTATGAACGATGAATCGGCAATGAAGTGGATTTTGTTTTCATGGCTCGATAGTCCTAGTGGGCCCAGACCTCCTAATTGCCGAGGTTTTGATATTACACTCAGACACACCACACTCGGTAGGACCCCTGGATGAGGGATCGGCTTGTCGCAGAGACCTTTACCTGGCAACACGCAACACTAACAAGAGACAGGCATACATGTCCCCGGCAGTTACCAAACCCGCAATCCCAGCAAGCGAGCAACCGCAGACACACAACTTAGACCGCACGGCCCCTGGGATCGGCAATCAAGTAGGATATTTGACATAAGTGTTAATGTTATCCACAGTACGATGTACACTTACATTAGGCCTGCTGTATTTGTATTGGCCCGTCAGTTTCTTGTGTTTGTGTAAGCAGACTGCGTGATGTAGGGGTCTAAAAACTTGGATTACAGAAGAGTATGCAAAGGGTTGCTACAGAGTAAGCCATCGATCTGGTACCCGTGACCTTTCTTGTTCAGATGACACGTGACAACACTGTATGAACTGCAAAGATGAGATTGCTGTTCCTCCTGTCCTCCCTTGCTTATTACTCTTAACTGACCAGTGTTCGGTAAAGGCGGCTGGACATCTCGAAGGTGCGTGCTTATCCTTACCTACGCAGAATATGCATATGTGTGTGTGTGTGTGTGTGTGTGTGTGTGTGTGTGTGTGTGTGTGTGTGTGTGTGTGTGTGTGTATTTACCAAAATTTTCTGCCTTCACTGGAACCAGTCCTCCCCTGAAAAGGCAGCGATGTGAAATGCGGTTTTCTGTTTATAGTGGAGAATAACTTTGTAGACCTAGGATCAACATTCCCCTGACTTGATATTTGCGGTTGTACCAAAGGAGAGTTAAGGTTTGCGAATGCATAATTTTGTTATCTGCTTTCATAATAATTTACGGAGCAGTAATAGATGAAACTATGCATCGGGAATTATCAGGGTGAGCCATCTTTTCGTTATTTATCTGCTATGTGTTTGGACCACAGCATGGAAGAACATTTCCGATACTGAAATGCGTAGCGTGGAACGTGACTTTAAAATCATACTCTTTGTGCATGAGGCAATCGGACATTTTTAGCGGTCAATGTGAATGGTAGAAACGAAACGGGAATGTACTGCACTGGCGTACCTGGAGGTTGCGTCCATAATTTGCACGTTACGGCGTTCCATTCCTCTGTTGTTAGTGCAGAAAGCACGAGGTAAGAGCATACGGAAATACCAAGTAGTCCTATAAAAATGATGGAATATTATACAAATATCGCGATATTGAACAGTAATGTTTCTGGAGTATATTTACGTGGTGAGAAATGTTTTGCGTTTCAAAGCCACAATTTTGAAAGTCCGACGTAGGGAAATGGAAGCAAGTTTGTCTAAACAAAGGACCTATTTATGTCTCGGTTCTTATGGGATGTAGTCTTTCCCCAGCCGCTTGGGGGGAGACGACACAAACAGACCTCGTTTAAAATTAAAATTTCGGATACTTATTTCCTTTCTTTCTCGGATTTCTTCAATATCTGGATACTAGGTAGACTGGAGTTGTTCCTGACCACAAGCCTGTTTCTTTAAACTCTAATACAACAAATAAACACAGACGTTTTTCGATAAGTGTGTCATCTGTCCCGGAATGGCTATATTTGCACAAGTGTTCATATTATATGGACCTCAAGGCTGAATTACATTGGTATTACGGCAAAGAACGAAGTTTATAGTGCGCTTTCAACTTAAGTGATTTGTCCAGCAGCTTTATGGCCGGCACTTCAGTTGCAGTGTTAAATATTAATTCGTCCATAGCGAATTTTGGAAACCCGATAAATATCTGGATAGCCGACCGCGCCATTCAATCTGCAGATTTCAGACGCTAATCATGGGTAGATCTGTGACATAGGATGTATTTCTGTATCACTTCCCGTTATGTTGGTGCTTCAAGTAGAATTCTTATGGCAGTAATGCTGTAGACAGTCCGTTCAGTCGATTAAACAAATGCAGTTCAGTAGACGGTTATGTCACTGGGGGTTACCGTGACGCATGTTTTCTAAAACCACAATTTTATCGGTTTGACAGTGGAGCCGTGCGAAGTTTTCTAATAGTGATAGCATCACGCAATGTCATGTGCGTGTGTGTATGCGTTTGTGTATAGAAGCGTTTCGCAACCTTTTATGTGCGTGACCCTAAAGTAGCAAATGGTATGTGACCCTCTACCCTACCATGAAAAAGGCAATAGTCAGTGATATTTATTATAAATGAACTAATACTAATGCATTAATTTTAAATTAATTTAGATTGATTTTAAATTGTTTACACCATGCATTTTTATTACAAAATTAAGACACCGACAAATGCACTATATATATAATAAAACACTATCACATCATTCATATATTTTTTTACCCAGCATGTTCCGATGTCCACATGACATCATCATGAGGGGCATTATACCAATTACTGTTGTACTAATATCTTGATAGTGGATATGTGATGTACTGTTCAAGGCCTACAACATGACTTATGGTTTCTGTAAAGCCCTTGGTATAATACCCCTGATGATGATGTTATGTGGATATCGAAACATATTGGGTAAAAAAGTATATCGATGATGTGATAGTGTTTTATTATATACGAGTATATATATATATATATATGTGTGTGTGTGTGTGTGTGTGTGTGTGTGTGTGTGTGTATAGTGCATTTGTTAGTGTCTTAATTTTGTAAGACGAATGCCTTTTCCAGAACACTACTTGACATTGCCACTTATTTCTCATTTATTGAATGTGTTTTTATAAATTTTTTCCCAACCAAAATTTTCTTGGGGCGTACCAGTTTTATTTCATTTAATTTTTATAATAATTGTTGAATCATGACTAACACGTATTTTTCTTCATTAATAAATTAAGTTTTTCGTCTGTATAATGGAACGAATAATAAAATGAATACATGCTTTATACCCTTTCAAAGTCGAATGACATTGTGTTGTCGCTTTCATTTCCTGTCTTTTAGATTTAAGTGTTAAAGAAAAATCCTGTTAGATGATAAAATTTTTAAAAGTCCAGGAATTAATTATATATCTGTGCTGTCGTGTAGCATTAAACTGTGAATGAATAGATATGTCAGAATATTTACGTGTTTAAAATTTAAATTCATCGTAGGTAATGATACTAATTAATTTAATTAAGATATTTCCTTGGAAAATTACCTATAGAAATATTTGTACACCGCAACCCGTTTTGTGTAGAATTCCATTTAGCGCCACTATATCGCACTGAGGAGTTGGTGTGGCTGGTGTTTTCCATCGCTGCAAATTTTCACTTGCTTTTACTGCTTGCCTTATTTGAACATAGCGCCAGTGGATGATAATGTATACACGATGCGAACGAATATCTCAAGACGGAATTATTTTGACTGTTATGAATGAGACTGTGTAGAATTCTGACGATCATGTATCAAGTTTGGAATTGTTTAATTTATGGACTTGCTGTAACACGAGAAAATAGACAAAATCAATTAATTAAGTGGTTTCAAATTATGTATGTGCATTCCAAATGCGGTTGTATGCTTTACTTGAGTCCGGCGCATAAACCTAAGACCTTTATGTCAGTATGCCTGTGTCTCCTGGATTATTCAGCGATTTTAAAATTTAACGCCAAGGAGTACAGTGTGAACTATAGTGAAAAGTGGGATGTTCCGAGAAAGCCAGTCTCCTCTTAACCTCGTTCCACTAAACTGACACTGACTCTGTGGTATTCCAACATGCATGTGCTCGGTCACAAGTCAGTTCAGATTGTTGTTAGTTTGTAAGGTCACGTAAATAACTCGTTTTGAATTTCCAGCTACTGTAAAATAAAAAACCGTAAAATGGAACTACCATTGCACTGATTGCTTATAATAGTATAATCCAGTACCTGTTTTCCATACAGTTTCTATTATACACGTGTTTCGTAAAAAGAGAGTCATTTGTAAAATTACGTTATTTCTTAGGTGGTGTACATACTATAGGCCAAAACAGTAGGAACATTTCCAGTCAGGTTACGCGCAGTTCTGTTTTATTAGAAAGTGTAGTAAAGTAGAAAGGGATTGACTGCAAACAAGGTAAACAATGGTGTAGGAAGTTGTCATGTATGGTTCGGCCCATTTCAAATCTCCCGCCACATATCTTCGCCTGTAACGGTAACGTGACCACACGCGACCGGCCAAGTGAGCCTGCGCTTGACAGAACTTGAACTCGCACGTGTAGTTTGTGGTACTTTTGTATTTTGGTCACATTTGGGTTTGTTATTAGCCGTGCAGGATTTCAGCCAACACAGTTGTATATTCATATGTGTATGTATGTGTGTTTGTAATTCTAGTTCCTACTGCAGAGAGAACACACTGCGCCTCCGTTGCAGAGACTAACCCTTTAATGTTGTTTAGGAAATAATGGCTCCTTAATTTGAAAATCGTACAAAACTAGTGAATACGCTGTGCGCGGAAAATGCAGTTTTATCATGTTAAACCAGATGATGCGTGTAATAACAGCTGAGCTCTGAAGGATTAGACTTGCACGGTTTTTAGGCACTTACCTGAAACGTTCTGCTTCTGCAGGGGCAACCAATGATTTTCCCTGTTTTGCTTAAAAATATGCATGGTTCCAAAGCGTACATCTTCTGCCCTCAGGTCTCTACATGGGGAAATGGGAACAGGTATTTTATTTTCTCTCTTTTCTTGCTTTAGCATGTCGTATATATTTTCTTTTCCGTTCTCATCTCCCTATATTGTAGCTCTCATTTCCACCCCCACACTCACTTCTCACCCCCCTGTACACTGGTATTTTGTCTTCCCCCTGCGCATTGTTCTTCAGCTTTACAATCACATTCTCTTCCTGCCATCTTTATTTCTCCTTACACAGTCACAGGGAGGTTTTATGTCTTGCTTTTTAGTCTAATGAATCGTATGAGGTAAGTGTGAACGTACAGGAGATGCATGTAAGGTCGTGCTGGTTTACGGTTAGTTCGGTAATAGTGATGTAAATAATATTCCTTGTTTTAAACATGGCGACCACTTTTTTTGTATCCACAACCCTGCTACCATAGTCCATTTGCTAGTGTACTGAGCTGATTGTTTTGTAGCAGCTGCCCTTGCATCCCAACTGTTAGTTGAAGACGAATTTAGTTAACAGGTAGATGCATGAGCTATGCGACACTGGGACTTACTACTGTCATCTTTCTGTACGCGCGCGCGCGTGTGTGTGTGTGTGTGCGTGTGTGTATGTGTGGTGTGGTGTGTTCCATCTCACTTTCACTTTGAAAAGTTAAATTTGTTGTTACATATTTGTTCCCAAGGTTATGTTTCTGATAACTGAACTGTTTCGTGCTTTAATATTAGCTGCCCAACGGAACGTCTCAGTAGAGCTCGAGGTAACTTGCTGACGGTTACAGCTTTGTGTTTGTACGGACAGTGAGAAAGCAGCCTGAAGCGAGGCGGATGGTTTCCAGGTATCAGGGAATTAAACGCACCACGTGCAGTTAACGTCAAATGTTGCTAGTGGCCAGTGCTGGTGCCCAGATTGCGGATGAATTCAGTGATTCGGTGATGCTGTCAGGAGGCCCAGTGGTGCTGCGCCGGTGCAGTCAACAGTTCAGTACCCAGTGTGTGTGTGTGTGTGTGTGTGTGTGTGTGTGTGTGTGTGTGTGTGTGTGTGTGTGTGTGTGTGTGTGTGTGTGTGTGTGCGCGCGCGCGTAGCAGCTCTCAAACCAAAAAGCACCTAACCAACCTCCGTGTGACTGCTGCTTCCGTCGAACTGAACGTCACTTAACTGTCATCACGATACATTAAATTATTCATCAAGGCCAGGCGTTTGAAACGTCCAGAAATGTGTGATTTTTTTCCATGGCACAAGAGCCCTTAGTCGGCCAGGGCCTCCTCATTATCGAGGCTTCACTTTACACTCAGACACACCACACTCGGCAGGACTCCTCTGGCCTAGTGATAAGCCAGAAGGAGAGACCTCCACCTGACAACACACAACATTCACAAGAGACATATCCGTGCCGCCGGCGGGATTCGAACCCGCAATCCCAGCAAGCGAACGGCCACAGACCCGCGCCTTAGACCATGCGGCTACTGGGATCGGCGAGAAGTGTGTGATATCTTTAGTAACTGCTGAATCCAATCATTATTCTGTGTGTTATTGTTATTCTCCCGTCTACTGCTTGTTCTTCCACGTGCTATGGTCGCTCTAGATTTTCTGACCAAAATTTCATATGCATTTTTCGTCTGTCCCACGCTTGTTATGTCAGCACATTCAAGAGCACGTATTCCAGTCATTCTTTGGTTAATGTTTTATATGACCAGGCTGATTACTTCCATGCATATATTTAACCTTTTAAAGCCTAGCGGTAACTTCACGTACCACCAGTTTTAACATTCAACAATTCTACATGGTGCCCACATTGCATTTATGCGTTTTGTACGGATGTCAGAACAAACAGCAACTTTTGTCTGATACAGCATTAAATGACTGGTTTTTATAACCGAAGTGGAGAGTGTTTACAGGGCGGTACGCAATGAATCCTTATATAAAACAGACGCGCTTCATCTTTAAAGGGTTAATCTGTGACTAAGAGTTCAATTTGGCCAACATTAGCATGTCTTTATTATATTAGTTACACCCATATCGGAGGGGTTGCGTTCTGTGGGAGAGCAGTAATTGTGTCGCGCGGGAAGAATGGATTATCCAAGTAATGTTAGTGAATATGGGCCTAACCGCAGTTCTGTGTCAACGGTTTACAGATAAATTCGGCAATACATTAATAAGTAATTTAAAATTATAAGTTCGTATATCTACCGTATGGGATTTGAAGTTCTCAGAACGATGCTGATGAAGATTCGAGTCTTCTGGGATATGACCCTGTGTCGGTAGTTAGGTAGTTACCGTCTGTTCTTAGGAACTTGCTCCCGTCTTGAGGGCCAAAGAAGACTTCCTGGACTGTACCAGTCGTCACGGCATTGTATCCCAAGAACTTGAATATCAGTGTTTCTCGTAGATGTTATTTGTCCGATTCACATACATTATACATTACGTTCAGGTTATTATTGTGACTGTTTAAATTTAACTTCCAGCCTACGGGCCTATACCTGTACATTTTAAAATTTCGTATTTTTAGTTCGCTGAATGTAGAACTTCCCTTGTCCGAAATGGATCGTATGTAACTCTAAACCTTGAAAAGTGTTACGAGTAGTGTAACAGAGAAGAGGTTTAAAATACTTCTGGGTACACCTAAAGACACACTGTTTAGAGAAGGCATATGTTTTTTTCCTGCTCACAACTTGCTTTACCCCAGCTTTATCTGAGAATAAGAGGAAGCTGGAAATAGGAAGGAATAAAAGAGGCGCATAAAGGGGACAGAGGTAGTAGGACATCTCTTTCACCCTCCTTCCATCTTTTGTAACGGAAAATCGATTTTAATTTACAATTCCTTTTCCAGCTTTGTGTCAACTGTAATCTACTCCGAGACTCCCCTCCCTCTCTCACCCTCCACACGATTCTCTTTTCCATCTTTATCTCGTTCCTCAGAAGCACGTCTATAATGCCTTTCTTCTAGTTACTGAACTAATTTGGAAAGAAAACCAAATTTAATAATTTTCCCTCTTTTGTTGAAAGCCGAGGAACTTGATCTTATTCATCTGCAATCTTGTCCAAAATGAATGCCATCAGCTTCTTGAGTCTTCTTTTTAAATTAACAAATATTCATACTGTTTCATTTCGCATTTTTAATACAACACGAGATGGGCTCGTAACGTAATGTACAAGCATTGATTTGTGAGTTCATAACTGCATCAGTCTTGTCCAAATGTAGACCAGCTTTAGTGTTTGTAATGTAATAAACCTTTCGCGTCTTCTGTATCTGTGTGTGATTTTATTTCGTGCATACATGATATCGTTATTATTAACGCTAAATGGAGTTCCGACTGGGAGACTTTAGGATCTAAAATGCTGTTTCATTATCGGCTTATGCATGCTTGACAGTAAGTTTTTCGACGCTTAATTTCATCATATTTCTTAAAGTTTTAAGAGTGATGGGAGACTAAGAATTGTGTCTTCCAAGAAACTGGGTTTGCATGAGTGAGAAAGACATGTAACGTGACTTAATTCTGCAAGTGTGTGCACAAAGCATATAATTTGTCTAGGGATGTAGATGTGGTGGAAGTCTATTGAGGCTGACAGATGTAAATACATACAATAGACGTAGAATGCAACGTTTCTGTGCAGGACACACAGAAACAAATGCAGTGAAGCATTAATTTCGTATCAGATTTATCTTCTTGTCTGTTGAAGTTTCTGTTTACTCAACACATTAAGTGCTATGTCTAAACTGTGTACTTTATATTCGGAAATGATTGATGTAGCTGATAAGACCTTTTTCAAAGTAAGCACAGTATAAACTCAAATGTGGTCAAACGATGCATTAATGAACTTCTTAAAAGTAGACCTCGATTCACCAAATTCTCTGACTTCAAGCTGTCATTGGCACCATTTCCACCTTCCGCACAAGCAGCACATGCTGCATGTTGGCGGTGTCTTGGCATGTGGTCAGCTCTTGTGGTTGATGGACGGTAAGAAACGACAGTCTCGCGAATATATCAGGAGTTATTTATGTTTTGTAGACTTCACGCCGTCAGTATGATGTAGCTTATTTTTTTAAAAGAATTTCGATAGGCTTCAGCGAGCTAGGCATAGACGGGAGAATGCTATTATGGTGGGTGTTGTCAGGTGTCGAAGAGTGTGGCCACCTGGATACCAGCGGCGACAGGAACGGTTTGGCTGGCGTCCTGTTTCCTACTCGGCGGTCGGGGTTGGGCATGAAGAAGTCTTGCAGTCTCATTCGGTCGCCTGTGACATAGTGAAAATGGCGAATGTCATCCAAAGATTGTGATCAACATCATTAGAAAGCCGTAACAAACTGATCTTTATCATGTTACGTTCTCCCGTATTATATTATCTTACCTGGCGTACATGTGTTTTGGAAAAGGAGAAGGCGCACAATAGCAGCCAAGAGCTAATCTTGCGCCACTATAAGAGGCAAGAGCTGCAGCAAGTCGTCAGCAGTTACTGATATATGTGTCTGGCGACCGATTTGTCTGGCTACTAGGTCTTCACAAACATTTCGACCCTTGGATCTGGGAGGCATGGGGTGGGGACTGGGTATGTTTGGCTTAGGATAGTGAGCAGTGACGGGCGCTTGTAAACAAAATAACAATCGTCAGCTTCATAAAACGCGGGGATTTCTTTACTAGCTGAGTAAATTTTTGCGTCTCATGAAGAACTCTGCTGTATGACGTTGCAATTACGGTAAAGGTACAGTTATCCCTGCCAACGCCATGAAGGTATATAAGGGGCGTGGAGGTATAGCGCTACTCTTTCTTATCCTGGGCTGTAGAGTGAGGTGAGCGGTAAACTTCACGCGTCAGCTACTTTGTCCTTGAGAAGGAACCCGGTACGCATTGAATTGGAGACTGGGTGGGCCCCAGAGGTGATCTGGACTTTTGAAGAGAGAAAAATATCTTTTGCCTCTTATCGAGAATCGAACCCCAGACCTTCCGTAGGCTACCCCGGCTATGTTATCATTACGATAGGTCTCTCCAGTGCGCGGAGCCGGGGCAGCGTTGTCGGTGTATTGTCTAGGTTCCGAGCTGGACGTCCGAGGAATCGTGGCTCGATTCCCTACAGCAACAGTAGTCTTATGTGTCCCCCAGAGCGTTTCGACTTGTCAGGGGACCCACCCAGCACCCTGTTCAGTGGTCTATGGCTACGTGGGCTTTTTTCCCTTTGGATAAAGCAACCATGTCATCAAGCTGAGCGTGCACTCACCCCTGTCTGGTGCCGAGGTTAGGAATAAGGGGAGGTTTACATACACTGCGTCATATACGACATGCAGGCGTATAGGCTACGACCGTGCTCTAAGAACTACTGCAGTTTGTGCGCGAATGTGCCATCGTGTGCGTGACAAGAACGCCATCTCAAGTAGTGACAGCACAATCGGGTACAGAAATATGTACTTTAATAGCAAAGCGGAAGTCGGTAGATGCTCAACTCTACTTTGAGTCGAACTGATGTATGTAACTGATATATCTGATACGTAAAGTTGAACGTGGGTATAAGCAATTGCAACCTGCAACACATCCCCTGGTGTGCTGTGCCAAAACCCGGGGGGAGCAAGGCGTACAGTTTCTATCTCGAAGCAACCTGGTAAAATCTTGGAATGTCATCTTCGGTCTTTTTAGGTTTATTTTGAATTTTTTTCCCACCCTTTCTAGGCGAGTCCCGGGATCGTACCTTCGTGCAGGCCACAATCATTTCGTCCTTAATCCGTTCCGGTTTAACTTATGCGGCCTTCTCGTCTCATTTAACTCGAAATAGCCGCATGTGTTGGTACACCGTCATTAAATAAAAAATCCAATGGTCATATGCTTCAAGCCTAGAAAATAACTGTTGTTCCATAACATAATATTCTTTGTGTCCCAAGTCTGAACGAAATTATATTGGCAGTGTATGATTTGTTCACCCCTAGCGCGATATTTAAGCCCGTGCTGTGGTAGTACAGTTACAAGGAACTCACAAATCCATTCTTATTAAAATGTCAAGTTCCTCTTTTTTTCCTTTTTCCTTTCTTTTTTGTTAAAAAAGCTCACTTCGGAGGATAATTCAAATCGTGTCTTCTCAATACTCAATTAAAACTAAACTTCATATCCTTTTCATATTTTGCCCAATTAGATTGTGCTAGACGCAAAGAGATGTAAGTCTTTACAAAATTAACTCAAACATCATTAGAAATACGGACGATGTCGACTACGTCGAATCAAATTTTATTCACTGAATTCATTAGCTATACAACATTAGTTCTGACTAAAGGAGTTGTGTATATAGAGCATGTCAGCTCTACTACATCTTAAAATCATTAACTTCAGATCTACAAGAAGTAGTTTGTAAATTTTATATTATTGGGAGGAAGAAAGGCAAGAGAAGCAGGTTTAAATCGATATAATTTGCTGTTTAACCGTCTACAGCATAAATTATATCTAAAGTAATATTAAAAAATCCAGTTACTACCTCAGTGAAAACTGCATCTCCTCTGCAAAGACGGATCGGTTCGTTCTGTGCAGGGCAGTGATGGCTTTCCAATCGTATGAAGCACATAAATACACTCTGTGGGCAAAGTACAAGTGCAGAGTTTACAACGTTACTGCGGGTGGTACATACTGTTACCACTGTGCGCTAGAAAGTTAAAAACTTATTTGCAAGATTATTATACTTTTGCTCCATGTTGTGCCTTCCAATAGACGCTGTAGCCTCTGTCTGGGTCAGTCCTCGCAGCGGCGTTGTATGCGTAATTACAGCACAACTACTGTATGTTTCGGTCAGTCCACACAGCGGCGTTATATGCATAACTACCGCATAACTTTGTTTCTGTAGCTACGATTTTGGGCCCTATCGTGGCGTTATCAGGGTAACATATTCTCTTTGTCATACAAATCAGTTACAGTACCACATATAAAAACGCGTATCTTTGGTCAATATTATGTTAAGACAAACTTGTCGTAAGCTAAAATATGCAATATATCTGGCTGAACTGAAAGCGTCAGATGTTATTTATTTTCGACTTTCAGTGTTATTCAAAAACTGTAATTTCTAGGTTGTTATGGTTAACGTTTTCATTATTCAGTATGTCAGTTTCCGTATGTCTCAGTACGTGTGCTTGTATTTCTACCTATTGCGTCTATTTGAGTGACAATGAATTGCTCCTGATCTGCAGGGTCTGTCGTCCGGTACCTTGTTTCATAAAACGTACAGTTTTGCAGTCTCTGTCACTCATTGATCTGCAGTTCATAAAAGGTTGATATGTACTTAAAAGTCATACTTCGTGTTTTGAAATAATACAGAACGCTCTCGTAACGGGACAACACAGTACAGTAAGTAGCCTGTCTTATTGTGAAAGACGCAGGTCATTGTCCGGATTGTTCCTGTTCAGAAACAGATAAAAAATGCCGCTGTCATTTCTTGTGTTCTCCATATGTGTATTCTTCAGCACAGTTTTTCGTCTAGGTTTCTGTATGCCTTCCACAGAAGTCATAAATGCTGAATGTATCAGTACGCTGTACTACTGTGCTATAACGTATCTGTCACATAGTGAGGTGCGTTTTATTGAGTTTCTGGCATAAGGTTCATCGTTTGCTAAAGTGCACATAACATAAATTGTCTTTTCTTGATAAGTACACATAAAACTTTAAACTTCGTGTTATTTTAATGTCTGGAATCCCGTTGTTAGGAGTGTTTGAACGATTGCGAAAATCGTCTGATAGCTTCGTCCTGTCCGTCTGTCCGCTTGGAGCAACTCGGCTCCTTACTGGACGGATTTTCATGAATTTTCATATTTGTGTATTTTTCGAATTTTTATCGAGAAAATTCAAATTTTATTAAAATCTGACAAGAATAACGGGCACTTTACATGAATACCTATGTACATTGATTATAATATCTCGCTCAACTATTCTTATAACGAGAAATGTTTTAGAAGAAAATTTGTAGAGAGGATCACAACACACATTTTAGGTTCAATAACTTTTTTCTGAAAATCGTGCCGCTTTTGAGATAATGTGCAAAAATTTGGTAGAGTCAGCGAGACCACATGACAATATAATAAGGCACTACGCGTTGCATTCTAGGTAACTAAGGCTACAGACGCACACTCAGAGTATGTAGTACTTGTAGCTTTTCCTCGACAACATTGGTTATGCGAACGCGCCTGAGGCTTACGTTCATACGTACATTGCCTGTCCGGTTTTAGTGATAATAAGCAGTACTTTCACACTGTCAACACAGCTTTATTATTCTTATTAACAATAATAATAAATCATCATACTATGATGTGATTAATTCTTATTATTTGTAATAAAGCTGTGTTGACAGTGTGAATTTGATGTTATTTAACCCTTTAAAGACGAAGCGTGTCTGTTTTATATAAGGACTCAGTGCGTACCGCGCTGTAAACACTGTCCACTTCGGTTATAAAAACCAATCTCGTAATGTTTTATAAGGCAAAAGTTGCTGCTTGTTCTGAGATCCGTACAAAACACATAAACGCAATGTGGGCACCACGTAGAATTTTTTAATGTTACACTTAGTGGTACGTAAAGTTACCGTTAGGCTTTAAAAGGTTAATTTTCAAATTAATTTTGAAATTTTAATTTTGATGTTATTTAATTTTGAAACTTTTTTAAAACGTGGTTTTGACTGGTTGAGTTTACAGTAAGCTACGGTTAATTTAGCCTTCCATTACAGCACTGATCAGATGTATTTGTCCGAGAATGGTGTCAGTTCCTATTTGAACAAGTTTTCTCATCATAATCTTCAATGAAATTCGTTTGCCGAAGGCGCTGCTTGCGTTAATATACTAAATGACGGACTGGCTTGAACTCGCTCCATTTCAGCTATTTATATGCTAATTGCTTCGTTCTGTAAATAATGACTTTTGTAACTGTTTTAAGGGGATGAAATGGATAAATTGAATCTATCGCGCTTTAGAGCTTTCCGAGAACTGTGAGAGTACGAATCTGATGTAGAGAATATGGCTAATTAATTACAGGCGAAACTTATATACACGCGTATAATGATGAGACGTGTCATAGGCCTGTGTCTCTGAACAGTGACGACACATGTGAAATGAGCAAGGCATTCTGTCGATGGTCGTCTAGAAGCTTGTCCAGTCTCTGCTAAATATGTCAATAGGACACAGCGGTCAATAACCTGTGGGCATCTGCACTGTTTGTTGGCTGAGGAAGGCGTAACGTCTGTGTAACTTTATGGCGTCCTGCCTTATGTAGTGATTATGTACAAGCACTTTCTCGCAAATGCCATTTCCCGCAAACAAAATGCTGAATGAACTGTCTCCACTGTGTGGCATCAGGCCCAGAAATGCCCCCTCAACCGATACCTCTTGGTTTTCATTTAGATGCCACTTTCAAAATTTTGTTTACAATTTAATAATTGATGTCGAAAAAGACAAAAGCTGTCCGATTGCATATTAGTGAAGGTTCCCTTTTGCCCCTCTACAAAAATATACATGACACTAGGCCAGTTCACAGCGCACGCACGCACAGACACACAAAAATCGATGCGGTATGGTCTGAGCTATTGACGGAGTCATTAAGTAGGCCATGATCTCAATATATGCGCCTGCGTGTATGCATACATGATACACACATAACAGTTCCAATGTGGTCTAATCAACGATAGCTGAACAGAAATTGCTTAGTAAAGTTACGGGATTGACAGTTAACGATAAGAATACGTCGCTGTTTCCAAGTACTGAGTCTGTAACCCCACAAATAGTGCAGCGCCTGGTTCAGTAAAGGGTCCTGTTGTCTGTAGGACTGAAATGTTACTCTTGTGTTCAGGTTATGACGTTTTCGGTGGCGCACATGCGCTGTTATTTCGAAGCAATTTCACATATTTTGATATTTGAAGAGCTTATTTTCAAAACACATACGGTACCCGTTTCCGACAACAATTGATTATGTTTACACAAGTTTGAAGGATAAATAGATGTACGAAGAGAAGCAGAAATTACCTGACCTACTGGTACGGGTCTAACCGGCGTTTTCATGCAGTAGTTGTACCCAACAGGCCCACTTGAGTTCCGCATAACTCAGTTCTTGCCGATGTGGACATACGTGTCTTTAAATGTGAGCTCCTTGTTTGGTCATTAGAATACTAAACAAGGAGCAGTTTATTTTACGTTATTCATACCGTGCGTGTTCTTACAATTAATACACCTACCAATTTATACACTTATTAAAATACATTCCAGAACAAGTATAAAAACGCTGCCTGTTTCGGCACCGGGGGCTCCATTATCAGGGAGTTATTCAGAATAAAGACGTACAAACCCAACACGTCAATCTAGGTATTATATTAACGTTATTGGAATTATTAAAATTTTAATATTTTAGTCATTCCACTCATTAAGTGCATAAGTTGGTTGACGTAATAAAAGAGAAGCTTATTAGTTACATGTGTAAAATGAAATTCAAGCACCACAAAGTAGCCTGTGTAGCTGGAGTGACTGCATTAAACCGCAGTCCGCCCGTAGCCGAAATGGTATCTTGTTTTGCGCCTTAGACTAAGCACCACATTATGAAGACAGATTGGATCGCGGAGACGAAACTGTCTCTGTTTTGAGCGTCAACTGTGGAGGTGGGCAAATGTTTAAATCCGCACTACCGTCTTGGAGAAACAAACTGGAACTAGGTGCTTCCAGAGCCATTCTGTCGGGAGCCATACCCGGCGGCCCGCTGTAGTCCATCACTTTACTGACCGAACTGACGTTTTTCAAATGGGTTGGAAGTCACGTCGCATAGTCTCATAAGATACATGTGAGGAGTGCACGTGACTCCCTTGTCCCAGATTTTGTTGTCGTCAAAAATGACTTATGTAAACAGCGTTCAATTTACATGAATGTTATTGTGTTCTCTCGTGTGGGACTTAAAAATGGAGAATCACAAGGTTGAGTCCTGGGGAAAACAAAACTGAATTTCCCTCGTATATCGGATGTCATATTTCTCTCGTTTCCGTTATGTCTTGGTGTCGCCTTCGTAACATGAAAGTAATGTAGTGTGAAATGAATATTGTCTATTATTCAGTAATACAAAAACGGATCTTAAGGAAATAGTAGGTAGTAGTCTGGTACCAGAAAGGAGCGACTTCGCTTTAACTGAATCTACTAATTATAATATTTCCTTCCTTTCCTCATTTTCACCTGAGGATAGAGACAGAGTCATCCTCCACAACGTAAAGGTAATCTGTACTCAGTTTCCAGGCAATATTCTTACATTACGATCCATGCAATTAGTTCTGCTTTCGTAATGCAGAGTGGCATAGCTTCGTAAAATGGATTCTGCATTAGCAAGGACCGTCACTTCCTTCTTCGGCGCAAGATGGTGTCGGTGGCTGACAGAATGCGCGATATTACACTTGTCTTGCATAATAAATCAATCTGCCGAAAGTAGCTACCTCATGTAATGGGGTACATGTGGTCTTTCTGATTACTGCGTTGCTGCTCACGTTGCCAGCCCTTTTGTATGGTCTATACTAAAAGTAGCGACAGTAGGACATAATGTGCTAATTGATCGCAATTTGTATTAAAAAGGGAAAGGAGCGGTATGATACGTTTTATGGGGAGAGCACTATTCAGTGGGGTTATACTTATGTGGAGTGTTAGTTTCGGTTATAGTTTGCATTAGCCGTTTGTGCCGCAACAGTTTGTGACTGAATGAGAAACGTCAGTCCTTCTGACACAAGAGGCTCACACCGAGCCACTAACACCCATATTTACTAACTTCCCACCCCAACAGTAAAGATACGTACGTGTATTTCTAAATTCGTGCTCCTCTAGACCGAATTGAGTTGTAAAAGGATGAATATATCTAAGCTACAGTTCCAGCAGGTGCTGCTTCCTAGCCGTCCGGTCTAACCGATTGTGTTAATGAGGGAGGCAGAAGTACGTGGCGGTGTGCATGTGGTTTGGTCATCACAGGGCAACATTAACAACAGAGACTGAGGTCTCCTTGGATATTACTGGTAAATTGTGCCAGACGTTTCGGAGGAGCGTAACTGTTCTACCGTTAACATCGTGCAGAGCTAGAAGTGATGAGAATCGCAAATCTCGCAACCAAAGTTTACGGTAGTTGTACCTTCATAGCTGGCAGCTTCGTTAACCAAAACTCCTTTTAGTTTCTTGTGCTACGTGATTATCTTCTGCATTCGTTTGCAGTTTTTTGATACGTCTTTCTAAGTGTCGGTAAGTCTCATTAATTCATTTGTATTCTCTTCCCCAAAATTATTATTTTGTTTATCTTGAGTGCCTTTCGTTTGGTGGTAGATCCTAGACTAGTGAATTTTCACACACACACACACACACACACACACACACACACACACACACATATTCACACAAACACACACACTCAATCATTCACACAAATGATGTGAAGGTACTTTACCACCACCACCATCACCACCACCACCAGCACCACCGCACCACCACCACAACCACCACCACCACCAACAACAACAACAAAAACAATAACACCTCTTCTTCCATCTCCACTCAAACTATCTCCCTCTGTAGTGTGTCTTATATTAAAGAGGGGTGATATGTCGGAGGTCAGATTAAAGAACTAGAGACAAGTACGAATGAGGGGAAAATTAAAATATTGAGAGAGCAATTTCAGCCTAGTGCTAATCCGCGTGTGTCGCGTATTAAATGAAGGGGGTCCGAGTAAGGACCGTAATTTCTTCGCCATTGTAGACCCCAGTGTGTGTACAGCTGTGTCATTACAATGGTGAGAATCGAGTTAATATCCACCTGCCTCTTACCAACGGCAAGAGTTATTTACCCTTCCATTCCCCCCTTCAGAAACCTTAGACATCTGGGGGAAAAAGTGCTTTCCCTTTGACGTTATGGTATGTAATTAATGCTTGCAGGGAAAGTAAAAAGTTGCTAATAAAGACGTCAGTGAAGTTTATGACAATTAAGAAAGCTTTTATTTCTGTATTTTTAGTTCCTTTCACCGGCATATGACATAACCATCTTTGAGTTGGAAGTAGAATGGCTGTCGTTGATTTTTATTAGCCAGTGAAACAGTTACACTAAGCAGAGTTTGAAATGAAGAGAAATTAAGTTTTGTTTTAATCTTGCATGTAAACCTAATTCAGAAGAACGAAGCAGTCTAATTCTCACCCTTAAATTATTTAAAGAATCAGTTTCTCGAAATTTTAAACCAAATTGCAATTTAAGAAAACCGAATTCCGAACATGCTTTCAATACAGAGTTTTGTACGACACAGTATGGTTTCGAATCTCTCAAACATTTATGCTTTTTCGATTTCGTTTGTGTTCATAAATTGTTTGAGAATCAGTGTGTTACGTTTCCCCAAGTTACGATCTGATACAACCTCCGATGTTCCCATTACTGTAGTGTCTACTTAATTTAGATTAACCAAACTTTTAGTGTATATCCCAGCCAGTACCAAGTTATGTCGATTTGCTTTCGCTAGCTTTAAAGATAAAACTCTCCTTCGCCATTGACTTACCTATTTGAAGCTATTTGAAATGTTTTATGAAATGAATGCCTGAAAGTTCCATTTTTTAATTAAAGCCGGTCCGCTTCGTTCACATAACTTGTGTAATAAAACCAGCGGTTCACATCTTGCCGTCAACATTCCTAAAATCAGTGTTTCGTACTTTGACACAGTATTAACTGCAGGTGAGCTAGTTGTCTGCCAAACTGGCTAAGTATCACCATTTTAACGCTCATACATTTTGTGTTTCAATAGCCAGTACCAATTATATGTTTCACCGAAATGGTTTAGATATGGTCCCCCGCACAGTGCTTCGAGACAGATTTGTACTGGTTATTTTAAGGTTTTGGGGGACTGTTAGGATAGAACCCAGGACCTATTTAATACTAGATTAGTACGCTAACCATTAGGACACTGGCGTCGTGTACGTCAGATATAGGCCGCGCCTCAGACAATGATCCGTCTTTGCCCTCTGTTATTGGTATCATGCCGACTGTTCTGTTAGTCCTGTCATCACTTCGTGGCGAGCGGAATCACAATATGTAGCACTCTGTGGGATTGTCTCTTGTGACTCTATCTTGTCATAGAATCACGTACTCCATTGTCAAACATTAAATTGATTTGTCCTTTAATATAAGGTGTTTCGCCTTTTGTAAGTCTGATGCCCCCCTCTGCCACCCCACGGTCTGTCTCTATGTCGTTTTGACCAAATACACTTATTTCCCCTTTCCTCTCTTATATTCTCCCGTCGTGTCTTGTGTTTTAACTTGCCTGTACTACAGTACATTACCTTGATCGAGGCGTGGGAATCGTGCTGCATCTAGGAATTGATCTTGACTTTCACCTCCGAGGTTATGCTTCTGCCTTGCTTACCTGTAATCATGTTCAATTGTAATCATGTTTGTCGTGTTTGGTTCACTGCACACTGTATGTAATAATAGCCGACGTACACACAAGTGGGTACTATGGAATACGTGTAATATTAGGTCCTTTTTAATTCGGGATCTTCGTGGATACCTTGAGTCACACGTGCAGAGCTTGCTGCTGCTGCTGCTGCTGCAATAGACGCCACATCGCATGAGCCTCTCGCCGAACGGGCGTACTGCTGTAAGGTCTGGAGTGTGTTGTGAAGTTGCTTAGAGTTTCGTGTCGAGATGATAATTAAGTGCATTACAGTGCTCTAAATTTACAAATTGTAATACTAGGATACCACGCGTGCCTCTCAGAGCGCTCGATGTGTATACGGTTATGTCCCGTCACAGAATTATAAAGTAACAAATTAAGATTAAATTCGGGAAGAAATTAAGACGAAATCGTAGTCGGGAAGTGCTTGTTAGTGTTTAGTTCGGATTTCTTTTTCTTTTGTTTCTATACGATGTTATAAATTTTGCGTGTCGTTTTGTATGGGTGTGAAACTTGGTCTCCTACCTTAAGAGAAGACTCTGAATTGAGGGTGTTTGAGAAGCGAGTGTTCAGGCGAACATTAGGTCCTGACAGGGGGAAAGTCAAAGTGGGCTGAAGAAAGTTGCATAATTACGCGCTTAGTAATTTGTTACGCATGATCAAATCACGGAGGATCAGTTGGACGGACCATGTAGCACGCACCAAAGAGATGGGAAATATCTGCGCAATTTTGGATGGAAAGCCTGAAGAGAATATTTGGACGACTTCGGGGTAACTGTGAGGATTATATTAAAATGATCGCCAGAGAAGCAGGTTGAGGAGATGTGGACTAGGTTCGTTTGGCGCAGGAAAGAGACCGCTGTCGGAATCTTAAAAAGGCGGAAATGAAGTCGTGGGTTGCATAAAAAGTGAGTAAGTTGTTGGCTAGTTGAGCGACTGTTCGTTTCTCCAGAGACACTGCATTGAATTCTTGTTACTTATTCTTGAGGTCAGTTTCTTCATTGTATGCCGACAATGCATTCCCTTCTCTCGCCGCCAGTTGATCGGGACAACAGTCAGTGGGCTGCAGCGAATAGGATACGCCCTGGACGACCGAGGAACAGGGGCTGGATTACTGATAGTGGTAACTGATTTGTGTCTTTTCCAAATGGTCCAGACCGGCTCTGGGGCCCACCCAACCCCTTGTCCCGTGGATATGCGGGATCTCTGTGCCCATGGGTAACGCGGCCGAGGTGAGTTGCGTGTATGCGCAATACCCGTATGTCATCATGGCATAGTGTCCAGTTCAGCACAGGGACAACTTCACCTTTACTGGAAGTTGACCCGGAATACAATACCTACACGTGGGGTCGACGAGCTGAGGTTTTTACGGCCACGTGTGTTTTCGATATCATCTTCTAGGTTGTGACACAGTATAATTTTATCGGCGGATACCAACGTTTCGGAGGAACAAAGTGACTGCAAAGTCTACACGGTGTACAGATTTGTTCATTGAGTGGCTGTGTGTTTTACGGGTCTGACATTTAATTATATACATAAAGGGCTGCGGAGTGACTGACAAAAAGGCTACACGGCGTCATGAGCCGGACGACCGTTATCTGTACATGACATTGATGCTTAAGAATTGTCTACACCTATTAACCGTCGAAACCACGGTGGCTACTGTATGTGTCACGCCTTGTAACATTAACCTTTCAAAGCCTAGCGGTAACTTTACGTACCACCAAGTTTAACATCAAAAAATTCTACGTGGTGCCCACATTGCGTTTATGTGTTTTGTACGGATCTCAGAACAAACAGCAACTTTTGCCTTACAAAACATTAAGAGACTGGTTTTTATAACCGAAGTGGAGAGTGTTTACAGCGAGGTACGCACTGAGTCCTTATATAAAACAGATACGCTTCGTCTTTAAAGGGTTAAATAGCTCTGTACAGTGTCTGTGTTCTGCTATGCTTCTCAGAAGAGCCACCTGTCTACAAACAGCATTAATTGATTGGATGTATAATGGAGATTGTGTGTACTGTAAGCTAGGAACTTGACACTTAACAGTATATATTGCTTAAGGTGTGTATGCATATGACTGTACGTTGCGTGTAGCCATTTACTGTTTTTGGATCTGAGGACTGGTTTGCTGACTACTGTGCTGACGTAGTGTAGGGTAGGAAACTACTGCAGCTCCACGTTTCGTAAAGGAACGTAGCTTCAAACGTCATCGACGGAGCAGTTTGATGTAGCGATAACTTACTAGATTTACATTTTCACGATGCCTGGTTCGAATTATGGTCAGGACACTGTGGTTTTGTATGGGTTTTTCGCTGTCTATCAAGCCAAATGCCGGGATAGTATCTGTGTTATGCTACGGCCACTTTATTCGAAATATTTTCCAATTGGTTGCTGAGGTGTCGTATCGTTTGAGTCTGTATCGTCTGAGGTACTGTTGGCACCGTGAGATGGACCGCAAGAAGACTGATAAATTTTCAGTTTCAACATTTTGGTGTATGCCGAACTGTATGTATTCTGGCGGCCTCACGCAGTACCTGAGAGGTGTCCCTTCTCTTTTATTCAATTTGTTGCCTGAGAAAGACTTCACAGCATTCACTTAGTGTCTTACTGACAGTAAGTGATGGGTGTGAAATCCTGTTTTGAGAAAAGCGTGAGTTACAGAGGTGATTGGTCTAAGAAGTGTGGCTGTGTCCAGAGATCAACGGGTAAATTCGTACATCACGAGTGGGACATTAGCTTCGCTTTCCAGTGCTAAGTTATTGCCATCAGGCCCCTTGGTTTTGCCGCCAAGTAAATTCTCTTTAAAAATGTAGATTTAATTCCCTGTCTCTAAGATAAAATAACTTCTTTGTTGACTAGAAATATAGCTGTTGTGGTATAAGTTATAGACTCCCACTAGTTGGAAGAGCAAATTATTGTTCGTAATTATTGCTGTTTCTTATATTTTATGCAATTTTTTGCGTTACGTTTTATAATTTATCTTTGTGAAGAATAAGAGATGAAGTTGGTGGGGTGTGTAGCAAGTTTTGGGGACGTAGTAAGTACTCTACAAATTT
The DNA here is from genome assembly GCA_013340265.1 of Coptotermes formosanus. Classification (NCBI taxonomy): domain Eukaryota; kingdom Metazoa; phylum Arthropoda; class Insecta; order Blattodea; family Rhinotermitidae; genus Coptotermes; species Coptotermes formosanus. The sequence continues at coordinate 399,719 of BLKM01002654.1, read as the reverse complement.
TGTCCGAGATATCTGAAACGAAGAGGTCACGTGAAACGCTTGGATGCGGGGTCACATTAAGCTGGATTTAGAATACTGTGCGATGGCGTAATTCGGATACTTTCATTTAGATCGGCACGTGACATGACAGCAGGCTGTTTGAATATTGTAATTAAGCGTCGGTTTCGGTAAAGGGCAGAGGATTTGTTGAACAGTTGACCGAGTGTTGGCTTCTCAAGACGGACTATGTTTAGCGTATAAAAAGAAACATTCGTTTCGTGTGTGCACCGTAGCTCTTGTCTTAGCTGGTAGGTTACTGATCAGCTTCATAAAATCACTGCAAAAGTGAGTTTTCTTTACACCAGAAAGGGAACTTATTTCGGCCGAATGTAATTAGGCCAGTAGGTTTTATTATTATTATTTAAGCTCATTCCAATGTCCAGATTTCTTTCTTTTCAAGAGATATGTTTACACGTACATACGTTTGCTTCCTTCGGAATTCTGTTCTTCCAAGCTGATCCTTTATATGTATCTTGCTGTATTACTGCTGCTGCTGCTGTTATAGCGTGCTCGTGCCGAAGAGTCTACACTGAATAATGCGACATTTGACGTTCTGAAGCAGTGCCATTGAGGACTGGAGTCTTCTGGCATGTGACGATACGTCACTGGGTAAGTGGTTCCTGGCGTTTCCAAAGAGCGTAGTGCCTCCATCGTCTGCATCAAGCGGTCCAAGGCTCTTAGACTACTGAATCCTGTATATTAAGGTACTATATTCCTTCGAAACGTCGGGGAAGCACTCAACCAAAAACACGCTGTCATATCCTAGAAGAGTTTTGTCCGCCTGCATTGAAGGGTTTGTTTGTTTCCTGTATGCCAGCAGCGGCAGTAGTCTGGACTTCCGACGGCCGATTGATATTTTTAAACAATCATTCTGGAAGCCTGTGAAATTTGCAGACATATTACGTTTCAAGCACTGCTGCCCATTGTATGTTATTGAAAATGCCTTCTTTTAAGCTCATAGACTTAGAACACCTGTAATAGATCTTCGGCCCTACATCTGCTGCTGACAGTGTTACTGGTACTGTTGTCTTGCTAATTTAAGAATTTCATCGCTGCCGTTTAATGCTGTCATCTTCCGCCTCTGATTATTGCTAACATAGATTGGTTTTGCATTTGGTTTCCATGGACGCGAACGGCGTGGCGGCAGACATGCTGACAAATAAATAATGACCTCCTGAGACCAATTATATCCTCACCATTTCAGTTGCAAGTGTAAGGAGTTCCAAGTTAGCAGCACTTCTTGCTTAAAGAGTTTTGAAGGCTCATGTTGTCCATGTATTGAGCATTTTTCTCTGCTGATGAATTTCCTTTGTGTAATCTGACTGTTATAGCGGAAGATGTTTTCTGGGCTTCCTTGTGTGATTCAGGGCGTTGTGCTGTCCTGCGCCCTGCTGGCGGCCCTCACAAAAGGGCTCAGCTGATGTGGAAAGTGCTTTTACGTTGACCGGCTGAGCTTCCTCTTGCTGGATAGTCTTTTGACCGGTACGACAGAAAGATCTCTTTTTCTCCCTGTGTTTTGTACACCGTTCCGAGTGAAATGTGATTATCTACTGACCACTGACTCAGAAATGGCTGACACGTAATTCCTCTGTAACTTGTATTCATTTGTGAAATTCACAAGAGGGGAGTAAAAAAGCTTCGTTAGGGTTTTATTGGTAACCACATAAGCTGCACCGATTTTATTGATTTATGTGCTGAAGGGATGAACCTCTGTATGAAACGTTAACAAAGGGCGTTGACTTCTCCTGACGGAGGGGGTATCACGGAATATGCATGTTCCTGGGTCGGGATGATTTACACTGTTTTGCAAACTCATGCTGACGAGGCAAACTTCGCTATTATTTTAACTTTGCTATTCAAATAATTTCTTGCATGTTCACACCTGAGCCTTATATCAGAAGTAAATTTGTTCCTGTACGCGCCACGACGGCATATGGGGGAGTGGAGGTGTAACCGCACTCATTCTTAACCTCAGTACTGGAAGGAGGTAAGTGGTTGTATTAATTTTTTAAATTTTTGCTCCAAAAGAATTAAGTAAAATATTCTATTTTGTTTTTCGTCTAAATAATTTTATGGCTTTTTCGAATGATGGGTATTTTAATTGATTTTATGCCCTGTGTTTGGAAGGAGGTCGTTTGCAAAATGTTGTATGTAAATGTGATTTATCTACTTCAGATTTGCACCTTGATGTTTGTCGTACGGAATCAGCTGTCATGAGTCCTAGTAGGAAGAAGTTGCTTTCTTCATTTATGTAAATTGTATTGAAGAATTACTAACATACGTGTAAGAACCCAAACTTTAAGAGGGTTGTAGTTGTGATACGATGCTTCAGGAATCTTGTGTTCGGTTTTCTAAATTTATGGGTATGAGAAGACTGGAGTTGTGAGTGGATGACTCAGGAATCCTGTTTTGTTTGATGAACTTACATTTGAGAGTGTTAGACTCAAGATTCGGTATCTCAAGGATCCAGTGTCTTGTTTGTCAAACTGGTAGTTTTGAAGGCTGAAAGTCGGTTAAGTGTTTCATAAATCATTTGTTCTTTTATAAACTTAGAATCGAATAGGGTCACAGTGGAGATTAAGGTGTGTACAGCATGAAATCTTATAATGTGCTTTACTAACTCGTTACATCGCCGTTTTTGTTTAATGTGGGCACGTTTTGTACTACAGCCCGTTTCGGACTTGTTAAGTTGATTCATTTCTCATTTGCTATAGGTAGAATTGCTCGTACAGTCGACAAAACGCTGTAGTTCTATGCGTATTTATTTTATGTGTACTCTAAAGTAGCTTTCTGTTATCTGGAGCCACTTTTTTTATCTTGACGCTATTGTTTGGAGCTGCGTGACTTATCTGAGTGGCTTCATGTCATCTGCAGCTCTTTCGTAGTACTTGAGTGGCCTGTTATGTGGAGCTTCTTGATTCGTTTGAGTGGTTTCGTATTATCTGGAGCTGCTTCGCTTTAGTTGAGTGGCCTGTTATCTGCAGCTGCTTGATTTATCTGAGTGGCTTCATATTCTCTGGAGCTGTTTCGTATTATCGGAGCGTTTGCCTGTTACCTGGGACTGCTTCATCGTATCTGAGTGGCTTTGTGTTATTTGGAGCTGTTTAGTGCTATGTGAGTGGCATTCTATTCATTATCCTTGGTCCCCATTATAAGGTCTGCATACAGTTGCTGCGGGCAGTGTGTCTGCCGGTGCAACATGGTCTTTCATTCCCCATGTTTGTAGTACAGTATTTTTTAAAGGCGCTGTCTCTCAGTTCCGCATCGCCTTCCGTTTGGGCAGCATCCGTATCAGCAGCGGTATTTCTTCTCACATTTGTTTTCGCATTAAGCCGCTGTTTCATCACTGGTCTTCTCAGCTGCCTGCCTGTCTGAATTTCTAATTCCAGATTAATGTCGTTCCGCCCGTTTCATGTACCGTTCTTGATATGTTTGAAAACAACTTCACGAATTCCAGGTACCATGCATATGGAATGATGGTGTATATTCTGCTTTGTGACGTCAGTCTTCGTCAGTGTGGGATATCTGAGTGCTCAGTGATTCCATAATACTGTCTGCCGATTCAGTGTTCACTAACTGGACATATGACGTTTTCGTGGCGGTGGCTGCGAATAACACTGTTGTCTGGGATGTGCCATCGTGTTGTCTGGTTGAAATATACCAACATTTTGGAAGAACCTGCTGCACTTCTTTTCAGGATTGGATGGAAACGGCAGGTCTCCGAAACACTGATGATTTTTTAGCAGTTTACACATCGTCACATCCCAGCCAATAGTCTGTTCCTTTATTTGAAGTTGACAGGCTGTAAATACGACGACAATATAACAGGAAAACTACAAACGCTGTATGACGCTTGTGGTGCAGTTAATAGAATACTTAGAAATATAATGAGAAAGGATACAGAATTGAAATTTTATAAAGTTATGGCCACTCCTGCGCTGGTATACTAATTCAAAAGGCCGGTCAAAATACAAGAGATGAAAGAAAAATACGGTATGTGGAAATGATTTGGGGGGGGGGGGGGGGAGTGAAAGGTTATACCAAAATGGGGAAGTGACGAAACGAGGACATCAGAAATGAGCTACGAATATGCTCCCTAACGGAGTGCATGAGTTGACGGAAATGATTTTGGCTTGTAGAGCGAGTGGATAAAGACAGACTTCTCAGAAAAGGCAGTAGCATAGAGCAGTACTTCCCAGATGGTGTTTCGTGGAACTCCTAACCCTAACCTAACTCAACATAAACATAGCCTTTCGCGAAGTGGAAATAAGGGTCCATGAAGAAACATCTAGTGGAGTATTAAAACGATAATTCAAATAATATTGCTATAAACTTCACTTAAAATAATTTTTATTTTTATTTGACAATGATTCGTTCGTTCAGGTATTTTGGAGTCTTTGCGTTTATAGAGTAAATGCGTTAACCATATATGAGTTTTCTTTTGTGGGACTACGCATTAGTTTTAAGGCTCGTTTTTCGTGTAAATTAGATGCGACTTTCGTGTCCGAATATATGCAGTTTAATAATATGTTGATATTTGCTTGTTTAATATTCATTCGTTGTTGTCATTATTGTCGTTATTTTTAGCTTCAAGTGTGCGAATATTCTTACAAGTTCAGAAAAAGAATTCAGAGTTCCAGAGGGTCTAGTGGCTGAATTCAGTACAGGAGAACTGACATGCTAACCAAAAAGAAATGGAAGTGCAGGAAGCCCGAGAAAAACGTAGAGTAATCTTTGCAACCGCAACAGACATATTGCTTGTGCCGTGACATGAAGAGGGGGGGAGGAGGAGGAGGAGGAGGAGGAAGAAGAAGAAGAAGAAGAAGAAGAAGAAGAAGAAGAAGAAATTAACTGACTGAATGGAGAAGTGTCCTGCGTCACAAGCTGATAGTCGCCCAACTGGTCAAGAAATTTCCAGCGTTGTGAGACCCGAATGTTCGTTGCCGTGCTCACAGAAGTCGGCCCCTGGCCTCTGTACTGAGCTAGTTTAATCTAATCCACACTTCAGAATAGTATGAGATAAATTTTAGTATTACCGTGCTATCTGTTTCTGTATCTACATCTCCGAAATGGTCTGCTGCTTTCAGGTTTCATTTAAATTGTTATAAAATTAATTTTCGTTTAACGAATGGCATTCAGGGAATCCTTTTTCCATAACGCGGGTCGGTGTAACAGAATTCTGTCTCATGGGCCTCATAGCGACGGTCATTGTAGTATCTGTAGACACGGTAGGAAACAATACATCTTTAGTTGCCGTTTAGTTTCGTTATCTAAGCAGCTGCTTGATTGTGTGTGTGTGTGTGTGTGTGTGTGTGTGTGTGTGTGTGTGTGTGTACGCATGGGCACCGTTATGTAGAAGAATGTAATTCCTTACGTGAGTCTGGGCAGCGATTGAGGCATGATACTGGTCTCACTCCTGCTGTGGCGTAAAATAAGCAAGATGCCAGTTAACGGGTTGTCAGAGGAAACGGTAAATAAATGTTGACGGATATGTTCTTCGACATAGGGAAAAGAATGGAATCTGGCCTGGAGAGTATGCATGGCTGACAGAGCTTATCTGCTCCGATGTTCGTCGCCGGTGTGAGACCGTTACTGGGGAAGTGGGAGCGACGACGGTGTTCCTGTCAGACTGTGTTTCGTAAGGTGGACATTAAGTGTATTTTGTTCCCATGGCACGACAGCCTCTAGTGGGCCAGGGCCTCATTATCGAGGCTTCATGATCACACTCGGACACACCACACTCGGTAGGACTCCTCTGGATTGGTGTTCAGCCCGACGCAGACACCTCTACCTGAGGACATACAACACTCACGAGAGACAGACACGTTCCTGGCGGGATTCGAACCCATAATCCCAGCAAGCGAACAGCCGAAGACCCACGCCTTAGACGGCGCGGACGCTGGGGTCGGCCATTAAGTTCACTGGCCTGTCTCTTTTTTAAAGCTCAGTAGTAACTTCCATGTGCCGCCGAATTGACGTTAAAAAGTTCCGCCTTCTATTCGTACGGTGTATTTATAGATTTCTTACAACTATTGAAATGAATAACGAGAATTCCTGTACCGGTTGGTCTTTAAAATGGAGACAAAGTTAGGTGGGGTAATGCCTTCGTAATTAACTTCGTGAAGAAGAGCCTTTCTTGAGAAGCTGATATTTCCTTTGTTACTCAAGAAATTTCTCGCATTTATGGAATCCGTTGGTTCATTACCTTACTCACAAGAGCGTGGCAGTTGTCCCTATCCTGCGCGAGATCAGGCCAATCCACCCCCTCCCGCCTTATTATTTCTTGAAGATCCATTTTATTATTATCCTTCCATCTACGCCTACAGCTTCCAAGTCGTCCCTTTTCCTCAGGTTTCTCCACTAAAACCTGTTTGCACCTCTCTTCTCCCCCTTAGGTGCCACGTACTCAATTCCTACATGAAAGGGAAAATATTAGTCATTTGAAATCACTGTGTTGTTGTTATATTTGTACCGCCATCTGAAACCTTTCGCCGATTTTCACAAAATCTGGTATTAAAGATATGTGCTCGGGGACACCCAAACGTCGTACTGGACGATCAGTTTTTGCAGTTACGCGTTAAGTCATTGCAAAGTACTACAGGTTCGTGGCGTGACGTGGTTAAGTTATTATGTTTTTTGTAGTGCATTTCGTTTAAATATTCACCATATAGTAAAAACACATTTAGTGTTGGAGTTTTAGATTTTTTATATCCACATTTTATGTCGCATTCAACTTCTGCTGTATATTGGTGTTAATTCAGCGAGTGGTGACATGAATATCGTATGTCAAAACACAGAAACTCTGTTACGCGCTAGACCCCCACACGTGCAGAAAATGTAGTAAGAGCATATCTCTTTATCAGAATGCAGAACAAAATCATAGTGCCGTCAACTGACAAGCAGATCGAAAGTGCGTCTTATCCTTTTCATGCCTAGCGGTAACTTTACGTACCACCAGGTTTAACATTAAAAAATTGTACGTGGTGCCCACATTGCGTTATGTTTTTTTGTACGGATATCAGAACAAACAGCAACTTTTGCCTTATAAAACATTAAGAGATTGGTTTTTATAACCGAAGTGGAGAGTGTTTACAGCGCGGTACGCACTGAGTCCTTACGTAAAACAGATACGCTTCGTCTTTAAAGGGTTAACTTGAAGATTTCGGAACGGCTGAAACACACCGAGGCTGCAGTTAAGTTAAGAGCACGTTAAGTGTGAGTAATGCTTGTAACTGTTCGGTTTAGGATCTTTTGTCTTCCCGTTTTGTATCTAAGGATAAATAATGAACTATACTTTCGACGTCAGTGTTTAGCTAAAATTCCACCCAACTCCCTATTCAGTGGGTACCGGTGGCTTATTTCCCGGGGGTGAAGCGGCTGGAAAGTGACGGTGAGTACTGACCTCCGTCTAGTGCCCATGTTAAGAATGGGTGGAGTTACACCTCCACACCCGCTTATTTTTTCGTGTCTTGCACATGGACTACTTTACGGTACCTTTACTTTCTATAACACTGTAATGTTAGCTGTTGTTTGTTGTGTCATTTTGCGTGGACAGTATTGACGTCGTAAGCTGGCGCTGAATATGTGACTTTGAAAATCGTTCTGTGGAACTACACAGACAACCGGGCAGTATGACGCCCTGGCAGCGTTGTTAAATAAACTGCATACAGATAAAATATGCATGCTGCAGTACAGAAGGAAGAAATCGCGATAGATATAGATAACATGTTAGCTATTTAAGTAAACTGGATTTAAACAAATTATTTCATCACCAGTTTTGTAAACAAGGATAATTTAGTAATCGTTTCCAGAATTGCAAGCTTGTGAAGAGTTGTAACTGTATGCATTATAAGAGCGTGAATTATGAAACTGTATACATCTAATTATACCTGAGTTTGAATGCTGGTAAATTTGTGCAAAGCCTTAATGCGATTGCGGTTTGAAACTGTTATTTAAACATGGATAATTGAAATACATACAGTAGATGCGTACTGTGTGCCATTGAACGTAACCATCTCAATCTGTTTTTAGTTTACTCTTCATGTACTATGCTTTCCATTGTTAGACGGGTTTATTGTTCCATTTGCCCTGCTTATTTCTGTATTTTCCTCGATTTGGGCTTGTAATTTATTCCTGTTACCTTTAACAGAAATGGTCACTAACTTTTTCCATGTAACTTGTCACTGCGGACTCCTTGAAATGTCCGCACAAAGGAAAAAATCATCAGGTTTACTCACAGACCAAATCCTATTCCGACTTGATGGTAACATTTTCTTTGTCCTCATAGTCAACTGCAGTTCTGCGTCAAAATCAGTAGTAGCAGCAGCAGCGGCCGCAGTAGTAGTAGTAGTAGTAGTAGTAGTAGTAGTAATGGTGGTGGTGGTGGTGGTGGTGACGCTGCTGTTTTCTATTTATGTTCTTTATTTTAGCTGTCTCCATCTGAATGTAATGAGCCCTTTTTTTGCATACAGGATTTTGAGTTAGCTTGGTGCTTACGTGAGTTCGCTACCTACACACTAACCGGGATCCGCGACTGGATAGCCGATGGGTGCACATACGTTTTAATTAGTCTTATATCATATTGATGAACATTTTAATCAATATGCAGAATGACATTCATACAACTGATTAAGATTTTATGTGACCTACTCGTAATATTGTGTTCTGTAAAGATTTGTAAGGCGCTCGTTTGTATGCTGCAAGATTAATCTTACCTGTTGTTATGTGTGGGCCTGAAACTTGGCCTTTCATATTAAGAATAAACAAGGGCTGAGGATGTTCAAGAAAAGGGTGATGAAGTAGATACTGGGGCCTTAGGAAAGTAAGAGGAGGCTAGAGAAATTTCGTAATGAAGACTTCGTGGTTTGTTCTCACAAATATTATTTGGGCGATAAAGTCAAGGAGAAGGAGATGGGCGGTGCATGTGGCACGTATGTGAGTGAGAAAAGGTGCATATAGGGTTTCGGTGGGGAAACCTGAAGGCACGCGTAAGACCTAGGCGTGTATGGAAGGTACTATTAAAGTGGATCTTAAAGGACTAGGGTAGGAGAACGTAGGTGGGTTTGATCTGCCTCAAGACAGGAACGGGCGGTGGGTTCTTGTAAACACGGCATATATCTTTTGGGTTCCATAAGGTGTTGCGAATTTTTTGGCTAGGGGAGGAACTGCTACGACTAAGGACGTTACCCTCTTGATTTGGTTATATAGTTCGTTAATAGGTTAGTTCGTCATTAATGCGTGCCAGATTTTGGACATAAAGCCCAAAGAGAAGAGACTGCGTAGCAGATGTTGACGTACATGGAAGGATAATTTTGAGATGGTTATTGAAGTACGTATCGTGTGTGTATGAGTGTGTGGACTTGGTTCAAGTGGCTGTATTCAGAAGATCTCGCCATTGACGCCCATCCTGAGATAGGTTAATCCAAAACCACGCCGCATTTCATCCAACATCTATTTTAATATTTTCTTCAAACGCCGAGCTCACCCGCGAGTGGTTTCCCAGTAAAATTTTGCGCGTATTTTCACCTCTCCCCTGCGTACATGCCACGCACATCTCACCCACCTTCATTCAATCGCCCAGCTAATATTTTGAGAGGAATACAAATTATGAAAGGCCTGTTCATAATACATTTTTCTCCAGCCTCTGGGTACTTTGTCCTCCATCATGGACACATGTGTTCGCGCCAGACGTTTTAACGAAGAAAAAAATTTCCACGATTTTGCTGTCAGGTTCATAGCATGCCACGATATATATGCGAAACAGAGGTTGTAGTTGAGACGAAGGTCTTGGATTTTCTTTGTATCCAAAGTGCATGTTTAAGGATCTTGATGTTGGCATTTGTACTCAAAAGAAGCATATGTACACAAAAATAACTTTTCATGCGTGGCTACTGTCGGGTGAACCAACCTTGAAATATTGACCCGTTCTCCTGAAATAGAAAATCCGCGTCTTGTCAATAGACGCGCCTCCTTCCTCGTCTTGTCATTCTACTTTTATCCCCTTGAGCGCATCGGTATCCCCATGGCGACCTTGACCTCAAACTGTGCAAGTTGTGCAGGAGAAACGAGGTCAGTGAAGCGAGGAAGGCGAACAACTGGCTTGGCGGGGGGAAAGAGTCTTTGATCGGCCTTGATCATTGACCCAAGGGCCATGCCATGCCATGCTGTGACTGGGGATCCCCCTAACACCACCGCGCCGCGTCGTCTAGACGCTGATAGTAGTGGTTATAGTCCCAGCAGCAGCAGCATGCACAAAAAGAGAAGTGAATGGCGGAGTGGTTAGGGGCAGTAGTAGGTGGAGGTTTGTAGTACGCGTGTAGAGCTGCCGAGTATTGGGCTGGGAAGCCAGGCGACGAAGACACCGACAGCGGGTCCTGGTGATTCATCTGTACAAAACAGAAGCTGCCATGAAGGCGATGTTGGCTACTGTTCGCAGCCTTTTAAATGTCGAGATTTCACGCTTCTGCCGCGGTGTAATTGACGTCTTCGCTGCTCCGGGACGTTACGCGGCGTAGGTTGGTAGTTGGTTACCGACGTTTCGGGACAACATATCTGTGCATCTTTAAGCCTACGTTGGTAGTTGGTACTTATCGGTCCGATATGCTTGGACTACTTGACCCTTGAAGATGGGACCGATATGATATCCCGAAACAAAGGTAAGCAACTAGCAGCCTACGCCGCGTAGAATCCAGAGGAACGAAGACCTCTTCAGACTGTCCTTAGGAAAAACAGCTAGGCATATATGTACGGTTTGGCAAAATTATTTCTTGTGGCGTCGTTTACATGTGAAATGCTGAAAACGCGTAATTCTACCACGGAACAAGTCCTTGAAGTAGTAACACTGAGGACTTATGTTTGGTGTGTGTCTGTTCTGTGTTGTACTTCATCTCGCCAAGCGACTTTCAATAATAATAATAATAATAATAATAATAATGTAGTTTTGTCTGCGAGAGCCGGCGCGATCTAGTGCGATTCGAACACTATAGTCGTTATGTTTGAATCTTCTTCGCGCATGCGTGCCTGTCCGCATATGCCCTGTGTAGGTAGGCTTGAGATAGACCGATGTGACTTTCAAGGAGTCCTGCCAAATATGTAAACTGTTGTTAGTTTCAGCACTGTAGATCAGATCATGACAAAGAATGACCTGCTTGGCTTAGTTGTGCAGGAAGTCGCCGCGGGCAAGGAAGCCTTTTGTGTCTGCCTCAAAATTCAGTTCAGTCCTTGCGTTCACCCTGTCTGTAATCGACTGGTCACTGTCATTTCTTCTTCCAGCGTGAAAGTTCCCGGACCATGAAGCTGATCATACGTCCCCATTTACTGCCGTGTTGCTGTGTCGACGTGTACCTCAATTCCCATTCTGGTCTTGGAGACGCAGTGTTTGGTATAGCGGCAACTTTTCCTTCGCCTTAACAGGTAGAAGGAGTCCGAATCCGTGACAAGTATTGATGTGTTGTTCATAAGACAAACCATTAAACTGTTTGTTCTAAAATTCTAATATCTGAAAGCAACCTTGTGCTTACTGTACTGTTTCATGCAGTTTGTATCAAGGGCGTGTGCAGTCTGGCTTTATGCGTATTATATTGCAGTGCAATGCCATTGCAGACCTACCACAAAGTCCTCGTTGTTGTATCGTGTGCAGAGGACCTTGGCTTTGACGACCAGCTGGGTGGCTGGCTTCCGTGACTTCTCCATTCCGCCACCTTTATCTCCAGTCTCGATTTGTAAAGGGAAGTCTCGGACACATGTCACTGGCCTGATTCAAGAGATAGGTTGTTCTGATTCTCAGCCTACATTTAAGTAGGCTGTGTCTGGTCTACTTTTCTCATCGAAAGAGAAATATATGTTTATCATGTGTGTCTCCTCTAGTAACAGTTTAACCGGTTGACAGGCGTTCGTGAACCTTAGATACAGATGTCATCCCACTGGGTCCATCTCATGTTTGCACTTTTAATGTCCTGTCATAAATTATTCTTACGGCAGTTGTGGCCATGCGAAATTCACAGGTAGGCTTTTACCAGCGCCAGTTAATATGGGTTTCCCAAATTTTGTTCAGTAGTAGATTTTTTAAAAGTCTGTTACATTTATATTCTGAGAATAGTATGGTACTGATAAATGCACTTCAGAAACAAACTGTAGAGTTTCTTAGTGTTACGACGTTACCGTTCTGCTTTAAACGGTTAGCATATTTACCCATTACTTGTTGGAGGTCGTGGATAAGAAAGCGCCACATTAACATTTAACATACACAGCATTTGTTGCCTTAAATGACTTGCTGACCTGTAAAGTTCCTGCTTTCTTATGGTATTTTTTTAACGATTGGTGAGTTTAGATCTTGATCTTTGATTTGAAAAAAAAAATAGGTGTGTTATAGCAGCATAATTTAAAAACTAACGTAATCGTATCTAACTCAACGTCACGCAATATTCAGCTTTCATTCTTGTTGCATTCTGGGTCACCACCTGGTTTACCATCTCCGCAGCTCCACCTCTGGGCTTTTCTCTATTGATTTTATCTTATAAAATTATGAATCTGTTTCCTGCGTAGCGTAACTGCTGTTGGCAGTTGCACCAACAGCAGCAGCAGCTGTAGTAGCAGTAGTAGTGGCAGTAGTAATAGTACCATTACTTAATGCACAACTTTCTTCTGTCCGGACTTCTTGGGTTTGATTTTGTACATTTGAGTAGCAGCCATTATCAGTAGCTATTTGTTTTAACCTTTTAAAGCCTGGCGGTAACTTTACATACGACCAGGTTTAACATTAAAAAATTCTACGTGGTGACTACATTGCGTTTATGTGTTTTGTACGGATCTCAGAACAAACAGCAACTTTTGCCTTATAAAACATTAAGAGACTGGTTTTTATAACCGAAATGGAGAGTGTTTACAGCGCGGTACGCACTGAGTCCTTATACAAAACAGATACGCTTCGTCTTTAAAGGGTTAATGTACGCCTGTTCTTTGTGTCTTCATAATCTGTCTGTTGTGCAGTGCTTGTCTGCAGTTAGCGTGCTCGAAATTTGCAAATATTAATACTACCGTAATTACTACTACAACATGTACTGCTACCACCATTATTACTATTTATTGGCAACACCGAGACACCCATTTTTCAAGTTCCCGTGCTGCATGTTTAGAATGAGGTTTAAGCGTTGAATGTATTCTAAGCTTAAATTAAAAACGCTACAGTCTTAATTTAATTTCATATAAATCTCCATTCCTTGCTGAAATGAGCTATAGTGTCTGGTTCATGTAACAGCTGCCGACATTCACTTTCAGTTCCAGTTATGCAAATAATAACGTACTGGCAGGTCGGACAGCGGGATGGTACCTACTGGACGACGCTAACGTCTTCAGGTCATGTGTTTTCTCGACCTTCCTATATTTTTCGGGGCACTGGTGTGCCGTGGGTGTGTGTAGGATGTATCGTCGAGGCATTGCTAGCACATTCGTTGTCCATCGTGGGAAAACAGGAGTATAAACCCTGGTCACTGCTTGTAATTGCTGTGAATTCGGTTTGTTTCGTTCTGAATTATTTTCTGAATGTAATTTCTTGACAGAACCTTCTGTTTTGTAGCAGTTTGGCACAACGTTATTGTGTCTGACTTACTGTGGGAGGTACTCGGTTCACATCCCGGACTGAGCATCTGTCTGTCTGTTCTGAGATCGTTCTTGGTTTTCTTGGGCCTTTAATTTGAATTCCGGTACAGTACGTTCATTATTCACATCTTTCTTGACAGGGTACACGTCTGTCGGCCTTAAAATCTCATTTAAGCAGGTTTGATTTACCGCAGTTGTTCTGCAGTTGTTTAGAGACAAGACTGTACGTTTATTAGCCTATTGAAAAAGGAACGGAATCAATCCCGGTCACTTCTGCCAACATAAAAAACAAGGATTTTTTTGTTTGCATAACCTCATCAGTCACCCGATGACGGATCAAGTGCCAGAATCTAAACTTGATTTACAAAATGGGTCATGTCCATAATATGCAGCAGCCTAATATAATTCTGTCATTGGAAGTTGTCATGGGTTCACATTTCTGATTAATTGCAGATGTTGGTACAGCTCGAAAGCGTTTTGCAGTTTTGCTGGAATCTGATTTTCCCAAACCTTAAAGAGATTTTCTCAGATATGATTTTGCGTGTGTGTTCTGAACTGCGGTCAATGACTGAATGTATAAAGTTAATTTCAGTCAAAAATGTCTACTTACGCTCCAGTTCATAATTCCAGGTACATAAATGACAGTTATAGGACTCAGTCTTTGCAGGTTTTGACTTAAGGGCCCACTACCTTGGTGTTAACGCGTTACCGTAGGTTTGCTTCACGACAGTGTCAAGACGTTTCCGTAAACTTATCTTTGCTGTGCTGCACATTTAGCGATTGTAGTATCAGCCACCCTCTCTATTAAACAGCAGTGACAAACTGTGAAACTTTCTGAAGTGTGACCTAACCATTTAAAGACGAAGCGTGTCTGTGTTATATAAGGACTCAGCGCGTACCGCGCTGTAAACACTCTCCACTTCGGTTATAAAAACCAGTCTCTTAAAGTTTTATAAGGCAAAAGTTGCTGTTTGTTCTGAGATCCGTACAAAACACATAAACGTAATGTGGGCACCACGTAAAATTTTTTAATGTTAAACCTGGTGGGATGTAAAGTTACCGCTAGGCTTTAAAGGGTTAATTACTGTCACATCTATTTACCACGTGTCATGGAACAGCCTAAATTATCCGACCGTACTGAAATAAAGAAACGAGTTCTGAACGACCACAAAGTGGGAGTTTGTAGTCGGATGAAGCGTAGTGAGGATGCCTTGTGTTGTAGCAGCTAGGAGTTCACGAACCAGGACATGCGCCACTGGAAAGAAAGACACGCTTGATTGTGTTGTTATATATTGATTTTTATAAAACCGCGTTTTTCTGCCCTGCTCCTCCCTCCTGTGCTTCTTCACCCGTCAAAATCGCGACAAAAGTACTTTGAATATGCCATTGACCCCTGAACTTTAAACATTTAATTTATGTTTTAGTATTATTGTACTTCGTTTCTGTGGAAATATATGAAGGAAATGTTCCCGTTTATTTTTTTATTATTTTGTATGTATGTGTGTGCGAATCAAGACATAACCCACCAACACTTCTAAAACATGGCGCATGCTC
This sequence comes from Coptotermes formosanus, assembly GCA_013340265.1. NCBI lineage: Eukaryota > Metazoa > Arthropoda > Insecta > Blattodea > Rhinotermitidae > Coptotermes > Coptotermes formosanus. The sequence continues at coordinate 384,530 of BLKM01002654.1, read as the reverse complement.
AGACGAAGAATAGTTGCGTCAGCCCGTAAAGTCGTGACTGTATTTTAATGCTGAGAATTTATCTTCTCAATATTCCTGTTCTGTTTGAGGCAACAGTCTGTGTGAGTGCCTTTCACTAGTAGGGTCCACCCACACACATTACAGGCAGCTAAATACAGCAGATTAACTTTAGGGCCCCAGGCAGCTAAATACAGCAGATTAACTTTAGGGCTACTCAGGACACAAAAGTGGTGGATTCTCTCTTTTCCTTTGAACACAGGTGAAAGTAAAAAGTGCGTCATGAACACGCAGCCAACAGATGCTTACCACATTTGAAGGATTTGAAAAATGTAACTTGGCGTGTTACAGTTTCCACGTTCGGAAAGAACAGAGTACGAATGAGAACATGATTTTACGCTCAAATAACGCGGCGAGAGGGGGGTGGGTGGAAGGAGGAGTCAACATTTTTGCAGTAGGGCACAGCACTGTTACACTTGAAAGATTTGCTTGTTTAATAATCTTGTGGAAATCAAGTAAAACAACATTATGTGCGAATTTGATTTGAACTTAGCTATAAACAGTAGCTGAACTGCTCAACGAACTAAACTGTACGTATTCATTGTTAATCTAGTGAAACTCTGATGCAGAAGGACAGAGCTTTGTGTGGGGCGGTTAAACATTCAAAGCAGTGCTACATATGCGAACCACCTTCTGTAATATGTAAAGCTTACACAGTGTATTTATGTGTTTCGTATGATTCTCACTGTCAATACCAATTGCTATTTCCTTAACGGGATTAACTGATTTGTACTTATAGTGGACACGGAGTTTTTTCCCTGTGAGGTAGGAGCCGAATTTTCTTTATAATTTAGATGATTTTCTATCTTCAAAGGCCATGTCATGGTTCAGGCGTTAGTCGCCAGCCTCTTGTCACGGCCGCCCGGTTTCTGTCCCAGTCTGTGCCATGTGAGATATGGACAGAGTAACTCTGGGACAGGTTTTTCTTCGAATACTTTGTTTCTCTCCCGTCAGCATTATTTCACCAATGTTTCATACTCGTATTTATTCGTGTGCCGCTTCTACCAGAAGGACAAACGGACTGAGCCTTTGGGACCTTAAAAGAAGCAGTGCTCTTGCAAAAATCGGAAATCAAAATACTGGATAGCAAAATACTTTCACTTTTTCCAGTGTTTAGAAGGCGGCCCTACACAGCAAGCATGGCAGGTGCTAAATTGTCGTAGCCCAGTAGCATCGCTTATGATAATTTAGTGCTGGTAAATAAACAGGAACATGACGTAGCAGTACGCTGTCTTACATTCATAGTTTGCGCACGAAATCTTGTGCCTGCCACCTCACGATGTACTTTGTACAAATCCAAGTCTTGTTCAGGAATTGGGTGTTTTAAACAGGCAAAACTCTTAAAAGCGTATCGCTGTAAATAGGTGGCCTATATCGTCGGGAGTTCTAAATTAAGTCTAAATATTCGGCCGGGGGTTCTTAATGGGGCCGATGTTTTGCTGTAGGGATGTGCGTGTCGGTGCGTATCAGTGTTCAAACAGTTAATATTGCCCTTCATACGACTGCTGTCTCCTTTGTGCTGACGCCTAGTTGTATGCCCTAGATGTCGGATGTTTTCGTATTCGAATTTATTCTGTGTTGTGTTTAACAGACGGAAGAATTGATGTTGCAAAAATAAAGATGAAATTATGCTTTCAGTTTGTTTCTGTTGTGTGCGGAGAGAATTTCTGTTAATCATGAAAATTTTAATTAGCCCAAAAGTCTCTATTCAAAGTGGCATATGTTGATGAAATTCAGTATTTCATGCATATTCAGTATAAAAAATTAATTCTCGTTATGAGGCATAATTGTCCTCTTTCAACAGTTTTCATGTTCGTTGCAAACAATGCATTTTTTAACTTCTGCAAACAGTATTATTATCGCGGCTAATTTATTTGCTGGGTTAGCTTCCAAGCGAGCCCGATATATGCACATACGTTTTCAATGTGTATTTTATATCGCTGGAGACATTTTCATTTTAAAAAGGCTATTGAAAATTTTTACGTAGCTGTGTTTTTATATGTGGTTAATATAGAAGCGAGGGCACGGTGACATAATGAAACGAACAAAAAGTAAATAAATAAAAAACCAGCGTTCTGTTAATGTAAATATTCTTTCTTTCCTGTGTTGTAAAATTCAACGTATTTTGGTTTTTAAGGTCGTGTATCTGTAAGTTTCTTAAACAAGGAAGTTCTCACGTACAGATCTATGTATTAGACGGAGCGTACAAGACGGGTTGTTCGCATTCGCCTTGTACCCGATTGCGACTGTTCTGACCTGTTTTAATGACGTTTCTCTTGTCTCTTTACGGAAATAAGCGAACGGTTTTATTTGCGAGGGATTATATTATTTCTACATAATCAGCTTAGGTTCGGGCATCCAAGCCGAAATGTTACAAACACCCGTAACACAACAGTCAACAACTTACTCTGTTTCCAAGCCAGTCACATCCGATATATACGAGGATATTACCAAAATCCAGTGTTTCTTTAGAATTTTGTGCGCCCGCACTCAGTTGTGACTGACACAAGATGTTTTCATGGTTTCTGGGGAGTAAGAAAATATTTAAAATTTCGAAAAAAAAAGATATCATTAGCGACAAAATGCATAATTTGTTTATTTTGTGTAAAAAGGACGGCAGCGACGTACCATCAGAAAACATATTCCACAACCACCGGAATCTAATCAGCAGAACCGAAATGTGTATCGTTACTAGCGTGCGGTGAAATTTAAGGGACAGTTTTTGTTCGTGGTGAAATGCTGCTCGGTCAATCATCATTTCTCGCCATAGTCATTACAGAACAAAACCAAGTGCTCCAGAAGCGTACGTGGGTCGTTAAGCAATGTCATCTGTCTTTCGTGATTGCACCTGATTACAATAATACGGCCCGCGTTAGATGAACATGCCTGCCTAATGACTACAACAGCACCCATTGTCGTTACGGTCTCAATGCTTTTACTAGTATTATGAGTAACTCTCCATGAGAAGCTAATAGTTGCTCAGCTAGTCAGAAATTTTTCCACATTTTATGGAAGCGTCGCCCCTGGTCCGTACCCTGACCCAGATGAACCACCAATCATTTTGTAGCCTTAAAATACTACAATTTACTATCCTCCCACCTACGCCTAGGTCTTTCAAATGACTTGTTTCCTTCAGGTTCTCTACTACAACTTTATACAAACTTGTCTTGTTTCCCATGCATGCTGCATGTCCCACCCCTCCCATTGTTGTATTTATTATCCTAATAAATACTTCTTTAAGGAGGAAGGAAATTGAAATCGGCTGGAACTCATACATGTAACGAGCAAGTTTAATACATCTTCAGATTTTTCCTTCCTGAAGCGAAAATCTTTTGTATTTACACCTAGCCACTGTCATTTTTGGTTTCCAAGCTATAGAGTCTAACGCACAGACCGACAGATACTGCAAATAAGGTAGGTTGATGGATTGGCTAGACATGTATAATGCATGTATGGGCCTTCTCATTGCGTTGTCTGCCTGTCTCTGTCTGTTGTGAGTTACCTAACTCAGAATTCCAGATTCCTCTTTCGAATGTATTTAATGTGATCGCTTCACATCTGCTTTACTCTTGTCCCATAAGACAGGCTTTTGAAAGACAATGGTATTTGGGTAGTCACCGGTCACATACTCTGGCAAGTGACCGTCATGTGTCTATTTCCTTTCGATGTACATAACGCAGGAAATAATTGTGATGATGGGGAAGAAATGTGTCTGTTTTTAAGAGATAATTTCCTTTTGGGTGTCCGTCATTCTGCAGAAGTGTTGACGCCTTGTGCGCGCGCGCGCCGCGCTCGGGTGCTGTGAAGATTTCAGCGGATTTACGTCGTAATTTAAACTAGCGTTTGGATCCCGTACAGGTTGTCCATGATTGTAAATCCAGTAGCTTCGAAAAGATAAATAAACCGTGATATTCTCGGCAATGGTTTACCCATTTTCATTATATTTCAGTCATCTCAGAGGTGGTTACGAGAAATACTGCGCAGAAGACATGTAAAAATTAGTTTCCCTTGACATGCGCACCGGACTATGAAATTGTATGCCATGAATCACCATTTATATCCCTTTTATGAACTGGGGTAACTCAAACAGTGAAACGACTGAATGTAGTCTGGACGTCCGTGGTTCGATTCACGGCGGCGGTGTCGTTTTTTCTTGTAATCACGTTCATACCTGCTGCTTGGAAACCTGTCTGTCTGTCTGTCTGTCCTGAGGGTTTCGGAGCCTCTTTCTTAGGCTAGGAGCAACATACTAAGACCCATCTTTAGAAGCAATATTTTTAACAGGATCACCAGTACTGTACCATCCTTGTTACCTTCATAATGAAGATTCCGGCTTTCCCAACGCTGTCATTCTGTCAGTCATGTAATTAACTGGCCATAGGTGGTCTAATGGTCCACTTCAGAGTGAGGACGTATTATGGCTTGCTTTTCTTGCACTGCTTCTGTGTCCTTCTTCAGCAGTGCTAACCCAGACTTCGGTTTGCCCACCGCACGCCATTTGAGCACCGTACCTGTCGTGTCCTTCCTTCGACAAACTCGTGAAATGATGAAGCTGTTTTGATTCTTTGTAGCGTAACTTAACTACATTTACTCACCTCTCATTAAATGTGCCAAAACTGGATGGAAAATTTGTTTTCCTGTCTTTACTTCACTAACCTAATGCGTTAGTAATTATACCTTCATTGTGGCTGCCGCATCGTTTTCGGAACGAATTGTAGAAGAGTGCCACAACTAGTATAAATTTTATAAATCATATAAAATCTTTTAACAAGTATCTGGAACAGTTTCACAACAAGAAGATAGAAAGCGAAAGAATCGTCCCGCTATTTGTTGTGGACGTTGTGTACTTGAAGGTGAAGGTGTCACGTTCCTTTGAAACGACGCGAGCCACTTAACGAGCGACATACTGGTACAGCGTTACAGCTCGGGAGACCAAACTCTGGATTACACTGCTGTGAAAACTTCGAAATTTGCATATTTTTTTGTATTTTTGCCAACTTGTATGAAGTCGGCTAAATGCGTTGCTTATTGTACGTACGAAGCGTTTCACTGTGTGTGTATACCAGTAATTGTGACTCTGTTTTATGGATTTGTCAGGCAGGTTACCCAGGTGTTGAAATGCCGTATTCCCTGCTTCTCCTGAAGCGCAATGCCTGTAATGATAAGTGTGTGTCATTCAGGTTATGAATTCCCAGGAACTTTAGATTTGATTGTGTTTTTGAGCCCACCTAATGGTTGTTATAGCCTGCCTGCTTTCCAACAAAAGCTAGGGGATTTTGTCCTTGAAAGTCAAAAGTGTTAGGCATGTTGTGTCTTCGAGGCGTGTAGAGTTATTGTTAATCCCCTCACGATTATGTAAATAAATAGACAAACTTCCTGGAATGTTCATGATGATGGAGGCGGGAAATCTTCAGGCTTTCGTTAGGAAGAAAGTCATGAGCCACACGAATACAGTGAGCGTTAGAATGATGTTTTATTGTACTTATCACATTGATGGAGAGATGATGTAACGGTACCAGCTTCTGTAGTCATTGTGTACAACCGTTCTGTGGTGTGCGTTATTGCGTGAGATATATTGTTTAACAACAATGGTTTCCTTAATTTAACGTTTTAGCAGTTGCATGATTAAAATAATAAAACTGGATGTTAACTCTTAATGTTACTGGTGGTGGTTGTGGTTGTGGTGGTAGTGGTGGTCGTAGTAGTAGTAGTAGTAGTAGTAGTAGTAGTAGTAGTTGTTGTTGTTGTTGTTGTTGTTGTTGTTGTTGTTGTTGTTACAGTAGTACCATGTAACTATTTGTAAGGTAAATTAATAGAAATGTTATTTGACGTTGGACGTAAGGATTGGCCTACGTCTTTCTGAATCCGAACAGCCTCCTTAGCGTCCTGTTTTCAAACTGTCGTATTTTGTTTTGTTTCTTATTGTGAGAGAATTTTGTCTACAAACCTTCCCTCCGTGTCGTCTCCCACGCACACAGAGCCCCGCGTTACTCTGACAATTACCGTCCGTTATTTATCTTATTTTTTCATCAAGTGTGTCATAAGGGGTGTGGTTATGAAGATACAAAGTACTGTTAGGATCCACTGCTCAAGTGTGTGTTTAAAATGGTGTTGGTGTTAAAGTAGACGTAGATTTGCTGAAAGATTATATTGATGAACGTCTCACCATTATGTGTTCCTCAGTTTACTTCAGGTCACACCAAAATGTGCACAAAAGACTGAAATCAAGCGGCATATGAATTTCTGAGGTACCGGTTTAACAGCTTGTCATGTATCGGTTTCTGATTCGCTGGTTTTCACCAGAATTCTTCACGTGCAAGAGAATTTTGCGACGAAAACCTTTTCCAATTAATTATTTCTCATGACGTTTACCTGGCATAGTTTGAAAAAAAGATATTAAAATGAACTTGTAATTCTTGCCCGCAGAATAACATGAGAAATCCGGATTTTTTATAAATTGGTTTGTTGTGACCACACATTTTTATTTAGGAACACAACTCTATTGTTGTAAACCCAACAACACGTTGTTCAAATGTATTGATATCCATTGAATTTTGTTTTCTATGCACGATTCATTTAATCCACCCACTATCTCTTTTTTTTTCAGAAACGCCATCAAACAAATTGTAATAAAACACCATTACTGCTCACAATGACATCCCATCGTAGACCTATACATTGCAAACATTTTTCAAAAAATAAAATGTCAAGAGACAGAACGAGGGACACACACAAAAGAGAATGGAAAACAACAAATAATAATAAAATAAAAATCTACTGCCCTCAGGATAAAACACATAGAGGGTTGGGGGACATATATACAGAAACGTCTATCTTCCGGTTCGGTAAGCGACTAGGCCATGTAAACAGGCCGCGGAACGGCGAGGGGAGGGGGTTGAGGAAAAGAGTTATTGGCGAAATTTGTTGGCCGTCAGAGCAAGGGAGGTCTAAAAAAAAAGGCTGTTGGGCGAGTTGTGACTACAAATTGTAGAAGAGCACATAGCTCTTAAGTGCAAGAGATGGTCCCTAAAGGGACACATGGCGTGATTGGAATCCCTACTTACACTGTCAGTTTTATAGCAGTTTTCGAACTTTATAGACCGTAAAAATCAACTGTTTCCATAAAATTTCACTTTCAGATTGCTCTCTTGTGTCTGTATTCTAAACACTGAAAACTTATCATTGATTTCGAGTCATGCTTTTAGTTTTTTTTTTTCAGTTTATCTTGCCGCCGAAGAAACTCGGCTGTCGTGATCTACGTGTCAGTTTTAGGACGGGGGAGGGGGGCGGCTTGGTACGATAAATACGTGTGGTGCGGCTGATTCTTCTTTCTGTGCGTACGGAACAATTTTTCTGTTGCTTTTATTGCTTAAGGCTTCGTTTTCTTCTCCAGTTGTAGACGGATATGTCGTGATGTCACGACAGGAGGAGTTCATGTGGGAGTTAGAACACAGAGCCTCCAGAAAGCAGACCTAAAGTGTAGCTTCTGGTAAACAAAGCAGCGCTGAAGAAGGTCTTTTCGAGATTCTCCTCTTTCCCGTGGATCCGTTTGGTTTTTGTCCATTATGTGCTCTACAGTGTCAGCGGCTTTCAGGCGCTGTCCTTAGTTGATGACTTCTGTCACGCACTTGATTATTACTGTCTCAAATATTGTGTGGTGCCTAAGAACCCATGTGCTGGCAACACGTGTCATAATGGTGAATACTGTAACGAAATGCAAGACATGTGTTAACATATTCTGCGTGCTGTAGTACAACTTTTGCAGGTAGTTGTGCAGTAAAAAGTACTAAGCCCAGTAACTATGGGCAATTGTAAGTAACGCATTTTCGAAAAGTATGTGTATGTCGACTCCATTCCGGTACGACTTTCCTCCATTTTTCCATTTTCCATTTATTTCTGTAGGAAAATTCTTTTTGACCTATCAGCGAAGGTGTTAATCCTTTCAAGACGAAACATGTCTGTTTAGTGTAAGGACTCAGTACGTACCGCGCAGTAAACACTATACACCTCAGTTATAAAAAAAAAGCAATCTGTTAATGCTGTATAAGACAAAAGTTGCTGTTTGTTCTGAGATCCATACAAAACTCATAAACGCAGTGTGAGCACCATGTAGAATATTTTAGTGTTAAACCTGGTGGTAGGTAAAGTAAACGATAGGATTTAAAAGGTCAATAATTGAAATTATTTAGCTCTGTGCCCACTTAGTATTTATTCTTGTAATTTACACGTCCGGACCGACCCTGGTTACCACACGGCCTTTATTTTAAACTGGGCTGGCTGCCAGCGAGTTAAGCTAAGAACTTACTTTCATGTACACGATAATAGTAAAAGAACTCTAAATTCGAGCTTGAGGATACACTTAATTATGTTGTTTGTCGTGGGTATTTACCAAGTGACGGAGTTTTCATTTCTTGCGTGCTGCCCCTACACCTGCACACTTGGCTGTCGTTGGGCCAGTAAAATCGTGGACTTGACACTGCTAGTACAATTACGCCTTTAAGAGAACCAAATGCAGTATCTGTTTATGCAGAATCTACGTTCGTTTTAACATTTCGACGAAATTTTCTACGTACTTACGGAAGAGAACCTTCAAGTTCCACATCAATATGTCTTCAGTTCACTCAGTTAAGGAAACGGAAGCATGTTGGAAAAAAACCGGGAGTACCACGTATTTCAAAAGAGGGTGTTATTTTTCGATGACCCTGCATGCCAAGGCTACGGAGATAAGTTACACGATGGTGAGGGTGACAGAATTTGGGGTTTATTCACCTGACTATTCCCCTCAAACTACCTCATACCTGTACCGTGTTATCGCCTTGTTGATAACTTTCATGTGAACAGAATGGTTAGAGGACTGGGCGGGACAGAAAAGTACGTCGCAGGGGGAAGCATAACATCGAGGGAGATGTAGTTATTTATTGATGGACTTCCTTCCGAGACCTTCCTGAGGTCAAGCGCACGTTACTGTTGACCTCTTTAGCGTCTGTTGGAGTAATTATCATAATCGTGAGCAACTGCACCGGCTGCCGTTTGTCCAATTCTCATTCACTCACGATCTGTTTTGTGTGCTAAACTGTTTAAGTATAGTGCTTGATTTTATGAGTGGTTTCTGCTTTAATTATGTTGTGTGCAACTAAATATCAATTCGTTAATTTTGATAATTTGTGTAAATTTAAATCCATATACAGTGAGCCTATCTGTTTACAAATGTACATTCAAAATGATATGATATTCTGTGCGTGTATACATGGATGTGTGTATGTGTGTGGATGTGCTAGATGAGCATCGTGTACGCGTTAATTAGTACTCGCTAATTGGGGGATGGGTGGCATGTGGCGGCGTCTAGTGGCAGGGGGAGTGGTTGTGCTAATTGCGTGCACACTGCCGCAGTTGATGCCGCGGTTTGACACTGAGCTGATACGAGTATGTGCTTCAATTGTGTGTTTGTCTGCCACGATCATACGTACTCTGCAGTAACCTATTTCAACAGTGCCAGTTGTTTTCATCTCAATAAAGCTTAAGTTTAACACATTAAAACGCAGCGGTAACTATGTGTAACAACGTGATTTAAAATTTAAAAGTTAAATGTTGCCCACACAATGCGTGTGTGTATCGTATGATTATCACAACAGATGCCGAGTATTTATCTAAACAGACTTAAACGACTGCTTTTCATAATCGAGATGGCTTTTGTTCTCAGCAAGGAAGTAACGGAACTCGTATAGAACTCTATAATTTAGATGACTTGGTGGCGTTTTGGCCCGGGTTCAAGCCCAACCTGGTCCTCATAATATCGTTGTTGACAAAGTGGCAATGGGGCAGGTTTGTCTCCAAATACTTCAGTTTCTCCCTGTCAGTATTATTCAGCAGTTGCTCCCAATATCCCGTAACTGAACAAACAAGCAAAGCCTGGGGCCTTCAAACGAAAGCAGTGCACTGATGGAAGTCTTGAAGAATGAAGTAAGAAAAGTGCTTTCATTGTTAGGATTAAATCAGTCTAAGCTTTTACGCGTTTACATTCCGCATGACATCCTGCAGAGTAAGAGATGCCGCGGTCATTGCATGCACGTGGGGCTTACAGTACGAAAGGAGACAGTGTAAAGGAGTACGTACGGGAACATTGCTTCCGCCAAACAAAATCTTTTATGTAAATTTAGAGTCTCTCAAAAGTGTATACACATTTTGAAAAGAAAAAATGAACGCATTACATAATTGAGGAAATGTCAGCGTTTGTATTACTCGCTGAATCATGGATAAGATGTTACAATATTGGCTTGCTTGCTGTTCAAGTTGGCGTGAAGATTCAGTTTGTCTTATATTGATTGTTTAATGCATAAATATTCTCTGTCCGTTATTCACAACTTTTAATATTCTGAAACGTGCACCACCGTAATGTTGTAGCGTGACGTCACCATCCATAGTGTTTGATTAAACGCCAATATTGAGGCAGTGCCTGGGGACCGAATTGTAGCCGGTATTAGCACACTAATTTCCAGTAAGCCTGTTGTTCGATTTGACTGAAACAGCAGCCAGACGCCGGTTTATAAGCGATGAAGTGGTTGTCCTAATGACGGTTCTGATGAAAGTCAATCTGCTTCACTTGATGGGCGACAGATGTAGAAAATTCGCAGCAGAGTTACGTGATAAGTAGTTTGGAGTGCAGGTGATTCGTGCACACACAATTTGAGCCGAACAACTTTAAGTTAAGTGACTGCGTGGGATCTGTTTCTAGATGGAAAGTAATATTAAAATGGATCTTCGAGTAAGAGGGTCGGAAGTTTTTGGCTGTTTTGATTAACGTATTGTGGCGTTCCGCCCTCTGTAAAAGGTATAGCGTTTCTTAAGCAGCTGTGATACTATCAGTTTCTCAAGAAGTACTTTTGAGTAGACAAAATCAAGTAATGCCTTGTCTTATGAAGTTAAGCATATTTCAGAAAGTAATAAATGTTGTAACATTATTGCAATATACTCTGATTGTGTAAGTGTTTGAGAGGACCGCGGCGCTTAAAGCCACATGTACCTATTCGGTTGGTCCCCTATATTTCGTGTTTTTGCATGATTTACGTTCGCATAATTTCAGCAGCGCTGAAGGTTAACAGATCATGTTTGTAACCTAGAGTTCTAATATCTCTCACCTGTTCATGGTAAATCTGAAATGGCTATGACATCACTCGACGCGAGGACACCTCGCCTCTTGTAAAAACGCCCGTAGACGCTGCTGATTTTAAAGCACTTCTACTTGGGTGCGTAGCTGCTTGCAGTTAACGTTTTAAAGCCCAGTGACTCACATGTGACAGTGACAAGATATTTTTGTCTTCTCCGAAACGTCCAGACCTGCTTTTGGGGCCACCCAGCCTCCTATTCAACGGGAACCGGGTTTTTTTTCTTCGGAACCGGAATCTGACCACTCATCTCCATCCAGGACCGAGGCTAAGAATGAGATCAGCTGTGCCTGTGCAATCCCCCAAGCCCACCCCTTCTGTACCATCATGGCGTACATAGGAACCACTTTACCTTTACCTTTACCTGTAATGTGCACGTTGCTGCAGTGTTTTTACGTACATGTTTTCATGCGATTCTCACAATAAGCACCCATTATTTCCCTGCACAGCAGTAAACGATTGAACAGTAACGGACACGGAGTGCGTCTTGTGCAATGTACGGACTTAATTCTTAATTTTGATATTCATAGTCCCAGTTGGCGTGTATCAATTAAATGTAAATAAAATTAACCGTCAACAGCCAACGTTATATAGTTACGTTCTTTATTAAAAGATAAGAGCGACTGGTTTCGGTCACACTTGGCCATCTTCGGGCTCCATTCAAAAACTTATCATGCAAAATGTCCACATACGTAAGAAGAAGACCTTCTCTTTAACAATCGGTTAATACACAGTTGTGGTGTGTAAGAATTGGATTATATATAAAAATTGTAATAAAATAGAATAAATAAAAGTTATAATTGGTTAAAAATTATTTGATGGAGGGTGTCGTTTGTTGTATAATTCCTATAATATTCTTCTTAATGCAGTGTCATATGTACACGTATATGTGAAACTGATAACACGTATGCGTGTATATATGACGTTACATTAAGAAGAATATTATAGCAATTATACAACAAACGACATCCTCCATCAAATAATTTTTAACCAATTATAACTTTTATCTGTTCTATTTTATTACAATTTTTATATATAATCCAGTTCTTGTACACCACAACTATGTATTAACCGATTGTTAAAGAGAAGGTCTTCTTCTTACGTATGTGGACATTTTGTATGGTAAGTTTTTGAATGGAGCCTCAAGATGGCCAAGTGTGACCGAAACTAGTCGCTCTTATATAGGAACGTAAATATAACGTTGGCTGTTGACAGTTAATTTTATTTATATTTAAGGATTTAATTCTTGTTTATAATTTACAGCAATTTGCGCAAAGGTTTTACCTGAAGTGGGGCTGCAATCAGTATGCCGTAAGGGTTTACTTGTGTAGTGTGAAGAAGCTATTTTTATTCGGTCAGTTTGTTTATTTGCGTTTTTTTAACGAACGCATCATTTTGCTGTCGGTAATCCTTATGGAGAGCTATATCTTCGCTCGCATGACTTGATGAACTTGGATCCCATTGCAACAGGAATTTTCTTCCGAATAGATATGTAGCTTGATTTTAAAAGGACGTTTTGAACATTTATTCGAGGAAGTCCCTATGGAATTAAGTTAGATCCTTACAGACGATGGTTGGCGGTAGGATGACTTTGCAGTTGTGAATGTTCGAGTAGCTTCAAGAAAGCGATTGAGGCTTGCAGTTGTAGAATTCAGCTGCAGGGATTGAAGGAGCCAGCTGAGAACGTCGTCCAGGACAGCTGGCCTGGAATGTGAAAGAAAACCAACTCGTTGAGAAAAGAAAGGGATATTGGATCGTCTTACAGGTTCAGAGGTGTGCCGTTTTCGGTGTATTTGCAGGAATAATTTATTTTGCGCCTGTAACTTTTTGGAGATGTACGGTTGTTAAAGGGGCATCGTATTATGTTATCAGCGGCTGGCCGGCCTGGGTGTGCTCTGCCTACAGCTGCGGCGGCGTCTGAGATTAAGCAGTTTGACACCCAGCAACACGTCTTGTGTAATGGAGGTACTAATGCTGATTCCTGGTGTCGGGACTGAGCCCCTAATATTTTGTGCATTTGCGTTTCTTTTTTTTTGGGGGGGGGGGGGGGCAGCGAATGCTTTGATCACGCATACAGTAGCCTATGTACGAACGACTCACCCTATCTCTGTTTTACTTTAAACGCCGCAGATTTGGAAGGCATGTCGTGTATTCGTCCTTTATTTTAATGTGTTAGTGGTAATGTTTTAGTTACGTGTGGTATAGCCGTTTTACTTGTAAGGAACAGGATTACATATATCCCGTTTTATGCACCTGAGAACCAGCACTGTGGTACATTAATTATTTTTAATGCAGTGATGTCGAGATTTTTGACATTCATATCTTAATATCATACAGGCATAGGCTATATAGCAAGGGAAGTGCACTTAAATAATAATCATCCTCTGTAGTGTTTATTTGCTTGAGTCTCAGGTGCATATTGCCAAAGGCTGCGACTGCTACCACCATGTTTTCTTCAGTGCACATCCCTCACTTTAAGCGTTACGAGCTACATCTTTTACCCTACGGTATTTAATCCATTGACTTCTGTTACTGTAGTACCTCAGTCTCTGTCCTTGTATGATGCAACCAGTTCCCCCAGGCAAGTTACTTTTCTTGGCTTGCCCTCAAGATGGAGGTGTCAAGCTCCTTCGAAACGTCGGTAATAGTGTATCAGCAAAAATAGCTTCGTATCCCGGAAGACAGAATTTTATCAGCAGCTGTGTGAAAGTCTCAAATTACAAATTCTTTCCTGTCTAATAGAATAATCTTTTGTGTACATGTTCGCAGTATTTTAATCCCAGCACTGGTGCATTCCGTATAAGTAATTGTTTTTCTATTTCTGTCGTGGAGAAATCTGATGATTCAGCGCAGACGGAGTGCATGTTTTATCAGCTTACCCCACTGTGTGTAGGCTATTAGTGTAGTGAGACAGTTTGCTTGGACTCTTTATGGAGCAAGAACAGATTAGTTTTGGTTGCACTATTGTTAGTAGCTTGATTGCCAAATTAGCCACAGTTATCTTTATGCGCTTGTTTCTTTTTTATGACTGATGTTCACATTTAATGGCAACTGCTGTGTTTGTGTTCGCCATCACTGTACGTACACAGTGTGTGCATAAGTATTTCATTTTTATATTGTTAGGAAAAGTGTTGGAAACGTTAATTGAAGACGTTCTTGCAAGTGGTGTTTGTTTCTAACTTTGTATTGTTAAAGTTAACCTTATGTAGTCATTAACGGTGTAAAATATTACTTCTGGCTTCATAAGCAAAAACAAAACGTAATTCCTGAGCTGACTTGACGTGCATAGTGTTTTGCGGGAGGGGAAATATAAGGCAAAGAGGCATGCACATTGTAGACATAAGGGAAAGGTAGTGATGGTAGTGAGGACGCTATGTGATGTCGGAATGCTGGTATGCTTGGAAGAACTGGGGTTATAACTTCAATGCATATTTTAGTCTAATGTTCTGCAGATTAAGTACAGAAGCATGAAACTGAATCAGACTTAAGGAGAAGAGGTTTGTAGAGAAACTGATGTGCTTACCGTGTGAAACTAAATTATTTTTTGCGTCCTTTTAGTGCAGATTGATGGAAAGAAATCTTATCAGTCCTTCTTTATGTTTGTACAGAATTCCATAAGATTTCCGATTAGTTTGATGTTGAATGAATGGAAGCATCCCGTCGAGTTGTAGGCCTGATGCCACTTATTCGACAGCTAGCCTTTTCCTGATCTTGGAAGGCATGTGGTTTTGTACAGCTACGAAATTGCCCGATTTCGGGTTACGATACTAACAGATTTTCGAAAGTCAACAACGCCAAAGTAAATAGCTAAGGTTCCGTAAATTTTACTCGTTGGACGCATTCTAGAGAAGGAATTCAAAATGAATGCGTTTCAGAAGGGATAAGTATCATTACGACATGAATTAACGAAAAATTTTGTTTTAATTCGATCTATGTATTGGAAAAGTCGGGTGGGTTCGGAGTTTTGGAGGAAGCTGGACGTGCATACGCAAAAATTTGGCTGTGCAAATTGGTGTATAGATGGACGATAATCAAGTTAGTACCTAAACCAAAGATTAATTATTTTCAAGTTACATTTTGACTTTGAAACGTGAAATAAAACTGACTGTGCGATATGTAACGAGCAGCACAAAATATTACATCACCATTGTTTTGATCAGTGGCTGTTTTAAGTATGAGAGTCATATGCGAGTAATTTAGAATGCACGCTTCGTTTTATCTCCCGCGGAACAGCATGCAATCCCCACTACTGATGTCTGTCACGCGTGTTCGACTGATCGGCAAAATGCGTAAGAGGATTACATGATCACACATTCTAAATGGTAGGTCGGATTAAAGTAGGACTGGCGAGGTACATTTCCGTGCCCACAGAGGTCGTCATTCCTCCTTGCATACCTCCTTGCGTAGCGCCTGTTTAATTTTGTTAAGTGACATGCGTGCTGTTCTTAATAATGTGTAACCGATGCTAACTCCAAGAACAAGGCATTCTGTTATCACCTAAGTCATTTAGCAAGATAACAAATATCCTGGTCCTTTGTTGTTGGTGTCGTCGTCGTCATCGTCGTCGTCGTTTTTATGAACCTGAAACCCAGACGTTCATCACTGTGTTCATCCACTTATCATGTGGATCGTGTCCTAAGACACCGAGCAAGTTGGATCAAGTGGTAACGCTGTCTGACTTGATAGGGACGTCCGCAGTTCGAATCTAGACAGGGACGTTGAAAGTCCTCACTGAGGTTTTTTGTATCTTTTCTCATTTCCCCCCTTCTATTTATATGATAGACCGATTGCCACCCCTTGGCATGACTCCCTGGTTGTAATTAATCCACCTAAAATAACAAAGGGACACCTGTCTTTTGCGAAACAACGGAGGATGGGTTAAGTTAAACACGTTCAACACAAACACAACACCCGTATGGAAACGGGCAACAAGTCCCTCGTGTGACAGTATTTAGGTTAGTTAGGCGGGCCAGTCTAGACGCAGTGGTTGCATGATCTCAAAAATCATAACAAACGGGCTGGCAGGATGGCCAGTGGATTCGTCTCGCTCGGAATGGGAATGTGTGGTGAGTTGTTGTGGACGTACCTTAGCGTTTGTTTATGGTGATGAATGTACTGACTCAGTGAAGAAGGACTGTGCGCTGTCGATTAAAAAATAAATGTAGTTTATCAAGATCTTTTCTGTCCGTCTTTACTAGTACAATTGATTTAATATTAACACTGACATTTGTATAATATTTATAATTTTTATATCGAATCATGTAGTGTGTGTGTGCCGTATCTGACTTCACAAAGGAGATTGAATGAATAACTTGTACATTTCACGATATAGAAAATGAACAAACAGAGATATCGATTATGTTTCTTGTCTGTGAAGTGACTGCTAATCGATATATTATTATTGGTAGAATGATGTCTGTTGTCACAGGTCTGCTGCTGCTGCTACAACAACAACAACTACTACTACTACTACTACTACTACTACTACTACTACTACTACTACTACTACTACTACTACTACTACTTAATTGAAATTCTTATCGAAGATTCCGGCACGGCATACCTGTCGGCCTGTGTGTGGTAGTGTGGTGACAAATGTAAAATAGCAGCGTATAGCCACGTAGAGCGTACAAAAGTAATGTGCTACGTATTTGCATGTTAGTTTATTGTTTTCTCTGTTGTGTGCGTTTTTATATTTCATTTTGCGCGAAATTGTTCGTTTGTCATTCTGTACCAATTTTACTTGTCAGTGTACCTTTTTGCCAAGGACTTCCCATGCATACCACAAAACTCACTGTCAACATTTCTGGATACACAGTACTTTTAATTAAAGTTATACATTGGTCCAAATTTGGTGCAAATATGTTTTTTTTAAAGAGTTGTATATGGACTTTTTTTCGACGTAAAGAGAAGATAATCGTAGTGCAGTTGGACAGAGAAGTCTTCCATTCACGTTTGGTACGTCTAAAATTCAAAACAGTCTTTAAGAAAATGTAACCAAACAGGAAAAGTGTGTGTCCTCTTTTTCATTCTTTTGTAACTGTCGTTGCAACTTTAAATAGAATGTTTTATTACGTAATTAATCTTAAGCTTGCGGATCCAGGGGAAATCATTTAAAAGACAACTTCCCCAACTATAATTAATTTTTCAAGCCCGCAGAGCCTGGGGATTTAATTTATGTCTTTCCGAGCAGAGCGGTGCTGAGGAGTTATATAGACTGTACGTATTATGGTGCAGTTCGAAGTTTCGGAGTGACTACCCTCTGCTGTAGTCAAGCTTTTTCACCTCCTCCTCCCCCCCCCCCCCCGCCCAACCAGTCTCCCCTTCCCAGGGCCGCTGGTTACTTTAGGTTCTGTGCACATTCAAATTGTTGTTTGTACTGTTCTGTGATGAGGATCCACCGTCCACGACAATTCTCATTTCTTCGTTTCACATTACAATATTCATGTATTCGTGTATTCATGTCTCGCTTGGCCTTTTTGTGTTTATTTTTTGTTTTTGTTCTCCTTTAATCACGTCAAACGGTCTTCCGTTTTAAAACTGCCGCCCTTCTGCGATTGCCTGTGGTGTTTTATTTATACCTTCATTTATTTTACATTAATAAACTGCAAGTCGTCTCTTGTAATTAGCTTGTATGAAATCTTGACAAGTGAAGGGCTGTAGCCTGAGGTTTCCTGCATGAAATTGCGTATATTTTGTTCATCTTCGGATAGGAGGTGTAACACGTCTTTATGTGTTGACGTGTGACTAGTTGGAAGTGTCGATTTATTTCACTTAACTTTCCAAACAAGAAAGAAAATTGACAGTTTATGTTTGACTCCATCACGAGCATTATTCCATTTCAACTGTCAGGTATGCCGCAGGATCCTTGTCACGCAATGATCTTCGCCGGTCGGTACAAGTTCCGCGACGTGTGTCAAAGTTGGTCCTTATCTTTACGTGGTGACTCGTACCGACAATCCGGCGGACAGTAAACAAGTTCAAGTTGTGCCTTGCTGCATTTTTAATGTGCATATCTCTTTGACTTGTTAGGCGTTTTTTAGGAAATAAAGAAAAAGAACGCCTTTTGCGTGGAGACTCCCTCTGTCTGTCTGTCTGTCTGTCTATC
Source organism: Coptotermes formosanus (assembly GCA_013340265.1). NCBI lineage: Eukaryota > Metazoa > Arthropoda > Insecta > Blattodea > Rhinotermitidae > Coptotermes > Coptotermes formosanus. Next base: position 366,203 of record BLKM01002654.1, on the reverse strand, counting down.
TCTGTGACCTAGTATAAGCGACTAAGGCGTTTGTCGGATTTCCGTGAAATCCGGTGTAGGAATTTTCTAGAATAGGCTGTCGAGTAGGCGTGAGGTTTGGGATGATCGACTCGGAGACTGCACACTTCACGTAGAGCGTAAATGAATTTCTGACCTTGCTTTCCGTATATTTTGGTCGATTTAGATGAAATGCATTATAGAATAGTTCCACATCTCACTGAGTAATTACGGTTTTCGTGAAATTGGATTCATTGGGAACCGTCCTTTGCTTAGGGGTTGTAAATGATATTTTACTCGAATTTTCTATATTTTTCTGCCTCTTTGGGAAAACACTGGTACAGCATGTGTCCACAAAAATTTATTAGGTGGTCGTGAGTTTGTGTAAATCGGTACAGTGAAAGGCAAACTGTACTTAGGGGCGTAAATGAAATCCTGACTGCCTCTTGCACATTTATTGTCCTGTTGTGGTTACATTTGGTAGGAGAGGTCTGTAGATCATATTGCTGTTGGGCGTTTGTGAGTTCCTTGAGAATAGGTAGAAGGAAGGCCGTACTTTTTGTGGACATAAATGAAGTTATATTTACGCGTGAACCGTGAAACCTATACCATTCGGAAAGTAAAGAACGCCTCGTCGAAGTGTGCATACTAAATTACGGAGTACACCACTGGCAGCCTTGTTTATATAGTCAGTACTTTTGTAGTAGAAGTGTTTTTGTTTAAATCTTTGAAGCTTGAACAGAGAGAGGCGTTAAGATGTAGTAGAGGGGAAATTATGGGGGAAGAGAGAATCGCCTTATTTTGGTGGTGGGGGTGTATCACTTTTTTAGAGGGTCCTTGGGCGTCGACACCTGGTAATTTGACGTGAAGGACGTTAGAATGAAAATAAGTCTGTATCCACCTCACATAGAAGGAGTTCTGTGTCCATTTCACACAGACCAATCAGCTAATAATCGACTGCGATTTTTGAAACAATACAACACACGTAAACACGCCGCCGTGTAGGCAGATGCATAGTTTGCGAGCGTTACAAGAGTTGCTGCAAATGGTAGCCGTTGGCCTGTAATCAATTAGCAGTTTGTTCACGCACATACAATTATTTCCACGTCAGAACTTCACTTGCTTAAGCAGGGTCGGTTGTGTAATCCATTAAAACGGCGATTAAGTACGATGTGGCGTGACTATAAGTTAGCATAATTTATCTGGTTCTCAGTCATACATGAATATCATGTTATGTCTCTCTTTTCTTGTTCTTTAGCAGCATATAGATCAATTTGTAATGCTATTTTGACCAAAATGATAATGCGTCCTTCATTGGACAGGGTTTACGAGTACACCCACAAAAATATTAACTAACACAACGGGCCCGTACTCCTACCTTCTCGAGAGAGCTGAATAACTCACTACATGAACCGTGTACGTGAGAAGACAGTTTTTGTACAGACTTAGTAATGAATCTCTAAATATTTGTGACAGAGTTTTTTATTCATTATAGCCGTGTCGCTTGTTGTTTATTTCGTGAGGCGTATTGTTATAGACGACAATGCGCGAGCTGGCTTTGGCTTGTTTACCTGGAGTTCGATTAGGGGCAAGGACAATGATTGTATCTGTACTCAAAGCCATATTCGGATTATATATTTATATATATAAACTGTTTCATTCCGGGCCAAAATGCGTGAGGTTGGTCGCTGACTCCTTCAGATGGTACACGGTGTAACACACGTCTCAGATGATTTCTTCATGAATGGGAAATTTGGAAGTGAAGTTACCATTGTTAATCACACAGCACAGTCTAGAACAGACCTGCTGAAACTTGTATGTGGTTCAGGCGAAGTCGGCAGAATTTGGTCTGCATGCGGGCAACGTGAACTTCAATACACATACTGAAGATTGGTAAATATACTATAATTTTACGTATAATCTTACCTGTCTGTTTCTCTGAAAATCATGTGCAATAAAAATATACTGATAATGACAGGAAAGTTTATAAAAATGCCGTTTATGACCTAGTCTAGGGTGTTGCTATTTTAGCACATTTTTACAAACTGAATTAGTAATGTAATTATGTCTCCATAAGTAAACAGTTGGTAAGTTTTCAAACTTACTTGGGCCTTCTGTCTTGGCTTTGCTAGGGAAAGGATTAAAAGACGTTTTGTCATTTCCAGTGTGTTCACGGGTAACATAACGCTATGGGTAGAGCAGGCCTGTTGTAGAACCTTGCAGATTTTGAAATTTGCTCATCGTCAAGTGTTTCGAGAATACAAAAAATATAACTCGTTAAGGTGACCCTGTACATTTGCATCACACCACAGTCCTGTAGAGATGAGACAGTATCTTATGTTAATCGAACTCAAAGCCAGCTCACGACAAGTTAAATTCTAGACATGATAAGTGTATGGTCTGACCTTCGTCCAGGAAAGAGATTGAAAATTCTCGCTTTGTGGCGTGGTGTTTAGGGACACTCGTAACAGCCGGTTCGGAATCTTAATCACGTTATTTTACTGCAAAAGCTGTTAGCTTCTTGAAAAGTTAAGGTAAAAGGTGGAAACTAAGTTTTCAATCATGCTAAAGCAACTCATTGGGAGGTACGTAAACGGCCATGGGATGGAGGTAATGCACCTTGGTAAAGAGTGCCCTCTTAAAATACGTAATTAACGTGTAATGAAAAGAACTGTCATGTGTCACATCAAACCGACGGTTGTTTCCAGTCGGATCGTATCCTCTATTGTAACACCTTTTATGCCATGGGATGTGATAAAATCAAGGAAGGTGAAGTTGGCGTGGCACGTGCACGCAGGAGAGAGACGAGAAATGTCTACAGATTTTCGTGGGAAACTAAGGAAAAGATCCAGTTTGGAAGATCTTGGCATAGGCGAGAGGATAATATTAAAGTGGATCTTAAAGAATTGGGGTTGGAGCATGTGGACTGACTTATGTAGCTTAGGGTAGTGTTCAGTGGTGGGGCTGTCATGAACACGGTGATGAACCCTTGGATTCCTTAAAATTGTAGGAATTAACTTTGCTACCTGAGGAAACGCAAGCTTCTCGGGCAGGCCTACACTTCGTGAGTTATTTAGTCTTGCATCACAGTTCACGTTTAATTCCGACGTCCCCCTGAACTGTGTCCTGTCGTATTGTCTGCCTTGACGTTGTCTGCTAGCTGGTAGCTATTGATCCGTCCGTCCTTTCCTCTGCATCACATTTTTCATGTGATTTCAAGTATAAGCTAACTGGAGCCTGAAACACCACCCATCACACACACATACACATACACATACACACACAGTATTATAAAAGGGATAGGATAGGCAGATTTGTGCATGATTACATTTTGATGTATTGCTACGTCAACCCGTCGAGCGAGCCCTTCAGCTGATACGCGGAGAATACTGAGTGAGATGAAGGGAGAGAGGGTAGTGAAATTCAGGGAAGTGAAAATGTTTTATTTCGCAGTTGCTTTTGCCTCCTCTCTTGCAAAATATCACTACCCAAATTCATGAATCAAATAAGTCTGAGGTGTATAGTTCTTGGAGCCCCAGTACGTACGTGACGAACGAGCGGCTTTTGCTTCGTTCGCACGCAAGTTGCCTTTGTTGCTACACGCAAACATTTCCTACTCGTGAAGTCACGCGGCTGTCGCATGTGTATTTATTTGATGTGAGATATTTAGTGACACTGTGTCAATAACTGGCGTTACTTATACACGGTAGCTGTTTCAGTAATTGGTAAACTGTAGGGGCAACATTTGGTTGATTGACAGAGCAGATCATAAACCTGCAGTCTCGATTCCCCAGAACATTGCGTCATCTTGATCATGACTGGTATGGATTTTGAAACTTACTGTATCTGGCAGGCGGAGGGTGAGTTAGCCACAAGGCAGGTGGCCCGTGGACAGTGAGCTTCATAATTAATGGTCCACGTCTTGCTTGTTAGACACATCCAGATAGTTGTTGTATGTGGGTTGGTGGCTCGTGCCTGGAACAGAAATTGTCCTGTGTAAGGTAATATTAATGCACACTTCGCGGTAGAATACCATCAAAACTTTGGCAGACTTATTAGGCTGCTACTGAGGTTCTGTTCTGGTTTGGTATTTGGCAATTCGCGGGCTACCCTACCAGTTTTTCATGGTTTTTTACATCCTTTTAAATCCGTTATCCACTAATCATCCTAGCTGACGGTCATTTTCGCATTTCCCTCATCTTCTGTTTTACATTCCTCGAAAACGTTATCACAACGGAAGCTGCATACGTTTCCAATATGTACGTACATCATTGCGTTAATTAAAAATAAATGTCGCTGTCGCCTAAGTTTCACGGGTCCTCTATCTTGTTATTTCTGACCTTAGGAAATTAGGAAGCTTCCTGTCCTCCGCTATCGCAATGTTTGTACCAAGTTTCGTGAAAAGCGGGCAAGTGGTTAGGGGTAAATGGGCGATACAGACAGTATTTCGATCTCGGAGATCTAGCTTCTTTGTGTTTAGGAAAGGGTGTGCGCCAGGAATGTTGTTCAGATGGTGTCAGTAGCGGTTATATAGTATATGGTGTTCCCGTCTGAGGTCGTCATTGCTTAGGTGTTTGCACTTACACCGGCACGCGCTGGCGCAGTTGGTTGAGGCACTGCACTACAAGCCGGAAGATGGCGGTCACTGGAATTTTTCATTGACCTAATCCTTCCGGCCGCAATATGGCCCTGGGGTCAACTCAGCCTCCTACAGAAATTAGTACCAGGAATACTTCGTGGGGGTAAAGGTGGCCGATGCGTAGGGCTGACAATCTTACCAGCTTCGTGTGCCAATTATTTGGAAATATGGGAGCCTCAACCTCGTGGAATCCTAGGGACCTGTTGAGGCCTGCAGTGGGATAGCTTTGCGTTTACCTTTAACCTTTTAAAGCCTAGCGGTAACTTTACGTACCACCAGGTTTAACATTAAAAAATTCTACGTGGTGTCCACATTGCGTTTATGTGTTTTGTACGGATCTCAGAACAAACAGCAACTTTTGCCTTATAAAACATTAAGAGATTGGTTTTTATAACCGAGACGGAGAGTGTTTACAGCGCGGTACGCACTGAGTCCTTATATAAAACAGATATGCTTCGTCTTTAAAGGGTTAATAGTACTAACAAAATGGTGCAGAAAAATAAGTATGCATTTTTCAGTGCCTGATTTGAATAGCGTTTAGAGTAATTTGGAAGAAAATGTACTTCTGATTCAACCACTCATCTTGGGACGTATTTTCATAAAACCAACAATCACAGTCTGTTTAAACAGTGGTTGTATGCCGGTACAGTGATTTAATTCGGATAGTTTTCAATGACGTGTGTCGCTGCCAAACTGTATGCAATTGATTCCTTTATGTCAATTCACGGCTTTACAGCTTACACATATCCTATAGATTGAAACAGAATTTATGGTTTCAAAGCAGTGGATCGTGTTAGGGCTACAACTGCAATAAATAACGAAGTAATAGATCAAGTAAACTCGCTTCGTTACTTGGTATGCAGACGTTCATATCTGAAAACAAAATATTTAGAAAACAATTTACAGAAATTCGACCAGCTATTAGTAGCAACTAAACAGAATAGAAAGCTTCGGAGGGACAAAGGCCCGGAGTTTTTTTCTTTTAACGGGTGGCCTTCCAGATCTTTCTGTGTGGATCCAAGACATGGTCATTGCTGACACAACAGCTAAAACAAGTAGAGACCTCAGGAATTAAACTGTTAAGAATAACAGCAAGTGCAGGTCAGACTCTGCCGTGACCAGCACATCCGAGTAGCGTCTTGCTGCTAATGGAAAACTCAAGAAGTGCGTTGTTGGCAATGTGTCTTTTATTTTCAATGGAGAGTGTTAAGAAAAACAAGTTGAAATAATTACTAAAAATCATAACTTGTTACGTATATATTTTTATGTTTTATATTTTATGGGAGATAATTTTTTTTTTTCATCTGTCCGTAATTATCTCGTCAGAAGTCTTACTTTAGTTCTGCATGAATTTCAGCACCATAACTACATGACGTGCGTGCGTACTAGAATGTTATATCCTTGAGCAAATTTCAGGGTCCATTAGTGCCATTTAATTATGGTACTTACAGTAAATTAAAGGGTTTTGTGTGTGTATGAAGCAGTGTTACATTCCGTTTAAATGGAAGCCTAACTTCTCAAATTTCTTCTCGCCGTTTACAAAGGATATAAATATAAAGCTGTCCGTCAACACAGGTATTAACAGAATTCTTGCGAAGTATGGATTTTAATTTAAACTAGCTTTTCAAGTTTGATAATGAACATAATGGAGTATGAATTGTGTAATATGTTTCGGGTGCAGTGAACAGACCGCTTGGTGTATGACTTGTCCGAATTAAGCAGGCATAATGTAAGTCGCTACAAATACACCTGCAATTGCAGTTAAATTTAAATTTTATAATACGGCTACCAATATTTTTCTTTTATTGTTGACAGACAAGAAAATGACCTTAGGCCTCACGATGATAAATGGGAGACTTTAGTGACTATTCATTTACGTAAAATTATTTCATTTTTTATGTTTGTGGGACTATATAGACTGTTTCAGTGAATTCTGCACATAGTAGTATCGGTGGTGGTGGTGGTGGTGGTGGGGGGGGGGGTGGCGGCGGCGGTGGTGGTGGTGGTGGTGGTGGTGGTGGTGGAAGTGGTGGAAGTTTGTTTTGATATTTGTTTCGAGTTATTCAGCCTCGTCATGTCAGCTGGTGAGGTTCTGTATGGTCGAATAAGAGGCTTGAATTATACTGGGGGCGGGGGCGGTGAAAGAAGGTGGCAATGGCTTAATTAAAATTACACCATTGTTTTTCTTGCTATTATCACGTTGGACAGTATTCCAAACGGGACTGGAACCCTCACGCCTTGATTTGTTACGTTGTGTAGTAACTTGCATGGACAGTTTTTATGACCGCAGATTTGCTGGTCAAAGCGCCTGTTCTCATGACTCTTTCGCTGCAACCAAGATTATGTATAAACAGCAGATCTACAATAAATATTAACATAATGTAAGTTCCACATTTAGTTGTCTTGAGGTCACTATAAAATTGGGGAATTTAAATTAATTGCCATTGTCTGCGAATTCGCTTGATATTAACTGGAGACGAGAGTGAGCGGCCTGCCTGTGTCAACAACGTGTGTGAAAACAGCCAGACCGCTGTTCGTGCGGGTGCGGGAACACTGGCACAATACTGGCTGAACATGCTTAGGAGACTGAGCAAACAGACTGGAATGAATCGAGGGTTCTGCAAGTTGTGACTAACGACTGTAGGAAATACTAGAAACTGGCGAACATGGCAGGGTTGACAAATTCAAACGGCCAGCGTATTGTGTTTATTTCACCCGCATGGGCTCCCCTGATCTATATCGAAGTTAGTAAGTAACAGTGAAGGCCGACAGGATCCGGTGTGTTGTTCAGTACGTATCTCTCTTAATTCCCCTTTTAGGTCCTCCATAGATGCCGCTGGTGGTGGGAGGGTAATATATAAACGTATGCTAATGTAAATTTTCTTCTGATTCGGGGTTTGTCGAGTGGATTATTGATTTGATGACACGAATTACAATTTACCTTTCTGTCTTTATGGACATTCACACGATCATTTTGTTGTTCACTGCGTACTTACGTAAGAAGCAGTAAATTGACAGAACTTGCACATTGATTGAGAACAGCTGTTTCTGTCGGATCGAAATGAGTAGGCTAGGCGCCTCGTCACTTTCTCTTGAAGACCAGAATCGATCCAGTTTAGACATGTGTTACTCTTGGTTTCAGCCTTCGGCCGCGGGGTAGATGAGATCTTCGCTCTTCTGGGTGGTTACGCAGCGTAGACTGGTAGTTAGTTACAGACGTTTCGGGACAACCTATTGGTCCCGTCTTAAAGAGTCAAGCAGTCTTCTTGGACGTCCCAGAAGAGCAAATATTTCAGGTGTCTTTCTGCTTATTTAAACGCCATACCATTAAACCATACATAGGATTGGAGGCATTCCTATTTTTGGCACTGGATAGAGGTTAGTAATAAGCTTCACTCACTAACCACCTTACTACTGGTGGAATGTCCCCCAGTACTGTTGACTAGGAGGCTGGGTGGACCCCACAACCGATATGGACACTTTGGACCCTGTCGAGAAACGAAAATTTTTCCTTGGTTATCCTGCTAGTAGCCGAGTCACTGTACCGACTGAACTCTCCCACTTCCACAGCACTCTCGCTTCTTTGTGATTTTATTGCCGAGGGCTGTCACAACGGTTGCTTTCGAACGTGGAATCTTTGGGTGATTAGTTACCCATTAGGACCACCTTGGCGGCCTGGTAGTTAGCACACATGAAGACGTCAAAAGACCCCAAGTCCCGTAACTGCGTGAATTTCAAATCGTGTACCTTGGAAGATTGATAGTGGACAATATAAACATTTTGTAATATATATTCAATCTGGATGCCGAAATGAGTACTTTCCTATGCAGACATCGTCATTTACAGTTCCCGCAGTTTTCTACCTCACTGCAGTTTTAGTTCCACGTACACGACGGAACGTCGGTTAGTGTGTGTGTGTGGCTTGCACGCTTGTGTGCATATGAACGCCTGCGATACACGGTGACCAACTGCATCTGTTGGAAACCCCTGCCAAGCAATTTTCTTCCTAAATTTTCAGCCTCCTCCTCCCCTCCTCCTTTCGAGGGGGGGGGGGAGGAATCCAATCTCGTTCTATAATTTTATCGTACCCTGTTTATGCACCGTTTTGCTGCCCACGGTTAACTAATAGAACAAGGGAGAAATTGTATTTCGCACAGACAGCCACAAAAGGGCTGTGTACAGACGGGTCAATTTTGTTGTAGGTGTGCTCTTACGCGACATTTACTCAAGTGAACTGTCCTCCACATCGCACATGTATGCAGAGTCGTAGTGACAAAATGATTTTTTCTGTTTCGGAAGACGTCCATCTTCTAACATGGAAGTTAACAGTCATATCCGTATGGCCCAGTTGCACGCATTCTGTACTGTAATTGCTAGTCAAGAAGTACTAATATCTGCATACTTCAGGTATGTCATTCTCTTCTCAAAACCGGTTGAAAGTTAACTTTGCACATGGGACCTAAGAATCTAAATCTCAACTAGCAACGGGACCATTAATTTAATTCATATGCCCGTTGTTGATTGTAACGACATACATATCGAGAAACAGTGAAACCTGTCTTAAACGTAACCTGAGCATAATGGAAAGTTGTCTTCAGCGGAAAACGTGTACAGTCCCTAGCATCTGGAGTCCCGAAGATCCAAACTTCAAGTACCTGCTTGCAACCGGGGGGGGGGGGGCCCCTGTTTCTTGTTGTTCTGTTAAAAAGGTTGCACTATATTACCCACTGTCCTATAATCAGTTGTCTTCGGAAAGTCAATTGCAATGTCTGCTTCCCTTCGAGAAACTGTCTCGCTGTTTAATATTAACTTAAAATTCGTATCCTGAAACTGTATACCGGAAATCATCCAGCCGTTATTTCTTTTGAAGTCTGAGGTGCTCACGGAGGTGAATATTAAGACTACAGTCTTCTGGGATGTGACGCCTTGCGGTCTGGTAGTCTGTTACAAACGTTTTGGAGGAACGTGGTACCTTCATCTTCAGCATAGGAGAAGTGACACTGCTGTGCTGAAGATGGAGGCAGCAGGTTCCTCCGAGATGCTAGTATCTCTCTACCGGATTACACGGCGTCACGTTTGAGGAGCACGCTACAAATCATGTGTAAATAAATATTTGTGTTCCACGTCACATATATATATATATATGTAAAATCCAGTGATACGGATATCTTCCAAGTTTCCCGTTACGAGAAAAATAAGTCTCTCTTTCTCTGCTACACACACACACACAAATAAAACTTTCAGTTAAGTTACTGTGTTTGTTGTTATGGGGGACTGTATTTTCATTTACCCTGACAGTACGGCAAAGCCTAGCTATGTGGCGATTAGAGCAGTAAATTAAAATCAGAAATTATGTGCAGTTTTAATTTGGGGAATGCCTATTAATTTGGGGAATGCTTGTTAATTTGTGGAATGCTTATTAATTGGGGAAATTCTTGATAATTTGTGGAATGCTTGATAATTTGGGGAATGCTTGTTAATTTGTGGAATGCTTATTAATTTAGGGAATTCTTGATAATTTGTGGAATGCCTGATAATTTGGGAAATGCTTGTTAATTTGGGGAGTGCTTATTAATTTGGAAAATGCTTGTTAATTTGGGGAATTCTTGTTAATTTGGGGAATGCTTATTAATTTGGGAAATGCTTGTTAATTTGAGGAATGCTTATTACCAATCGGTTAAGAATATTTTGTCTTCCCTCCGCTATTTAAAAACGTAAGGTATAAAACGTTCAAAAGTACAGTTTTATCTCATATGTAGTGTGAGTGTGATACTTGTTCTCTGACATCAAAGGAAGTACTTGCAGTGGTCACATTTGGGGACAGGGTGGTAAGGAAATATTTGGGAGCTCGTAATAATTTGTACTTTTCTCCAAATATTATTGGGGTGGTGAAATCAACAAGGACACAGGCGGTCATACAGCGTGCATTGCAGAGATGGCATATACCGATTATTTCGGAAACCTAAGCGCATATCGTGGGATAATGAGTGTGAAAGAAATGATATACGGCTGTAGGCTGGATTCATCTGCCGCATAACAGGGACTATTGACAAGCTCTTGTGAAAATCGTAATAGACTTCGTGCGCCATAAAAGTTGGGGTATTTCTTGACAATCCGAGTGACTGTTAGTTTCTCAAGAACTTTGCTCAGTGAAACTATAGCGGGAGCCCCCCCCCCCCCCCCAAGAGTCTGTCTTTCGCCCTGCTACGTAAAGATGTGCCCGCGATGCGTTGTCTCCGCAACTGGGAAGATGATGCCTAAATCAGGTATGTACATATCTTCTGTGAAGACCACATTTATCGCCTGAGTTGAACTATTAAATTTGAGAGGTTCGTTTCAAAATGTAATTGCAAACTAACCGTGCGCTTAACTTTAGCTCTTCACGGTACTTGCGCGCCTGTATTTTTCCGCTCGTCGTTATAAATCTGTTGCCGTTAAGGCCAACGGCCCTTTTCGTAACGTCTGTTAGCCCATACCACGTATCATCCACACTTAGCACGAAATTCTTCAGACGAAAAAGCATTTGAAGAGAAATCTCCGTCACAGTCCTTAAGCCTGCGGTCCAGGATCTAATACGTAACACTCAATAATTAAAAAAAGAGAAGTTTTAAACGTAATCAGGTTGTTGCACTCAGTTATTTTTGAAGGCGTGTTCTGAACAATTCGTAACTCCTGTCGATGCAATTGTTCGCCGCTAATTAAGTTTGGAAAGCAGAGCTTTTAATGACAATATTTTATTCCAGTCTTGCATATTTAAAAATTCCAGAGAGACTGTTTTAAGATATGCCTGCCTGTTACATTTGGGAAATGGATTAAAATTGCGTAGAATTGTGACACCGCAGGTTGTCAAGCCTAGACAGAGGCTAAGTATACTCATTTGTGAAATTACGTGTAATTTAATGCACTGAAATTCAGATGTAGGTTTAATAAAGATGTCATAACTTCCTGCTACTGTTTACTGAAAATAAGTACAAATTTATGTTGTATTGTAAACTTAACGAGCTTTCCTCTTGTGAATTATTAGGTATAAAACGAAACGTTTCTTGCGTCATAGAAATATATTACAAAAACTTATATTTCGTTTTCGAATTAAGGAGTAATTTATTCGCATGAAAAGAAGTTTTAAACAAGTTTCTGTTGTCTCATTCTCTTGAACATTTCCCTGAGGCTGGTTTTGGTACTAGAGTTAATGGTTGTATGTGTATTCCTAAGCGAAATACTAACAACGGCTCGTGTTACACCTTCCGTCTGTCCGTTTCTTTGTGCAGCTAAGTGTCCATCCGACATCTTGAAAGCCACGACTTTTACACCTGTGTGTCTCCGCTTTCAGTGTGGGGTTTAATGAAATTTTACGATGCCGCTACAGAAACGCTGTAAATAATATGAACATGGGCTGTCAGGTATGTTCCAAGTCTTTACTTCGGTCTTTGGTATGTAGCACACTTTTACTCGTGTTTAGGACGTTAAAGACACACAGTATCAAAACACGTTGCGGACTGAATGTATAACAATATCGTTGCATATATACCCCACCCAGCCTCCTGTACAAGGGGTATCGGGTCTGTTTCCCGGGGGTCAAGCAGCCGGGGCGTGACGTTTTACCCATCCTTATCTAGCGCCGGCGTTAAAATAAGGGCAGAGTCATACCTCTACCCCCTCTGTGCCTTTGTGGCATGTTATAGGATGACCTTGAACTTTACTTTTGAATACAGACGTATCTATTATTCGTATCGATAGTCGGTCAATAAGCGGACAGCTGGTTTTACAATCAAGTATAGGCAGGGATTTTACTCTTTGACCGCCTTCGGGGCCAACCCCGAATCCAAATTTAAGGATTTGCATGCAGTGTCGAATTTGAGACTACGTGGAATTTTAGCTCCATGTACTAGTCCTACATGGCGGTAAAGACCAACGTAAACGGAAAATTTTACTCTTATATATCTTAGAAACACGGAGTTGGGTTTCATAATCTTTTTTGGGCGCGTTCGTATCCCTGCGGAGCGTGTAGTAAAAGTGCTGTCCGTCCGTCCATCTGTGCATGAAGCAGCTGGAAAAGGGATGAAGAGATTATTGCTAATTTGATGCTGCAGAATTTTAGTAAACTTGTCCAGCCATTTCTGTTTACTTGTAACTACATGGGGCACTTCCACCGTCCGCTTTACGTGACGACCTGCAGGTCCATGCGTATCTACGGACGTGCAGAATCTAACTAGCTACAAAACTAAATATGTAAGTAAAATAAAGTGAAAAACCTCCTCCGCATGTTTCGGCAATTGTTTTGCCGCCATTACCCATAGTTTACACAAAATGACAATTTGCATTGCACCTGCTTTAAATTATAAAATACCATACTGTACAGTGCTTGTAGACACAGTGACGAATGGCAGTGTGCTTGCTGTAAATTATAGCGTAGGCGACTGAGTACACACAGACAGAGTTGTTTTGGGACTCAGGGAGTAAAACTTTGACGTTGGTTTCTTAAGTACAGCGTTAGGCACAAGTACTGAATTCGGTAAAAATATATATTACAGCGATTTTTTCGTAAGAATTGTGGAGAACTGGAGCACTTCTATGTTTAGTACACTTCCTGCAACAGTCTTACGGTTTTCGGGATACGTTAAACAAGTGAACGAACGAACGTCACAAAATCAGTACGCTCTGTTTACGTTCACAAATTTGTATACTGAAAAACGAACAAGGTTCTTCCGTGCGCACATGACAATTTTGTCGAAGCCTCTTAGTACTTATTTAATTACTCATTTACTTATGTATGATTCACGCGATAGTTGTTGTGTAAAAAGTTTAAAGAGGCATCGCGAGTGTATTTATTAGTATACTTTCCTAAAATCATCAGTTCTACGCCATTTGTTAAAGAGCAAGAAAAGTAAGCATTCAGGAATAACTGAAAATCTGGGGGCACTATCGGGTAGAACCTGCAGGAATTATTGGGGTTTGTGTACGTTGCCTAACTTGTTTTAACGAAAACAAAAGGAGCGCCTACTTTAAAATACAAATGATGCTGGTTGGACATACGTTTGAAAGACTAGTGGGAATCACGTCTTAGTGAGAAATGAATAGACATATGGTGCTGTTATAACGGCCTTTACTATACACTTCATTACTGTATAAAAGTTGAATTGTGTATGCAGATCGTCGCGAGGAGTGCGAAGTGGCACAAATGTGGCACGGATTCGACAGATGAGAAGTGCAGACCATATTTCGTTGGGAAACTTAATAGGAAAATACTATTTGTGAGATCAGGATGACGTGAGGTTATTGTAACAAGGCAGGCTATGTACATATAACGTAACAGTGAGGCGCGTTCGCGTAACCGTTGGTGCCGTGGAAAAGCAGTAAGTATTACATATTCTGAGTTTGTGTCTGTAGCCTTAGTTACCCAGCATGCAAAGCGCATGCGCGCCATATTGTATTGCCATCTGTGGCCTGTCCGGCTGTACCACATTTTTCCACTTTATCTGACAAACAGCACGAGTTTCAGCAAAAAGTTATCGAATATAAAATTTTGCGAACGCGCCTAAAAATTAATGCTGAAGATATGGAATGTGGTGATGTGGTTTGAGGTCATGCAGTTGAGGTCACGGACCAAGACGGATTCTTCTGAACACGGTAATGAATCTTCAGCCTTAGAGAATGTGGTCTGATCGTTCGTCCGCTAGTCAACAAATTCCCCGCATTTTATGGAACCCAAGGCTTCTTTACCATGTTCACAGGAGCATACCGCTTGTTCCTGTCCTGAGCCAGATTCATCTTGTCCACGCCCTTTCATCCTGTTTCTTCCATATCAGTTTTTCTTATTGTCCTCCTTCAACGCCTCGTTCTGCTAAGTTGTTTCACTTGGGTTTCCCGACCAAAACCATGTATGTATTGCTTTTCTGCGCCATACTTCTTTCAACCATTGCTGCCACATAAAGCCAGCAAAGGCCTACAGACTTATAGTGGTAATAATTATATATGAAATGCGACAAGAAATGCTGTTAGGGCATGCTGTGAATAGTACTGTTAGTAGTCGCATGTTGCTGTCTTCCTTTCTATATTTTGCACCTTGTTTGAGCAAATGCAGAATGAAAATTTGTGAAGCAAGGGAATGCGTCCCTAACTGCTACTTACGTCATGTAGTAGAGCATACGTGTATTGATTTTATGACTTCTCGGGGTGAAAAAGTGGCAGCACCGAAATGACTCCTACACTGCTGCTGGGGGAAAACAAATGTTAAGTGACCAGTCTGTAAACGACGAACAGTATGTATGCAGCGAAGTGGTGGAATACTTAGAAGTGCGGTGGTTATTTAATAAGGAGCTTGCTGTGTAGGGTTTCAGTTTACATCACGTACATTCCTGGATGCTTATTTCATATTTTATAATGGATACATTTTAATGTTTGTAACTTTTCCAGCACGTAATAAAGGAAGTTATTTAACGTTGATTCTGTTTTGGGATGTTTTATCCGTGTTACAGTGGGTTTTGTTGCCGACGTGTAGGAAGAAGTTACTGCCTCTATCTTCAGGGTTTAAATGTGTATGTAGAGAAAGTACAGTCAAAACACATTAGAGCGCCACTGTTTGTTCACCGCATTTTATGGCGTTATATCAAGGGTAGCGGTAAATCGGAATAATGCATAGTAGGGAATTTATGCTCATAGACTCATGGGCGGTTAGTGAGGGTGGCGCTGTATTCGGCTTAGACTGCATTTGCGCATTAAAGATGGAATATATTTAGTTTATGTTTTCACATGCCTTCTGGTGACTTCTGATGCACCTTTGTACCTTACAAAGGGCTCTTTCTGTCCCTATGAGACAACAGTTCCTCTAAAACGTCAGCAACAAACCTGCTACTGCCACACGATGCAAGAAACCCACAACAGAATCGGCGTAAGTGAAAGTTTAAAATCAGTAAAGGCCCTTTAGTATCACTAGGAATCCTACCTGTCATCGCGTTCACTTTCGAAAACGTTGGAAATATGTTCGTATGCGTGTAACTATGCCAGCTGTTTTGTAAGGCTTTATGAGAGGAGAAAATAAAGTACAAGTGATTGAAAACTAACTGCTAAGGGAAATATTCGGGCATATGGAAGGTGAAGTTATTGGGCTTATTTAATGTGTTCCATGTCCGTGAACTATATTATACAAAAAAACTTTAAACACCAACGAATACACAAAGTTTTTTTTTCGTCAATTATAACACACTCCTACATGTTTCGACCCTGCTGGGTCATCTTCAGGGAGAAACTTTCCGTTGTCGTTACACTAGGTTGCGCTATACAGTTAGGCGAGAATGTGCTGTTGACTGTGCACTGCGCCGTTTATGGAGGCGTGAACTCTTTGTAGTCTCGGCTTGTACTGGCGGGAGCAGTACAAGTGGGCTTAGTTGGATGTAGTGTGTAACAAGGAACGTTGTTCTGTAGGACACTGACGATGGTGTAGCACATTTGGACTTCACGTTCTATGGTTAAAATAATATTAAAACTCTATGTTTCTAGAAGAGGATCGATCCCCTTCCAAACGTAAAAGAATGACTGAAACGCCTACTCATAACACAAAACACTTAAACGCAATGTGAGCACCACGTAAAATTTTTTAATGTTAAACTTGGTGGTACGTAAAGTTACCGCTAGGCTTTAAAAGGTTAATGAAACAGTAGCAACATTTAAATGTCTGTAGTAATCGAATGGCTGCGCCCTGTTTTCGTCGCATTACTCCTTTTTCTTTGCATAGTCCAATGTGTGGTGTTAACTGCACATAAAACATTTTAATTACTTCCTTGCTTTGGTGTAGTTGATGACTGTTTAAACGTGCCGTCTATTTTGCAAGGAATTTTGATTTTAAAGCTAGATTTTATTTCCTAGCTCTCAGATGGCTGCAAATACAGGAGAGTCGGTTGCCGTTGTTGGTGGAGGTAAATCAAAAGGTTACGCTTGTAGACTTTACGTTATACTGTAGTGTTAGGAACGTGGGTTGCGACAATGAATCCAGCCGCTCGGGGGAATTCTGCTAACCTTTTCACTTCTTTGTTTAGGTTTGGTGTGCTTAAATGTCAACAATATTCTAAAAGAAGTATTTTCTGAAAATAATATATTTTTGTGTATGATTGTTGTTAAGATTTTGTAAAGGGAACCCAAAAAGGACACTTCTCTTGCTGTGACGTCGGATACGCGACTCAGTCTAACCAGATTGATTTTTTGCTGTGTTGCGAAATATAAGTTCCGCAAAAAAATACGCGGATTTATCGTATAATACAATTTCCACCCTTCGTCATCCCCTCACCATCCATTGTCTTTCTTTCTCTTTCCTCTCTTTATATGTCCTTGTCTACCTTCCGTGTTCTGTATCATTGTTCCTACCTCTTCCTGTCTTTCCCCATCTTTTTCATTTTCCTCTTGTGCAGTCGTTTTTCGCTTTCTCAGTTTCTCCCATTCTCCATAATTCCTTTCCACTGGGTAGAGCATTCCATTCGCAATTGCAGACTATTCGTTTAATCTGATACGGGTTTATAAGTATTTCTGATTGCTTTGCCTTAGTTTCTGATTCCTCTTCCTCAGTTCATGCTGAGCTGCAGTAGCTATCCCATCGTCATGTACACTTCTAGGAATCCACCCTATTCGGAAAGGGCATAACGTTATTTGTCCTTGAACTACAGGCTATTCTGTTTAACCCTTATCTCGCCAATGTCGTGCTAGGCTCGACAGCGCTTTCCGCTGTAGCAGGTTGAATGTCGAGCTCAAATCGACACGCTGTTTTACATTGCTCTGTGTTAGCTTTCCCTAAGCTGCTGTTGTCTGGGGGTCTTTTTTTAAACTTAGAAAATTAGAGATTTTCTGGAAAATTAATTTGGTCCATACTGTTGGAACTCGCAAGAGTAATTTGGGCTCCTAGGGGTTAAGAGTAGACAGACTTACGTAAGGTGTTACGGTAGTTTTGGCTGCTCCCTGCGCTGCTGCAGGAAGTTTGTCACAATTCACGGACATCTATTCTGTCCTTGTAAACACTCTGTAGACCTGCTGACTGAACGGGGCGTCCTATTACATCTGTAGCACTGCTATGCAGTACTGATCTCGCATCACAGAATGTATTTAAAGTGAGTACTTTTGTTCTCGGCGTCCTGTATTATGCTAAAAGTTAATTTGTAATTTATTTAACGCCAGCGTCATTGGGAGGAGAATACAAGATACCCTTATGACATTTAACATGAATGTTATTTGGAGTTTCCTAAGCGTTGTGTTTGAAAATAAAACAGTTCAGACGAAGGACAGTGATAAAAATAGTATCAGGTAAAGAATAGAGATAATCGATTACACCTGTAGTTATTTGACAGTATATATTATCAAGTAACGCTAGTTGTGGTCGAAGATCTGTTGTGGGTACCTGATAATTACGTATCACAACTTGATATCCGAACCAAAAGTGATTCAACTTAAGAATCTATTGTAACAATGTCGTCAGAAATATTTAGACATAACGCTTTTGACACGTTTCTAAATGTTATGGCCGTGCTTCGTAGTCACCCATTAATCGGCTGTGCTTCCCTCTGTAATGTACACAGTTATGCAGCTGATTCTGAGAACGAGAAATACGGATCGGCCACTAATAGGCTAGCCATCGGGATGCAATTTAATGGGGAATATTAACAGTGCTAAAAGAAATGCTATGTGCCTAACGAATTAGGTATTACATGGAAAAGCCATTCCCTTTAAAGGTTTGAAGTGGTTATCCTTTTCTTGTATGTAATTTCAACTGTTTCCACTTGTAGCGTTACACTTACCCCATATAGCATGCAAGTGACTGCCGCAGGTACAGATCTTTAGTCAAGAGAATTCAGTTGACCTACACAGTGTGGGTAGAGTGCCTTAACACTAGCGAAGACGTCAGGGGGAAGACATATGGATCCTGTCCAAAACACGATTCTGTATCACTGCGTAAGCCTCTGCCCCCTGGTCGCCGTTTATTTGTCTTTTTGTGTGTTTATAACAAGGCTAAAGTCCATTCTTACACAGTTCTGACCACACAAAACAGTACGTAAAATAACTGTATTATCGCACACGCACAAAACACAACCGCACTTCAGCCCAGTTTATTTGTAATTGTAGTACATTAGTTATTGGTGACAAATAACGAACGGTCAGGTTTTCCCAGCGCAAAAAAAAGCTGCCAAGGTCAAATGAAAACTCCTCAGTCAGTATCAGTACATCCAGTTCTCTGTGCGCTTGCGTAGACTGAAGGGAACGTTAAAGTACAAGCTAGTTATTTATGTTCTTAGTTAGGGCGTAAGCGACACAGATAGCGCATTTCAAGACATAAAATAAGTTTTAACTTTGGACAGCTGAAGTAAAGTTCTAATTAATGGTAGGAGTCGAACAATTGCAGAACAAGTAACGTTGTGAATGTAAATAAGAGGAAGAAAAACAGATGCATTCACATGAAGTTCTTCGAAAGGAAGCCGAGGTAGATGTTGACACTTCTGCTTGAAAATAAATCTCGACGACTTTTTCCGTTTTTGTTACAGTGTTGTGAAATGAACACCACACGTTCGTCACAGTAATGTTGTAAAGGTGTCACAAATGTTTGGAGCCTGTATGGCTAATCGTGTTTGATGTGGAGTGAACATCTCTTGATTATGTTCGAGTTTTGTCTCATGCCTGCGTGTTTGGTCTTTCACCACCCTGGCCTCTGCTTGCTAAACTAGGGCGATGGTAGGAATCCACGCATTTTGGAAGACGAGACACATAGATCGGAATTTATCTGCAGTTGTGAGTTCTTCCTACACGGCAGCCGTGAAAGTGGCTTACGGGTTCGCCGAACTCTTTTGCCCGTCTTTGTTCGCAGAACAGAAAACTGTAGCAAAATAAATATGGGCTACTGCAGGATTCTGCGGTTTAACGTGGGGCAGGATCACGGGATGTGGGGGTACTTGCTTATACCTCATAATGACGAAGATTCTGTGTCGGTAGAAGAGACAGATGCGAAAACATTTTGCCTGGATTCAGCTTGTCAGGAATCCGCGACTTTTACACAAAAGCTAGCACCTTGTTCCTGCACTGCTAGGTCTTCCGTTTCAGTATATACGTATTCGCTATGTTTGGAGAAGTTGCCGAGTCATTAGATACGAGAAAAGGCGAGTTTTGTCTGCAGTATATACCACAAATTGAAACAATTATGGCCCTGTTTCTCAGAGACCGTCAGAAGGCTGTGACCAAATGGGGTAAGTGTCTTAACGCCTTTGGAGATTATTAATATGTAGACCTCTTTCATTCAATTAGCCTTCTTATGTGTGTGTGTGTATATATATATACACACATATGTATGTGTGTATGTATGTATGCATAGACCTATATGCATGCTTGACTGTTCCGCCTAGCGTCAGTGCCTTTAGCTTTGCTAAGAACCGCCTTCTATTGTGAAAGCTCTTGTCTGATCAGAGAGGACAGTCAGCTTGTTCTCTGTTTCACAACAGATATTTTTGAAGTAAGACAGTAAGTTCATAATTCTTCGTGTTTCGTTTTGTGAAGATGTTTTCTGACGTGACAGTTCAGGAAATTACAGCCCGAGCAAGCTGACTTAGCAGTAACGGTGCATGTAGCCGGCTGTAAGTTCGGCCTGAACTGCGGCTAGCCCAACGTATTTGTCTTGGTCTTTCTTAGTCTTTGCAGGCATTTGCTGGGTTAGCGCTTGGATCGGGCTATGGTCTCTTCCTTCCCAATCCTTTCCAGCTCATCGTTTACTACTCATCCACCCATCGATTCTATACAGCAAAAAGTTGCATGTTTAGATTGTAGTTACCAGCCTCTTAACATTTTACTCTGCTTATTGAAAATAACTAGAATGCCATTAAATTCTGTGGTTACTAGAATGCTAGTGAGGTTTTAATTGTGCACAGTCTTGTTGCTGCTATGGTGTCTTGATGTGCATATGCAAGGACAACCGCACCGTTTACGTCTTTTACAGTCATGTAAAGAGCTGCCCACATACTGTATGGATCAAACTGCTTGTGGCGTCTCAGCCTGTGTACTCCCGGCAGCATAATTAAATGTTGAGATGACGTTGAGTCCTAAAGTCTGTAGAATTTTCCACCGCGGCTTGAGCTGTGCTGTTTGATTGCCTGAGGTTTGGTGTAGTCTTAGTAAAAGGTAAAAGGTAAAGCAGTCCAGGAGGTTGAGGCTCCCAGATTTCTAGACAATCGGCACTTTAAGGTGGTAAGGTTGTCAGCCCGACGCACCGGCCGCCTTTACCCCCCAGGAGATAATCTTGGTACTCATTCTGTTAGAGGCTGAATCGGCCCCAGGGCCATAGTGCGACAGGAAGGATTATATCAATGAAAAATTCCACTGACACCATCGGGAATCGAACCTGCGACCTTCCGGTTTGTGCCACCGCGGCCCCACGGTATAGTCTTAGTGTTTAAGTTATTTGAGTTGGCGTCCTTGTGGAAGTTCGATCATTGGCAGAGGCAAGATGTGTGCTCTTCCCTGTTAGGTACACACCGGTTCTACAGCCCAGCCAGCCTCATACTTGTTAGGTGCCGCGAGCTCATTACCCGAGGTAAAACGGCTGGGGCGTGAAACTGACCAGTTATTTCCATGCATTTGCGATATTAAGAATTACTGGGGTTAATCTGTTCTCCCTGTGTGTGCTTCCTTGGCATATTAACGTATCAATAAAAATGATGAGATATAGTACGTTGTTAAAAATGTAACAAATTTTAACTGATTTTATAACTACGGAGTCTCTTAGTTGTGCCAGAATTTGAGTGTGATTTCTTAATATTAGTCATATTTGGGTGGGCTGCTCTGTTAAATTCGAACTCGAAATTAGCACTAACCCAGCCGTACTTTAATTGTCGATTTTTTTTCTTTGTTTCTTCTGTCTCTATTTTATGCTGTCTCTCCTTCAAACCTTCTCTCGTTCTCTCTCTAAAGTAATAATACTCGACTACAAAAGCAGATATCACTCCCCCCGTCAAAGTAGAGAGAGAAGTTGGGTTTGGCGGGTGGCGGGGGTGCCGCGGGGTGTAGGAGGAGGGTGAATTGGAATTCCAAAGCAGCATGGCTGACTGTTATATGATGAAGTTACGATATATATATAAGGTTGGGCATGCGTGTTAGTTGCTTGCTTACAGGAAACCTAGAGGTTTGCTTGCGTGTGTATGCATTTAAGTAGGATCTGATGTAATTAATGTAATGCATAATATAGTTGCCATCATATCTAACTGTTAGAGTGAGTGAAGGGGGTTTTGTCTGCAATGGGAACTGTTGTTGCTCTCTTTTCCTCGTTGTTTGTATTATTTTTATGTTACTTCGCGGTCTGAGACTCGTTACAAAATCAATAATAATTTACATGCTGGAAATAAAGTCGGATTTTGACTGCAAGGAGCTGTGCGTGCCTCTTCACCGACCAGTACCTTGCTTTAGACGCGCTTAACCTTTTAAAGCCTAGCGGTAACTTTACGTACCACCAGGTTTAACATTAAAAAATTCTACGTGGTGCCCACATTGCGTTTATGTGTTTTGTACGGATCTCAGAACGAACAGCAACTTTTGCCTTATAAAACATTAAGAGACTGGTTTTTATAACCGAAGTGGAGAGTGTTTACAGCGCGGTACGCACTGAGTCCTTATATAAAACAGATACGCTTCGTCTTTAAAGGGTTAATTTAACAAGTCTGTCTTCTGAGAACATCGAACGGGCTGTATGGTTGGATCGGCATCTCTTCACCCTGTGTGTTGTGATTCCAATTCCTGCACTTACAGACTGTCTTAGGCGCACCGTTTTTGAAGGGACACGCTTAATCACGTGTGTCAAGGTCTCACTGTCTGGTACGTATGTTCGTGTGTGCCCGCTTGTCAGAAGAACCTGCTGCCTCAGTCATCACGCGCGATATACCCTGATGATGGAGCTGTCAGATTCTTCTGAATCGTCGTTGCAGATTTACCAGACTGCTGCACTGTGTTCATAGTCACCATCGTGAGAACCTCAAATGTCATTAAGTAGGTCTGTATTTATAGCAGTAGTCATAATAATAATGATAATATAATTAGTAGTAGTAGTAGTAGTAGTAGTGCTCTTAGCAGTATTAGTTTTCTAGGTTGTTCCACATACATTCCTTCATTCATTTGTGCATGCATGCGTACATACATACATATATACTGACATACGTACATACATACATACATACATACATACATACATACATATATACTGACATACGTACATACATACATACATACATACATATATACAGACATACGTACATACATACATATATGCTGACATACATACATACATACATACATACATACATACATACATACATAAATACATGCAGACATACGTACATACATACATACATACATACATACATACATACATATATACTGACGTACGTACATAATACACACATACATACATACATACATACATACATACATACATAAATAAATAAATAAATACATNTACATACATAAATACATGCAGACATACGTACATACATACATACATACATACATACATACATACATATATACTGACGTACGTACATAATACACACATACATACATACATACATACATACATACATACATAAATAAATAAATAAATACATACAGGCATACATACGTACATACATACATACATACATACATACATACATACATACATACATACATACATAGTGACATACGTACATAGATACACACATACATACATAAATACATACATACAGACACACGTACATACATACATATATACTGACATACATACATACATACATACATACATACATGCATACATAAATACATACATACAGACATACGTACATACGTACATACATACGTACGTACATACATACATACATACATACATACATACATACATACGTACGTACGCACGCACGTACGTACGTGCGTAATAGGGAGGTAAACAAACTTCAATTCGTATGCGTACAGACGGTATGAACAGATCTGCTGTTTTGAGGTTAGAACGGTCACTTGATTTACTTAGGCCTGCAGGTAACATCTTAGTTGGCCGTGCAAGATTTTCATGTGTTCCCTAAAGTAGTCATCAGTGACATGTCGGTTTTTTTTTGCGCTAATGTGGTTCTCGTTGCCAGAGGTCCATATTGTCTCCCTGCGTAAGGTACCTTGCAACTTCAAAACACAGGGAATAAGATTTTTAATTCGAGATTTAAGGTTCTTACCGCGGTGTTGCTGAAGGCTGAAGTCGTCTTGACGTGACGCTGTCTGTATTTTTGGAACTGCTCGCCCACCCAGCGACACAGCTTCACATCGCAGAAGGCGTGAATATTGAAATTGTGAACTGGTAACCCCCACGTGTGCTCATGTACCTCGTTGTGTGTGGCCTGTATTTACTGTGTGGGGATATTTGCAACACCTTGAACATTTTCTAAAATATTTATCTAATGAGAGTAAATGGGCATTGTTCATTGTCTAGTGCAGGGCTGACCAACATGCGGTCGTCGAGGGAAGTATTTGCTGCCAATGCATCTGAATAGTTCCAGTTTAATACAGTTTAACAAACATAAAACAGCAGGGCTACAGAACATAATATGGCTACTTTATTAGCAGGGAAAATGTTTGGAGACTGTAACTCATCACTTTTCAGACAGCACACAGTAAACCAACCATTGTTTGTGTGTTTTGCCGAGTTCAGTACGTCCTACTAACTTGTCATACAACCGTACTTTTAGCGTAACTTATTGTTTGCAAATAACGGCATTTTTAGCTAATTCAATCCCCCCGTCCCCCGTCCCCATATGTGTACACACAAGTACAGCTCTGACGCGAGTCCTTAAGGAATTATGTGGCCCTTCTGTGGGTTGAATTTGGTCAGCCCTGCGCTAATGCAGGCACTGTTTTTTGTTATACTGTGTGGTTCTGTTAAACGGTGAACAGTCCGTATGTACTGAACAATACAGCAGTATGTCTGTGAATATAAAAGTTACCTAATGAGGTTTGTGTTCAGTGTTTTCGGAGTTTCTAATGTCATAAAATCCCAATTGAGGTTCTCGTGTGAATCGCCGTTACAATACTTGTTGGCAAGAATAAATCGAATTCCTCGCAAGTACAGTATATTTCAGTTACGGTGCTCGTGTACACGGAGAGGGTGGTAGCATTATCTAAATGTCTGTGCGAATTCTATATATGTGTGTGTGTGTGTGTGTGTGTGTGTGTGTGTGTGTGTGTGTGTGTATTCATTACAAACCGCTTATCTTTCGATAAAGTCATAGGAGCTGTTGGAGTAGGGAACCTAAGTCGGTAGCAAATAGTAAATCTCGGTGGATGCTAATGTTTGTTATTTATGTGTATACACTTTAACATCAGGGCTCGTTTGCTTTCCTCTCTACTAGCTATTTATGGGACCGATAAAGAGACTTGAGGTACTACAAATTGACAATACCGATTTAAACTAGGCTGGCGACGAGATGTTATCTTGGTCTGCAACACGCTGTTTTTGTGTGACAATGTCAGTACCTCAATTTTTCAATGATACTTCGTTTACGTGTTATGCAGTAATGGAATATTATGATCAAGACTTGTGCTTTAATCAGATCCGTGTTTCCGTTTTTTGCGCATGATGACCTCTAAATCGTAGTTGGCTACCGGCGAAAATTAAAGACGATCTGAATCAGGAGACATGGATAAGTGTGTGTGTGTGTGTGTGTGTCTTAATAAGTAATTAGACGTTAGAAAAGTTTTTGGCTTGTCTGAAATGTCTGTGTCTCTCTTCAGGCCCTACAGACATACCCGCGATTCCCCTGATGGTTTATTAGGCATGAAACTTAATTCATGTCATTCGCCACCGGAGCTGTGGTATTTTTGTCCATATAGTGGCCATGATCCCAGTGGCCGAGCGGTCTAAAGCGTGGATCTGCGGCCTTTCGCCGGGGGCATGGCTGTCTGTCTCTTGTGAGTGTCGTGTGTTGTCAGGTAGAGGTCTCTGTGTTGCGCTGATCACTCGTCTAGAGGAGTCCTGCCGAGTGTGGTGTGTCTGAAGGCGATCGTGAAGCCTCGACAATGAGGAGGCCGTGGCCGACCAAGGGCTCTTGCGCCGTTGGAATAGCGACTTACTGGACGATCGAGGGATCGGGCTTCTATTCCCGCCAGGAGAGGCGTTTCTGTTCCCCGTAGAGTCCACTCAGGTTCCTGGGGTCAGAACAACCTCCTACCCAGTGGGTACCTGGTGTTCCTTCATCGTGACTAAAGCGGTCGGGTGCGTGACGCCATACCCCTACTCGCCCGTACGTCTTCCTGGTGTGATGCTTAACTGAGCACACGGACAATTTTACCTTTTTACCCTTTTCACAAATCGGCAAACAAAATCACGCAGGTAACGGCTTTCACTTTCCCTCTGCTAGACGTGCTACCGCTGCAGCAGATAACGTTTGTCATTATTTACTGATGTAGACGTGCTTAGCTGCCCTGTTTCACTGTAACACTGCTCTGCATAGCGGTTTGTTGTAGCACTGATGTATGTATAACGGGTGTTTTGCCTGCATTTTGACTTCTCTTGTCTGTCGTGATATGATTCCATGTACTGCACTACAGCGGGAGTGCGTCCATTTTATATTCAGAATAGAGTGACTGTGGTTCTCTTTAAGTTCTGTAAAACAGTGGTTGATTTATTCACTGCGTGTTGTCTCAGGCAGTTTACATTTGAGATATGTCACGCACTTTTGGAGTTGAACTTAATCCCATCTTCCAGCGACTGACACAGTACATAGGCCTGCATATTATGTATGACCTGTGATAAATAACATTAATGGCGACGGTTGATTCAGAAACGTAGTCTAATAACTGGCATTTTAGCATACTACGTAGCTCTTGCCAATTATCTTAAGGTAAATACGATCTGCCACAATACTGACAGTGACCTGAACACGGCGCTGGAGCTACCTTTCCAAATAAGGGTAAAACGGTCGGAACGTGGTGTTGATTACCCACCTTCTTCTCTCGCATAGGCATGTCGTGGGGTGACCTTTACCTTAACTGCTTTTGTAACATACAGTCACTTGGGAACAATAAGGATACCGGTGTTATTATGGCGGACAATTGCAGTGACAAACGTCGAGTGCAATATGCACAGCTGTTTAACTCTTTTGGATTTCGTAATTATTTCACAGAATTTGGTTATAGTGTAAAAACATGAACTTCATCATGAGTACAGCGACAGCGGACTTTTGTTGTCTTGTTTGTTGCTGTTCAGTTTTGCTCTTTGTCGTAATTTTCAGTGGAACTGTACTGCGGCAAAGACCCTTGTCCATCCTCAAAACGGCAGTGTGGTCCAGCTAGACTTCAGCTAAACAAATGTGGCCGCTCTCCCGGCTAGAGGAGAGACAGACTTCTTGAGAGAAGAAGCGGAAGCTCGGTATCTGACGCTTGTGAAATAATGTGACTAAACAATTCATGGTTTTATTAGATGCGTCCATCTTCAGGGTAGTCGATGAAGAACCTGAAGATGGAGACAGAAAGCTCCTCCGAAACATCGGTAACAAATTACCAATCAACACGGCGTCATCCCAGAATCCTGTAAACATCATGTATGTTGTTGCAAGTTTTGTTTGCATTTGTTTTTATGTGTGCTTGGTATGTGGGCATTACGTCGTGTGTGTGTGGGTGTGTGTGTGTGGGTGTGTGTGTGTGTGTGTGTGTGTGTGTGTGTGTGGCCATCAGTCATACGCTCTCACAGATTGAAGCATCGAGGTTGCGCGCGCCCGTTTGTGTATATGTGGACTGGACACAACGCATTATTGAGCAATGGTGGTGCCTAACAACGCTAACAAATTACGAATGCCGCTACTGCACAGGGCAAGTACACCGCTCGGCCACCCGGCCGTGCGTTAGCACAACGTGTGAAATGAAGCCTGCAGTAATGACACGCTATTTGCTGCTAATAGATTCAGCCCACAGCGATTCACTATTTAATCCCCAATCAAGTACCAAACCAGTGTTTTTGTGATGATTATAGTGTGTCATTAAAATTGCCATTGCAAGTTAAATGGCTTCAGCGGTGTTTAAGTGCACTTCAAAATGCGTGGATTAGTTACACGATTTTAAATGGGCAATTTTTGTGCTTCAAAAATGACACAGCCAATATATTTGCATCGTGTTTATGACGAGTACTGGTAAAATTAGGAGACATTTGTACTTATTTTGCATAGTTTTACGCCCCTTTTTAAGCACAGTAATTACATATAATTACTTCAAATAACAGCAGTTCTTTATCTTCCTCAGATTGTATCGAATCGCGGAAGTTGTCGTGAAGTGAAATAAGCATCTCAAGATGGTGAAATGCATAATTTGTACTAGTGTGTGATTCCTTCGGTGTAGGTTTGGAGGTGAATTAATGCATTTCATTTTCCACTGTTTTTTTCTTTTTGTTTGTCTTATTTATGAGCAGTCTGTGTTCTAGGTGCCTGTCCAACATTATATTTTGACTGACAAGTTGCTGGAGCAAAGATTCCCCTCGCAGTTTTTGAGGACATATATTCTCCAGTGACAGCCAGTGCTCTGTATTTCAACTACTCGTATTATGTTATGACAATAATTCGCTTTCCTTCTTTGTAAGTATTCACACTTCACTTCGTATTCGTGAGTGCAAGGGGAAGAGTGGTTCCCCGTTGTGGAATCTTGACTAAGGGGTCGCCTATCCTGATTGCTTTATTCTTGATTTTCTAGCTCTCTGCAGCAAGCAGCGACACAACACAAAACCGCTTTCTCCCGACAGCCTTCCCAAACTACCACGTATAATGATGTTGTGTTTTCGTAACTTTGTGACGTATACAGGTGACAGCGGTGTTAAATAAATACATAAATAAACATAGTTTTTCTAAATATGCATTAGTCTTTCAGTTCTGACACCGCTGGTTTTAAAATCTGAAAATTTTCTGCTTATTTTGTTCTTTCATCACCTTGAGTAAAATACCTGAAGACAGACAGGTGGAGAATTATTTATGTAAATAGATCTGTTATTGTGAGTAATGACAAGAAATACGCCACTGAATAAACAATTACGAGAAGTTCAGGGAAAAACCACATATGCTTACTTTTAAGTTCGCAAGTATGTAGAGACTAGTAGAAGTTGTGCATGAATAATTAATTAGTAACTGTTAGGCGTCAGAGTCACTGTAATGATTGGGCTTGGGCTGGGCAGCTGGTGCATCAGGCTGCGACTCCTTGCGAGGATAAAGCGTCCAGATCGGTTCCGGGGCCCACCCCGGTTTCTATTTAGCAGTTACCGGGAGAAGATGGCCGGGGCGTGAAGCTTGTCTTTCTCCTCAATCTGATGCCAACGTTACGAATGCGTGACAGTACACCTCCACCCCCAGAGGCATTAATTGACCACAGTAACAAGATTACCGTTAGGTTCTGACTAGTATCAATATTGTACGTAATTTTGGTTGCAGAAGTACAATTCTTCAGGTGAAATATGTTCCAATAGCAGTGTGTGAGTGTGAGGATCTGATGTCAGTGCGTAATAGAATTCAAAATTTGTGCGGAAGGGGATGGGCATAAACGCGCACGCAGGCACGCACAGACACACACGTAGTGACATGATGATACTGCAAGATTCATGAGATGAGGAACGTAGACGAAGATAGTCTTATGTTTGGACTGTGTTTCCCATTCCTACTATCATCTCGCATTTAATATGTCAGTATTTTTAGAGATCAACTTATACGAACTGCATTTTTGTAGGTAGTGTTCGCGTTTGTTGCTGTACTGTTCCACTCTGTATGAAACCTCGTTAGTTGAGACACAAACACACAAACACACACACACACACTTTCATTACGTTTCTAAGGCTGCGAGCGATTCGTGCATGTTACAGTTGGAATTCTGGTGTATGTGTTCAGCCTAATGCCTTGGCATGTTGTCACCATAAAATTATTTTTGCCCCCATACCTCACATTCTCTGAAATTTTGTATACCTTTTCAGGTTAGCAGTAATAAGTTAACTTTATACATACAGTGTGATGTATAGCCTTTTGGTGCTGCCTTTTAAACAAGCTGTCGGCTACGTAAGAGAGATCTGGTTGCTAATTGTGTTTCTCCACGTTACTTTATATGGAAGTTGTTCAGATGTGACAGGACTACGGTTTATAGATTACAGTAACAAGATAAAAAGTGAAAGCAGATTTACTTATAGTCATAGTTCAAAAGCAAGGAGTTCTGGAATTAACTTATAATTCCCACTTCTCTTTAAACATTTATATCATGAATTAAATTTTCAGGCTATTAACCATGGTGTATGGCGGACAACATTATGACCAGTAAAACGTATAAATTAATTACAGTAGTGCCTGTATTTTACCGTTATTCAAACAATAAAGACATCGCCAAATTTGAGGATGTCACATCGTTGTTGAAGGGTGAAGTTTACCCGTTGGACGGTGTATCATCCCAGAAGACTTTAATATTAATATTAATAAAAGAAATTGCAGTATGGTAATTATTGTACTAAATATGACGAAAAGATTAATGTCGATTTTGTGTAATCTGCATGTTCTTGTTTTATATTGCTGTAAATGTTGCATTAATGGAAGCTCCATGTTTTTTGAACATATGTAGCAGTACAGAATTGGACGTTACGTGATATATGGCGAGAGTGTTATCGTCTCAGGAATCGAATACGCCGCAGTGTTGGTGTTTTGTGTTGTCTGTTTACCTCCACTACGATGTTTGATATACCAGCTGTCATCGAAATAAGTTTCTTGGTTGTATAATCGGTATTGTGGAACTGTGAGAGACAGTTGCGGAGATACAGGGACTGCCTAATTGTGAGGTATAAGCAAGGCGATAATGAGCTTTGGGGGTTCGCAGCCCTTCCTTCTTCTACCTACTCACATTAGGTGTCGAGGCTGTTTATTTTCGCTTGATCACACTCAGACACACACCACAGTCGGTAGGACTTCTCTGGACGAGGGATCGGCCCGTCGCAGAGACCCCTACCTGACAACACAAACACTCACAAGAGACAAACATCCGTACCCCCGGCGGGATTCGAACCCGCAATCCCAGTAAGCGAACAACCGCAGACCGACGCCTTAGGCCGCGCGGCCACTGGGATCGGCAGCTTTGGGGTTCCGTGCATTAACTTAAAGTTCCTTGAACTAGGCATCACGAGTTTATTGGCGTAAGTTTATCTTTCCAACAGCATTGTTTGTGATTTTTGTTGCAAATCGGCCATACAGTGGTCGTTTTTTGTTGTTCGTACCATGCATATGCTTATAATTATTATACCAACCAACTTATGCGCTGGATAAAATTCATTCATGAGGTGTTATGAAACCCCTACATGTTTCGGCACCAAGATGCCATCATCAGGGAGCCGTTCAGTACAAAGGAATGTAGGCCTAAGACGCCTATTTATTTATTATGTCGCCCCTACTCGTGAATGTATTTTATCCAGTGCAAAAGTTGGTTGGTGCAATAAATACAGTGATCATGTAAGTTTCAGTAATTACCTTTCCTGGGTTTATTTTAGAGATCTGAATATTTTAGCAATAAATCGACCGGATCGTACAGGCCTGCTGTCGCCACAAGCACTTCTTCTGGGCTTGCTTACTGAGCTATCCTTATTGTAGGAACAATCACGTCGTCGTTATCAAGTTAGGGAGAAACTCAAAAGGTAGAGGGCTGTAGGCACGAAACCTTTCAATCCTCTTCTAATCAAATTCCGGAATCGTGTATAATGCAGAGGATCTCGGTGCCGTATTATGATTTTTCCTATATGGGAAACGATTCTCTCCTCGAGGCAACGGATGTAAATATGTTCCTGCTGTTTTCGTTTTTTCCTTTCTCGTCTTTTCTCTTTATGCTGTCAATACAAGATGGAAGCAATCACATTCTACTTTAAGAAGAGGACGAAATCTCCGCTGTAATGCAAAGAAAAGATGAAGAGGTACAAAGAGGAAATATATTGGAAATTACTAAAAAATGTTATATCTTTCAAGGCTGATATCATTTCCATGTACCTGCATATAGTGTATTCATGGCTTCTTTGAAACGTGCGAACTGAAAAACCTAGACAGTGCGTTCTGTTCTACATGGATAAATATGCAGTTCATGCGTCTGAAATTCAGCTTTATTTGAAAGCTAAGAATTCTTATCTAAGGTATATGCTATTGCAAATTAATTTTCAGGACATCGTAATTTTCCAAATTACATTCAACTTCGGAATCCATTCTTGATGATCATCATTGGTTTTTGTGGGGAGGAACATACGCATTTAACATTTTAAAGGGCTTTTTCCTCGTTGAACGGGGTGAGAGAGAACTCACTGACAGAGCAAAGCTTATTGATTCATATGCCCTCCTAGCGGTTCTTCAGTCAGCATGAATGTTCTACTGATCAGACCTTTTATTAGTTTGTTTGTATTTGTTCTTTTGTTTCCACATTTTGTTTATATGTCGTCTGCATATTTTTATAGTGCTCCATCATGGGAAACTTGAATACCCGAAATCGTGTGTATATTTTACCTGCCGTTTACAAAACATGTGCTTCCTGAAAGCGGACGTTGCGTTGAAATGAATAAAAGCTCAGCGTTTGAACAAATAGTGCATGGCAGTGTAGAAATCTACAGAACTGAGATAAGTAATTACACTAATTTTTATGATGGCGTGCGTATGAAAAAAACATCCGTACCCCTTTGATGGCACGATGAGTACTGAAAAAAAGTTACTTGAAGTAACTTAATGCCTCTTACCTTCCCATACTTAGTCATAGTAGTCCATCCTCTGCGGTACTGCAGTATGAAGCATCGAACTTACAGGTCACCTTAATACAAGGACTGTCAATCACAACTATACGCGGTTAATTATTTTTACTGCCGAAGGTGCTACATGTTTCGGCGTATTCACAAGTCATCGTCAGGCGCAGGCTACAAATGTGTGAGAAAAAACACGTATATACAACACATTATTGATTAAATTTATTTAGATGTCAGTCTTACATTGCTTGAGTATATTTCTCTTTTATTGTTGGCCCTTGCTGAAACTGGGGCACGCGGTGGCGCAGTTGGTCGAGGAACTGCGCTATAAACCGGAAGGTCGCGGGTTCGATTCCCGATGATGTCACTGTAATTTTTCATTGGTGGCACTATGGTCCTCTAACAGAAATGTGTACCGGGACTATTTCCTGGGGGCTAAAGGCGGCCGGTGCGTAGGGCTGACAACCTTACCACTTTCGTGTGCCGGTTGTCTAGACATCTGGGAACCTCAACCTCCTGGAATTCTAAGGCTCTGTTCAGGCCTGTTAAAGGGATTGCTTTACCTTTGCGGAGCTGAAACTGTCCAATCTGGTATCAGTTATTGACAATCCTTCTAGTCGTCTGCTTACTTACGCTTCACAATGTTGTTGCCTGAGTTTAAAAACAGCTTAATTTTATTACAACAAACTCTTTTTGGCGTCAGTGTGTCATCTTCATTGTAAACACTTTTTTTTTTATAAAAGGGCCCGTGTTTTGAATTGTGTGCGGTGAATCAGTAGTGCGCCTCACCTGCATTTCGCACAATATGTTTAGAAGCTGATAGTTAGACAAGACATTCACCGCCTTGTATGGAGCCCGACGTTTCATTATTGTGCTGGTGAGTTTTCGCCACTGTTGCCTATCGTGAACCAAATGAATTCAGTTCACACTCCCACATCTGTCTTGAAGATCTGTTTTAATATTATTATTCTGATCTGCTCGTACATCTCCCAGGTATCCTTTTTCTTTCGGGTTTTCGGACTAAACTGTATGTATTTCTCGCCTGTCTCCATTCATGCTAAATGCGCCTCAGTTTCGTCGCCTTTAATTTTATCATCCGATACGACTGCAGATTATGAGCGTCTCCTTGTGCAGTTTTCTTCACCCTGTTCTACCTTCATACGTTTTCTTCAGAGCTCTGTTCTCAAACATCTTTGTTCATGAAGATTAAAGTATTCAGGGATGTTACGCCGTCTTAACCAGTAGACAGTTATCGAAGTTAGCAGGAGCGTAACTTCCTACCAGTCGACACGACGTAACGTAGAAGACCTTAACCTTTTAAAGCCTAGCGGTAACTTTACATACCACCAGATTTAACATTAAAAAATTCTATGTGGTGCCCACATTGGGTTTGTGTGTTTTGTACGGATCTCAGAACAAACAGCAACTTTTGCCTTATATAACATTAAGAGACTGGTTTTTATAACCGAAGTGGAGAGTGTTTACAGCGCGGTACGCACTGAGTCCTTATATAAAACAGATACGCTTCGTCTTTAAAGCGTTAATATTCAGCGGTACGGCCATGAATTTATGCAGTGACTCGGGCGGCTAGTCATTAGACTCTTACCGCGGAAACGCCCTGAAGTTCCTACATACCTTATGCGGAACATTCTATATAATCCTACCAATTGACACCGTAATTAAATAACACGAAACACAGCTATGAGAACTTGAAATATTGAATCCTCAATCATGTTCTTTCCTTGCGGTGACGGATTCTCACACCTAAATGTCATGTTAGCGACTCGTTTTAAATCGTTGCTTGGTGTTTTGTGAGAAATGAAGTTCAGCATTGTGCCCACTGGTTATAAATGTATCCCATTTACAATGCCCCCTTAAATATTTACAGAGTTCTACATCTCGGAGTAGTGTGAGGCAGTATAACCTATCAGTGAACACCTTTAATGTTTTATGCTTAATGCCTCAATGTGGAGCACTCGCATTGGAATGCTCATAACGTTTCTGAGTTGCACTCTTGGAATTTCGATTAGTCTGGAACTGCGGAGCCGTTGCTAGTGAAAGTGAAACTACTAAACTAAGGTAACTGTAAGACTGTATGTCATCACTCACGTTAATATCATTTGTTATTTTCGCAGCCCTGCACTTTCATGTTAACGCCGAGCTCTGAATTAGTGCCATTTATCACAGTAATATTTTACACCGAAACTTACATTGCTGTTTCTTATAAACAGTTCATGCGGCGTCGGATTTGGTTCACGTGTGTGTCCGTTTATTTGAGCAGAAGAGATTTGTTCGTCATCACGCGCTAGAAATTCTGCATTGTGTCCGTTGTTCGTTCGTTTGTTATAAGACGTGGAGGCAAGAGACCACTTGGAAGAGCTTAGCATAGATGACAGGATAATATTGCTATTGATTTTTAAGATATGAGATGGGAAGGTTTCGACTGGATTCGTCTGGCTGAGGATAGGAACGAGTGGTGGGCTCTTGTGAACGCGGTAATGGACATTCGGGTTCAATAAAACAGGAGGAATTTCTTGGCTAGCTGAAGACTTATTACATTCCTATAAGGACTCAGCTTTGCGTAGTTAGTTGGTTGGTTGGTTGGTTGGTTGGTTGGTTAGTTAGTTAGTTAGTTAGTTAGTTAGTCAGTCAGTCAGTCAGTCAGTCAGTCAGATACTTATTCGTTTTTCGTAATTTGATTCTCTTTCTTACATACTCGTTACCGACAAATAATCTACCGATGCTCAATGTCGTGATTGTAACCTATTTTTCATTTTTATTTTTAATTTGTTATACCGAAGAATTTAAAATTTCAGGAACTGTCCAGAGTTAAGACAACAGCCTGTGTTCTGTACTGTACCGCTGCCTTACACCAAAAGAAAATAATTAGACGAAAATGGAAGCAGCGTGGCGCGAACTAAATTTCTTAAGACCGTGATGTATTTATGTCTCATGTGTTAGTGTTGTAGTATTCAGTCATGATACAGCTGGAGTTGTATATGCGGGAATTTGTGATATTCATTCACTTCATATTTCAGGAGACTTAACTATTGAAGAATCATTCAGCTCAATGAGAATACCTGAGTCTATACGAAGTGTAAGGACCATTACATAGGGTCGCTTCTTCACTTCTGTGCCCGTGAGTGACTGCGCTCCGTTGAGGCAATATCACGTATTTGTCTGGCCATATAACTCAGACACAGTATTTGTCCAAGCGTATAATTGAGACACAGCATTTGTCTGGCCATGTAGTTGAGACACAGTATTTGACCAACGATATAATTGAGACAGTATTTGCCTGGCCATATAATTGAGACACGGCATTTTTCCAACGATATAATTCAGACACAGTATCTGTCTGGCCATATAGTTGAGACACAGTATTTGTCCAACGATATAATTCAGACACAGTATTTGTCTGGCCATATAGTTGAGACACAGTATTTGTCCAACGATATAATTCAGACACAGTATCTGTCTGGCCATATAGTTGAGACACAGTATTTGTCCAACGATATAATTCAGACACAGTATTTGTCTGGCCATGTAGGTGAGACACAGTGTTTGTCCAACGATGTAATTCAGACACAGTATTTGTCTGGCCATGTAGTTGAGACACAGTGTTTGTCCAACGATATAATTCAGACACAGTATTTGTCTGGCCATGTAGTTGAGACACAGTGTTTGTCCAACGATATAATTCAGACACAGTATTTGTCTGGCCATGTAGTTGAGACACAGTATTTGTCCAGCGATATAACTGAGACACAGTATCTTCCTAGTCATTCGTGGTGTACAGCACCATAAAAATGGGTTGTTGTTGTTGTCTTCGTCGTCGTTGTTATCCTTGTTCTTGTTGTTATGTTGCATTTAATGTACAATGCATTCCTAGAACGAAATCACGTGTTCAAACATTTATTACCTTTAAAATCATATGCACAAAGCCATTGAAGTGGAAGAGATCCAGTGGCGAAGAGTCGCCGTCTGAAGACAGGTGTATGTCCACAGTTATTGTGAACGTTCTGTTCTGATAATACAAAGAGCAGTGAGTTGTGGCTGCCAGTTTTATGGATTGTGGGCTGTAAAGCTCAGAGGTCACACTATAATTTCAGGTAACTAGCAGAACTTTCCCTTCAACTGCAGTCCTTGCGCCGCAACGCCGTGTTTAGTTCCTGCTTGTAACATTGTGGACTCGCAAAGACGCTAAGAAATTATATTAGTTGGTTTGCATTTCCTAATGGAGCATGGTAGCATGTTCTGGTGTTACTTTTATGCTTACGTTTTACGAGGTGGGTAAAATGAACACATAATGGGGATTGCATATCCGTCCGTATGTATCATTTCCGAAAGTACTGGGCATATTTCAGTTAGTAAATGTGATATTGCATTAGAGGTTTCCTCCGAACTTCGTTGGGATTTGCAAGACCATGATGCTGTCTGCACTGAATCACCTTCAACAGCAAGGAGGCGTGTAAAGTAGCACAGAACGCATGTGGAAAATGTGCGCCCTTTGGTGCAGCACGGAATTCTACTCCACTTTCTTCTCCATTCGTGAAGTTGAATTTATGGTTAGCTCATTAAAAATAGGACCGTCACGTTCTTTGCCATCCCGCCCTGTTCTTCCAGCATCAGTTGCGTTCACTCCAGTAACACTCATGCTGCATAAACACTTGTCCTCATCGGCCTGTGTATATTGTTATAATGGCGTAGGTGATGCCTATGTTCGATCGTCTTCGTTAGTAAACATAAATGGGGAAGGAGTAGGGCCTAAGTCCCAGATGCGATCTTCTGTTATACCATTCTTTTGTTTTGTCCTCCATCATGTGTAGAACATTCAAATTGCAGTTCCTGGTGTTGAATTTTCATTTTTGGGCCAGTTCTGAATGTTACATCCTCATGTAACCTAACCTGATTTTGTCAACAAAGTGCCTAGTATCAAAATCGTTCACTGTGCACCACAGTTTGTCACTTTAACACTGTGCTGTTGGCAGACCGCGAGGAATATTTATTCGCCCTGCCACAGTTTAACTTATAAAAACGTCCCTTCAGAAGTACCACTGCTTCGGTTGTGATTTCTTTTCAAATTCTTTTAACTTCGCTTTGATTCGTTTTTGTTTGTTTTGTTGACACGGCTGTACCGTCCT
The DNA here is from genome assembly GCA_013340265.1 of Coptotermes formosanus. Taxonomy (NCBI): domain Eukaryota; kingdom Metazoa; phylum Arthropoda; class Insecta; order Blattodea; family Rhinotermitidae; genus Coptotermes; species Coptotermes formosanus. The sequence goes on along the minus strand of BLKM01002654.1, from coordinate 328,690 downwards.
GGACGTCACATTTTTATTCAGTTATGCGCCAGAAATCAAATCTGATGTGATGTCAGAAATCCTCTCGTTTAATTCATGAGATTGCACAACGCAGCAGCAGCCGCAAGACCTCGTTTTCAGGCAGCTGCTATGAATAATTCTAAACAATGATCTACTTCCAACCACCACTTATGCATATACAAAGCAGGCAAACCTTGTTTGTCTGCATCAGTGTCCGTTAAACTTTAAGGACGCTCACTCACCTCGAACCGTACTGTAACCACTCTGTTACTGCGTGGTTACGTTTCCAGCACCACGCCATCTGATTTTTTAATTTTGTGTGAGTGAGTTTGATTTTCTTAATTTATTCAAGTAACGAACTGTAGCTATGGAGTTAGCAATCCGGTACCGGCTCAAGGCAGATTTTGTTTTATTTTATAGTGTATTTTTTCTAATTTTGATATGGTTTGTATCGCCACACTAGCTCTGTATCTGGAGTCTGTGCTGTATTTTCTTTAGAAGAGTCCTGCTCAAATTCTGCCAGATGGACGAATGATGCTTGTCCTTTCCTTACGACGGAGATCGGACGGCCTTCAAAATGTCTGAGTCTTGTTTTGTATCGAGTTTCATCGTTGGACAAGATTGAATTGTGTTTTGTCGTGTTGATACAAACTTGTGTAACAATTTTTAAACGTTCGTGGTTGAATGTCTGGGCCTACACGAACATGCGTTTGATTTCCTCCCACCACTAACACCACAAGCCCCACTCTGCATCGTCGTCTTCGTCGTCGTCGTAATCATCATCATCATCATCATCACCATCATCATCCTCCTCCTCCTCATCATCATCATCATCATCATCATGAACAACAGCAGCAGCAGGAGCAGCATGTGATAGCCAGACAAATGCTTTTTTCGTCAGATAATAGAAGGTTGGATTGGCATATTCTCATGCCTTCCTTTGGCTCCCGCCTCTGTTTGACGGATATTGCTCATGCTGTACTGTTTGTCCTAAACACAGTCAACCTCTGCAGAAGATCATAGCAGAAAACAGGTGAATTGTCATGTCCTACCGGTACTAGTGGTCTTAACATCTTTGGACGTTCTTCACTATTTCCTTTGTTTCGCAAATGACGGAGTTGGATTGCCAGAACCCCAGAAACCAATTCCCAAACACCGAGGAAGAAATGAATTGCCAACCAGCTATCTTATTTCGACCATGATGATGATTATGACAGTAACCGCAACTGCGGCATTGATATTATTGTTGTTATTGTTGTTTTTCTTGTTGATTATAGGTCGAAACACGGTCGCTGGCTGGCGATTATTTCCTGTTATACGTTTGGGATTTGGCTTTTAGTGTTCTGGGGATCTAATCTGTTATTGTAATTGCTGTTAATACTGTTATTATATGCCTAATAAAATTAATAAGTGCCAATAATAATTCAATCGAATTCAATAGGTAACTATCAACGTACAGGCTTAAGAGCACAGATATCAATTACATAATAATAATAATAATAATAATAATAATAATAACCACTACTACAACAACAACAACAACAACAACAACAACAACAACCTGAACGCCTCATGAATTCGCCCAAGTTGTGAAGCTGATCTCTTCTCTCTTATCGAATACCGAAGCTAAGAATATGTGGAGCTCCACCTCCGTGTGCCGAGAAGGTTGGTGCTGCGATGGCTCTGTATGCTTGTACTGAGAAAGTGCCAGGTTCGAAATTCCGCCATGACACAGACTATCCTGACTGGTGTTTAGTGGTTTTTCTCAGTCTTTCCAAGAAAACACGCGGATCGTATCTAGATCGCAATGCATTTCCTTTCTTCCAAATAATCTGTACTTTATCACTGACTAACCATCGCGTCTTTCGGTGCTGTGTGCAGTCCGCAGTACTAGAGAGCGTTGTACGGTGGACCATAATTACATAAACAAAGCGACCTCGACTTCCCCGTTACACCTTTATGGCATGGTGCAGACCGACAGCTACAGCTAAACTAAGCTTATTTGCTAAAATGTCCCTGTTTCAAGGAAGCCAATTAGAGTCAGTCACTAAGCAGTAGGCAAAATGTGAATGAAGGAACAGATTAACCTATGCAGTGCATTTCGAGCAAGACAACATATGGCATGAGAACAATTCCATGTGTACGTATAAGAACAGCTAGCGCCATGAAACAGAGTCTTTCCTGAGAAGCTAACAGGTCATCAACTAGTTAAGAAATTCCGCGCATTTTATGGAACGCCAGGGTTCGTTACCGTAATCACAAGCGCCATCCACCTGCCCCTATCCTGAGCCGGATCAATCTGGTCCATGCCCTTCCATCCCACGTCTTGAGATCCATTTTAATATTATCTCTCCATCTAGGCCTAGGTCTTCCAAGTAGTCGCTTTTCCTCGGGTCTCCCTACCAAAACCCTGTTTGCACCTCTCCTGTTTCCCACACATACCACATGCCCCGCCTGTCTTATTATTCCTGGCTTGATCGCCCGAGTAGTATTTGGTGGGGAGCACAGAGCATAAAGCTCGGTGTTGTGTAGTCTTCTCCACTACCCTGTTTCCTCGTCGCTCTTAGTCCCAAATATCTGGAGAGTCACACATTAAGTAGTTGTTCTATAAAACAATTGGGTGTCATACACTGGTAGAAAGTATTTGTTGAAGAGGTCAGTGTTCTTGCTTATCAGTCTACATGAGATGTAAGTACCCATACCGGAGGGACTGACTTCGCAATGAAGAGTAATCTCTGGTTAATTGGTGGTGGATTCCATTCAATAAGCACTTAATTAGGTCTGTTAGGTCTAGTGCTGTGTTTCATGTGTTCAAGTATAACACGATTATTTGAAAAACGAAGTGGGCTTGTCTGTTTTGTCGAGTACAGACCGGCCTAATGGTAACACCATTTTAGTTATTCCCTTCTAGAAGACAGGCTGTAACATAAGGGTTTGTTTACACCTGTACTGCTTTTCTATACGTGGGTCTCTCCTTTCACACACATAAGTGGAACTATTTCAATCACAGATTACGTTTTTCTTTATTGCTAGAGAATTAGAATTCGTATTAGAAGCAGGTTTGCATTTTAATATGTTACCGTTGGGTATTTTTACGTTTGTATGTCATATTTTTCCGGCGTTTGAATTGCTGAGTTCTCTGTCTAACCATTCTACGACACAAAACCGGCGGACAGTATGAAGGGGATCAAATAAATGAGGATATTTTCATATGCTAGGAGACAGAATTGGATTTCATCTGTGAGTAAATAACTTTTTTCAGGTGTAGATATATATCTTTTTCAATTAAAATTCTAGACTTTCATATGCAATATAATTTATACGTACGGGTATATTATATTGCTTTTTAGAAACCAATTAATTTTATGTAGTTTTTATTAGTTATGTAGTTTTAAAATTAATACGTACATTGAATTCAATGTGACTTCGTGTTTTCATCAAATTCTGAATACAAAATGCAACTTATTTAGTTTTTTTTTTTGGAACCCTTTTAGCGAAGTGCGTGTCTGACTGTCTGTCTGTCTTTCCTGATTCAGACACACGACTTATTATTACAGACAGCAACACGCCGATTTTCGTGTAACTCGGTATGAAGCCAGCGCCGTTCGACATGTGGTTACTTGTAACAATCTGCCATGAAATTGAGTACAGTAGCGCCTCGACTTGCTTGCTTACGTCATTCCTCTAAAACAGCTCGCAAGGGCAAAACTCTTGAAATGAGAAGTAATTTTCCACTACTTTCCGCGTTATATATGTTAATTTGTCCGAGATGTCAAAATTTTCTCCTCAAAGAAAGAAGTCCACCTTAATACAAACGTAATAAACATTCAGAGTAAGACGTGAACTCACATACTTGAGCCTGCAGTTGCATTAAACAGCAGAGGATAATAAAATCTGGCTATACAGCTAAAGTACTGATTTTTAGAGTGTATTTACTTCAATGAGGTGGGTAGTTCGCTGGTTGTTTTTTCGGAAGGCTACAGATATCTCACTGCACGGCATCGTAACCAGGCACCCGTCGATCACTGGCATTACAGCATTGTCTTCGAAGTGCTATAGGGACTAGAAACTGGTAACACATTTGTATCTAGTGGATAGTTAAGTACGTCTGCCTACGTTTATGCTAACTTCTGTAGCGTGTACATTCCTTATCTGTGGGTATTCAAGTGGGGCTCTCAACAAGACTGAAGCCCCGCCTGTTATGTTTTGCATTATTTTCTGTGCTGTACCTGTACTGAGTTCAGGATCTGTTTAAATGCAAGTAATCAACTCAATGAGATGAACCGTCGTTGCTCCGTGTGGTCTGTGAAGGGAGCAACACGCTCCACTTGAACAGGCTTAAGTGGTAGTTCGTTCGGGAGCGGACTGGTGACGAAATGGGATACTAAATGGTAATTAGTGAAATAATTTGCCAAACGTTTTTGTATCGCCTTATCGTTTTCTGTTGTGATATAATTGGGGAACTGGTGAGGACCGTCCGTGAGTTGAGACAGCTGGGGAAAGGGAGCGTCTGACATTTGAAAATTCAGTGCTTTCTTTTTATTAGGTTCATTTTTATGTTCTGTTTTGGTATTTTATGACATTATTCAGTTTGAAGAAGGAAAGACTTGTATGGCTGTAGAGGCGCGTGCAGACCTCCTGTATAATATAACACCCTCCGCTTCGCGGACTTCAGCAAGCACCACCATCCACCCACCTACCCACCCTATAGCAACCGCCCGACAGACAGCCTGACACATTCACACAGTCGTCGCTATTGAACGAAATTTGAAATCTAAATCTCATTCTCTCGGTATGCTGGCAAATCCATTTCGTTTTAACTCGACGTCCAAATTGAATGTTTTGTAGTGCTTGGGGGATGGGTTGAGTGGGGTGGGAATGTAGGGGTGCCGGGAGAGGCTTGGGAGGGAGGAGTTGGAAAAAACTGCTCTTGATAAGCGTGATTTAGCAGCCCCGGGGATATTGATTTTTACTTCCCCCCACCTCCACAACCCTCCTACAATTCTGTACCCTTACCCCACCAACCCCTTCAGTTTTATATGTCTGTTTTCTTACTGTAATAGCTCGGGCCTGTGATGCGCGCGCCATGTTGGATTGTAAGGGCTGGGGCTGAAGGGGTATAGGGGTAGTTGGAGAAAGATGGCTACCATTGGTGTTGTGTTTTGGTGGGAGACTGGGATCTCTTTAATTCAAATATTCACCAAAATATGCTGCCACAAAAGGAGGGGTAGCAACTGCGACTGCAGTTCAAACACGCCTCTAGGTGTGGGGCTGACTTGGCCTTCTTTTAATAGATTGCGAAGGAAAGGTGGTAAGTACCCAGTTCTACGGACTTCCCATGTGAAAATCCCTGTGACGTCCCTCAAAGAAACAGAGATTCCGCCAGCTGTAGATAGTATTTTAGCAATGGTGGCTGCAAGGTCACACGAAAGTGGGTGTACCTGATTGAAATCTGCACGACAGCGGGTTCGTTTGAACACTGCTCCATTAACACTTCTGAACCCCGACAGCGTGTCGTGACTCCGGACGTGTCGGCTTTCGCCTTGTGTCTTCTTCGGGCTGTCTCTAATTACAATTCATGTTGCACAGACTACCAATCTTGCAGCGTTGCATAAGTGTAATATCCCGGAACAGAAGTCTGAGTTTGTGAGGCAAGATGCAATTTTGGCAAATATTACTCTTTTGACTATTTGCATTACAAGCACCAAAAGCAACTTGCCTGTTACATGTTTCTACATATTTATTAACCGTAATCAGTAAAAATAACCATAAAAAGGTCATATGCGTTTTTATTTTTACGCATGTGAGAATACAAAGATGGAACCTTTAAACAGTTAGAGTTTTAGTATTGAATTCAGTACTTTCCAAGTTACTGATTGTAAATTCGAACACTTTTTACTTTAAGGATACCACCCTGGTTATTCATTTCGTAAATGGAAGTATATCTACTTCTACAGTTTTTACGGGTTAGACATTCTGGTGTGTTTCCATTCAAAACTGGCTTCTGGAACTGAATGCTTTATATGCATTTTATAGGACAGCTTGGGCTAGGGATTGGACCATCGAAAGCGGAGGTAATTATTGGACCGCAAAATCGAAGTACGACTGTATTGTGTCATAAGAGATCCCACTTAATATGAACTTCTGTGAAACTGGTGTTGAAAATTTTAGATATTTCACTACATTGATTATTATTATTATTATTATTATTATTATTATTATTATTATTATTATTATTATTATTATTATTATTATTATTATTGGTGGTGGTGGTGGTTGTAGTTGTAGTAGTTGTAGTTGTATTAGCAGTTGTAGTGTTAGTATTAACGTACAAATGGCGAGTATGAATGCGCAAGAATGAAGCGAGTGTGAAGCTGTTCCCCCTCTACGTATTTTATTTCATTGGTACTTTGATGCCTGAAGTATGCTCTGTACAATGAGCATGTCGCATTGTTATTTAGCTGCACTGATGAATGAGAGGGAACCGCGTTACTTATCACTGGCAGAATGGCAGGTATATGTGGATGTTCTTAATTTTCTCCAGCTGCCCGAAGTTTTAATATCTTTCCTAAATCTGTGGATGTAGACGCGTTGTTACGTTTGTTTCGTAAACGTAGCTTGAGACTTCCTGTAGCTGATAATAATTTTGATTTTAGGTCAGTAACGTAGTGTCAACATATGGGTTTATAAATTTGTGGACTTTGGGAAAGTTCGCTCAGTACAGAAATTTACCGGCACTGTACTCAACACGCGCACACATTTTCATACACAACGAGTGAAACTCAGTAAGTCACATATGGCGCGAAGGTTTATTAATTCAAATCGTATAGTGTATATAAAATGATTGTGGAAGCAAATTTGTGGCCGAAGTATCTACTTTGCCTCACATCTGAAGGAAGTTTATCCGGCTGTCAAGCTCAGACTGGGCTGTCGAAGAACTGTAGACATTCTAATTCATTTCTTTATAGCACACGTGAAGATATTTGCTTGCTGCATTGGACTGGTCCCTTAACCCTTTGAAGACGAAGCGTTTCTGTTTTATATAAGGACTCAGTGCGTACCGCGCTGTAAACACTCTACACTTCGGTTATAAAAACCAGTCTCTTAATGTTTTATAAGGCAAAAGTTGCTGTTTGTTCTGATATCCGTACAAAACACATAAACGCAATGTGGGCACCACGTAGAATTTTGTAATGTTAAACCTGGTCGTATGTAAAGTTACGGCTAGGCTTTAAAAGGTTAATGAGCTTGCCTCCAGTTCTATACCCTCTGACCGTTTGCTAAGTTAGAAATCCAATAATGTGTGTGTTGTTGTGTGTGTGTGTGTGTGTGTGTGTGTGTGTGTGTGTGTGTGTGTGCATGCATACACGAATACATATATAGGCATACATACATACACACTTCATACGTGTATATACAGAGTCGCACGTACAAAGCGCTACATGCATGCTTACGTCTGTATGGACTTACGTCCATACGACATTGCTGTGTAATCTGACAGCTGTGTTGCGGTTCTGCTTAGTCATGCTAGTCAAATGCCCAGTTACTGCTTAAATTAGGCCAGAGGCTGTTTGTTTCTTCCAAGTCCCAGTTCATTATTTACTGTCTTACAGTTCGAATTATGTCCTGAGCTACTGACACTGTAGTTAAATATGTCCCTCCATAGTGCAGCAGCCGCTGGTGGGCCAGGTCCTCGTTGCTAAAGCTTCATGAACACACTCAGTCACACACATCACACTCGGTTTAGTCCTCCGGATGAATGATCAGTCTGTCGCGGAGACCCCTAACTGGCAACACAACAACACACACAAGAGACACATACATTCCCCCGGCGGGATTCGAACCCACAATCCCAGCAAACAGGCCTTAAGACTGGGCGTAATTTGAACCACTGCTTTTTAGGTGCGTTTGAAAAATTGCGAAAAGCGACAGTTAGCTTGATGTCTGTCCGTCCACATGGAACAACTCGGTTCCCACTGTACGGATTTAATGAAATCTGATATTTGAGTATTTTTCGAAAATCTATCCAGAAGATTCAAGGTTCGTTAAAATCTCAGAACAATAACAGGCACCCTACATGAAGACCTGTGTACATTTATGATAATATCTCGCTGAATTATTCGTAGAATGAGAAATATTTTAAACAAAAGTGTGTAGGGAAAATCAAAACACACATTTTATGTTCAATAATTTTTTGTGAAATTCGTGCCCTTTATGAGATAATGTGGAAAAATATGGTAGAGCCGGACAGGCCATAGATGACAATATAATACGGCGCATGCGCTTTGCGTACTGGATAACTAAGGCTACAGACACACACATTCATAATATGCAAAAGGTATTGTTTTTGTACGGCAGCAATGGTTCCGCGAACGCGCCTAAATATTACGTTATACGTACGTTGCAGGTCTTGTTATTTTTCCCCTTTGGACAGTTTATTGGTGATGTACGTTGCTATTGTTTATACATAAGGTCGATTTGCCGCAGTTGCTTGAGACTGTGGAATTTTTACTGTCTAATGAAGGCGTGTAGGGAAGGTTCGCAGCCGCTTGTCACATCAAATTTTTCCATCTGTCCAATGTCATTTTGCGGATGCATTAGATTACTCCCCTCTCCTGACCCTCATGTATCAAACATCGCAACTTAACATAGATGCTGTGCTTGCTATATATGTTTTAATGACACTAAATGCTGTCCGGCGGTTCCTCTAACGTGCAGCATTCCTGACCGTACTTTGAGCATACGGAACTGCTCTGTGTTTAGCGTATCCTGCACTGCTGTGTGTGTTGCCGCTCCTAATGCAGTGTGTAGACCCACTGATATTTTTAGCAAAGTACGTTTTAATATGTATGGCTTAATTGGACTATATATTTAAATTTTAATTTCTTATTTTCCTATTTGTTTTTCTTTCAGTCATTCTGACTTTGTAGCTGACAAGTAGGCTGTTTGTTCTGCATTTATTCCTAAATAAGTAAATAAATAAATAAATGTGTTTTATTATTGTTGCTGTTAAAACTTGTTCAACACTAGCGATTATACTCTTGCACCTAGTTCCACAAACTACTCTCAGCACTACCTTCCCGAGCATTCTCAGGCTATGTTTGCCTCTTAACCGTTTCAAGCATAAAATTAGCTGAATAATATTTGACAATTAGTTTCCATCTTACAGAAAACACATTGCTCACCCGTTACAACAACCACCGTGTTAATTCTGTGTAGATATGGTGTTTATTCTGAAAATGGAGTCCCATGAGTGTGTTCTGTGAAAAGAATGCAGAGCTTTTTACAAAGGAAGGTGTTATGATCCGTCATGATTGTGCTACAGAATGCTAATATTTGACAGCGTGTCTCATGCCATTCACTTAATAAGTCTGAGCAGAACACCAATATGTAAAATATTTATAATACGCTGTTTCGTGAATTCTTCTGTTTAAGACGACGAAGGCCGCGGTATATTGCCTAATAATTTTTTAATGCCGTATACTTTATCCCGACTGAAATATTGTATAGGAGGTTTTCAGAGAAGGACGGGTTGAGGGATGAAACAAAAACAATTTGGAAACTTGCCATTTAAATTGGAACAAAACTGTATAACGCACAGTTGAGGATGATTAATGTTCGGCTGGGGTCTGAAAATACCGAAACTTAATGTTTACTGTGTATCAGTTTGTTTGAGAACGTACTACAAGAATAACATAGAAACGTAAAGATTTGTTTAGTAAATTTCCTCGGAAAGAAATTTTACGTTAGCCATTAAAAAAGTATTATCGTGATCACTTAGGGAATGTAAACGAAAACGTTTAGGTTTGCTTTTCAAGCAGTTGTTTTATTTCAGTGTAGAACGAAAGGCGTCTCTTCTCTGGTTCGGTTCGGAACACACAGCTGTACGTCGTCCTCTCAAATTCAACAGCTTGTCAGTTCGTGAAATATTTACCCATTCCATTCTTCACAGATTTTATTCATTGCGGTTATGCATGTGCGCATACATACAAACCTCTTGAATCTTTAAACGACATTCATTTTACTGCGTGTTATACTTACAATCTTGAATCACCATACGTAACTGACATTCGTCCAAAACTGTCGCTGTTGAATGATAAGCCTCGTTTTTATTGTGGACGTCCCAGGTTCGATACCAGACCGTTGTCGGGCTATCTGCGTGTCGCTCCTCAGGCGGGGCAACGCAGTCGGTACGACGACTAGGCTGCTGGCTGGATGCCCGAAGCTGGACCAGGAGATATATGTCTTCTCCAGAATGTTCATACGGGCTGTGGGGTCCACAGAGCCTCCTGTTCAGTGGGTACTAGGGGCTCTTTTCTCGGGGGAAAATTGGCCGGAGTGTGAAACTGATGATTCATCCCTATCTACTGCCGGTGTTCATAATGAGTGGAGCTACACCTACATTTCTCCGTATACCTTCATGGCTTGCACAGAGACAACTGTATTTATTTTACCTTTCAGGTTCATTTAGGCACATTATTTTCCACTATGCTGCTGTTCGTAGTTCATAATTATCCATTTCGACGCTGTGTAAATTTTGCACTACAGAAACCGTTGTTTGAAAAGTGACAGAACAGTAATAGAATTACGGTAATGTTACGTTATAGGACTGATCTGTCAGTTCTCGAGTTTTGTGGTTTTCGTAGTACATCACACGGTAAGGATGTTAGCCACTCCCGTCTGCTTCTGTTTTTCTGTTTTCGAAACGAGTTCTCCGAAATTCTTCCTATTTAAAATATGCGCTGAAGGACTATGCTTTTACTTAGAGATTGTTTTAAGAGGGCTAATTTGTTAGTGGCAATATGTTTTCCACTTGCAGTACTACAGCTTCTTTAGGCATGGTGCCGGGATAACCAATTCATGGCACTCAACCAACAGAATGCGCTTTGTACAGAATGTACTTTCGTAAATATTTATATTGTATTATAACAGTGAATATTCCTGCATGTTTCAGTCCACAAGGGATCATCATCAGGGAACAAGTATCAAATAATCTTACGAAAAACTTAATTAGCTAATTAAGCTAATTAAGTTTTATGCAATATTAGTTTATACTCTTCTCTGATAATGACCCTATGTGGACAGAAACATGCAGGAACACTCAGTGTTATGATATGAAACAAATATCTAAGGAAGGACATTGTGCATATTATTGGTTGAGTGTTGTGAACTGAATATCGACAATGCACAGAGAGAACATAAAACGAGAAACCCTGCCGGCGGTGTGATGACGATCGTGTGGATGCCACCCAGTCCGTTCAATCATTGAGCTGTGTGGAAGCATAATAAGAATGTAAACGGTGTAAAATGTCGCACATAATTTTGTGTGCCAGTAGTGCACGTCATGTGAGAGGGAATGCCTTGTATAGCGCGATATGAACAGGTTATAATATAAATCTTTACAGCTGTTATCGATAGATCGCAATTCCTTGGTTCAAGACATGTGCGTTGTTAATGTTGTTTAAATTTTTAAATCCCTTGTCTGTTCTTAAAAGTTTCATTTCTGCCGCATGATGGTTTCTAATATTTGTGTTTGAGAAATTGTTTGTGATGATACTGGTGACTCACTCCTCGATGTTGTGGTTAGTAACGTGGGTGATTTTGGTCGACCGAGAGGGCCCTGTAATGAAGTTGCTCTCTGCCCGTGGGCTAGGCTGGCTGCACGTAACCGACGTCGATGTGCCTGTGGGTTAGCGGTGATGATCTCGCGAACGTCGAGTCGGGAGCAGCACGCGACCTCCTCCCCCCCCCCCCCCCATTCCTTCCATTTAACCCATCCGCCCTACTGTGGGTTGGAACCCCGCCCGCCATCTGGCCACAGCTGTCTGCCCGTCTCCCCACTCACGTGGCCACTGGACCACGTGTTGGCCTTGTGTGCACGGTTCCGAGCCTTTTGCCATAAGCTGCCCTCGTCTGGCGAACACGTAATTTCAACGTAGGAGTATATTACTTCTTGGCCCTGTGTTAGTGCAGTGGGTCAGAACGTTGCACTTCTTAGTGTCGATGTGCTTCAGAGACGTGAAGTGCTTAGGACTTCGAGGCGTGACTCGCGATGTATTCCAGACGTATTCATTTAGATATTTCATATCTCGCTGGGTTAGATCGTCGGTTACTGCACATACAAATATTGGGCTTCCGTGGCGCAACTAATGACATTACGGCATCTAAGCTTCAATTATTTTTCCTTATATTTCCTTAACGTGTCGTCATATGTAAGAATTTGTTCTTAAATAAAAGCTGCATAATAATGTACGTGTCACGCACCTATATATGTGCGTTAGGACCTACCTTCCCGCTTTATAAAGAGGCTTGATTATGAGTGATTTCATTTGAGTATGGTACGTCTGAAGAATCTGTTGAACAGTTTATGCTGTTTTGCAAATTAGGGTTCATTACGGATTACTGTGGCTGGAAATCTGAGTTTTCTGACAGTTTTAACTGAAGTCCTGTGTCAGGTTTTTAAAAAGTCAGGCCAACGATGTAGACGCAGATGGTAGCCTCAGACTGGCAGGCGCAAGTTCCACATAGAATGTGTTCTTGCTTACATTTTAGAAAAATCTAAGAATACATTTCTTTAAGAACTGTTTTAATATTATCCTACTGTCTGAGTCTCAGTATTCAAACTGGTCGCCTTCTGTCAAAATTATGTGTGCATTTCTTGTTCTTGTCATCTTTTCTGCGTGTCAGGACGGTTAATTTGTCCCGCTGACTGCGTCCTTGTTATTCGCCGTTGTTCTGCACCTTCGGTGCCTTGGGACATCCCGTATTTTATATGTTTGATGTATACATGTAGCCTATATAAAATTACATAACTGTTATGGCATCGTAGAGCAATTATTTAATTTTTGATTTAGTAATACATCTTTGAATTATTGATGGTTTTTATTACAGGCACGCACTCGGGTAACAAGAACTGGTAGAAATAACGTAAGGTCCTAGTACTACGCTGCGTTTCCAGGCGGGTGAGTAACATGCTACTGTTATGTTTAGCAAGCTGTAGTGAACGTACTGGTATAACTTGTCCTTCGTCCGCGGAAAGCATTTCAAAGTTATCCTCACTGTTTCAGCACAGTGTTTCATCCGTCTTCAGTATTAACATGTTCCACAGGGACGGTGATCCGTGCTGTGAATTCGGTGTGTGGTATCGCTCTGTAAGCGGGTGTTTTCATCGACGCTGTCCTTCTGACTTACTGAGAAAGAGTGTCCGTTTATTTACAAGTAGAATCCGTTTCCGTTATTGAAGGAATTAAACTGACATTGAAATGGGACCCTTCAATTATTCTGTGAAAGACTATAGTTAAGAATGATGCTAGAACATATAAGTGGCCGATTCTCTTGCTGGCAATTTTCAGTGCCACGTTTTACCCAGCTGTGTCAAATTCTGTGCTTCTTTCGTTCATCTGAATGTTTTGTAAGTTATCTTCCTCTGAGTACAGTTGTTTGTATCGTTGTAATTCAGCCTTCATCTTTTTGCGCTTTAGCCCTTTGTATCACTTTCGTGAGTACGTATATACGTGTGCTCTGCTGACAGCGTTAACATTAAAAGCTGATAAGTACACGTATTTTGCTTGTTGTGTACGTGTGGGTCATACGTTCTTAAATGGACAGTGATCATTTATTTATAGGACATTATCTAGTGGTATTTGTCTTTTTAAACGAGGAAAATGTGGGCGTATGAGATTACTATGTTGCCTTTGTGTGTGTGTGTGTGTGTGTGTGAGAGAGAGAGAGAGAGAGTGAGACAGCGTTCCATTTCAACTTTTAAACCAGTTGACCGATTTTTGCGCAGCTCGGTACGAACGTATATCATGAGTCACTGCCCAAACACCGTACATTTCTTAATTTCCTACATTCAGCAGCTACAAGATAGCGGACGCGCGAACTTTAGAGGCGAAAGTCGCATTAGCGACAGTTACTGCGTTGTGATGGAGTGGTGTGTGATAATAAATTTTGGGAAAATATGAGGCTTTTATTAATTTAATATTTATGTGTAATTACAACAAAAAGATGGCGGACTTTCGAGAAATTTCTTTACCTTGCAGTTTTGTGGTGAAAACTGTCGAACCGTGTGGGCTGCTCGTGTTGAATTTGGTACGGATACAGGTCGCTGTCGTACCTACGCGTTTTGTAATGAATCTTGTTTGTATGTCAACAGGTACAAACGTGGCTACGATGCAAAACTTTGAGATTGTGTTCGGCAAATTGAAAATTCACCTACTTTGCACATGCGTTATACGTTTGTCACAGAATTAAAGTAGCAGTATTAGTGAACATAGATGTTTCGGCTTTATAAGTTATTCTTATTAAATACGTGGAGGCATTTCATGCTTCTAAGGGTTAATTATGTCAACATAAACATACTTTATTTGAGTCACCTACACAGTTTTGTAGTAAAAAACTAAAGGTACGGCGCTGCGCCAGCTAACACGGATTAATAGTGTCCTTAGATACCACCAGTCAGAATGTTACACATTCAAAACCTAAGGAGTCAATCCCAGTGGCCGCTCACTCTAAGGCGTGGGTCTGCGGCCGCTGGCTTACTGGGATTGCGAGTTCGAATCCCGCCGGGCCATGGATATCCATCTCTCGTGAGTGTTGTGTGTTGTCAGGTAGAGATCTCTGCGACTGGCCGATCCCTCGTCCAGAGTAATCCTACTGCATATGGTATGTCTGAGTGTGATCAGGTGCAACAATAACCCTCTTCACCTACAATGAGTAGGCAGAAGAGGTCCCACTAAGAAAGGAAGGAAGAAAGAAAGAAAGAAAGAAAGAAAGAAAGAAAGAAAGAAAGAAAGAAAGAAAGAAAGAAAGAAAGAAAGAGGAAACCAGAGGTGTGAAAGTTATGGAAAGAAGTATTTTCCGCTTTATTATAAGTGAAAAGACTGTGGCAAATACATAAAAGGTATGTATCAGAAATGTACTTAAATACCAAAATATGGCGTCTTGTACGAGGGTAAGTGCACTGTTCAAATGAAATTAAAGCAGGCCTGTACGTATTTTTACGATTATGCCTAAGTCGAAGAACATTTCAACTGTGGCCTTCGTCGCCTTCGCGTGGATATATGTAAGGCACGTGTGAAACTGAAAAAAAATTTTGTGACAAGCCAAAGCTTCTCCTAAATTCAGGGCATAAAGTGAACAGAAGTTTCACAAATTGAGAGCAAAATCGTATTATAGCAGCATGAATAGTTGTTGACGACCTTGTTACCGGCGAAGGAAAGTGAATGTTACGGATGATTGCTCAATATATGCATGTTACTGAAATCTATCAGGCAACCATGACTTGTTTTGGGGGTTCTTGAGATTTCAGCTGGTAAGACCTTTATATACGTGTATTATGAAAACGCAGCGAACGAGGGTCCGCATAAAGTAATCACATATGCTTCACTTATCAGCACCGGTGTGTGTGTTACCTTCGAATCTTTTTGACTAGCTGAGGATCTGTTAGATTTTCTAGAAGCGTTTCGTGTAGTCGGTTACTACCTAGAACGCTTCATCTACAATCCCTTTAAGGTAGTGTTTTATTGCCCTTAGTGTCTCACTGGTTAATGGCACACTTCTAAAATAGGCAATACTACTGTCAATCCAAGTTGTCCACATCCTTGTCTGTAGAGTGGGATATACGCCGTGATTTGGCGGCAGCTACTGCTGCAGGGATAATTTGCGGGTACGTCTACTCATCGTTCTACAGGCGCTGTTTCGTATGCTGTCTGAACCAGTTACGGTATTCTCAGGTGTTCTGGTCTCATGGGCCAGTGGAGCGGCTGTGGGCTGCCTGGCGACTCATATCCGTTGTGTGTCACACTGTAACATGCAATCTGAGTCTGTGAATGTGCTTATTACTAACGCTAGCAATTACTGTGGTGTGATTTACAGTACAGTAATTAACTACTGTGTGTGTGTGATATTATCTGTCTAAAGTCCAGTGGCAACTATTCTTTCGGCTCTTTCATAAGGAGCCATCGAATCTTTGTTTGGACACTGTAACTTTTTTTTTTCGAAATTTCGCCTGTTTCGAATGCTGTTCCATCAGCCGTGTAAAGATAACACATTTCTTTCCACAAGATGTGTATGTTTTTGTGGTACGGTGTCGTTTCGGTATACTTTAATCGTGGCACTGTTACATCATCTTTCGCCGCACACAACACACAACTGCCGGGGCGACCTTGATGTCCGGTCCATAAGAAACCGAAATGTTTGTAACTCAACGTATACTGCTGACGAAATTTGCGTTATATTAATTGAGCTGTCGTCGCCTGTACTGGCACCTTAAATTAATATCTCGTTGCTCATTTGTACGTTTTATTATTAGGAATGTGTCGGTTGTAGGCAGGCCTTTTCAGGTATAAATGTTAAAGTAACAGCAGCTTAAAATATACCGCCCTAAAAATAAAAATTAAGGGGTAAAATGTTATACTGTACTTGGTTAAAAATTTCGCCACGTAGTTAGTTTTTAAACACCCTCTTAAATGTAAAATATTTATATATATATATTATTTATGTTTATAAAATACAGCTCTTGTGCATTCTAAAGAGAAATGTTAAGAACTGATATGAAAACTAAGTTCGCCGTTTAAAAACATCAACTTGTACAATAAAATGGTGTGTGATAGCATTGGTCCCGTAGTGCGAAGTACGACTGTTATTAGTTCGTACAGTAATACGTTACCCTTAATAATTTTTCCAAAAAACTCTTTACTGTATTCGCAAACGTTATCGCGGAATAAATCTGCACTCCGCCCATATTGTTCCAGTCGCTTTTTGGATCTGAATTGAACTGCGCACGATTGCAGCTTTATTCAGCTGTGGTGGATCTGTTGATTGTTAAGAAAAAAGACGTCACGTAATGTCAATAAATTTGCTTTAGGTACTTTTTCCGCCTTGAAGGAATTCCCCGTTTTAGTTCTGTAATAATATCTCTCATGTTTATGAACAAAGTTTTTATCAAACTTGGCAAGACGCATGTAATAAAAAAGTAGCAATTTTACACTTTGCTGCTTTTATTAGATGCACTTGGCATTTTTTTTTTGCGGCAGGCTAAAACTAGAATGGAGAACTAAAATTTGTAATAAGAATATACTTTATTTAAATAATTCCACTTTTTATTAAAATTTGAAAATGAAATATATTGGTTGCAATGACGTGCGCTACACTCAAGACAGCTTGTAGGGGGATTGAGCGGAAAGAATCTTGCCTACACAAAAGTAGTTATTTATTGTTCATGGCGTACTTTCCAAAACAAGCGTAATGGGACGAGGTACACGAACATCATGGCCCTTGTTACACCACCAGCAGTAACATCTATAACACTATTACTAACTTCTGCTTTCAAGTTTAAAATATGAGTTCGTTATGATTCAGCTAATTACTGTATACTCAGTTACCGGTAAGAATGTGCAGTTAACAGTGATTTGATTTTAATGTGCCGATTTAATTTTATATAATCACTCTCGTATTCAAGGCCTGGCGGTACACTTGTCAAAAGCGCACGGCATGTCGGTCGATAACCACTAGCCTAAACAAAGAATACATAGATAAATAAGTTGAACATTCAAACCAAAGGCTGTCTGCAGGCAGCCGATGAACAAACTGCCCACTCTACCCGTTAATTCATCGTTGTTTCGTTGTGCTTTCCTTGCCAATAAAAAGCGTGCATATCTAATTGATGCGATTTCTTTTACGGTAGACAGAATTCTTGTGTTAAGGTTTTCGTTGATTTCCCTGCTTCTTCGTGAGTAGTTGTGACATCATCGTTACGTGACTGTTGTTCATTCGGTCAGGTAACTACATTATACGCAAATCATCACGCTTAGAAAAACCTTTGTACTGTTGCGTAATCGGAATAATTTTCGATAAGAAGTCTACATAAATACGTTTTGTTGGCCCTTTGAAACACGAATTGGGCCTAAATGGTATGTGTAAAATTTATTTCGTACCTGACAGAAAACATTACAGCTCCATTGCAAAGACGGACGCGTTAATGCCGTTTAGAAAAATAACTGTTTTTGCGAGAATCATACCAAACATCTTTATGCTCTGTGGGTAAAATGCGAATCTGTTAATGTGAGGTGGGTGGTAAAGTAGTAATAGCTGTGCTGTAGATGTCTCAGACTGTACAATACACGCGCGCGCGCCACACACACATGCGCGCGCGCGCCTATTTTTCTTATACTGTCCTTCGAATTTGGCAACTCACTCTCTTCACTTCTCGCGTCCTAAACATTGGAGTATACGAGATGTCACACAAGGGACAGGGCGGGAAAGACTTACGTGTGAGTACGGTTGCGTGTCCCTAATACCCGGTCATCCATTGGACCCATCTATCAGTTCCTGCAAAGTGTTGTGGGATCGTTGATTTAAAGTCCACAAATCACAGGGAAGCGTTACAGGCGTTATGTTTTGCTACTAGTTCCCTTTTGCAGGACGGTTAAGATCAGAAGGCAACTGCTTGCCATGTTACGTAGAGGTAAATGATATGTGATTTGGACTACCGAGTTCAATTCCCAGCAGAAGAAGCCTTTTTCTCTTTATTACTGTGATACTGTTGGCGTAATTCATCCATCGTTCTGCCCTGTAGCTGGTGGGGGAGGGGAACCTGCGACTGCACCTCCACGCTCCCTATGCACCTTCACGGCATAGTTGCTAGGCTCAGTGGCAACTGTACTTTTATTGTTATCAGACCGTAGTTTGCTAATCTTTGACCTGCATCCTGGCAGAAATTAAAGTCTCTTAATAAAGGCATATGTAAAAGGGGATTTATGATCATAAGGCTACCAGCGCTGTCAGTATTTCTGTATAGCGGCTAATGGTGGAATGAACGAATAATGAATTTGGATGTGGAAAGTATGAATCGCAGCCATATTTATTGTACCATTCCTGCGTTTTCCTGGGAGGACTGAGGAAAGCCATGGAAAACATCAGGTAGAGATTTGAATCTAGGACTTATTTTCTTACACGAACTTACAGTAGTGAGATGAAGCGCCTTAAGTAACTGTTTGGATGTGTTCTGCTGTCAGTTACTCAGCGTTGCCATCTCTCTGGTAACTGCCTGCTGATGTTCGGAGTCTCGGTGTGTTTGCACGTTCCCCGCGACAGCGGCGAGGACACTTCTGGGCGCGAGGGCCACATCAAGAGAAAAAATATTTATGGGCTACTCTGTAACTAATACTTGTACTTTTTACATGGGTATCATTAGTGACAGATATCCTGTTGTCAGTAATGCCAATATTCGAGCGGTGAAACTTGTCTGAAATTAATCTGAAAAATATTCGAATTAATTGTACAAAATGTTAAAGTCGTAGACTGTGATTCAGAAAAGAAGACAGTGAAAGAGACAAACTTCTGCGATAGAAGCACTTCACACCTGCTGTGTTGTTAGCCACCACTTTACGCTCTGGTTGCTAAACCTGTAAGCAAGGAAGCCAAGTGTCGTGGTAGTTGCTTTGTATGATATGGAACTTCTGTCTGTATTTTGGTATGGAACGTTTGTTGTTATTGTCAGTAGTGCAACGTATAACAGAATAAATTTTTTCTCTGAATGCGGATGAAGTAACTGTTCGCCGAATTCCATATATTTTTTGTTTCCTGTCCCTGAAATTAGGCGGTGGTCCGCACTGGAGACACAGAAGGTCCAATTCGTGCCTGCCGGCCGCATTTTGCTCATCGCTGCTGTATGACATTGGATATAGTAATTTCTTCAGTGTTATGGTATCGTCCGAAAGTAATTCCTTAACCTGTGCGTCATGTTATGAGACTAAACGAGGAGCGTGGTGGTGAAGCTGTATGCGTTCTTAATCTAGGAACTGAACGAAGCATAGTAGCAGGTTAACCCCTCCCCCTTCTTCCACCCGCACCACCACAACCACCATCAACCACCCGCCGACGACAGTAGACTTCAGTTCCCATTGCATTGGTTTGTGTGGCTTTGGAGAGGGTAGGTGAGGAGAACACTTCGAAGGACAGTGGTTGCGAAGCCGCGAAGCCCCCTCGGGGTGTTATGTCAAGCGGTCTGCGTATGCCGACAGTTTCTAGCGAGCCTTGCTCCTCTAGCCAGCCCTTCGTTTCCTCTGTTACCCCGCGCAAACGACCCATCTTTCAAATGTCGATGTATTCGCTTTTGAGAAGAATACTTTGAACATTCCCGTAGATCATTTACAGATTTCGTGTTTTATATCATTATGTATTTTCTCAATTACCATGGCTGAAAAGTACATCTGTTGGCATCTGGGGATCCGCGAACGTTTTTGAAGTTAGAAGTTGGTCCTGTTGGAGAGTGCTGGGAACCTCAGCCGCTCATTCCGCTTCTCAGCCAGGCTGTTGAGACGTAACGACACTCTTCCAGTCACCGGTACGCGTAGACGTCCGTACACAATTCGATCTGAATCAAAATAATTTATCATTTCGTTTTTTGTCACTGACGTCACTGTTACTACCATAAATACAATGTACATTTGTAAGTTTATGTATGTACTATGTTAGGGGTTGTTTAACGCGCAGAGTTTACTGTCAAGCTCTTTGATCGCGTTAAAATTACGATATTGCTTTCGAAGCGATAACGTAGCCTATATAAAGATTTATTGAGATAGAAATATTACGAAGTCACTGTTGCTAATTTTTCTCTAAGTTCGGTTGTTCTGTTAAATTTTTTCAGGAGCGAATATAACAGTATGTACCGTCGGACAGGACAAGGAAGTGACCTGTTGTTCTCCTTAAGTGGTATGTCGCCACGTCATATAGAAATGACGCATTATACAGCTACCTCCTTGCAGAGACTTCAGACGGGCGCCGCTTATCTGTATCTCTGCCCGCTGCGGTTATAACTACTAGTTTGTTTCTGTTCGTTGAAATAGCATCTAAACCGCGTGTAATTCTGTTAAAGGAGAATTCACATGTCCTGGTCATGTAACCAGGAAATATGCTGCATTTTCATGGGACAAAAAATTGTTACTTCGTGCTGTTTTGGCGGCAAAGGAAAAAGCAGCTTGATGAACTCGTAACATTTCCCCTTATACCAGACTTCTGCTTTAACCTTTTAAAGCCTAGCGGTAACTTTACATACCAACATGTTTAACATTAAAAAATTCTACGTGGTGCCCACATTGCGTTTATGTGTTTTGTACGGATCTCAGAACAAACAGCAACTTTTGCCTTATAAAACATTAAGAGATTGGTTTTTATAACCGAAGTGGAGAGTGTTTACAGCGCGGTACGCACTGAGTCCTTATATAAAACAGATACGCTTCGTCTTTAAAGGGTTAATTTGCTTTCTGACGTATCTCACAGAAACGGAAAGTCTGTGCGTAATACAAGTACATGTCGTATAACTGAACTTAATTGTAAACTCTGTAGGCTTACACAGGTCCGTCCGTCCGTCTGTCCGTCTGTCTCTGTCTGTCTTACAAGTAGTCAAATCAAGTGGAAAAATCTTAAACTCTATTAAGGCATTCAGGAGGTAGCTTTAAGCCTCAGAAAATCGGTAGGCATATAGAACGCTTAGCTGTACACTGATAAACGTGGGGTTGTTTTTGTGCGTAATTAAGCACCACGCCATAGAAGCATATGGGAGACTGGAGGTATAGCTCCACGAATTCTCAACCTGTGCTCTAAACAGAGAAAAGTTGTCATATTCACGCTTCGGCCGTTGCACCCCAAAGAAAGCCCCCTTACCCTCCCGTTATCCATTAAATAAATGGATGAATACGCCTCAAGGCCGGTCTGGAATTTTGAAGAGGATAACAGGCACAGTTTGCCTACGTGGCTGAGCAGGGGCAAGCTGCGAGTAAATAAACAGCTATGAATAAGGCGTTGTGATTTTCACCGCCCGTTAGTCGACGGTAAACATTCGTCAGCAGAGGGCACGCTAGTGTTAAGAATGGCGAGTGTGGCCAGGAAGCCACGTTATCGCCTTAACAGCGACAGTTCGTTCTCAGACATTTCTAATTCACGTACTACACTATAATTAATAGTCTGCAGATTCTGTGGCTTTTAACTGTGTTTTTGCTGATTGTAAAATTTGACGTGTATGTGACTTTATGAGAAAACAGCACACAATCACCCTGAACATTCGCAAATATTTTTTTACGAAAGTTAACGACGTACAAAAGCACTAATCACCAACAAATGCACAAAGAGAGTTTTGTCATCAATTATAACACACTTCTACATGTTTCGACCCTACTGGGTCATCTTCAGGAAGAGCTTTCTGTTTTCGTTACACTAAGGTTGCACTTTATAGTTGAGTGACAATGTGCTGTTGACTGTGTACTGCGTGGTTTTTGGAGGCGTGAACTCTCTGCGGTCCCACAAGCCGGGACCGCAGAGAGTCCCACAAGCCGGGACCGCAGAGAGTTCACGCCTCCAGTACACAGTACGCAGTCAACAGCACATTGTCACTCAACTATAAAGTGCAATCTTAGTGTAACGATAACAGAAAGTTCTTCCTGAAGATGACCCAGCAGGGTCGAAACATGTAGGAGTGTGTTAAAATTGATGATAAAACTCTCTTTGTGCATTTGTTGGTGATTAGTGTTTTTGTGTAATATAGTGCACGGACATGGAACACATTAAACTTGTGAACGAATTAGTTCGACACTTCCATTTACAAGGATGTGGGGGTTTTAAACGTGTTCGGTTTTACATCGATAGAAGAGAGTGACACTGTCAGAATAATTTCCCAGGTCAGTTTAGATGACCGCTTGTTTTTACTGCTCTCTGAGCTATCAGTCCTACTTATCATTTGGCTTGTGATGCAAGTCTGACTGGAAATGGACCCGCCTCAAGACGTCCATTCCTTTGTATTGGTGCGAGTGGCTGCGGGAGTAAAACATGATACACGCTTCGAACACGAAAATCTGTTCCAAATGTAGAAATAAGATCTCTGTCAAGAAGCGAGTGTTCTCACGGCGTCGTATAGCGGAAGAGTAGCAATCTTCAAAGTTGCCTTTGTCTCATACAAATGTCAGTGTCCTGTAATGGCACGCTGGGTGTAGCAGATTTTGTGAAAATTGTGGAGACTGACTGACGGACAGGCAGAAGGTCTTGCCAGCGTAACTGTCACCTACGTAATTATCGTGTTATGAAATTCAGGAAGATGAGCTGAAATGAGTTTGTTAATCATATCTGCTCATGGGTCTAGACGTTGAACATTTTCTTTCAGGCTTTGTTAATTATATCTGCTCATGGGTCTACTCGTTGAACTTTTTCTTTCAGGCGTCTGAAAGTACCATGTCTGTCTTAAAGTCGGTGTGATAGTAGTTTGTATTCCCTGCCCGCCGTTTTCGTTCTGGATTTTACAACGCGCATATTAGTTACAGGAAACAAAACGAATACAGGAAATGGCTGTATTGTGACTTAGTAAGCATGGCATTGAATGTGGGATTAATTATTCAATAAATGGTTTGCTTGTCACAGAGACGAGTGAAAAATAGAGGAGTCTCCGTATTCGATATAGTTTATGGAGTCAGGCAGTATAACAATAAAATAATGTTGCAGGTACCGACAAGTTGCGCCAACGTATACAGCAATTACGCGTTGTTTGGCTGTTAAACAGTTTGCTGCTTGGACTAATGAACACCAACCAATGCGCAAAATTATAGCTGTTTGTATTAAAACTGTGTGGATCCCTACGTATGTTTCGACATAAATACCATCGTCAGGGGATCGTTTATGTCTAAACATGTGTAGGGATCCAACTGCTATACTTGTGTGCATTGGTTGGTGTTCATTAGTCTGCGATGAGATGCACGGTGTGAGTAATATAAAGTTTACTGCTTGTTTCAGGGTTGCGTTGCGCCTAACGTAACAGTTGTCTTCTTAAATGTGCAGGCACCGATTATTGAAATGCCCGCATAATTTTGTAAAAATGTGATCATAAGGTGTGATTAAATAATTCGGAATGAGAGCGCAAGCAATTTGAAATGTACCGGACGAAAGGGGAAACTGGGACGGAAAGAGAGAATTTTATGGATTTATGTTAAAGCTCTTTAAACCAAGTGGTTACTTCGTGTACGACGAGATTTAATATTAAAATTCCATACTTTGGATCAAGACTGTGTATATGTTTTATGTGGATCTCCGAAGAGCGGCGATTATTTCCCTACAGAGCAGTACACAATTGATTTTTATATCCGTGACGGAGTGTGTGTACTGAGCGGTACGGAATGAATATTTGAATATAATTTAGGTTAATCTTAGTTTTAAGGTGGGGGGGGGGGGGGTTGAGCTAATGAACGGGACGAGACAGTTCATTGAGCATATAGTTAGGATTCAAGTCTTCTGGGGTGTGACGCTTTGTCATTGGGCATGTGGCTCCCAACCTTTTGAAGCAACGTAATCCAGGTATTGGGGCTGCATACCTTGAGGATGAAGGCAGTACGATCCTGCGAAACGCCAGGAACCACTTACCTAAGATTGTAAATTGTGTTTCAAGTCTCCAGATCTTATGTGTGAAGTCCTTCTGTCCGACCATTTCCGTTTCTCTCTGTCTGTGTGTCTGTCTCTCGCTCTCTCTCTGTCTTTTGGTGGTTAGGTGATGTTGCCCAATTTTATATTTTAAAAGCGATTATGTCTACCGCAGTTTTGATGCTAGGCTACCGTTAAGCACAGAACCATCACTGTATGGTGTCACGTCGGCAGATATCTAATAGAACATCAGTCAACGAGAATGTACAGTACTTTCATAAGACTGTCGTAATGGTAATATTTCCGTATGATTGATTTTAACAAAATTGCGAGCTAACAAGGGGTGGCGCACCTACATTAAAGTGCATTTTCGGAATACCTTTCCATCTTTTATTTTACTGTGTGCGAGGAGGACCGCAGGCAGTTAACCCAAGATAATGTGGGCGTTTTCTTATTAGCAGTCAGATTCATGCTGGAACCGTACCTGTCCTCCTAGTGAGGCCAGTCGTCTGTGCTGACTCAAGCCACTCTGACAGTTTGTATTGTGTAGCTCGCCACGTCGCAACGTCCGATTAGCTCTGGGAGAATGTAGGAAACCCCATCAAACAGATATTCTCTTCGTTATGGGAAGGATTTTCTGCGTGATTTAATTTCGTGAGGCAAATGAACTATCTCCTAGACCGTTGAACTGAATAGCAGATTTCTCACTATTTGAAAGTAGCATGTCATCCACCTAAACGGAGGTGTTGAACTTTATTCCACTCTATTGCTTTTGCAGGTATTTATTTTATTATCCAGTTAGGCATTACAGTTGCTGTAACTGGTAATTTACATAGAAGCACAGTGTTTGTGTCTCGTGTGGTGTGCGTTGTAATTACTTTCAAATGACAATCTGATGCTGATATTTTCAAGAATTAGTCCATAGATTTCACATTACTCGTTACTGCTGTAAGATCCTAGTGGAGACAAAATGTAATCCATGCTGCGTGTGGAAGAATCGATACACTCACAGGAGTTTACGCATATAACCGGCAGGCTAGATGGAATTCCACAATACAAATATAAATAAAGTATTAAATCGAATTGGTACTATATTTAATTATACGTTTCTGTCCCTGTTTCTTTATTCTTCTTTTCTTTATAGCATAGTTTCCTTCCTAAAACGGAGACTTAGAATTATGCCATCGCCAATCCGCCTATAGGATTATATTTTATGTGTGTGTATTCCGTTTAAAATTTACAGCCATTTTACTGATTTTCATGGAACTTGGTGCGAACGTTACATGACTGGAAGACGGCCTGTCCAGTTAGTGATAAGAACACGTGGAACACGTGCGGCGGGGGCAACACTATCGACTCTCACTTTGGGGGAAATTAGGTCCTGAAGTGACGTATGGTAATAGACCTTGGAAATGTTTGCAAATGCCAACATGACAGCAGTGCGAAAATTGTCCTTTGCCTTCGGTTCGGTGGCGATTAACATACCTAAACATTACGTATAAAGTTATGTTCGTTAGTCTGCAGTTACACGCCTGGCGACCACCCGAAACTTTGAGATTATATTCGACGGATTTAACGTTTGCAGAATCTTGACGGACTTGCTTGTACAGAAATAAAATAAAATAATACTAGGAATACTAATATATATTCCTTTTATGTCCTTTTCGTTTTCACCGTCTTTACCTTTCTAATTGAATTTGTTTACTAACCACTTGTGCGATCTTCGCCCGGGCAGGCATCGAATCGCCTTCAGCCTGCAACTACGACGTGTTCCTGTAAGTGTTTTCAAAAATCAATAAACATTTGAATATATTTAATTTTTCATTATTCAACCCCAAATTAAATCTTTAAAATACATTTGTATTTACAAACTTGGCTGTTTGTCCGGTTATAACAAAACTGGAGTCGTACTTTTACAAAACAGGCCGTTGACAGTGTAATGATGAAAGTGAAGAAGTTACAGACATTTCCTGTTTGAGGATCATATAAACATGAGGCAAGTACCACGCGCTGTGCGCTGAATTAACTCGCACGGTGGGCCCCTGGACCGTAAATTCGGATCTACTGCTTTAGACCCTGTAGTTCTACTTTGCGATTTTAGGCTCGAATTCCATTTTTAATTTTCTATTTCGAATGTAATTTTGTTTCGGTCATTGTAGTTCAATGGTGTTTGTACTAGAGACATCATCTTTGTTTCGAAGTTGATGAAGGGTTCTTCTTTGGGCGTACGTGTTTGAGTTGTACACTCAAATGGCAAAGAAAGAGGGTACAGTGTCACCGTTCTTCTGAAATCGGTAGGTTGCTTCTCTTCATCTTATATTATATAGAGCATAAGACGACCGCCATTTTCTACTGCGGAGTTAGATTAAACAAGCTTTATTGGTGTCGCTGCCATTAAATTCGTTAAACGTGAGTTGTATAATTCAGTAGCGAGTCGAGGGGGTGTGTATCGATCCTTCTGGTGGCCTCTGCCTATTACACTGGTAGGCTTCTGGCCACAGATCGACTGCTGCCCTCTGCGTCTGTTGCTCGGCAGATACCACGAAGCTTTATTTCTAGAATTCCACACCCTTTACATGATGCCACTCATTCTTATCTTCTTGAGAAGCTTATAGTGGCCCAGCTGGTCAAACTTTCCGCTGTTTTCATGGAACGCGAGGGTTAGTGAGGCCACTGACTCCTGTTGGCGCCACGTTGATCCCATCTGAACCCTAAAATTCTGTTTCTTCACGATCCATGTCAGTGTTGGTCTTCCATCTACGCTTAGATCTTCCACGTAATCTTTTACCTTCATATCTCCCAACTTATGCTTTTTTACGCAAATTATAGTTGTTACTGAGTGAGCGAACTAATGAATTGATAGGAAACGTAATCTATCCTGAAGGACTCCAGCAGTAGCAGAACCAGGAATTTCTGTGACTTGCGTCCTGTACATAGGAGTATATTTATTAAATATTTTAGTGAAGTCGCTTTTATTTATAAATGTATTGGCAATCCATTAATCTGTGTATGTGTGAAAACTGGACGTTAGGACGTATATTGGCGTAAGGTGCTCTACTGTTTTACAGCCCGAAGTCCCGTTAGCACAGCAGCTTGGCAGCTTGCTACTTTGCAGTTCACATTACCGCTTGCCTTGATGCGTCCCTCAGTGGTTATAGATCAGTGGCATTCAGAGTGTGTGCCGCAGGGGAGGCTCCGCAGGCACATTTCCTTTATAATGAAACTGGTAAATATAATTTTCATAATCTTAAATTACATCTTTTTATTTTCCTCCCCATCAGTGTGCATAACCGGCGCTGGGATTGTTTTCATTGTAAATCACCAATATTCAAATGTTGTTTTACGTAAATGTGCTTTAATGTTTTACGTACAGAAGTTGTTTAAAAAACTTTTATTTTGTTTTTACACCCAAAAGTACACTTTCACTTTGCGGGGTTTTTGCCAAAGTACAGATTTAGAGAGAAGAGTGTGTCCGTTATTAAGGATGAGTACGATTGATGCTCAACCTACTGATACCCATTAGTGTAATTTTTGCAGTTATTCAAATGTTGTAATATAAGAAGGCCAGAAGACGACCGCTTTGGTCGATACATGTCGCCTTGTATAGTCTGAAGGATCGATACTAAACACTGACAAAGTCGTATAGACAGTTAACAAAGAAGCTAATTTATTTAGCCTGTAGACCACTGAGCTGTTCGTAGACGAATGGTCTCAATCCTTTGCTTCTACCAATTGTTTTATTCACATTCATGCATCCCCTGCATACATGGAATGCAGCAAGAACTCCAAAATACTCAGTAACAGCTGCTGTGCTCCGAGCTTGGTTTAACTATTAAGCGGTTCTGTAGGCTTAGAGAAGTGCCATTTAATTGCGGCGTTGCCAGGACTGTGGAAATCCGCATAGCACCTGCGGGCCAAGTTCGAAAAGCGCTCCATAATTCAAGCTGAAGTCCATGCGCTGCATGTGACGGTAATAAACGGTGCTCTGTTTCGACGTTTGCGGAGGAACATGCTGCATACATCTTCAGGGTGACTGCATTTGGTCCCGGTGCATGTGTCAGCATACACGGTGCAAGGACTCAAAGGACGATCATTTGAGTAACACCTGCCGTGAAAATATGGAGACCGACAAGAAGAGGTCGTGCAGCTGTTGTGAGATATACGTAATGGGTTTGTATAATTTAACACCGCGGCATACTCTTCTATACGTCTCGGGTCTGATTAACTAATGGATTTAGGCGTGTGAAATTTGAAGAACCAGATCTTCTGGGATGTTACGTGGTGTCGGCTGGTAAATATTCATCGTCCTTTCAGAGGAGTGTACTTCATCTTGAGGGTCAGTCAGTCCAAGAAGATAACATCTGACATTTGAAATGACGCTAGGCCATAAACATATCTGCACGTTAGGTATGAAGTGTTGTTTGTAACTCATCAGTTTCTGACCTGCCGACGTTGCTGAACTCAATGATTACACAAATGTAACTCATTCTGGATCTTCATTTAACTAGGAACCCCCAAACTTCATGTTATATACACCATACGTCTTGTCATAATCTTTGTTAACAATCAACAGATGCACTAGATAAAGTACATATGTAATGTATATTAAGGACTCCTTTAACCTTTTAAAGCCTAGCGGTAACTTTACATACCACCAGGTTTAACATTAAAAAATTCTACGTGGTGCCCACATTGCGTTTATGTGTTTTGTATGGATCTCAGAACAAACAGCAACTTTTGCCTTATAAAACATTAAGAGATTGGTTTTTATAACCGAAGTGGAGAGTTTACAGTGCGGTACGCAGAGTCCTTATATAGAACCCACACGTTTCGTCTTTAAAGGGTTAGTATACATTATATATGTATTTTGTGGATCTTTAATATACACTACATGTGCATTTTAGGGGTCTTTAACCTTTTAAAGCCTAGCGGTAACTTTACGTACCATCAGGAGTAACATTAAAAAATTCTAGGTAGTGCTGACGCTGCACTTATGTGTTTTGTATGGATGTCAGAACAAACAGTGCCTTTTGCCTTGTACAGCTTTAATAGATTGGTTTTGTATAACCGAGGTGGAGAGTGTTTACAGCGCGGTACGCACGGAGTCCTTATATAAAACAGATACGATTCGTCTTTAAAGGGTTAATATATGTTATATATGTATTTTATGGGTCTTTAATGTACATTATGCATGTGTTTTATCTAATGTATGTGTTGGTTGTTATGAAGACAGTAACCCTCAATTTCTCAAAGAAAATGAAGTGACAACAGGAAAACTAATCAAATTCTGAAGGGCTCTGTCGGTGGTGGAATTGCGTGGCGTCTGGACTTCGTATAAAAATACTGATAGAACTTGTGTGGTAGAAGCTGTGTAGATTAACGACAACCGCTCGGAACGGCTTGTACTGTGCCGCCGCCGTGATGCAAGTGTAGGTACGTATTGCTGGAAATGATAAGGCTAGTTTTATGGTAATAGTCACTTGTCAGGCCTGCCATTCGTACTTGGTGTGACTGTGGTAAGTGACCAGGCTTGATACTGTTACTGCCTGTCTTTGGCGAACTCGAATGAAATTGTAATAGACTGCTGTCGGGTGGATATTGGGGCCTACGCTCGGCACTTTCCTGGCCCTCAACCGCACTTCTGGTGTTGACCCATTCAAACAGGATGCTGAACGGTAGCATACTAAACTCGTAGGGTTAAATCGGACCAAAAAAACTTCGGAAAGGTTTATTGGCTATGTTTCATTTGATCCGGTACTTCGATAGATAAGACTGTCTATCACGTTTTCCAAGAAGAAACAAATTCCAAGTTCTGGGAACTCCAGCAGGCATCTTTCAGCTTATTTGTGATATCACTGTGCAAGGAGCGAAGTTCTTGGTATTGAAACTTCCCCTGAAGACCGTTGAATATGGGTTTTATTTTCTTTGTTCATTATTTTGTATCTTTAATGTTCGAAGCTCCTGGAACGTACAGATTTTAGCTATTCACGAAGCCTGCCATGCGGAGCGAAGTGCAGTGTTCAGTATTTCTGTTTGGTCCAGTGGTACGTTTTCTGAAAGAACTGAAGTACGTTTTACCCCTAATGTTTCTCAGAAACGTTTGTAATCAGCTAGGAGACTTCAATCTGAACGTTTGTTTAATTGTTCAACGAAGGATACACGTAGTAACGGATTAACAGTCAATGAAAATCGAGGTACCCTGTGGCCGCATGAAATTCTAACACGAATGCACCACAAATGTACATGCCGTGCTTTCACCGGCTTTGACCACGGCTCCAGTGGTCGAACTCACACCTCGCCTGTTCCTTGGGGCCGAACGCAGGGGCTGTCAGAGCATACCGGCGAGGCTTCAGGGCAAAGGACAATAGATACGTCCGCACAGAAATTGCTGTTGTTTTATAATATGTTTACTCGGGTAAAAATTAATTAGAATTTAAATGGAATTTTTGATGAACTGTTTAACTAGTGCCGATGGTGGGGCTGTGTAAATTAGTTACGACTCATTTTGTTACATCGAGTGCTTTTTAAAATACTGATTGGAAAATGATACAATTAAATGTGACCTGCCATTTTTCGTTCGTTTTTGGAGGGTAAAGTATAATTTGAAATATGTCTGTTGCTTGCTTATTAATTTTTTGGGGACTGGTACTGAGATTGAAATCGGCGCGGGACAGTTTCGTTTTGAAAAGTAGTGCGCAGTTTGAGGGGTAGTGAGTGAAAGAGATGGTTATAGTGGTTACTGTAATGGTGGTGGGGGACCAAGTTTCTTTTTCTGAGCAGTGTAAGTGGAAGGGAGTGGGGGGGATGTCTATTATGATGAGGAGTGGGAGTGGAACAAGGGGGGGGGGGGGGTAGGCTACCAGAAGAGAGGCAAGTTGGAAACGCCGTTACCGCTGCCGTCGCCGCCTCGCGGTGGCTGATGGGACTCGACTGACGGCTGACTACTTGCAAGAGCAGCGTGGTCGGGCTAGGATCGTCAGAGCAGTAGGAGGAGCGAATTCCACGCGGGCATCTCAAAACGCCGGATTCACAAGCCCTGTGAACTGTTGTTCTGGATCAGTCGCTCCACAGAGCTTTCTAGTAAGGCAACTGGAATATCAAAGTGCTTATCGGAGTGTATTTATTATTATCTGTAGCACAAGCCGGAGAACTGTCAAATTTAAAATTACGCGCCGCTCCAAGGTGTAAATATTGACCAAAACCATGAACCAGACTGTATGGTTGGTGTCTGATATTTTGTCCTTTCAATTGAATCTCGCAGCATTCATTCAGGTGAAGAGTTAGGTTGTATCTGGGGTACGAACTGTGATCTGTGTTGGCTGTAGTAGTAAAGCAGTGCTTGTTGTGTGGTAGCTGCTTGGTTTGGCAGCGCACTTGACGCCCTAAGTTTACGGCACCGTCTGTTTTGTGGTGGCAGCGAAAAATCGTCTTGGAACAACTGTTTGCTCCGAAGACTCTAGCTGTCAGTCATTTCGTGTTGGTAAATCCCGACTGAGGAACATCTTCAACAACGGCTACCACGACGAGCAACCCACTAGCGACGTTGACCCAACTGATCGGTTCTTGTGAGACTATGGAGGCGACCTACTGTATGGGCACGGATGTAGACGTCTGCCGGATGTTCGATCAGTACCTCTACAAGGTGAGTGCTGATGATATTGCATGGAACCGGAGTTTCTTATGACGGTGAGGATTCATGTTCTGATATTTTCACTTATGATGCTGTATGTATCTAAGTACAAATGTTTCCGTGGAACGTGCTGCCTCCATCTTCAGGTTAGCCTAGGAAACAAAAATATGACTGGTAATTTTAATTTATTCTCTACGTGATGTTTAAATTGTTTTTTGTTTTGTATCATAGCGTCTGCGTCTCGTGTCTGTGTGGGAGTAACATATTCTCTTACTTGGTAAATGAACATAAGCTACAGGTCTTTGAAAACAAACTGCTCGTGAGAGTGACTTAATTAAATCGATGAATTAAAAAGGAAACCTCAGAAATTATCTTACATAATGAGCAACGCCATACACTTCAGCTGGCATTGTTAGGAGAATCAAAAATAAGGAGCCTGCGATGTGCTGGAAGTGCAGTTCGAAGTGTGGTACGAGAATTTTTGTGGGAACGTCTTGGAAAAAGGCCACTTGCAAGACCGAATATGGTATGGGAGAGTAACGTTAAAATTAGTTCGGTATGTTGTGATGACATGACGTGGATGATACTGGCTCAGAATTGTGTCCAAAATTGCTTTGATACTCGTCTTGTTGAATTTTCGAGTAAATTTATTAGAGTTCGTGTGAGGAATTAACTTCAGCATGTTAAAGGGGCGGTGAATCCATATGATTCAGTGCGGCAGAGCAATATGTTTATGAAGCCTTTATGATGCAGTTTTTCAGGTAGTCTGCGTTATTTCTGGGTTTAGTGTTTTGGGCTCATTTTCTGTCCGTTCTCTGTGATGTGTCGATTTAATTCAATATATATTTACTGTAATTTAATAAATTTTGTTCTTGTTTTCACTGTCACTTGTAGCTTGACTATTTCATTTCTACATTACTGGCTAGTATTAAGCGTACAGTTTTAATGATAAGTTGATTGAAGTACGTTCAGTGCCAGTAGATTTTATAGTGGGATTACTGCTGGTTCAGACCGTGATGATTACGCTTTTTGCAATCCTTGTTTCTAAACCAATGTGTTAGCTTTGGCTGATATGATTTTGGGAAGCCCTGCTGTCACAGATGCTGTACAAAACTCCGCCGTAATTCTGACGGTAATTCAAGCTATTCTGTAAGATGCAGGAAACCACTTTATTGTTTAGGTAGTTTCGTTTAGTCTATTTAGCTGTTTGTACATGACTATTTCCATGTAATCTTTTAATATGTGTAATTTAATGCCTTTTTACCACCTGTTCTAATGAGAGGTTTTCTCATTTCCTTAGTTGGCTGTTTCGTACTGTAATGGTTTTACTACTTGCAAATTGTTAGAGATTCCGTCTTGGTCACTGGATAAGAGTCTTGAATCATGGTGAGTTCGCAGAACAACGGAGCGCGGTTTGAACCCCAGTTTTCGTCTAGCCCCAGACCTTGCGTGACTTGCAGTACGCAGCCGCTGGAATTATTATGCAAAATACATGCAAATTTGTATAGTAAGCTCACACGAAGCGGGTAGAACGTCAAATAAAGTGAAATTTGCTCTTTATAAATGATGAAAGTGCAGTACACTATATTTTACCGTGGTGTAAAAATATAGTCGTTTGCGAGCTTCCCGGAAATGGTTGGGCTGCCCAGGTGGAAGGGTCTGCCGCACGCGGATCAACAGTTCGAGTGAAGCTGACAATTGCACTGTATTATTTGTGAACAGCTGTCGGCATCCATATTTAAACTAAGTTTGAAACAGAGATTTGAATTTCACGCGCCCGTGACTGTGCATGTTACTGCTTCCCTGACACCTGACGCCATGTAGTCTGGTAGAAGTGTACCGATGTCTCAAAGGAACGTGTTTCCTTCATCATCGGGGTAGTTTATGGTATCTAAAAGTTTATCTGAAACGTCTTCACACCATTACCACGCTACACGCCGTTACATTCCAGTAGAGTATTCTTTAGGGTTAGGGACTACACCAATATATGTAAGATGCATTTAGGGTCCGCAGAATGTGAAATTGTGTGATCTTAACTCGATGAAAGTCTGCAACGTTGTGTGGACACAGACCCGAACTAGCCGAGTGACGCACGTTAGTTCAGTGCTATTTAGTGCTTGCTGGAAGCAGTGCTTTACTTTGTACGTGCTATACGAGGAGGAGAAGAGGAACGCCTTATGCTGAGACCATCCGTCCTCTCTCTGTGACCTAGTATCAGCGACTGAATCGTTTGTCGGATTGTCATGAAATCTGATACAGCAATGCTTTACAAAAGGTTGTCGAGCAAACGTGAGATTTTCGTGAAAATCGCCTCACTGACAGCTGTACTTCATTTGAAGGCATAGATGAACTTATACTGCTACCGTCCACATTTCTTTGTCGATTTAGGTGAAATTCGTTTCAGAAAATGTTCACATTGTATCATTAAGTAACTGTGAGTTTCATGGAAATGAATACTTTGAAAACGATGCTTTGCTTAAGGGCGTAAATGGAAAATGTTCCGGTATTTTGTACATTTTTCATCCTATTTGGAAAAACACCAGCACAGATGGTGTCTAAGAATCATTAAGTGTTCGTGAGTTTGAAGAAAAGCGGCGCGGCGGAGACCATTCGACACTTAGGTGCGGTTAGGTGCAGTTTGGGCTAAATTCGATATAAAGATTTTGTATAGCTCCTTCCGTGCATTGTCGATAATCGATTCACAACACTCAGTCCAACAAAATGCACGATATTCTTCCCAGATATTTTATACTATAATATCACGTTGAACACTCACATGTAGGAGGGTTCAACAAGAAGTGTGTGTGGAACGAATATTATGCCTTTTGTTGGACTGATTGTTGTGAATTGATATAAAGAGTTCTGTAGGTAGTGCTGTTGAAGGTCTGACATCTGTATGATAATCAGTGAAGGGAAGACCGCACATTTCTTATGGACTTAAATGAAATTACTTTCACGCCTGTACGCAGATCCAAGACCAGAATTACGCAGGTACGGTAGAATTGTTTAACATTTTTAAATAAGGAACGCCTTTATGAAGTCTGTGTACTGCATCACGGAGTATGCCATCTGCAGTCTTGATATTTATTTATTTATTTATTTATTTATTTATTTATTTACTTGTGATATGTTTGAAGGCGCTGTCAGTATCTCAGACTTGAAGCGTGGAATGTTAGAATGCGTTCGCAAGTGTGTGGAAGGGAGCTGTCTAATCACAACAGTGGACAACATAATGTTGGCATATTCTAATGCAGGCCTACCGGCACAAGTATAGGACGGAACGTGTGCGTTATTGGGAGGTGTCTGTTAGGTGCTGCGTGCATAACGTTAACTGTTACAGCCGGTGGAAGGTGACACCCGAAGCACCCTCACATGAAGTGAATAACCCGTGGCTGGCAGCGATTGGTCTTTTGAAATTACTGCACCAGGAGAGAATGGAAGCAGGCCTGCGGGCCTGAGCTGGAGGCCCAGCAACACCTACGTGTTTTTTACACATATTTTGATGTACATTTTTAATACACTTTTTTTAGTGGTTTGTGTAATCACTGTTCAGGGAAATCACGCGTATTGAATGGGCCTGTGTTTCTTTTTTTGAGTTTAAACGTTTTTACCTCATAATTATGGACCTGTAGTTTCCAGGAGCCGCGAGAGTGTAGTGTGTTCTCCGCAACGTCGGTACGGGCTGCGGGGTTACCCAACCTTCTGTTCAGTGGGTGCCGAGTGCTCTTTCCCAGGGGTAAAGCGTCCAGGGCTTGAAGCTGACCACTCACGTCTGTCTAGTACCAAGGTTAAGAATGAGTGGAGCTATACTTTAACGCCCCAAGATGCGTTTACGTCGTGTGCAGAGAAAGCTTTGCGGTTATTTACCCCTAACTTCCTATAGGTACAAATGGAAGACATTAATTGAGCGTAGACCTACATACTACGTGCTATATACTGCATCCTACATGGCTTTACATGGATGCAGATTCGTTGCCCATAAAACTTGCCTGGGCTTGTGATGTGGCCCGCCAGCTGAAGGGAACACCACTCCTGTTTGAGCTGTTAAAATTGTTATTCAGTAACATGGGCGCAAGCCTGTTAATAGTGAAAAAAAAAATTGTACGGCGTTCATAAAGATGAGTGTTAAATGGGTCTGTGTGTTGCCGCCATTAGCTTTCTAGTCTACCAGAGTTGCAAAAATGAGTCGGATAGCCAGTAAGGAAAATTTCTATCGCCCTTGTTCGTGTGGGTTGTGTCTAGTTTGTTTTATGCCACTGAAGGTCGCTATATTGCGAATATGCGAGGCATAATATTTTATTTCATACTATGCTGTAACTGATGACAGTCGTGAACTTTGACCAAATTTAAAGGTGTAACAGTGCTAACCATTGCTTTCAAATTCACACATGCCATTCTTCAGGTGGCGAAACAAGTTATGTTGGGTCCCGGTGCTAACCATGTGATCTGCTTGTATAGTTTATTCCGTTCAAGTCCGTGAAGTTCTGGAGCCCGCTCAGCACAACGCCTTTGCTGTACACGTATACCACATTTACTAACGTAGCCTTCTTTTCATCTGTCGCATGGTCAAATTCTCGGCCCAGCAGTGATTTCAGAACGTGTGCTGCTAGCATGCCGTACGCATTTTCTGTCTTCAAGTTGTGTGTCAAGTAGTATTATTCGTCCCCTTCGGATGAGACGTTTTACTGTGTGTTTTGTTTCTTGGTACGGTAGAAGCCACAACAGCTCACAGTATCTGGTCGTGCGTCTAGAACGGTTGTAGGGCCCACCCTGTCTTATATCCAGTTGGTGGGGGGGAGTGCTCTTTCCTTGGAGGTTAAGCGACTGGGATCTGAAGCTGGCCAGTCACCTCTCTGTAGTTCTGAGATTCGGGATGCGTGGAGTTATAC
Organism: Coptotermes formosanus; assembly: GCA_013340265.1. NCBI lineage: Eukaryota > Metazoa > Arthropoda > Insecta > Blattodea > Rhinotermitidae > Coptotermes > Coptotermes formosanus. The sequence continues at coordinate 291,772 of BLKM01002654.1, read as the reverse complement.
CGTCACTGCCCCATGCTGCTCCATGGCGTTGTGTTTTATTAAGCACAGCGACATTTTTATCTGTACGAGCAGGTTTTGTACACTTGTATTCGGAGGTATCCTGCTTCGAATTGTTGTCCAGTTGCTGGCTGTTATAACTTTGTCGGAGTAGGACTGTTTGTTCAGAGGTCCTTGTGTGGAGATCGGCTGTGATACATCCGTCTCATTTGACGGTAATCATCATCGTCCATCACGGGTTAGGTCTTAACAGGCCTGTTTCGGCCTCGTCTAGTAGTCTCTACACAGGTCTTCCAAGTCGTCTTCGTCCATTTTGTCTATAATTCAGCAATATTCTGGGCATCCTGTTCTTGTTCATTCTTGTTACATGTTGTATCCAATTTGTTTGGTATCTTCTTAGTTTCTCGTCAACTGGTTCTACTTTCAACTATTCCAAAATTCCTGTATTTCTTTTGCCGTCATGAAGTTTAATATGGCGTTGAAACATCCTTAATATTGTAAATACTTATTGTAAGAAAAAGATGGGATGTCTGTATAAAGTGAGTGGTTACAATGTACAACGCTAAAGGACTCACAGTTGAGAAGCAAAGTTACTGTTATTTTCATGCATATGCTGTTATCTTTTTGACTTATTATTTCTCCTCGGGGAAAGAATGTTGGCAAGGACTCCTTCGCTTATGATCGCATGGCACCTCCCCAGAACATAGAAAAACGAAACCACTAGTGACGCAACCGGGACTCGAACCAACAGGGTAAGTGTACGAGAGATCTGAGATCATGCGTATGTTCGACTGTAAGGTCGCCGGGACCGACAACGGTCACCTTATCACCCAGTAAGTTCGCACAACACAAACCGAACCTATGCTGATTAATGCCGTGATCAGTAAGTAACTCCACTCTGTTGTTATGATCTCTGGCTTACTTCTTCAGAACTTTGAGCTCGTTTCACTCAGGGAAAAGCGTCATTGGAAATTGAAGCCACGTCTCTGTAGCTATGTGTGTCTCGCTTTCGGAATATTTTGCATGTATTACATTACTATTTTAAAAATAAATATCCTTGAATTCTAGTTATAAGTGAACATCTGTGTCTTGACAGTGACTCATATTTCCTACCAAAAATTCTTGTTAGCTTTATTAGTACTTAACTAAATCTAACTCCCGGGAGCAGAATCATTCTTTAGAAGCTGACAGGTCCTCAGCTAGTCAAGAAATTCCCCGCATTTTGTGAAACCCGAAGGTACATTGCCGCATTCACAAAAGTCCGTATTAGTACTTAACTCGTATTTTTTCACAAGGATGCAACGATCAATCCGTTAGTGGATACGTGTAATCGAGCATGTCTTTAATTGGTTGAATTTATTAGTTGAATTCGTAATCTCAGTTGTTATTTTCGAACATCATAATGCAAGTTATAAACACAATTCGGTTAGATTGCTATGATTACGGTTTTGTTTGTTTTATTTCCTGTTTTAACTCGAGGAACAGGATAATTAAAAACTTAACGGAAAGTCTCACATAGATGAAAATATCTAAATGTCAAGGCTATCTTTCGATCAACGCTATCTGTCGGATACCTAGAATAACTACGTCCTCTGTGAGCTGACACAGGCACTCCGTGACTTATAAACCATCTCCTGTCGGTCTTTGACTTGACTCATTAAAATGCCCCATGCAGTAATTGGTTTTGCGTCCATGTTTCGAGTGACGTCTTTATTGTTCTAATAGTAAATCAGTTACTGCTTTGGTGGTGCCTTGAGTTTCTGTTAGCTTATTGAAATAATGATTTGTCTGTTACTGCATGTAGTTGGTTAGGGGACTGAAAGCTTACATTAGCCCCTACGGTTTAGAACTGCCCGAACGCTGGGTTAACGCGTTGAAATACGGCTTGGGGCATGAATCTGTGCCCATACTTGTAACATTACAATCTCGCATTGCCCTTGCGCAGGTGAGCTTGTCCTTCATCAATGGGCGTTCAGATTATTATGAGGTGCACATGGGTTGTTGTTGAATCAGTAGGTTGGATTAAATCAAGGAAGTCCAGTTAAGCTTGACACGTAGCACGCATGGGACAGAAATGCATACATGTTTTTGGTATGAAGACTTGAAGGAAGGAGCCCACTTGGAAGATCTGTGTGTATATGGGAGGATAATATTAAAATGTGCCTTTAATATATAAGGAAGGAGAATGTGACCTGGATTCCTGTGGTTCAGCATGGGACGGACAAGTGGCGGGCTTTTGTGAACGCAGTAATAAACATTTGGGCTTCATAAAATGCGCGGAATTGGTTCATGATTTGAAGACTTATTAGTTTGTCAAGGACTTTGCTGCATGGAGTTTTACACTGTGAATAACCTCATTATTTAATCCTGTCCATCCGTCTCTTGCTTCTTTATTTTGGTTGCAATTTATCTCAATTCCAAGTCCTTCCCATAGTTTGAGAAAACAAGTTTCACTAGTATGAAAAACAGGTACAGTTTTGGTATGTTACATTCTAATTTTTAGGCGTTAGATACGAAACAGGAAAATAAAAAGCTTGGAACTGAACAGTATCAAGCTTTCTCCAAAATTATTCCTGCCTCGAAACGTCTTTATATATACGATTTTAATTTATTTGAACTTTCTCACAACTTCCAAGGATCTGGTGGCTATGTTCATGTAATGTAACCCTGTTCTGACAAATTCCCACTTTTTTCTGCAGTTTTGAGGCTTCCAAGTGTGCAAACTGACTTGCGATCTTCCTCCCCCGTGGCCAAAGACTCGTTCTCATCGGATGATGCGTGTAACGATGTCTGAAATATTATAACAGCCACTTCGCCACACGGTAGACCGGTAGACCGGTGTGTGCTCCCACTTTCTGGTCACTTGGGGCCATTTAGGTGAAAGCAGCGTCATAGGATTAAATTACGGAAGTGTGAAATTCCATTCTCTGTATTCCCGTAGAATTTATAAGATCCAGTCAGAATTGTATGACGCGTAAGTTCAGAGTTAGTGTATTGACACTGCACGTTTCTGGATGCAATCCCTTCGTCGAATATTGATTGTTCTTTCACTGGCATTATGCCTGTTTGCAATTGAATGGAAAATTTAATTTGTTATTTATAATATGTTTTCACAGAGTAAATACAGTTTTAATTTAAAACGTTACCAGAATGAATATGGTGACTGTGCATCTCGTTTTTATGAAAACAGTTTCTTGATGGATACGCGTGAACTGGCGTCTACTTCTAATGCATAGATTTTGTATCGTGTATCGCATGATCATATGACGGGCCTATGAATAGTGTTACTTGTGCGCGTTTCAGTAGGAGTCTGCACATTCATCTAAAATGAAATTAAATTTGTAGAACGCTACGTATCTGGGGTCATATACCCTTGGAGATGTTTTAAGTTCAGAATTGAAATTTGCGCTACATTACCAGAAAATCAGCCCGATTTATTGCAATTTTCATAGTGTAGGTGGTACGTGGTGTTTAGGGTTTTTTACGGTTCGTCAGTGCTTCTTAGAAGTGTGGGACAAGCATCTTTTACGTTATAATTTCACTGTTGTAACTCTGAATTCGTTGGACACAAGTTTGCGTTCACAGGGACACCAACTCCTAATATCTGATTTAGATGGCTGCTAAAAGAAATATGGCAAGCGCCGATGTTTCCCAACCTTTGTTTCCGTGGAGGAGCCCTTTAAAAAGGTCTTCATGGTCGAGGGTCCCCGACATGTGAAAAAGAAAACAAAAGTTGGTTTTTAGCGACCGGAGATTATTCCTATATTGCCATTTGCCGGGCAAACATTTTCTTGGTACCTCGAGGGAATTTGGAATTTTTTGCGGTATTTGAAATTTGTATTTATTTATTTATTTCACGATTTGTCGCAAAACCCCTGTCGGTGTTCTGCGGAAGCCTAGGGTTCCGCAGAACACCATGGTTGGGAAACACTGCCCTTTACCATCATATGGCAGTTTCTTAGACCCTGCAGAGCGCATGGCATTACCATATCTAAATCGGACAACTTGTGCGATTTGGATACAATTATGTCATGCGCTCTGCAAAATTGCATTTACGCTTTTAAGTAGAGTGTAGCGTTCAGCGCACCGATTTTCACAAAACTCAGTCACCCAGTAAATTATTGTGTTCAAGTTCCTACGCTCGGTAAAAACAATATATCGGGTACGCGAAGTTGTGAAGTGACTCTGGCACCAGTCAAACCTACCTCATTATCCTGTAATAATGTATGCTAACCGATTTTTGGAGGTGCAACTTTTGTAGAGTTCATATGCTGATAGAATATAAAATAACAACATACTGGCCGTGCGAAATTTCTTCTTAACTTTCTGTTTCATTGCTGTAGAATAACTAATTGACCACTGAAGCTAGGCATGTGAAATCTGTTGCGAAGATAGACCGTGAACATTTTTGCACATTTTGTGTGACATGCTGCTTGTAAGTCGACAGTTACAAATTTTGTAACTGCGTATAACTTAGGGGTCATATCCGACAGAGTTAACGTATGCAGAAGCGGTGCTGATTAATAAGATGTTTACAGACATAAAATAACAGTAAGTATAGAGTAATAGATCTTGTGGACTGAAGTTTGAAATTCAGAAGCGGAGTGTCACATGGAGCTCTCTGTTCGTTCCCTCCTTATTCTATCCTTGTTTTAATTTTGTTCTTTCATATCCTGCTGCTCCATTCTTTCGTTTTTATGTTCCATGTCTCTGCAGCAGAATATTTCTTCTCACGTCGTACTGGTGACCAGAATTAAGACCTTCACATTCCTTAGAGAAAATTTCCTTCTCATGTGAACAAATTCCAGAAAACACAATATCAACAGAATCAAGTGAACTGAAAATAATAAATATTCAAGCAGGCTGTTTTCCATGTAAATTTTTCTGCATTCTCTTTTTGCTGTATACATCTCTAATTTGCACATTATTCTTAGTTCTATGTTCACGGGAAAATGTAATTTTTCAACAAAAATACGTTTGCATTGAAGGCGTGTTCCTGTCTCGATTATTTTTCTGTAGTTTCTGAGTATATCCTATAAGACAGTCCTGCCGTTTGGATTAACTCTTCTTCCCGAATTTCTGCTCTATCTGTAAATAACGAATAACTGTTGGTGGTCATTTGAACTTGAAATGTGTATTGTGAGTGTGTGCGCACAGTGAAGCTGTGCTCTCACTGTCCTCATTGTGCACTGCCATATGTAGTGGACTCAGTATATTGACCAGAACCCATCTCAGGAGGCTGCTAATAGCTCACATGGTCAATAAATTTCTTGCCTTTTATAGAATCTGGCATTTTGCTACGCTGTTTACAAGAGTCCGCCCCTAGCCCTTATACTTGGCCAGTTGAATACAGCCCACATCCCACATTACGGGTTCGACTTATGAAGGAATTGCACTTAACCTTATTTTCATGGGTTCATATGTAAAGACGAAGGGCGAAGAAGGTGGCGTCACCTATCCGGAATAATAAGCAAATTACAGAAAACTCACGAACGCTGCAACTTGCATCTGGCTTGATTATGCCAAACCTGATGCCTATCAAGTATGTGACTGGCATATTGTCGTTAAACTGTAATGAGTTTCATTTTCAGCTTTGCAGGGAAGAAGTTCTCCTAAGTCGGACGGACGCACGCGATTTGCAGACGTTGTTATTGAGGAAGAAGATTTTGGTGGGAGGAGGGAACCTAACCACAGTTTGCTTGAAGAATGTATCACTTGGAACCGGAGGCCCTTGCTCTGGGGGTTAGGGTGGCCGGGGCGCGAAGATGGTCACTCAAATCCATCTAGTGCCGAGCTTAAGAATGAGGGACGTTATATCGCCACCCTCCTGTACGCCTTCATTGCGTGCGTCGGCATAACTTTACCCTTACTGTTATTATGGTTGAGGTTTTCTTTCTTCTGAGATGTGATGGCTTGTCACTGGGTAATTGCTGCCCGACGTTTCGAGACACCTTACGATTCTCATGTTTAAGGTCTGAAATATTTTGTCCCTTGAGGATGAGACCACTATGTTGTCTCGAAATGTCTGGCACCAGTTATCCAGTGACACGACACCTCATCCGAGAAGAGCGGAGACCTCAACTACACCACTGCGAAAGCCCGAAAACTGGCACGGTAATTGTGGTCATTAAATTTGGCATCGGTTTTCCTGGATCAAGTCCCCTGGCTTTTCTTATTTAGAGTTGATTTTAAAATGACGAGTGCTTTGACATTTGGTATTACTGCTTGACGGGGATCGCCATATTTTAAGACCTGTACCTAAACTGGACGACGCGTCACAGGCAAAGCGGAAGTGTATTCGTGCCTGCTCGGTATTCGAAACCGCCGTCTCAGTGTTTAAGCTGTCTAATAACGTAACGCGCCTATTAACGCGCGGTCACTGCGTTCAGCGGTGATTAATGTTAACAGTCGGTGCACCAAAGGCATGAGCCCCGGAGTGCCCAGAGTCGTCAGTGAGCTGCCTCTCTCGCGTTTCCATGAAAGTGAAAGCGGTGGGGTGGTTAGACGCCCCATTACGTGTCCGAAATTCATATTCGAGGTCTGCAGAAGTACCGAAATCGTACATTAAGTTGGTGTAATGATGCCACCTAGAAACCTCTGCTGTAAACTGCCCACTTTCAGTGTTCGTTGCACGTCATATTTTCTTAACAGACACGAAAACATCTCTATTCTAAAATCGCACCGCACTTTTCGTGTTGGCAGTTTTCACTTCCTACCTGAGGGTACCTCGTTAACATGCTCACGTTTCATGAAGACCTTGCTACGCTGATGGTAGTACAGTTTTGCCGGATAGTTAGCGTCATCTGTTGATACTAAAATATCCCCACGATCACATTAGAGGAATTGTTACAGTCAGAAACTAATGCTACGCGTTGAACGCAGGTTTTGGAACGATATAAACCACAATAGTTTGCGATCCTAACCACAATGTGTTCGTATGTCTGTATGAAATGTATTTATTTACTGAGTCGTCTGCAATAATGTACTGGGTCTTGATTGATTGATTCTTCATTACAGTATTCTAGACAACCGGAAGGGTAGCCGTGTGCTTGATATTAACGAAATACCAACGCGTGCATTTCGTTGTAGGGACTCACAAACAGCCGAGCTGACATCAAGATAATCAGTCGAAAGGCGTATGCCTGTTATACATGTTAATTTTATATGGATACTTACGGTGCCCACAGATAATTTCGAACCAGAGTCTTCTTAAATTTTGCAGATGATTTTTCTCGTGTAGTGTTCTACTGGACGTTCCCCTATGTGAGTAGCTTTGATAATCGGACTGTAAGTTCCTTAAACACAAAAGAATAGACAAATCTCGCATTTTTATATCGTCGTGGTGAGAGTTAGGTATCCCCGGCCTCCCAAATCCCGCAGCGCGTTTGAGTTTGGTTTTTAGGCAGTTTTCCTTACTTCATACACAAAGACAGTCGTGTGTTACCTTGTCCGTTTGTTCGTCCATATGTTTATTCACACTTAAAGCTAAGTTCGACTAAGGTGACGGATTTCACGAAACATGGTATTAACACTAGGCCACTTCACGCTAACTCCGCGTCTGTGTTTTGTAATTCCTGCCGTCAGTAATACCAGCAAGGAGCGTGCCAGCTTTTGCTGTACGGGGCACACGAGCCTCGCTTTAGGCAAATTCTTTAAATTCGTTAATATTTATTTGCAGATATTAACAATTAGAAATTACGTACTGGATTACGGTGCAGTGCTTCGATATAGTCTGAATCTGTTCGACTAGAAGGAAGTAAGTCTTTTCCTGGAAATGATTTTTTCATTTCTTCCAATAAAGTAGAAGTCTGGCTGCTGATGACGTTTGCTCATTTTCATAGTGGGGAAATATTTCAAGAGTCAAATAGCATACCGGTAGCCTATAAATCTGCTTGTTCATTGTTTTAGATTTAAGCACGCTTCAGTTTAAACTCTTTGGTTTTCATGCTTTGACGTTGGTTGCATGCTTAGATCTAATAGCCGCACGTGATTTTTATCCTCAATTTTACATTCGTTATTTGCGGAACGTTTCATGTTCCTGCTTCCTGTCATTTGGGTAATACTGCAGTAATATGTAGGCGTTTTTAATTTCGGAACAGTGCGGTCCCTGGTGCAAAAGAAAGTGTTATTCATGCTGAATCTCTCTTTCAATAATTATAATTGGTACTTTACGGTAACTTTGGAAATTTTCATTCACATAATCCTTCCGGCCGCACTATAGCCCAGGGGTCGACTCAGCCTGTAACAGAAATGAGTACCAGGAATATTTTCTGGGGATAAAGGCGGCCGGTGCGTAGGGCTGACAACCTTACCACCTTCATGTGCCGATTGTCTTGAAATTTGGGATCTTCAACCTCCTAGAACCCTCAGGGCCTGTCCAGGCCTGTAATGGGATTGCTTTACCTTTACATCACTGTACGGTAACTGACCTCCCTGAAGATTTTAGTGTATTCTTTGGACAGGTATTTAAAAATGAAAGCACTGTGGGCAAGTCGTACCTGTCTGCCTGCCTGTCGCCAGCTGCTCCCCCCCTTCTCAAGTTACAGCTCGGAAACTACCCCACTGGTTGCGGGGTCACCTAAAACGTTTCCAGGGGAATTAGATTTTGTATTCCGGTTATCCCATGTGACCAAATTACTGCTTATTTTTGTGAAGCTCCTGTTCGACCCTGTTTTCCTCACGTCAGTTCAACATACAGCGAACGTCTGGATATATGAAATGTATTGTTATCTCGTTAAGACCTAGACAACTACTTTAATTTCAAAGAACCTGTAACTGTGTGACTCCTTGGAGCAAAGTTGTCCTTGAGAAGCAAATAATTCCTCAGCTGCCCAAAAAATACACCACATTTCATGGAGTACGAAGGTTCGTCGCCGTACTCACGAGAATTACCACTGGTCAAGATCCGTTCTAATATTACGCTCTAATATTTGCCGACGTCTTCCAAGTGGTTTCCTCCCTTCAGGTTTTCCTACCAAGTCCCTCCTTCCCATGTGTGACCCCGCCCATCTCATTCTGTTTGAGGTGATCATCCTAATGACGTGACGACGAGTAAGAATCGTGCAACTTCACGTTATACTCGTACAATTTTCCCTAGCTTGCTGTTACTTCGTCTCAGGTATGCTGGCGCTGTGTGCAGTCTAGTAAGAGTTTTGCTGTTTGCCGACTTTGTGAGCTGCACAGTTTATTGCTGTTTGCAAAGCAGTGTCTTAGGGACTGTTGTTTAGGTGTGTGCAGTAGAGATACTGCCAATGACTGGTTTGGAACAAGAAAGAAGGAATTTCGAAAAAGTGGTTTCCACGTCGCGATACGTCTTTATATTGTTGTTTCAATTCCCTTTTCTGCTGAATCTGATAGTGGCACAGCTACACCGAGCTTCCTTTCTGTGAGCCCTAAAGGGACCCAGGAATAGTGGCATTGATGAGCTTGTGGTTACGTCTGCATACGGCAATTAATATTACCAAATAATACTTTAGCTCTGCTTGCTGGGCTGCAGACGCACTTAGTAAGATATGATTGATTGATGGTGAGTCAGAACTGAACGATGCAAGTCAGAATGTAAGCTCGTATCGGAACAATGTACGTCGAATTAGCCTGTAGGCTCATCTTGCGTTTTTAACTCCGCGTTCAAAGCGCGAATATTCGTTTTTATTAATTACGTAGTGTGTTCTTACTTCTAATTTTATTCGGTCTGATGTGTCTTTTAGCATGTCGACGCCAGTGAATATGACAGTGTTTCGAAGTTCGTTGAACTCGACTGATCCTGAGCATTGGTAAGGACATACATACATACATACATACATACATACATACATACATACATACATACATACATACATACATACATACATACGTACATACGTACACACACACATACATACATACATACACACACACATACATACACACATACATACACACACATACACACACATACACACACACACATACACACATACACACATACACACACACACACACACACACATACATACATACATACATACATACATACATACGTACGTGCGTACGTACATACGTACATACGTACATACGTACGTACGTACATACGTACATACGTACATACATACATACATACATACATACATACGTACATACGTACGTACGTACGTACGTACATACATACATACATACATACGTACGAACGTACGTACGTACGTACGCACATACATATGAACGTACCTTGTCTTTGTCGTTTAACAAACAGTCCGGTATGTATCAGCTGTTTTTCACATACCGAGAAAGGTATTTAGATCACACAGCTCTGTGTGCCTCCAGTACAGTGTTATTTATTTGTTATTTCAGTACTTGTGGAACACGATTTAGTTTGACACTAAAAATGTTTTCTTACGCTAGACATGCCGTTGTGTTACATAATGTTACAAAGTAGTACTTAATTACCATCAAAACAACTATTTATTGGTATTTCTATCAGGTGACATTACAGGGCAACACGTTTCGACCCAAATGTGGTCATCTTCAGGCAATTTTGTTACATAAAAATCAAGTACAATTTCGTAGTAGTTGAAGTGTAGTTAGATTGAGATATCAATCTTTGCTTATTACAATATACATGTTGCTTGTTAGTGTAAAATCTTAAGACAATTAAACACGTGACACGTCAGTGAAATATCGATATTATGCCGAGACTGAGAAGGCGCGGTCTATTTCTTTGTCTTGATTGGAGATTTCTCTGTACTTTCATTTCCTTGTCTTCCCTGGAGGGTTTGCTTTTTATTTTTTCTTGCGTGATATGCGATACTTTGTTAGGCGTATTCGTTTGTAACTACGTGTGATACTACAATAAATTAATTAATAAAGTAATATAATTGATTTGATCACTTGTTTAGATGCTTTATGAGTTTAGGTTCATGACTGTAAAGTTTCTTATTTGGTATATTAGAGCAGACATATGTTGTGAAATAACACATCTCTACTATGTAATGAAGTGGCCACATTCTGGTCGAAACGTGTTACCCTGTAATTTGTTCTGATAGAAGTGCCAATATATAACCATATATTACAATATAGTAATTAAGTACAACATTGTAAAAATGTATTATTTGAATTTGGTAAGTAGCAACTGTTTGTTAAAATGATAGTTTTGGATAAAGAATTTCGTATTCTAAGTAGACGTATTCCTTTAACTACGCAGTTTGCCCATTGACGTCTCATGTCAAATGTTTGTGCAGGGGCCAGTCAGGGAGAGGTTTAAAATTTCGTAAAACATTTTATTATACCTGCTGCAGATTTAAACCAAGGCGGTCGTGTAGGTGCTTGCAGACAGGCAGGACATCGTGGTTGTCGAGCGCTGTCACATTTTTATAAACTGCCCCTGGAAGTATGCACATAAGACGGACACTGTTATCTTAAAGTACTGTTTTATTTTCTGTTAAAAATTCCGACACTGTCAAGCTTTCCGCCCTAAGAACTGTGTAAATTGGTTACGGACAGGATACTAAATGTTGTATTAATGGAAAATATCTGTTCTGCGGTTGTGCCTGTCTTGCACGGACTCTTCAGAAGTTTCAGCCGTTGCAATTGTGTACATAGGCCCACGCCATACCAAATTTACTCATAACCAGAACTTACACGCAGACTATTACTTGTATTTATGGTTCCCATGTTTCTGTTTTCTTTCCTTGTCGGGAGGTCATGGATGTCAAGTCTGATGAACCGTAGGGCATTCTAATATCGTACTTGAACTCGTACTTCTGTGGTCTTCTGTTTGATTTGGCAAAGGATAGGTAAAGTAAATACTGCTATACAAGCTGAGGTAATTTCCCGTTTTACATTTTAGGAAATCAACTTTCGTCGCTTGTTATCTTTGTTAAACAGCAATTAAAAGAAATGTAGAAGAACTGTACTAAGGTGTTACGGGACGAATGATTGATTATGTCCCGTTAACCGTTTATGCTAAAATCGGCACAGGCTGTAATTGAACATTTGTGCTTGTCTGTGTATTGCCGCCAACTCTCTGTAGAAGCTACTGTAGTGTCTGTTGGCCACGAGGTGAGGTCTTCATAGTAGTAATGCTGTCTACCGACCGCTGTCTGTAATGAAACACTGATTTGCGGTTGCATTCTTCAGCTACCGGCTGATGGCAGAGAAACATCCGTATAAAAGGGGAACAGCTTCGCAATTGTTTCCAGACGCTAGAATTTGTATCTGGTATTATTGCTCTGTGGAATAGAGTCATTCCTCAAGGGAAAACTGGTAAAAATAGCCTGATTGTTGTGAGATGTACGAAACCCGCAGCAGCGAACCTGAAACGTCACTATACTTATTTTGGCGAGAGACCGTCGTCACTGTTTGTTTTGATTCTCTATTTTGTTGTTGTATATTTTTGTATTGTTATTGTTTCGTTGTAATACGCTCATTTAACTGTTGTACATAACAGTGTGACTATTCGTGGGCGAGGGCACACATAAAGTTCTTTCTGTGGAATGGGCGTTCGCAGTGCCGTAGCTAGGGTGGTGCGGCGACCCCGCGCAGCAGAGTCCCAAAGGCGGCAGAATGTGTATTTTAAGCTAAAAAGGCTGATTTTCTCCGCATAGCAAATTTTAAATTACTGAGACAAATAGCAGAAAATTTAATAAATAATTATGGTTTTAAACTTCATAATTTCTGTTAATGGCGGTCATTGTTATTGCTCGCCCCGGGCGACAAATCCCTAGTTGCGCCACTGTGTGTTCGCTACCGTTTATTTCGTACGCCCGTTCACAAGTTTCGAATTCAGTGCAGTTTCTGTAGAACCCTCCCATTCGTATGACTGCAACGTGTTTCTGTCGACGATGTCTTCAAAACGATTCTGTAGGCAGCAGGCCTGTGGTTCTTGCGGGTTAAACACGATGTACATGCAGTGAGTTTCACAGACATTGCAGCCGTGAATTGAGCTTTCGCATTTGGAGTCGGGCCGACTTGATATGAGGACCGCCCGATCCTTCTGTCTGAGTGAGTCAAATCGCGCACAAGTACAATGCTCCGTTGCACGAACCATAAGGTAAAACTCATCTCACGTCCAAGGTGTCATTCGTTTTGCTAAGCGTAAACATATCTAATTACGTGTCCTTGCCGTTTTACTACGTTCAAATTTGTTAATGTCCAAGTCCCCCAAATGCTGGCTGTTGGACTGGCCGGTTGAGTGTAATCGGAACTTGGCCTACCAGTGTCGCCTTGCCACACGTGTTGACGGAACAACTCTTGCGGCTGTAAAGCTGAGCTGGGTAGAATATGGGCAGTTTATTGCTAATGCGAAGGCTAAATTTTAGTTTAAAGGGTCTCAGCCCATTGCATTCAATATTATTCTAGTGAATTTCAACAGTCTGGTCCAAATTAATTTTTCAGAAAATCTCCAAGTCCAAAAGCAGCCATCACATGTCCGTAGCTTAGAGAAAACCAACGTAAAACATTGTAAACTAATGTGTCGATTCGAGCTCGACATAGGACCTGGTACAACGGAAAACGCTGTCGCGCTGGACTCTGCATTGGGCCGTAAAGGTTAAGGTTTTACTGCTTTATACGGAGCACTACGTACGGACAATATGTTACATACGTGACCGTAAGGTATTGGCATCAGCGCTGTGAGTATGCTCTCGTGTGTACATATAACTAAACTAGCCGGTCTTCTAATCTGTAAGCTGTCCGTCGAAACTGAACTAAAATTTGATTTTTAAACTATTCCATAATTTGATGGGATGGCGATTTACATTTGCTTGCATATGAACTCCGAATTCACCTTTTAAGTTGTCCACACCGAGCACGTAGTCACTATAATTATACACAATCACACCAACACGTGTTGATGTGATTGTGTATAATTCTGAATTCACCTCTCAGCCTAAACGCTGGCTGTTCTGGTCAGTCAGTATGATTATTTTCTTTATATTCTTCAATCCCGCCGCACAGATACGGCGACGACAATTTTAAGTTATGCCGCGCCCACTTCCTTATACCTGCTTTACTGTTCTGTTTTCATTAACCCTTTAAAGACGAAGCGTATGTGTTTTAGATAAGGACTCAGTGCGTACCGCGCTGTAAACACTCTCCACTTCGTTTATAAAAACCAGTCTCTTAATGTTTTATAAGGAAAAAGTTGCTGTTTGTTCTGAGACCCGTACAAAACACATAAACGCAATGTGGGCACCACGTAGAATTTTTTAATCTTAAACCTGATCGTATGTAAAGTTACCGCTAGGCTTTAAGAGGTTAATTACCACAATATTCGACGTGATATAATGAGCTACTTACAGAGTCCTTATATAAACCACATGTAGATAAATAAAACACCTCCATTTCACAACCGCCATCACTCAAAGGACCAAGCAGTGAGTTCCTTCACATGCTTCGAACGTTACTTGACACGGTGGAACAAAAAATAGAAGAGTAGTCCATGTCCCGAGCAGGGTTTGGACACGCGACCCAGTTTGCTGTCGTCTGATTTGATGTACATAGACCCTCCATACAAAGGGGGGGGGGGGACATGCATAGGCTTCGAAACCGGACAGAATTTGTGGATGTGAGGGGATTTATTGCAACCATCCGTATGCCTATGTGCAAAACTCTCATATGCGGTAGAAAGAATTTTTCGTTTCTTCATCATGTCCAAATTGTCAGTGCAGCCCATAGAGCCCCCTGTTTAGTGGGGACCGCAGGCTCGTCTGGAGTAAGGCGGCCACAACGTGGTGCCACCCACCTACATGCCTGCAGGCGTACGGAGTCAGCTTTACTTTTAGAGTAGCCAGAGTAAGGCCAAATACATCAAAGCAGTGAAGTTTAAGTTTCCGTTTAGTGTGTGTGTATGTGTGTGTGTGTGTGTGTGTGTGTGTGTGTGTGTGTGTTTTGGGAGCGCTACACAAATATGTATATAAAAGCCTACATTCGATATTGTTACTGGTTTATTCGTTTGATTGAACGAAGTAAATACCAAGCTTCATAACTGTAAGATAAAACACGGGGGCGCACGTGCTTGTAAACGATGTCAGGTATCCCCTTTAGTATATAATGCAACGTATTGTTGACGCAGGCAATCAGATCAGTGCACAAGCACACATTATTTTCCTGCTACAGTTTTGTCATCGCCTAACATACACACTTATGAATTATATGTGAAGTGTAGTGTAGCTTTTAGAAGACTAAAAAAGTTGAATTTCTACAAAGAGATGTTGGGGTTGAGTTCTAAAGTGGGATTCGGTGTTCACGTCAGTTGGGTTGCAGAGAAGCTGTACCCTAAACTGCGTGATTGGAGATGAGCGTCTTCAAGCATCCGCAGTAGAGGTGCAGGCACCGTACACCCACTCCCTTCAACCCCGCCCCCAGTAAACCAACCGCCCTGAACTTAGAGATCGATGCTTTCGGAAAGTTGTGATGTTAGTTGAGGGAGACCCTTTCCTTCTGCTCTTCGATATAATTTGCATGAAGTGCCTCAAGCCATATGGACTACAAAATACGCAAGAGAGGGGGTGACGGAGAGGCACCGATGGGTAGATTGCATTAGTTCCCTGAGTACATTCATGAAAGTATGTTAATAGTATCGCCTCTGTGCATAACTTATGCGGCAGACAGTTCGAGTTCTTATTCTGCTTGGTTTAAGTAATCCCCTGTGTCTATATTTTGAACATGCAAATGATACCAAGTGTTCATGATTAAGTTAGAAACCGCAGACATAGTTGTTAGTGTGTCTGGTGTTGGAAAAACTTGCGTCTAGTTTTGCAGACGACAAGCGGTAGCCATATGCATCGTTATCACCAGCGTCGTGGCTCAGTATTACTCGTATTTCGGTCAAGTTTCCAACGTGTTTGCTCCTAGGCTTATGTAGATGGAAAGACAATGATGCTGAAAGCTATGTGAAATTAAGTGGTTGTTTGTAGTGCGACGCTGCATCAGAAGACCCTGAGAAACACCTGAGCGTATCAGAACGGCTGATTTGAGGGTTGAACTCGTCGTCTTTGAGCACGAGGTAGAATTCCGAAAGACGGGAATACAACGGTCACTTTCCGTGATTCCTTGCGCGATTGTCATTAAAGACAACGGTGTAACATCGACAGCTATTGTTGTTATTGTTTCGTAAAATCTGTAATTGGTCTGACAAAGACTTTGTGTGCATGTGTGTGTGTGTGTGTGTGTGTGTGTGAGTGTGTGTGTGAGCGCGCGCGCGCGCGCGTGCGTGTGCATGTGTATGCGTGCATGCGTGGAAATTTCTTTATTCCAATTCTCGCCACTCCTTACAAACGCCATAGCTGTTACTGTACTAGCAAATAATGTGGCCTGGTCCATTGTCTCTCTTCTTACTTATCCTACTGGAGGTCACACAACATTTATCCTTGACAGCCGGCCACCTAACTCCAAGGAGCAGAGTCCCTGAGAAGTGAATAAGTTCGCGTTACAGTCTTCTGCTACGGCAAGCTTCAAATACGGCTGTACTAACGTGTCAGACGGCAGCAATACTTGCATTTAGTGATATAGGGTCCTGATATGTGATTGCATTAAGTCTTCAGAAAGTACGGAATTTTGTGTGTGTCTTTTTAGGGCGTGAAGCAAGACGGCTTCGTTTCGAAGCCTGCGTTATCTTTCAGTGTGACGGCTAGAGCATAATGAACTATTGCAGCTGGGCGTGCATTACTTGTGTGGAATATCCCTATCTGCCTGTAACTGGGAGTTAACCGTTACAGAACGAGCGACTGTGTAAAACTGATGATATATCTGAATTATTTAACGTAGATTAAATTTATACCGCTGTAACTTACGCACTGAAAAGAATCCCAGGAGCGCATTAGTATGAATTCATGGCCCCTTTTAGCCACACACGTGTATCTGAAGCATTTGAAGAATATGGAAGTTCACAATACATATGTTTTGGGTTCTTCATTTTCTATTCTGTTAAGAACGGTTCAGATTTAACAGTATTGCCATCCGTCTACTTCTCCGAATAGTCTATGCAAAAACTGAGACATGTTTCCTATCGTGGGACGGGTTGTTCTATTCTCCATGCATTATAATCCGTCTCCTATTTTAACAGCCATCGTGTCACAGCTGTTCTCATCCCACAGTCTTCTTTAAATTTTTGGCGGCCACGATCTGCTTTAGTGCTGAAAACAGATGCTAGTCGCTCGGAGACGAAGTCCCCTGATATGATCACAATCGGTGTGTGTGCCTTAGCTACAGAATTATAGACGATGCAGGCTTATTTTGTGACCGATCCTTGTGTGTAACGCAAGATGAACTGGGCTTCCTATGTTTAATTGAGCTCCACATAGTTTTAACATATGGTATGGAAGTATTACTTTACGGCTGTCGGCGCTAGATGGAAGTAAGTGGTCAATTAGACCCCCCGGCTGCTTTACCCTGGCGAAAAGAGTCCTCGTTGCCAATTGAATAGGAGGATGGCTGGCCCTTAGAGTCATTGTGGACGCTGTGGATGGGAATAAAGTTTATTTCCGCTGCGAGGAATCGGACCCACTTTCTTGGTCGTCCAGCCTGTAGCCGAGTCCTGTACACGTATGCCTGTCGAACTACCTAACCGGCTTGTGTAGGCGCAACCGAAGGGTGCCTATAAACACAGTAGGCCTCGTGCCGTTACAGGATAAGGTTGTTGTGTCTCCCTTAATTTGTGTTTAATCGTTAAGAAGTGCATTTAAACAGCTGGAGTAGACTTATGGTCAGTGCAGGTTCATTTAACCATTTGAAGCAGGAATTCCATGTAACAAGCATGAGGTGCCTGCCTCACGAATTCAAACCGGTTAATGCTGTTTAGTGAAATGATGGCTGTATGCCTTGCTAGTGACACGCGAGTCCTTAATGCGCTATTCGGCCAGATTGCAGTGTATAAATGTTGTAGCACGTCGTACATAGAGTAACCACTGTGCTTTAAAGTTTAACATTTAAAACCTTATTACTGTGTTTCTAGTGCTGTACATAGTGACTCAGTGTCTGTGTTGTTCGAGACATCTGTATGCCTACCCTGTGTGTACTTTGACGTTACTCTGTGATCAGGCTTGCTTCTCGACAGTGAAATTTACAATCGCAGTATTTTCAGGGTATTAAATGGCAGTATTCGACTGATGCGACGCGTCCTTTTTGACGGTTTGTATGATTTTTCTTGAGTAAAAATACTTGTGTTTCGTTGTCTCTTTTTGTAACCTTCACGCATTAGGCTAAATCATGTTCTGACTTCATAACTGCCCATCGGAATGCTCTTCGTATGCCTTTACAACTTTGTATTAAAGACTGCATTTTGCGATTTTTGAGTGTCCAGTCTGTCAAGTGGGTTCAGAATTCTCTCAAGTGCATTGTTCTTTGACTTGTAGAATATATTCACGTCCATGTGGTTCCGGGGTTTTTCTTCCCGCTAAATCCTTCAGCTCTACTTAAAACGTTATTTTCTGAAATGCTGGTACCGTTTTTGTTGTTTTTACCCCCAAGTTTCATTTCTCATAAAAACATGAGAGCTGTCGTTGCTTCGTAAAATTTATGCTGTGTCGTTTTTCATTTTTTGCTTTAATGTGTATTTTATGTACTATAACGAAAGGCACTCTGAAACTTCGTGTACACATGTAACAAATTTCTAAGTCATGCGAATTTTTTAAGTATGAGAAACGCATCATGATTATTAGCTTGAAATTCTGAAGTGCTGATAGTACACTCGAATTCGGCTCTAACGTAATGAAAGGGACTGAATATTTTGTGTCGTTATAAACGAGTCTTGTAACCGAGGAGTATAATGTTATGGTTAACAGTGAGGAATTCATTGGAACCACAGAATATCTGCCGCTATAGACGGGGTGTCGCATAAATCAGTGTCGTTATAACCGTGTTCGACTGTATTTTTAAGATCCGCGATTAGACGACCGGAGAGTATTATGATCACCTCAGGAAACGGGGCGTGAGAATGTGATGTGGATTTACGTGGCTCAGGATAGAGACCGTTGACTGGCCCTAATGGCTGTGGTAGCGAAGCTTTGCCTTTTACGCAAGAGGAGGGCTTTGCTGTACGGAATTCGTTAGGCCTAATTGTTCATGAAAAGTTTGGTACAATGTCCAGTTCTCGAAATGAAATATCTGACTTCGTTTTGCACCTTTCTGTAAGAAGCAGTAATCCGGTCTTTCAGGAAATAGCAAACCGCATTTAGTTTTTATCATTTGGCCCTAAATTACTCGGTTTAATTATTTGTTTAGTTATTTATTTATCTGACCTCTTTTACCTACTCACTGTTAGTGTAGAGGGTTATTGTTAACACCTGATCACACTCAGTGACGCGCGCGCGCGCGCATGCACACACACACACACACACACACACACACACACACACACACACACACGGTAAGACTTCCCTGGACGAAGGATCAGCCGACGCAGAGACCTCTACCTGACAACACACAACATTCACATAAGACAGTTACGCCTCGGCGGGATTCAAAACCGCAGTCCCTGCAAACGAGCAGCCGCAGACCTGCGCCTTAGAAAGCGGCCACCGGGCTCGGCCTGCGGTTTATTTACAGGCGGATAATTTCGTAAATCTATTAACAGTTTATACATGCGTCCTTCGAGTGGGAGAAATGTTAAACATATCTTAATGAATGTGCAGTATGTTTATTTTTTAGTGCTGCGTCTCATTTAATTCAGCAAATGGTACAGTAAAAAAATATCCGTTTTTGCGTGGTTATTTTGCTTGATATGTATCGTAGTGTGTGAGTGTAAAATATTTGTACACTGAAGATGGAGGCAGCAGCTTTCTCTGGAACTTTGGAACCTCTCTACCGGACCTCACATCCCAGAGGATTGTAATCTGAACATTCAGCGTCGTCAAAAGGTCACTTGGCACATGAAAAATTGTGTTATTTTGCGCCAACGGATTGAACACGTCGACTCATGCCACTAGAAGATTATAGGCCTTAAGCTTATTTTGTTGCATGTTTGGTTCTTCGAACACCCTTTCATTACATCTTTCAAGCAAACTTACGTTTAAAATCCAGATAATAAAACACAGCGTAAAAGGGCTTGTGGAGTTCGAGAATAGTCAATTAACGTACAGTAAATGGGCATAAAGGAGTGTGTGATAGTAAAAAAGAAAAAAATGTGGAAGAGGTAATTCGATGGATCGAAATTTATAAATGATACGGATTACTGTTAAGTTCACTGTTAAGTGCCTTTTTAGGACCTTGGCGAGTGTAGGTTTTTTTTACACACTTACATCTGAATTGCTTAATGGAAATAGCGGAAGGAATGGAATCCTATTATCACACCTACTGCAGTATTCATGTCTGTGTTGTTTTATGGACAAAGTAAGTAAGTAAGTTGTGTAGTTAGAATGACTAAACAGGAATACATAACTTCAGAATGCGAGACTATGTTTAAAATTCAGTGTGACTCTGGAAACGAAAACTGAAATTTATGTGCTAAAAATGTCACAACTTGAATAGCAAAGGCATATGCGACACAGAAACGAAGTTTGTATGGAAGTTATTTAAGAGCGCAAAGAGTAACAGAAGCAAGCCTGCATAAATGGAGTCAGGAACTGGTACCCAACTCGACTGTGGATGTTGACTGTTCTTAATACAGATGTGTGAGAGGGACACTGTGGAACTGAGACGAATAATTCAAAATTAGTTGACATTTTGGACCGATCTCAGTCAGAAACGATGTATTTTTGGCTTCAGTTTGCTTAAAAATTGACAATTAGGACACGGAGAGTGCTTAGAATACTTTCGATTTCATAGCCTTGAATGATGAAACACTTTTTGCTCGACGTTTAAAATTTTTTACAGTGATAAATTGTAAATTTTGCTGAAAAATTTGTCTGGAGCTTTGTTTTGGAATGCTTCGAAAGCTAACGCTTCGAAGGTGGCATATTTTTCACGATCAACTGGAATCAGCGTCTAGAATGACGCTGCAGTCTGCAGCTATGTGTCAATTGATGGCTGAAAATAACACTGCAGTCAAATAAGTTTTCTATCTTGTATTAAACGGAATTCGAAGGCAGATAAGTTGCTCTACTTCTTGTGTGTCCTAATGTTTTATGATGCATGATTGTCTGTAAACCTTTAGGCGTATTAAATAACTGTACATGATATCATGTGACAGATTGTAGCTTGTATTGTCGAGCGATCGTTCATACGCGTAACGTCATCTCGTTCACACCATTCATTGCAAACGTTGTAGCATGTGTGACTGTATATATGTTTGTACTGTTTGTATGCCTGTATATATGTACGAGGTGTGTGTGTGTGTGTGTGTGTGTGTGTGTGTGTGTGTGTGTGTGTGTGTGTGTGTGTGTGTGTGTGTGTGTGAGTGTGTGTGTGTGTGTAAAGCGAGGAATATTAATGCAAAACTCCCTATTTAGTGTTGGAGTTACGTTTCTGAAAATCGCACCGCAGAGCAAAACAACGTAGACAGAGTATTTTCCCCATAAGAATTAATTATAATACCCGCGCGTCCGGCGTTTGTAGACCCCGGAAGCCTCCAGCAAAAACATTCGTCGAATATTTTATCACTAAAATTTGTCAAAGTTAAAGTGAGACAATGTTGTCCGAGGTAACTTTAAACGCAGACGGCGTGTATAATTCACATTTTCATTTTTTTAATCCTCGTGTTCAACAAAGTGGAATGTCACTGCAGTGCACCTGTATGTGTGCCTTGTTGCTGCTCGACATGTAACAGGCACATGCTGCATCATCCGCATGCAGAAGAGTCTGTCTTGAGACACAAATTTCCGCCGTCTTACGCAATCCAGTCCAAACAGTAACACTTTTCTTTTAGATCCATTCTAATGTTACTGACCCATCTGCCCCCAAAAATTTCGTATGAGTTGCTTGTCTCCCACTTGTCTGAAAAGGACAATTATGCAGTACAAATATTTTCAGAGTAATGCGAGTAAATACTGTTACAGTGTCTAATAAATTTATTTAATGAATATTTCTGTCGCTAGTCTACAAGTGATTGTTTTGTGAGGTTTCTTTGCGTGTAATGTTGCAAAGAAGACTGTTTTGGTTCGCGTCTGCTTCACTGTCTTAGTCCCTTTATAAATCACTGGAGACTAAGATGTCCTCCTTTTATTTCGTAGTTTTATTTAATTAATTACGTTTTGTGTTTCATGTGCTAGCAGTCAGTGTGTAAGCTGCTTTACGCTAACAAAGTTAACATATCTCTCCGTCACACAAAATGGAGCGGGGAGTGTCTTAATGAACGACGTTGCCTCGCTGTGGGTGGTAGCCATTTGCTCCTTAAGCTATTAATTTTTTCTGCCTTTCGTTAGTCTGGCTATTGTTGCCTCTCGTCTTAAGGACACAACTGTGACAAATTAAGTCTCCATCCACCGCAGCAGAAAAACTTTCGTTCATTACAGCTTATAAAATGGAATATTGTAAATTCCATATGATTTAATATTCTATGAAAGTTACGCTTATTTCTATTGACCTTAGTGTAATTAAATTTGTTATTCACGGCCTATCCGGTAAAGGGGGGCGAACTTGCAATTATGGATCACAAAACATTAGCCCCTATAAGCAAGATCACACAGTCAGTTTTCCCAATTCGCTTGCACGGGCTTTCTTCCGTACTGATAGGTGGGCCTATATAATATTAATAATAATAATAATAATAATAATAATAATATATTCGTTGAGTTACAGTTACGTTACTTTGGATTGCCTTGTAACATCAGGTTTTTGCCAGTGCACATGCACTATATTGCCAATGACGACATTTTATCTATGCTATTTATTATGATTTGAAAAGTTCTTGTCTTGTGCATGTTATTTGTAGCCTTTCGATTCTACATACAATCTCATCCTTGCCCAAGCCCAGTTCTGCTTTCTTGGCCCGGTTTCCCCATTTACATTTACTCTTCTATGCGAGGGTGAGATGGGTCTTATTAGGCCTATGTAAATATGCATATTCTCACTTATTCTGTCACATGCATTTATATTTTGGATTCTTCGCACAATTGTGCATTAGCGTAGGAGTGGGCGAGCGCAAAAAACGTTATAAATTACACTTTGCACGGACTTGTTAAACACACTTCGAAAATTCAAAGGAAGAATTAGACAATTGATGTCTCTAGCCGCAGTTTCGGCAGATACCCTGGCGTTGATCTACTGTTACACATTATAGAGCGAAAGGATTACCTTGAAATCATAATTGCGCTGAATGTACACGCTGTGGACTTGAAAAGCTGTGGAAAAAATAGTTTCATATATTAGGCCGTGCTGCTAACCAAAGGCGACTTTTTGGGCAAGCGTTGAAACTGTTACACCGACCGGGGAGTAGGTAGTTTCCAATGCATTTTGTTGCTGTCATCTCCTGGTCCTATTCGTAACTATTATCAGCTTTGCATGTTCTTAAAGAACGCACGTAAATTTTAATTCTGTAACTCGAATTCATTACTTTGAATGTAACATATATATTTCTTTCTCGGGAACCCAAACGGTTAAGTTAGTGCCAAAACCCCTTATTCGAGGAGTGTCAAGTTCTCTTTCAAAAAAGCCTGCTGCTTTTACAGGTTCGTTGTGCGCAGTCCGGACTACATTTACCGTGGTGTTTCAACTTTCTGCATAGCTCACAGCTCTGAATTTCTTTATCCAGTCCTGCAAAAGAAAAACGCCTTCTGCATGTACAGTACCTGTGTTATGTGTAGACTGTTCTTCTTCCGTACGTGTTTCTGGCTTTTAGTTTCATGTTGTTACGCAGTGGAGCAACTGTATTAACCGGTCAAGGACACTGCGTTCTTGATTCTCCATTGTCTCCATTGGAAGGAACAGGCCAGAGGGACTGTAGACTTCTCGTATCTCTAGATATCCTCTCTATAGGCTGAAGAAAAGAAGCCCATCCTGGCAGGGGGGAGGGGGGGGGGAGGGAGGGGAAGGGGGAGAAGAGCGAATGGCCTTGGCAGGACAAATGAATTGCTTCGTGCTATAGATGACACAAAGACGTTTTAAAAATACCTCAATGAATTGCTAATTAAAGAAGTCTGTGTCATGGCGTGTTTTGAACATTTGAACACATTACACAAACCCGTAGTTGAACCTTAAAAATGACAAATGAAAAGACTTAGGTATACAGTATAATTGGGAGTATGCCGTTAGACACACTTTGTGATATAAAATGGAAGTCTGTGCTAACTGAATATTTTCATTTATGTTATCAGTTTGTACAACAGGATGGGATCCATGGAAATAATAAAAAGGCATGTACCCCATACAATGTATGTTCCTGACAGAAAGCGTTTATAGGTGGATAAAATAGCGCATTACGACTTCAACCGGGATTGTTTGGTGGTGTACCCTAAAATAATGCGTACATTAAGTTTGACTGCCACTAAGACATGCGCCTCCACCCACGGCCTGTCAGGTTTTGTTATGCGGTCCGCCACCACACCGGTAAGTAGTTGTGTGTACTGTAAAAAGTACACTATAATTTAGGCCGTTAGGTGTACCACTTACACTATGTTGTTACGTGCTTTCTGCGAACGAGTCTACAACAACGGATGCGACCATTTTCCTACGTGCTTCCCGCGAACGAGTCTACAACAACGGATGCGGCCCTTTGCCATAAAAATGTAGGAATCCCATGCCCTAAGACCGCCTGCGTTTTGTTTGTAAGTTACCAGTGTGTGACATATATTGACAATTTTGGATGCTAAGATGACTTGCCGGTTGTAACACTTCGCAAATTCTCTTCCATTTGCTGTCCTTCCCACTTTTATTCCAAGAGCTGGTATAGTCAGTCGTTGTTCTTATTCCTATTCCTTAAAGAAAGTCCACTTTTCTTTCCTTTTTTTCCTTGTTCAGCAAGCCGTTCTTCAGTATGCTCTAAAACCTGTTCAGAGTTTTATTTAAAAAACTGTCGTTAACGTTTTTACACGTCAGATTTTATCTTAAACACCCTTATTTATGTAAAGATTTATTAGATTTACTAGATAAAATTCCGCAGCACTGCCAGGCTAGATAATATTTAGTTGCATGATATTGTAATTTTCCGACATTCTTTATGGTTTGTTTTCATCCGTTTCTCTCTGCGTGTTTTATCTCTCTGACGTATAATAAAAGACTTGAATACACGAGAAGTTTCTTGTCTAAGCTTTGAATTGCTGGTGCGAGGAGCGAAGTCGGGTTGCGGGTAGATACTGATATGCACGGCACTGAATACTCAGTCACTTTCTGTCTTCGTCCAACACATTCATAAAATGAATAGTTAAGATCATTCTGCTGTAATAAAGCATGTCGGAATTCTGTCCTTGAGGCAGAGGCAGCAAACCGATACGTGTACTTCAGTCCTGATTTTTATAACGTAACACACACCCGTGTCGTTTGTTGTTCGGACAGTCTGGAAAAATAAACTACATTAAGATGTGAACAATTAAAATAACTTCTAATATTAAATTTATGTTATTTCTGACGTAGTGTATTACAAATTCGTTTCCAGTAAACAGCAACTACAAAGCAGAGCACGTTATGTCGTACACATAGGACAGAGGTCTTCTGGCAGATTGTTTTGCATTTTAATCTTGTATTAGTTCATGTTTCGTAGGCTGTATTTGTTGGTTCCCAAGCGCAGCACATTCTTTAAGTTTTTAGTTATTTCGAGCTTAATTTTTTCACTTTCTTTCCCCTTTATTTTCCGCGCTTCTCTTCGGGTTCTGTTATATTGGCACCGTCGTTTTTTCTCCCGTTATTTTAGGCAGTGGATTCTGCTGTCAGTGTCAGTGTGGTGTTCCTTTCGGAAATTATTTTGTAACCTTTGCCGAGTATATCAGGGTTACATTAAAAATAGTAACAAAGCTACTTGTAGTAAGAAATTTCAATTATACTTGAGATCGTCGTTCTTCTGGGACGTTCCGCAGCGCAGAGTGGCAGTTAGTTACCGACGTTTCAGGACAACATATGGGTCCCATCTTCAAGGTACTGCGTGTCCCTGGAATATGGGACCGATAGATTGTTCAGAAACTTCGGTAACTGACTGCCACTCTATGGTGAGTAACATGGCAAAAGATGGAAGGTTTAGTTTACACCGCGGCGTAAGCCTGAAATCACGCATCCAACTGTACTTCTTTTGCCTTACTGTCTGAATAAATCAGACTATGCATCGGTTGGTTAAGCTTTTTGATTTTTTTGTACAAGTATCCGTAAAGGACACATTATTCTCTTAAGGATCTAGGTTAATATGTTCGAGTAGTCGTTTCCGCTGCTTTACATCATTGTTGAGAGACAGGTCACACAAAAGAATGAACTGTCGGGTCACTGTCGTAAGATGGCGAAACTGGCCGCTGATCACAGTGGTATCGCTACATCCATTACGGCATCCTGTGAAAGATGTTTTCGCGCAAAACGTGGCACAATAAATTTCTCCCCACCCACAGTTTAAAATACTATGTAAAGGCTACAGTGTGTTTTACCTGTTACTTGTCTTGTTCATGAGAAACATATCAAAAGTCGCTCCTGTTTTGGAAATTCTGTTCTCAGACAGTATGAAATCCCGTTGGAAACAAAATTCAAGGCGCGAAGTTAGTCAAGTTCGATGTAAAAACGCTATATGAGAGGTTAAAACATGAGGTGCATGTTTTCTTATTTGTTGACAAGACTGTCAGTAAATAATCATTTGAGAAGGCGGCAATAATGCGAGTGAATTACAGTCAGTGTTTCATGACCCTGCGTGTCATTTGAGGAGCAGTAATATCAGTTTTATGGGGAGGGAAGTCATTGTAATGTTGTAGTCCTTCGCACAGTTATTGTCAGTTTATTGCCTAGCACCATCAGCAGTGCCGCCGTTAAGATTGTTTATGAACCGAAAAACAGTTCAGATCTTATTTTTTAGATTTCCTGAGTTAACTTACAGTTGTAAATGTTTATTAACAATAACATTATATTCGTGAACGGGTCTTATTGCTTGGAGCTAATGCCGCAGTCTAGGTCTTTGAAATTGTGTACCCTGGTATGGTTACTAGAGCCACTGATTTGGACCACAGTGAAGAGTGCGAGGTTTGAAGTTGTGGCAGCTGTAGCTGTGACTGTTACTGTCTTCTGCGATATGACGTCATGCAGTTTGTCACCTACGTATGGACGTTTCGGACGAACGTGTAGCCATTATCGTCAGGGCAGTCTCAGGACAATATCTTCACACAAAACTGTTTGCACCGGCTGTAAATTATGGTAGCCTTCAATCGGACTGGCACGAAAGATGTAATTGTTAACTTTGTGAAAGCCGGACGTTTTACAGGCACTGGTGAAGAATGGCCGTTTGTTTTGTCGTGTCTACAAACAGGTGCCGTCGTCCGCACTTGCGCCGCGGACAGTAGAGGAGCCCCACTGATCTTCATGGCCTCAGGATTTCTTCTGGCCCAATTTTTGCTTTTGGTTTTATTTTTAACATTTTACCCAGTCTTGCATTGGAACAACATTGAATTGTAGGCACACATTTTGCCCCTATTTACTGCTTGTGTCAGATCCCGGCTGGCGGGCCGTTTTGAACGAAATAGTACACCTGGCTCCATAAGATTTGGGGAACGTCTTGACAAGCTTAGCGAACATTAGCTGCCCGAGGAGGACTGTTCTGTTGAGCTGAGTGCACGTATATTTAGTGCTGAGTTTGCATGATTAGAGACAACAGTATTTCACGTCAGATAACGCATTACAGGATTGTATAAACGCGAATGGGAAATTATTGGGATGTGACCGAATGCTGTATGAAATAACGGTATTTTAATGTCCGAAACGATAAAAACACATCGTAAGTTTGTGTCTGTAGTTGGGGTTCTTAATATAATTAATTTTGAAGGATATCTTACAAAGTTATTGGTGTTACGTATGCCAGGTTAACCTCTGGTGTGTACTTTTATGTTGCAAGCTGTAATTTTTGTTCTGTTTTGTGATTTTTGTATTCCTGTCATGCGCTTGTATTCCCGGCACCGTAAACAAAAGCTTGTGCAATTCTCTACGGTATCAATTTGCTCCCACATGTGCAGCGTTTATTTAAACTGTTTTGTTTGTTTCCGGCTATAAAAGTATATAAGCTATTAATCTGTCGATACTGGCCAGTCAGCCGCAACTTTCTGAATATCCTTTAGCACTTAAAAGGTTTTGGAAGGTGCTGTCAGATTGACTTTCTCTAAAATTCGTCACTCTGTCGTGCAGTTTGTAGGCTGATAATTAATGTTAGTCAAATTTAATACTTCCTTGTCACAGCCTTCGACGACTGGTTTGCTATGTCGTTCACAGTGAATGTGCTCTGGGCGAACAGAGCTTACGGCAGCGCGCGCGCACACACACACAGAGTAGTAACTGTTGTATAATAAAAAGTTTAAGTTGCTTTGTGAAGTCTTCTGGGGCTTTCGTGTCCCGTCTTAAACTCTTGCTTCTGGGTGGTAATAGGACGGATGATTATGAAATTTATTTGGTTGATGGGACTGAGTACAACGACGACCTCCACAGCAAGGTAACCTTTTTAATGCAAGACTACCGCCGTTTTGGCGAGGCCCCATCTCAGTTGACAGTTGCAAGATCTGATTAAATATATGTTGTAGCGCGATGAATAAGTTATAATCAGACATAATCACATTATCAACAGGAGATCTACAGACCGCAGGCCTGATGTCCAACTTTGTTACGTATGCAAGACTTTGCGTTTACCCCACATGTGCGATTTTAATTCCAGGTTTATACAGTAGCTTACACCGTCCCTGTCATTAGTGTAATAGATCATGAAGGTACACTTAATATTGACTTAATATTTGCCAAGACGTCGGTTTCTCAGCAGGCACGCAACATTTCGCACAAGCAAAAACTCTCAAATTGACGTTCAAATAAACTACACACAAGGGCACTTACTCTGATTTCATTGACTTTGCATGCAGACTTTATCAGCTGTTACATTTAAATTTATTTTACTGCTTGGTTCAGTGTTTCTTATTATTTAACTTAGCCCTGCATCTTTCAGTGCAGTTTGTGCTTTCGTTGTGTTGTTAGCTGCTAATCACTGCGCCTTTGCGCTCATACCATTCGTCAGAGTGTGGCGTGTAATCTCTGTGGTTGACGTGGCGACGTTACATAACCGAATATACGTAGACAAATATAAAACACCATTCTGTCGCAGGTCAGATTCGTCGCCTGTCGATTGGCACAAAATAAAACTCATTATTTGAAAGAATAAATTGCTCCAAATAGAACGAATTTAATCTCGAACGTGACTGACTAGGCAGGTTACAGATGACCTTTAGTATTTAGTTTCTTCCTGGTCCATGACTTTGAAGGCGAAAATAGAATTAGCAACAGAGACTCCACCCGCCCTTTGGGTTGTCTCCTGCGCCCTTGAGTCACTCCGCTGAGGACACACTGTTCTTGTAAGCAAAATGTAAAGTTGCACTAAAATACCCGACCCGTTGTACCTAGTTTATTGCCGTAATATTCTGTAAATTATGTCAGCTTGAAGGAAGGGATGTAGGCCTACGAAGAAAATAAATTCTGCACCATCACACACTACAATACAGCCACAATAATTACCGCAATTATAGAACCTTAACTGTGAATTTGATTAAGCCCTGGAGAAAGGAGCGAGCTCTTGTGGCACTGTTCGCCTTTAAGGTCTGAAATGTAATGCACGCAAAATGTATACTGCCGTTGTAGGAAATTCTTATTTTTTTGGAACGCTTGGGAGATACATTTATTTATTGTTCATCTGTAAGACATGCGTTTGTTCCCATGATACATATAAGTTAAAACATTAGTACCGCCATTCTGTTAAAATTTATGAGTGTACTGAATCCTGTTAAATGTTTCTTTAAACGTTTGTGACACTAACCCATTATGCCAGTTTTATGTCCGATATTATGCAGTGCCTAATATATTTGATATCAACGACGTTTCGGGAAGTAGTTTAGGACTGTATGGCTCACGCCATTGACATCCCTAGGTCCCATACGTAACAGCCATTCATTTTGTTCCCTGAATCCCTGGATATTTGTATGCTAGTAATGGTGGTGGTCTTGTATTATAGCATTTTAAGCGTATGGCGTGAAGCCGATGATGGCAGTGAATATAACGTGGTGAAGTGTACCCGTGATCCCTTATGCTCCTTCAAGCAGTACCTGTTGGGACGGATCACTTCCCATCTGTCCCCATGAGTTGGGTGGTCCGCCTGCCGTCGCACATCCACTCAGAACTGACGTGCTTGCATATTCATAACCTTAGCAGGCCGGCCACTAGATTTAGTTACTCCTAACTTCCCCTTCGTTGACTACTCTCCCGTAATTGCATCGACAAGTGTAGCTGCAGTTTTAGGGCAGTAAGATGAAAACGTGATTCAGTGCTTGCTAACAGGCAAGATTGCCTATATTCCGTCTTTTGTTTAGAAATGCGACATTGGGTTATGACAAACACTGTAATTTTGTGTGTGTGAAACCCTGATGGAAGAACATGCATCAGGTGTAACAGATTTATGTAGGATTATGACAAGGGTGTATCACTTTTGAAATCATTTATTGTTCGGATGTTGTCCACCGTCCAGTTTTTAAAATAATAATCAAAACGCCTTTCGCAGACAGGTTCGCTGCTTATCGTCACGCAAAAGAGTAAGGGGAGAGAGACATCCTGAGGTCGACACTATTGTCAAAGGCATGTCCAGGGATTTGGAATAGCTTTGCCTATCGGCTGCAACTCAGTTAGCCTTTAGTGATTTACCTGAAGAAGGGGACCGAGCCTGTCTCCAGAATTGTGTTTTTAATTTTTATTGTAAGCAGTGAACAGCAGACGAAGTTCAAATAGCGAATGATTGCAAATGGGTGAGGAGTGTGTGACAGCACAGTGTTAGGGACAGTATCTGAATCTGATATGGAGAATGTAACAGAAGCACGCAGAAACGTACGTAATAAGAAGCGACATAGTGCCTACTCGTCACCAAACATTATGAGGATGATGGCATGGCGGGGCATGTAGCACGAATGGCCGAAACAGAAGCTCATGCAACAGTTTAGGCATGAAACTGGAAAGGAAAATGCCATGTCACAGGCCTGGCCGTAGATAAGAAGGCGATGATGATGATGATGATGATGATGATGATAATGATGACTACGACGACGATCCCTGGGTCTGTCAAGTGCATTACTACCAATATTTTGTCTGCCATCACATCAGAATGCGTACTACATGCCTCACTCACCTGATACCGCTTGATTTGTTCACTTTAATGATGTTTTGTTGACGTGTGTAAACTGTGGAAGTACTAATTCTTCTATTATATCAGCCCTGCAGTTGCCACCTCTCTCAGGTCCGTATGTTCTCAAAACCATACGAGTCCCTCAATCGATGGTATGCCGTTAGGATAAGGCACACTTTTCACCCCCATATAAAACATCGCTGTATGTCATCGTTTGTGTATTCTGTTATTCATGGTTTAGACAATAAACGAGATGTCTGGATATTTTTAAGTGAATGGTTAGCAAACTTTTTCGGAATTCATTTTTTTCTTAATTCCTTTTGATTTATATTGGACACTGTTACACGGCGGATTGCACGTAATTCTTGTTCCGCTACAATGTCTTCGAAGGACGAATACTGGCGGCGTTTTTCACAGTTGATATGTGTGTTCTGTTAATCATGCCAAACCGTGTGCTGCTGCTGTTCGTGCAGTACTGTACAGAGATTTGTATAGAGACCAGATGAAGAAAGAATAACAGTCGATAATTCATTTATCAGCAGTGTTAAATATTGCCGTGTCATGAAATGGGAACACTGGTCTGTAGTGAAAGATGTACATTTGGAGAGATTGCATCTCCGAGTGTGTTGTAGCACGATTGTAACTGTAGTTTACTTCTTCAATTTGAGGTCATATGGAAAGAAATGTCGATGTGCCTGCAGCGCTGTAGTGCCTTCATAATTTTACTCTCGGATTGCCTCATGATTGCTTTGAAACGCCCGTTTCACCTGTGTCATGCCGTGTTAACTTCGTACCTCGTTTTTGTCTTCCGTTCTAGTGTATCACTTAGCTTAACCAAGAACAACTGACATTTATTTTCTCTTCTGGCCCTTCGTGTGACAAAAATTGTTAGGTCTGGTCAGTGATAAACGAGGAATAGTACCAGAACAGTTATTAACTGCAGACACTGGCGACGCAATGAGTGTAAATATTCGGTGCTGAACTACTAGTGCATAAGCATGAAATGCACTTTTGAAAATAAAGTTCTGTTAACATATTTCGGTTTTTAACTAAAATTTCGGATCTTTCTCGCGTCGTACATTATGCATGTTACTGATTTTGCTGGTTTGATAATTTACAACATAGGCTGTTCTTAGTGTATTTTCTCATATTAGCCATTCAGGCTACGTTATTCGCTGTTGTTACAAGGTTGGTCTGGATGTTGTAACAGCCTCATGTCCGTGTCCCTGATATAGTCGCTGCATGTCTGTAATGTGCATGCCTACAGCTGCAACAAATGTCTTGAGGTGTATGGTAATGTTTGGAATGCCATGATGTTGGTAGAGGCAATGACTTATTTACAAGTTCTGAAATAAATATGAGACAATCTTCTGGAACAGACAGTGGTTATCAATTGCAGTGTTTCTAAAATATATATCCCTACCAGGCATAGTTTAGGGATATAAACCTTAACTGTTGGTTGTTTCATAGGCCCATTTTTGGAACATTTACCATTCATAGTTTTGATTTGTAAGATGTTGACATTACACGGCACTCCGGCAGTAGGCTAAGTACAGAAAGCGTGTACGAGGGCTACGAAGTGAGTTGTCAGTGACGTGCTTCCCTGAGTGCCCACGGGGACAAATTTGTAACGGGCTCTGCTGTTTTGTCCACAACAGTCATCGAACGGCTTTCATTTGAGCAACCTTCATAGTTACGTGTAATGTAACAATATTTTTCACGTAGAAAACGAAACCTCTCTCACGCACACCTGTTCGATTTACACGAGCATTTACGAAGTGCATGTCGCAGTGTTCAGACGGTGGTTAAGTCACCTTCTCCAATGCGAATTTTCGTCGTAGTACGTTGAAACGTTTTTGTTAGTTTTGTTTTCACCTTTTGTAATTGTTTTACATGAAGGACACGCGTGCATGATTTTTTGAAGTGCTGCACTATGATTAGCCTAAAAATGCTGTTTGGATTTCTTGGCCCAAAAAGGGATTTAATTAGTAGAAAATAGCTAATATGTTCAACCACAAAGGCGTGTTGCCAACTGGCGTCTAAACATACAGGCCTCGGCGTCACGCGGCGGAGCGACGTTTCCCCCCTCCCCCCAACATCCAGAAGGCGTATCTGGTTGCTGCGCTGTAAGACAATGATAGTAAAGTTGCCCCTGTACACGCGATGAAGGCGTATAGGGTGAGTGGATGTACAGCTCCACGTATTATCCTCGGCATTTGGTGGAAGGTTGTGGTCAGTGACGCGCCCCAGTGCTCGCCATACGCCGTGCCTTGCCTGTCCCATGTATACTTGAAAGGCGTCATTCGTCTGAGGCCAGTGTCCGAATGTAAACACTGCCTGCCTCAGCGGCAGTTTTGCCCCGCTGATTGCTCGCGACTCAGACTGTGATGTTGAAAGTGAGTGTGTGATATTAGTTGCAGGCATCATAAACACGCGGCAATACGAAATGCGTTGAGTGTAATGAAAACTGTGGTGTTACTTTTTGGCAGCTCCGGCTGTTATCATAATGATCTGTGTCCTGTGTAGAGACTGTGTTAATGGTGATAATTGTGAGATCAGTAGCCCTTTGCATGGACAGTGACGGTTATTCATTAATCAGCTCGCACTTTATTAGTACGTCACATTTAATGTAACACTATTATGTCACAACTGAGCTAGGGAAGATATTTCAGTCGTGCCAATCTCCTTTCCGGAATCAGAATAATATAAATACATGGTAGTGACGTCCTTGTCGGCAGCTGTTGACAGTGAGGTTGCTGGTTTGTTTATAAATAAGTTACTTGTATTGCCGTTGTGTTTGTGCCGACGTTGTTTTGTGTCCGTTCTTTTATATTTCATGTTGCTTTTAATTTGTGAAAGAGTATTTGTAGGAATTGCGACAGTTAGTGGACACTGTTGCTGATGGCTTTAGTCACGGGATCTTTATTCCCGTTCATTTCCACATACATTCTGTAACCAGGACAGCAGTCAAAGTACTAGCCTGTGTCACTGAGTTTACGTTACGGAACTTATGTTTGAATTGTGACTAAAATATACATTCGCCAATTACGAAAGGTGTAATTAAGGCTCTATTGTTATGCATTATTATATGCCCTGGAGTAAAATTAGAAATCAGTGTGGCCCTCACGCTTTGTGATGTCGGATAAATGACCAAAGGACTCTTTTGTTCGAAATCAACGCAGCATTCACGAGATCGCGCACTAAGCCAGTGTTTGGCGAAACTTCTTCCACTGGGGAGCCTCTAGAATAAGTTTTCGTATCTCGAGAACCCGCCCCCAGAAAAAAAAAACAAATCAAAGAAGCGGTTGGTAGCGTACGGACATTACGCCAGTATTGCCAATTCCCGAACAAAAATTTCTGCAATATTTCAAGGGGTGTTTGGGATTTTTCGCGGTGTATCAAATTTTCTTACTTTTTCCCCACATTTTTTGTGGAACCCTGGTTGGGAACCACTGGTGTAGCCTAAAGCCAGACTGGCTGTAATGGTTATAAGGGCCGTAACAAAAACCACATCCTAATGCAGGGAGTTCTATTGACAGCGCGGTCATCAAATGAACTTCTGCGTTACGGTTCGGCCGAACTTGACAGGTCAGTATTTTGTGCTCGCTAGCTAGGAATAAAAATTGTACAAGGACCTCGAATCGATGAGTAAATCCGTTTTACTGGTGAATACAGCAGAAATAAAATAAAGATTTACGTGTCGGAATACAACTCGGAATCCGCCGTTGTCAAACGTCATTCTCGATAAGCCAACTTCGAATCGTGTTGTATAACTTACGTAACAGGGTGTATTTACAGGGTAATAATAATTACAACTTGTGCATTGTAGGGGTAGACAAACCAATTTTGAGGATTGCGACGTTCATAGAGATTAAAAAAAGCAATTGGGTACGATTGCGTGCTGTTTCTTGGGATGAGTACTTTGTGTTTCAGAGCTAAACATACATCTTGATCTCAGCTCATGTAATTTTGTTTTAAAACGTAATTAAAGTGTGTGCAGCTTCCCATATTTTGCGTTTCTGTCTTGTGACCAACGTGATTGTAGTACAGAAGGCTGCATCGGGTGTCTGTATGGTCAGGGGTGTGATGATGATTCCTTTAAATGCAACGGTCCGTCAAGTTTCATGATGCGTTGACGAAGATGCTTATAGGCTGTACTCTATTTGGTTGTTTATTTCACGACGCTTTCAATATGTGAGGCTGCAGGCCCGTAATGTCGGTGGTAGTATGACTGTTCGCGGCATTTATCTGGAGAGATTGAGGAACGCTACTAAGAATCTCAAGCACAGTAGACTGTGTGCCTGGCCGAGTTCCGAACCGGTCACCTCGCGGATCTATGTCCGTATGTTCACCGTAACACCAGCTTGCTAAATGACCTGTGCTTTAAAATCGACAGTACTTTTCTGTGGACATGTTTGGTAGCAGGTTGCTGGGTAAACGTACGTTTGTGTAGGCTGACAGGACAAATACAGTGACCACTAAGGGCAAGAATGTTCTAAACAGCAATTTCTTATTTACAGGGGCTTTGTGAAGACACTTATCATTATATGACCTATATTTTTAGACGTTTGGCCCAATGTCAATTTTCAGATGGTCCTGGGTCAGATCCCGAGGCCGATCTTATGTAGGTATGGGGAGCATTTGTTATCGTTGCAGGATACGTCTCGATCACACTGAACATAGCCCTTACCATGGTATGATGACAGCCTAGTAGCGTTGAGCGAGAAGATACAAATTTAGCGGTATGGAATGTTGTCGGGTTATCCCTGTTTGGATAATTGAACAGTAATAAGAATGAGAACTCACACATACAGTATGCAAACTAAGAACGCTAAGACCACGGCCTTGTGGGATTTGATGTCTTGTAATTTGGTGCTTATCTACCAAACAACACGGCGTTGCCTCTCAGACCACCGAGACCGTGACATGAAAGACCGCGAGTATCTCATAGCGCGTAAGCTTTAATGCGGACGAACTTGAATGATCAACTCATGCATACTTAATAATAATAATAATAATAA
Organism: Coptotermes formosanus; assembly: GCA_013340265.1. Lineage (NCBI taxonomy): Eukaryota > Metazoa > Arthropoda > Insecta > Blattodea > Rhinotermitidae > Coptotermes > Coptotermes formosanus. The sequence continues at coordinate 255,595 of BLKM01002654.1, read as the reverse complement.
TAATAATAATATAATTATGTGTAATTCTACTTTATTTGTGAAAGTTACACGCGGTTATTATAGTGTAGTTGCGTTGAAGGAAATTTTGTCTTCTCTTCGTGCGCAAGGTTGAATGTCACATAAATAGGCGCTCCCCATTGTTACTGTGGATTTCCAGAATTTCGACCCGGAAGCCAGTTATCGTGACTAAGTTTCCTGTGATTTTGCTCACACGCTTCAGTTAGTCAAATTCATGGCTACGGCCTTAAAGTGGGTCACTGTCGCTTCCATCCTCGTCGTTTATAAACCCTACCTTATCTAGGCATGTTGATTTGTGAGTAAGTTACCAGTTGATGAAGCTACGCCAGATGGCAGTTCCCATTATAAAGCAGTCGAGGTCTAACACGGTACGTATGGTTCGGTCCGCAACGTCGAGCTCTGCCGATAAAACTTACGAAACGTAAAACTTCTCAAATTCTGGGCGTGAATATTGAGTGGAGTTGTTATTTCATATCGTCCGTTCTGGGATGTAGGCTTGATACATGTGCATGTATCAGTTAAAGAGTTACATGTGGAAATCATAGCTAGGGGCCGTTGATTAGTTCGTGATTCTTACGTTAACTCCGGCACAGGGAGGGCCGTGGCTGGTTATTTGTTGATGAAAAAGTGTCAGGAGATAACCCAATAATCACACTGATATTCCGTAACAAGTAGAGGAATTAAAGTGTATGTATCATGAGCCATTATTATCGCAGTGGTGTGAGTTATTGATCCGGCCATTGTTTTGTAAGACAGCACGGGGAGGGTCCTGTAATTCTCGTTCTGTTGACTCATTATGTCTGGCGCAGCTTTGTAAATATGCAGTTGCTGTATGTGAATACTATGCCAAGATAGTGTATAGGGGAATGGAGGTAGCTCCGCACATTCTTAATTTTGACACTAAGAGTACGTAGGTTCACTCGCCCGATACTCCTGTCGCCGGACACTTCACTCGTCAGTGTATCGCAATATTGTACTTACTGTGTGGCTGAACTCTCTCCCTGCATTTATAAGTTGCCGTATTTATTATTTGTCTGTGCATTCTTAAAAGAAATAATTGATATTAGGCAATCGATAATGACTAGGTGAATGATTTTATTAGGTATGGATGCGAATTGTATTAAATTGTATGACTTACGCAGGTCAGCGTGTACTGTGCTTCTACGTGAACACTGTCTTCTGGGATGTAATGTTGTATAGTCTGATATAAAGGTATCAGCGGTGGATGGAGGCGGCAGGTTCTTTCGAAACGTCAGTGCCTTCTCGACAGACTTCACGGTGTTAAATCCTAAAGGATGGTCATTTCCATATTCACCGATTGAGAACTACGAATCACGCATACTTTCTTTTGTCTTATGTTGAATATGTATAGGCACATTTGTCTGTATGAAGAATTTTAGAAAGTAGTTTTATAATAGTATTGTTGATAGATTACGGATTTTAATGCAATAAATAACACAGAGAAAGTTTTATGTCAAACGTATGTTTAAATACGTCCTGCACTTTCTCTGTCCCCACAGTTTGTCTTCATCATCGATGTTACAGAACGAAGAAGATAAACTGCCGTACAGAATGTCTTGATCTTGCTGCGTTTCTCTGTGCTAGTTCGTTGTTTCCGTCTGAACCTTCTTATATGAAGATATTAATTTTAGTTTTCGCTTTGGCTGTTGAAAATATTTTGACCTAAGTGGGAATAAAGTGCCGGAGCAATGCAGAAAAGTGCGTAACGAGGAACTTCATAATTTATGCTTGTCATCAGATATTATTCGGGTGCCCGATCTCATCACGAGCGTAGAATAACTCAGCGGAGGCCGTCATCTCCTGTACGGCGCGCAGTCTGGCGTTACCGCGGGACTCGCGGGGCTAAGTGCTGCAGAGCGAATGCCGCTATGCAGCAGTGCACCTCTGAGCGGGTTCCTCTTTGAACTGCACTCTCGATGTAGGTGCTCTGCGCCATCAATATGTCACCATATTTCCATTCATTTAATTCTACAGTGTATAATGTATGCAGTTGAGGAAGTGGCATTTAACAGACGAGAATTAAGTATAGGTATGAACGTTCGGCCTGAAGTTAGGGTCGTGTCAAGAAAACCTGATACCAGGGAATGAAGTTGTGTCGCTTGATTACACCAGGGGCCTGTGTTTTTGTGCCTTTGAAGTGTTCCGCTTGTCTTATGCTGATCATCGGCGGGGAAATTACAGGTGCCTGTACAACCATAATATATGGAAGGCACGCATTGTTAACGATTGCTTTTAACCCGACAATATGGGGTAAAATTGCAAACAGCAAGAACCATTCACTATCCTGCTGGGATGGGGCAGAATTTTAGAAGCCTTAATTTGGTGTAAGCGCTACACGAAATCAACGGTATGGTAATATTGCCTGTTTCACTTAACCCTTTAAAGACGAAGCGTGTCTGTTTTATGTAAGGACTCAGTGCGTACCGCGCTGTAAACACTCTCAACCTCGGTTTTAAAACCCAGTCTCTTAATGTTGTGTAAGGTAAAAGTTGCTGTTCTGAGATCCATACAGAGCACATAAATTCAATGTGGGCACCACGTAGAATTTTTCAGTGTTCAACCTGGTGGTACGTAAAGTTACCGCTAGGATTTAAAAGGTTAAGGACACAATGAGAAAATAAATTTTATAGAGCAGGGGTGCAGAAATCCCGGACGTCAGGTCACCCAGACAAGTAAATCTCGTAGCTGGCGCCTAATATTTCTGAGTCCTCACTATGAAACTTACTCATGTCACCCTTCTGGCGCTTAGATTTTTTAGGTGTCTTCCAGATGTGTGGAAAGTTTGTCCATCCCTGCTCTAGACTGCACTGTTCTGGCTTCTAGATGTTTTGAAGATGTTTGCACCCCTGTTATAGAGTAAGACATGTAACAACAGCGAATCTAAGGTGTTAATAACTCGTGACCTGGCGAAATGATGTGACATCGAAGTAACACGATAGGTCGGCCGTATAACGGGTCGTTTCCTTTAGTAGCCCGTCGGTGCGCTGCTGGAAATTGTGAAAAGATGCGACTTTTTAAAAGCCGTGAAAAATACGCGTTTAGTACGCGGCCATGAATTATATTGACATGTTTTTTAGTTAGTTATGAAAATACACAAATCCGTATGTGCCGTAGCCTACGTCATCATATGATGCATTCACTTTGATCTTGTCGTAAGCTGTGTTAGCGTAGGTTGGAGCGGGAAATTAGTAGGGCGGACTGTAACATGGTAAACAGCATATCGGTTTCACTACTATGTATGTAAGTTTAATGTGTTCCATGTCCGTGCACCGTATTATACAAAAACACTTAATCACCAACAAATGCACAAAGACAGTTTTATCATCAATTGTAACACACTCCTACTTGTTTCGACCCTGCTGGGTCATCTTCAGGGAGAACTTTTTGTTATCGTTACACTAAGGTTGCACTTTATAGTTGAGTGACAATGTGCTGTTGACTGTGTACTGCGTTGTTTTTTGGAGGCGTGAACTCCGGTAACGATGACAAAAAGTTCTCCCTGAAGATGACCCAGCAGGGTCGAAACATATACGAGTGTGTTACAATTGATGATGAAACTCTCCTTGTGCATTTGTTGGTGATTAGTGTTTTTGTATGTAATGTTTACAGATTGTATGTTGGTGTAATGTATTCTCTATTTTTAAGCATTACTGTCACAAAACTTGTTATTCTCTGCGCAATTTTTTAGTAGTTCCGTTTTGAACAGGCCTGTTTACAAGCGTCAGCAGGTCAGTTCCTCGGGGGTGTGTGTGTGTCCTGTACGGTACATGAAGACCGCTCAGTGCGGTTTCTCATGGATCCACGGCTTCAATAGTTTCACAGGCCTAGCCCTGTCTCTAAATTTATCTTAATATTTTGTGACGTTGGATTATGAATAACTCATACTATTTCTGGAATCCATTTCCGTTTCTTCATTGTTTATCATCGTTGTACGTCGCTCTCTACTGTTTGTTTTATTTTTTTGCTGTATTGGAGTGATTTAAATTTACGATAGGTCTACTCTGTACTTAAATATGGAGAGATACGTTAAGGAATGTCATAAAAATCGATATATAACAAACTGAATCACGTTGCTGTGCTCAGTTCATGTTCCTGTCAGTGATACAGGACTGTACCAAACATCGCGATGCTGTGGTCACTGCTTCGTGTGCCAAATATTGCGGTTTAGGCTGTCTGTCTGATGCTTGGCTGTCTTACCTGAGGTTTCTTCTGGTGTTCTTCGGTCTAGTAACAGAAGTAATTATTATTCATTATTAACTGCAAATGGGTATGTACCCGGTGGCAGTATACTACAATAACCACAAAATATACACAATATACAAATATACAAATATACACAATACTACACAAAACTATAATACACACAAAATATACACACACGCACACATACTCAAGAAAATATACACACAAAAATTACGAACAGAATAACACCAAGTTACAAAATGCGAAACAAATTTCAAAACACAAATCAAATTACAAAACACAACCAAATTACAAAACACAATTGCTACTACTAATTGAATACTACCGGAAAATAGGCCACGACGTTTCACACCGATTGCAGTTTAAAAATAACAGGACCTCTCACATGAACGCGTGAAGTAATCTGTGAAACAGAAGGAAAGGGTAAGTGGTAATAGTAAGCTTCAGAAAAGAATGTGCAGCTGTTATTTGAATTTGGATATAGCAGGAATGCATCAGCAACTTACCCGTTACTAAGGTACATGCAGAATGTAGCAATATGGATCCCGGAGAACTTTCTTTCCAATTTATAAGAAGAACAAATAGTTAATTAACCCTTTAAAGACGAAGCGTATCTGTTGTAGATAACGACTCAGTGCGTACCGCGCTGTAAACACTCTCCGCTTCGGTTATAGAAACCAATCTCTTAATGTTTTATAAGGCAAAAGTTGCTGTTTGTTCTGAGGCCCGTACAAAACACATAAACGCAATGTGGGCATCACGTAGAATTTTTTAATGTTAAACCTGGTGGTATGTAAAGTTACCGCTAGGCCTTAAAAGGTTAATCTTTGATTTTTAATAGACTCATGTATATAGGCACATCCATTGATTACGTCATATAATGAACAAAATTGTTTAGGACACTTTTTTAAATTTAATTAGATTGCGGAAGTCTGAGACCGAAGTGTAGTGTCCGTACATATTAGCGTGTAACTAATGCATTAAATATGTTCACTCCTTGTATTAGTTACGTGAAATGCGTGGCCTGCCTATTAAATTATTTTAGTAGAATTATGAAGTTTCTCGTTAACGTAAACAGAAAAATGTGGGCCACGTGGCAAAAAGTGTTAACGTTTTCTCAGCGCTGAGTGCTGTGAATTGTCTGTCCATTAACATGCTTGCTATTCGTTAGTTACAATTTAGTGTCGCCTTTAGAACAGGTAAATAAATATAGCGTACACAAACTTCATTAACCTTTCGCAACACAGTTGTAACTGTATACCACACTGCTCAATTATAACACTTTTCCAACTAATGCACTGTTTTATTATCTCTGTATTACAACTTTCACAACGTTGTTATAATTTTGCCCGACACGTTTCCATCGTTATTAGATTATCTTCAGGGGCTTACAATTTTCAAGGTTGTAACTTAATGTTAAGAGCTACACTCACAACTTATTTCAGTGTATATTGAAAGCGATACAGGTGGATGCCGTGTGTGGATCGTTTTATGTACAGGGTGTTACGAACTAGACACATCTGGTAGGAGACGGGAGGAGTACAACGTTGTAAATGTTGTAATACAGAGATATTAAAACGGTGCATTAGTTAGAAAAGTGTTATAATTGAGCAACGATCGTGCATGGAACGAACGATGTAAAGTTTACCCCACACTGCGTTTTCCTCTCTGAATTCGTTTATTAAGCGATCGGCTTTTGTAATAGAGACGCAGCGTTTTCTGTCGGTATATGGTGAATTTTTAAGCGTTTGCGTACATGAAATTTGGATTTCAGATGTTTTTATGACTTTCAGCACGTCTAAAACGAATACTTTTGTGTGTAGCAATGTTCTGAAATGTGTAGCAATGTTCTGAAATGTGTAGCAATGTTCTGAAATGCTTATTGAATCGAAAACTATTCAAGGTAATGGTCATGGAACCTAAGGCGGTATATACTCTATGTTGTTTTGCAGGATATATTTCGTTTGTAATGAGGGTTGGAGGAGGCCAGATGTGTGTTGTAAGCATTTATTTTTCCGATGTTTATTCTATAATCACGCTACAAGACTGAATAAAATCCTTGTTACGTATTTGCGGTTTGTTTAAGGAAACCGTCAGTGTCTCAAACCTGTATGGTTTCATTCATAGGTTGACAAGTGAATAACAAATTAAAAAAAAACGTGATTATAGCAATGTCGCGGTACTTCGTTAGAGGAACTGAGGTAAACCACGACTAACCACAAATTCTGTTCTGGGCGAAATTCGGTCTAGGAACTTCCCGAATGTGAATCAGAACCGTCACTGCGTGAACCGGTTTGCGTTGTTCAAAGACAGAGGATTGCCACGTGCGTGCGTGCGTGCGTGCGTGCGTGTGTGTGTGTGTGTGTGTGTGTGTGTGTGTGTGTGTAGGCCTGTGTGTAAGGCGGGAGGAGGCCATGTGTACTTCGTCTGCCGTTACGAGTGCCTTATTGATTGACTGATTGATTGATTGATTGATTGATTTGAGGACTGTTTAAGGACACTTTTTACTGTGGGTGCTGTGTAGCGTTGAATGGCCGATCCCAGTGGCCGCGCGGTCTAAGGCGTGGGTCTGCGGCCGCTCGCTTGCTGGGATTGCCGGTTCGAATCCCGCCGCGGGCATGGATGTGTGTGTCTTGTTAGTGTTGTGTGTTGTCAGGTGGAGGTCTCTGCATGGGGCTGATTACTCGTTGAGAGGAGCCCTACCGAATGTGGTGTGTCTGAGTGTGAACATGAAGCCTCGATAATTGGGAGGCACTGACCCACTGGGGGCTGCTGCTCCATTGGAAAAGAAAAATATTCTTACAGTTCATGTCCCACATCTCCGCGCATAAACTCTTGTATTTTAGTTTCTTGTCTGCTGTCTTTTGCGTGACATTCATGTCCGCTTTTACAACAACAACAACAACAACTACTACTACTACTACTACTACTACTACTACTACTACTACTACTACTACAACATTATCTCCTTTATGCAGGTATTCACACTTATATGCCTGAAAAAAACCATGTTTCTAGGGTATACAGTGTCACAGCTATTTTGTGCGTACTGTTAATGGTGCATATAACGCTGTCTACGATATTAAACTCTTCTGTGCTTCTACATTAGCACTTTCCGCAGTATGTGTGCTGTGCCCAATATAGCTGTTTTCTGCAGTTCCTTGATATGGTGCTTTCCCGGTACGCTGCTCAAGTATTTTCTGAAGGATTTTGAAATAGGACCAGTTGCTCCTATTATTACTGGCGTCACCTTTGTTTTTACATTCCACATGCGCTGTGTTTCTGTTATAAAGTCTTTATATTTTAGAATCTTCTTTGATGCCTTTCTTTATCACATTTCTGTCTCCTGGGATTGCTACATCAATTAGCATACATGTTCCTTTTTATTATCCAGTATTATGAACTACTACTACTACTACTACTACTACTACTACTACTACTACTACTACTACATTATCTCCTTTATGCAGGTATTCACACTTATATGCCTGAAAAAAACCATGTTTCTAGGGTATACAGTGTCACAGCTATTTTGTGCGTACTGTTAATGGTGCATATAACGCTGTCTACGATATTAAACTCTTCTGTGCTTCTACATTAGCACTTTCCGCAGTATGTGTGCTGTGCCCAATATAGCTGTTTTCTGCAGTTCCTTGATATGGTGCTTTCCCGGTACGCTGCTCAAGTATTTTCTGAAGGATTTTGAAATAGGACCAGTTGCTCCTATTATTACTGGCGTCACCTTTGTTTTTACATTCCACATGCGCTGTGTTTCTGTTATAAAGTCTTTATATTTTAGAATCTTCTTTGATGCCTTTCTTTATCACATTTCTGTCTCCTGGGATTGCTACATCAATTAGCATACATGTTCCTTTTTATTATCCAGTATTATGATTTACTACTACTACTACTACTACTACTACTACTACTACTAGTAGTAGTACTAAAGTAGTAGTACTACTTTTATTTTTACTCATAGTGGTAATTTCATCTTCCACGCTGGCAGTGTTTTAGTTAAGCATTCTCTGATGTGAGGCAAACAACATCCATTGCTATTGGCAGAAACAGAAATAAAGATAAAAGAGAACAGAATTGAAAGAAAGAGAGAGAAAAATGCCTCATTACTTATTCAATACGCGTCCTCGAGATATATTTTCACTTCATATACTTGGCCAGGGAACAGACAATGAATTTTAATAGGCGCATTAAGGTTTTTAGAGCTACGAGAGTCTGGGAATAATAAAAGAACAGAAAAAAAAAAAGAGGACCCGAGGTAGGAGTTCGTTTCGTTCCAGGCACCCACCCCCATTTCCCTCACCTCGGCTGTCTCCCCCCACAACATTCCACTAAAAAACGCTACTCTGGCGAGTCGTCGGATGTATTTGTATGTTGCTGAGCATGCTCTGTTTCTTTTGGTAGTTCATTCTTCTTGTTGCGACCGTGTGTCATAGAGTAATTTCCCGTCACTTTTGTTGACATTGTCGTGTTGATGATACCCAGCAGTGCACGCTGGCACTGGTGAATTTCAAACGCACCCATAAATCACAAAACATGTAATATAATCATCAATTTTCTGTCACCTTCTCTGAGAATGTGACTGAATCAGCGTTGTGTGTGAAGATGTTCAGCACATTCGTCTCGAACGCCAGATGGGTATTTTTTGTAAATGGATTTACTTAGAACACAAAATATTGATGCTGAAGGGCGCACGATTAGTCTAAAATAGTGTACCCAGTTTAGAAGGCGTAGACATTTACCAAGTCGCTGTGTACTTTCATTGCGGGGTCTTAACCACTGGTTGTAACATCTCATTTAACAAGACATGTTACGTATGGCAGCAAGAAGAAAACGAGCAGCAACAGTTGTGTAAAGCACTGCCTTTGTACCGAACGTTCAGGTGAAGTGGTTAGATAGGTCTCCTTTCTCTTATTCGGTGGGTTGCGAGTTCGAATTTTAGTCCGGCAGGACACTTTCTGATGGACATTGTCCTAACCCCTCTATTCACCCACGAGTGAATAGGACGTGTGGTAGCGTTCAGTGAGTAGGCTACGGGCTGGACGGCCGCGGAATCGTGGTTCGATTCCCGGCAGTGAAAAGATTATCTTCTATATATTGCTATTCTCCAAACTTCAGACCGATCCTGCCATTTGACGCTGTACCCTGTGCACATGGTAAGGTGCCGTTAAAAATGAAGAACAACACATGAGTACTTACTTTGTTTTCAAAAACGTTTACAAACCGTTTATGACCTCCGCAGATAAATTAGCACGCTGTTTGTAACTTGTAATGTTTATATTCTTACTTATAATTAACCGTCCTACGAGATGGCATTAATTCGAGTGCAATTTGAAAGCACTAATTTGTATTTACAAAGTAAATTAAATCCAATTTGAACACCTGGCTTGATTGCTCGGCAGCGATCAGTTTTCATCACACATTTCGTGGTGTTACGTCAGTGATTGTGAGAACGGTGCGAGTGTTGTGGGTGGGCGGCTTTTGCTTTGAGCCCTCCAGGTGTACCACTTTTACACAGTGATGTTGTATATACATGCGGTGTAGTGTGATAAATATCCCCATGTGATGCGAAACATTGTACAAAGCTCAAACCCAACATGCCAGTGGAAATGTTGTGGGGCGGTCTGATTAATATTCATCTCCCTTGGGTCAAGTCCTCCCGAGGACTATTATGTTTTATGCGCTATTTCGACGAATTGCATAAAATGAACCCGTACTGTAGAAACGGTCTCGGCTGTATGTTTGTCGAGTCATTTTATCTGTGTCGCTAAACAGATCATAACAATGCTTACTATTTGTGTGTACTGTAAAGGTTCACATGTTAATCTCATTGTGCTTATTGTCAATCAAGTATGGCCCTTGCTTAACACAAAGCCAAATTTTAAGGTAAATGATGTCGAGATTTGACGTAGCCAATTCATGAAGATGGAGATTCATATTGTGGTTTTCTGTGTTAGGGGGGCGCGTGTGGCCAAACATGCCGGCGCAAATCCCAAGAAGACCCACCCCTTTCTGTATGTGAACATGGAAGTATCCTACAAATCGAGTTCACCAGTGCTCCTGTGTCTTCACCCAAAATAGTAACAACACGATATTTTCTCAGACTTCATTTGTTTCTATTTACTTGCCGCAGTTATGGTATTGCTTTCCAGAAACCAGGACATTTGGACGTTATGCTTGGACGAACCGAAATTTCCGTTTTGATAGTTTGAATTGGTTTTGAATTTTGCGTAGTTTGGGCTTCTAAACTGTTGACCCCAAGACGTACGCGACTTCTCCAGTTTCGGTCGATGAGGGTGTTTTATTGTCAGGGTTTTTAAAATTAATTTTAACCGATGAGAATGATGGACTGTCCTCTAAGAAAGATTGGTTGACCGTGTCGACAAGTCACAGAGTTTGAAGACACATTTGTCAGAAGTGTAATTTCTCCAGAGTTTTCATAATATGACGCTACGTAAGCTCGGTTTAAGCGCTGAACCTCTCCTGGGAGGACTCCTTTTACAATCACTTTGGCAGCGTCATAACTTTAAAATCCCGCAGAACACTAAATACTGACATGAAGGAAGACTCTTTGGGATGAATTCCACAAAGTTTCCAGCTTCAGGCCCAGGTAACGTTGGCGATCCTAGGCTGATGTCACAAGTCGGGAGAGTTCGCGAATTCATGCGCGCGCAGATCAGCGTGTTTCTGCATCCAGAGCGGTGGAGGTGCCAATATTCGTCTGTTTACGTAGTAGGTGTAATCATGTGACTGAAGTAGAAGGGTCGTAAGGTTTGTGAGACTCGCACTGAAGGTTGTGCAAAATGACGGAGACTTTGTGGATGGAATCTTGCTCTACACACTTTCACACCCCGTTCCGTGAAGGTCCATTGGAGTTCATCTATAATTAGGTCTTCGGGTGGTCTCTTTATTTCAAGCTTTCGGATTAGACGTTGTATATATTCTTAATCCCTGCCATTCGTGGCACTGTATGTGCATGGAACGGAACCAGTCTTTAGAATCCAATAGCCGCTCGGGTAATTAAGAAATTATGGACTGCAAGCATTAGTTATACAGGTACCACAAGAAGGCGCCATTAGGCCCTACCCTGAAGAGACAACTTGGTAATTACGGTATTGTGAATGCGTCGACATTTTGAAAGCGTTGAATCAAAACGGTTAGACGCCACTTCTGCTGACAGAATACAGAATGTATTAAGTTAAATCCATATAGGTCTGTACCAAAGCTGCTGCATAAACCCTGCATTATTCGCGCTGTTGACGCTACGTGATAATCTGGCTTTGTACGATTCAGTTTCAGGAGAACTTTAAGTTATTCTTTGTTATTCTTAATACGAGCGTGGAAAGCACAGAACAGTTCTGACTGGGAAGTCAAATTACCGTTTCCCCTTGTGCCTAAGCTGCATGTAGCACTGAAATGAAGCCGAGCTCGCTGGATTGAGGCGAGTGTTAACACGTGGGCCTCTTTATGTGCATGAGATATATGTATCGTCATCTTCAACTGCATGCGAAGTAACAGTTGTTTACTTACGGTGGACCAGAAGGGAGACCTACATTAATTGAGCTCCCCCCCCCCCCCCCCAATAACTCCAGCGGTAAATTTGTTGACGAGCTGTGGAAGGGACGTAATCAGTTCATCTGCCCATGGGCGCTGCAATGAAAATCGAGTCATGTCTTCGGCTCTGAATGCACAGTACTTCAGCTGAAGTCAAAGATTGCAGTTCTGAAGTCGGTTATTAGATCGCCTAGATACTGTATTGTTAGCCGACCATTGCTGTCGAGGAATTGATAAATGACAGAATTCTCAAGTGACGAAAACGTGGAAGGGTTATTAAAAAGTTCGTATGATCCTTTTAATGTAAATATACCATCTGGTACTTTCCTTGGGAGGGGGGGGGGGGGGACAAACTGAGTATTCAATCATGATAGTGGAGATTAATCAAACGATTCTCCAGCCAAACACAGTAATCTGACCACAGAGCCAGTCTAATCCGTAGGAAAGGGAAATAGTGCAGCATGATTCTCTGTCATCCAACGCAGTATATGGGTAGACTGTGCTCGTTTGATGTGCAGTAACTCATCCGACTTGTGGTTAGGTGCGCAAGGCACTCCTTAGAATATTGGCTGACGGTTTTCGTTCTTTGCCCAATTTTCTCCATGCTGATGGTGTGATGATGCCTTCACAAATGCCCACAGTCTCCTCATTACTAACAGTTACGAAATAGGCATACAGTACCCTCATATGAACGCCAGTCAGTCAGTCATTACATCCTCAAACCATCTCAAAAACACGTTATACTATGATCCCTTTCACCCGCAGCCCCATTATTCTTTGACATTGCTTTACCAATCATCGACATTATATACCATTTCCTTCGCAATATCACCACACTGTACCCCACACTTTTGAATGGGACTTAAGCGCCATTTCAGATTTGTTGAAACTTTGAAATACGGCGTATATATATACACCGCCTTTCTTGGAACTCACGATGTTCACTCCCTCGAGCGCCTTAAGCAGTATTCTTTCACGTACTTCCTAGCTCAAAATCCGTGCAATAATATTGCTATTCATCGCCAATCGTGCAGTTAAAACTGCGTATTTGAATTGAAGAAGAATCAACTAGACCTATTAAAATGCAGTGGCTGGTTAAAAATTAGATTTCTCAGTTGTGGCAAGTTTGACGTGTGAAAGTTGGGTTCGTAGATACCCACCCTTGGTGTTGTTTGCAGATTGTAGCTTTGAGTGAACATAAAGCTGTTGAGACTTGACATAATGTTATGGTGAACTAAGTAGTTGCAGTAGCTGACAAAATGAATTTCAAACTAAAGAAATTTCTTCACGAGGACATGTTTGTTCCCGTGATACCATAGTTTTGTACTTGGTTTGTATGTACAGGGTATAGCATGCATCCAGGTAATTAGGCTTTAACTGCAGTAGACAAAAAGAATGAGTGAAAGTGGTCCTGGATGAAAAAGACACCTTCCTGAATGCGGAAATTCCTCTGTGTTGAATAAAAGTCGATGTAAAGTTGCTTATAATAATGAAACTGGGTCCATAAGTCTTTCTGATTACTTACGCGATTTTCTAAATTGCCCCTACCCGCGACTGTACACGCATGTATATCTCATTTCCTCAAAAACAGATGCCGGTACATGAAGACGCCAGAAGACAGAGACATTTCCGCGGTGGTCATGTAGGAAGAGAAGTCTGGTTTGTGCATTTTTCACCTGTAACTAGTTGAACGAGCTTGTAATTTCGTCGCTGTGTTTCCCATGCGTGTCTGTTGGCACACGCTAGGCGTGTGAACTGCCAACGGACGTGCGTCCGGACGGATGGCTGTGAGCGTGGTCCTTTGGCGTGTGGTAATAGCAGCCCAGTCCACCACACCTGCTTGTACGCTCACTAGCGCAAGTGGAATATCAATGCCAGCGGCTGTCACTACTGCTGCCGCCGTGACTGAACCTTGTGCCGATGAATGTGCAAAAGCCTGCAGAGAAACTGAAACAGTTATGTTTATGAACTAAGAACCGTGTGAATAGGATTATTGTGTTTTTACGATGATGTGTTAAAGGCATTGAAGTGGTTAAATAAAGAAGATTAAAAGGAGCATCAGCATGAGAGAAAGAGTAATACAAAATGTTGAATTGAAAAGGGTAATAAAGGTACCACGACGCTTACGAAGTAAATGAGAGGATGATATTAAAATGGAAGTGTAAAGAGGTATGGGCCAGTAGTCGTTTAGTCTGTGATAACAATAATGACCGAACTCTTTTCCTCTTAATATTAGGTAGCAATTGAATAATCATCGTCTGGTCAGCTGCTTCATGTTCTTTGTCCATGTAAAACCCGTACGCCTACTGTTGTGCCTGTTCGTTGTTTTATTGTGAAGCTTTATGTCTCATTCTGCAAGAAGGCCGTAAATAGAAAGCGTCTGTAAACGAAGTGCTGAAGACGATATATGGACTTCACAGAAGTGAAGGAAGAAATGAATGCAGAAATTTGCACACGTAGTTTTCATATATCGGAGACACTTTTCACTTAATGTTGGTGCGTCATTCACACAAGGATGACTGTGTGGTTAAGGCACTAGCGTGATGGGGTAATTGGAGAGTTTCTTTGAACACGGCTATGAATCATGTGGTTCAATATGAGGCCGGAATTCTTTTTGGCTCACTGCCTATCAGTTTTCGACAAGACGCAGGCTACCATGCATGTGAGATTTGGGGCTGTCAGGGCGGTTCCTGAAGATTACTGACGTCTGTAGTTGGTAAGGAATTGGCCAACGTTTCGGAGGGAACTGCTGCCCCCATATCCAGGATACGACAGTCTACAAAGAACCAGAAAATATCCGTTGAACGCAACATGTATTTGCTATAAAGAACCCACAGCTACATGTTTCGGCTTTTGACTAAGCCAGCCTCACGCTGTACAAGATTTCTAAGGAGGAGTAATTTACACCAGCGCAGGTAATATTACACAGGACAGGCCGTGCACGTCTAACTTAACATTGAGACGCGTTCGCGTAACCATTGTTACCGTGGTAAAGAAATAAGGATTACATTTTCTTGGTATGTGTCTGTAGCCTTATTTATCCAGCATTAAGGGGGCATGCGCCGTATTATATTGTCATATGTGGCCTGTCTGGCTGCACACTCTGTTCCCACATTATTTCAGAAATGGCACGATTTTTGGAAAACGTTATTGAACTTAAATTGTGTGCTTTGATTTTCTCTACAAATTTCTCTAAAGCATTTGTATTTCTAAGAAGAATTCAGCGAGATATTATGATAAATGTGCGTATATCTTCATGTAAAGTACCCGTTATTTTTGCCAGATTTTAATGAAACTTGCGTTTTCTCATCAGTCTTCCGAAAAATTTTCAAATACCAAATTTCATACAAATCCGTCCAGTTGGAGCCGAGTTGTTCCATGCGGACGGACGGATAGGCAGAAATGACGAAGCTGATAGTCGCTTTTTGCAATTTTGCGTACGCGCCTAAAAAGATTGAGATCTCAGAATTGACACATTCAGTGTTCATAAATATTATGAATAATATATGCCCCGTGTATTACCATATGACGGGATGAGTCATGTAAAGATAGGACAGTCTATTTCTGCTGTAACGATAGGGGCGGCAGGTTTCTCCGAGAGGGTACTAGGCTACACGGCGTCACATCCCATGTTCCATGTATCATGCAGTCGTTCATACTGCCATTTGTCACTTAATGCTGCATAAAGTGTATAGTTGGTATGACGTTGTACAGTAACTTGAACTACACAGTGTGAAATGATGTATTATTAAATGACGTGGCATTGTATTCGTGTATTGTACGATGTATAGAGCCACACTTGACTCGGATCCAAATAGCAGAGGAATGCATACGGCGGCTGCAAGCACGTGTGTTTGTGTGTGTATGGTGGCGCTCACCGCTTCCCAACCGTGTTGCGGTTTGCCATCACCTGACCGCTAGCACTGCGAACTGTGGCCACACGGAGGGGGGCTTCCCCCGAGTTTAGACTCACATTAATTATACTAAACTAGAGTACCGCCAAAATGCATTTTCTGTTCTCTTCCGCGTTGTTCACACTCTGATAGAAGTAGACATCGTTAAATGAAATTTACTTTATGCCGTTTATATGAAACTAATTTTAGCACACTTGCCGTCCGTAAAAGACAAACTTAGCTTATGTGATCACCTCGTTGTGTGTATCTGTGCGTCTGTTTGCCCCTGCATTTCAGCATTTGTACCAGCTGACCTACGTTTACGAATATTGGTATTAGCATTGTGTCATGGTATCAGATCGTCGTGTCCGTGTATTTGCGTGCGTCTCTTCATTTCAACTTTCGAATCAGTTGACCTAATTCCATGAAACTGTGTACTAGTGTTATGCCACTGGGGGCCGTCCTAACGCCGTACTTTCTAGTTCCATACGAGCGCACCAACTTGAGAGGCGGGTGCGGCTCTAGCAGCGCTTAAGTGTTGAACAGTGATATAATAGAATCTTGGGGAAAAATGTGTCCCGTTTGTTCATGTAATGCTGCTGTAGAATATAACACAACATGATGGACGTGCGGCAATTTGCTGTAGCTTTCACTTTGATCTCAATAACTATGCAACCGTTGGAGATATTCGTGTGAAATCTGGTACGGAGAATGGACGTTATAACATTGGAGACTGCCTTAGGTTAGTGCTTCCTAATTTCCAGCAGTCGTTAATACGTTAATAACATGGCGGACGCGCGTACTTTTCAGTTTGGAGCGACACTATTACCACTTCCTAATTCACGTATTCTAGTAAACAGCTATCCGTATTGGTCTTAGAAGGCATAGTCTGTGCAGTAATCACACGTTTAGTACCAACAGGAATGCATTTTCAACCTTTAGAAATGTACTTCACCACAGTGCATGTCACTTGTTTTCGTGCGGAGTAGCCTGGTATCAAAGTCATATGGCTTGTAATAATAATATACCCTAATAATAATTGAGTTTATTAATGTGGAAGGTTTACAGCGCGGAGCCAATTAAAAACCATCACGAATGTATAAATACACAAACCCACAGGTGCGGCACAATTACGCAAACTAAAAAAAAAATGAAAGAAAACAAAAACTGACCGACTAAGTGTGAGTGCTGACTCAGCACCCTCCTAAAGCATTTTTACTTTCTAATAAAATTCTAGTACGGATTCAAATACAAGTAATAATGGATGTGGCAAGAAGTGGTCGTGGCATTAACGTGCATGAACTGAGGAAAACGAATGTTCAGTCGCGACAGTCCGTGGCACGTTAGAGATTCTAACCAGGTTCCTACCGAGTGCAAATCCGAAGTGTTAAGTCTTTGAGGCTACTTACTTGGTATGAACTGCAGTCAACCCCCGATACAGAGCCACTCTCTGTTCACCGCAGTTAGTGGCGCTACACTGAGGGTGGCGATGAAACGAAGTGCTCTATAATAGGTAATCTGTGTTCACAGACTTTGAAGGACACTAAGTGACGGTGGCGCTGTATCAGAGGGTGCATTATCGGAGCTGTGACTGTATTTCACTGTGTTAGGACATGCTGAGTTTTGGGAACCACCTGAACAGTTTTATGTGTTCCTGCAGGTATTTTACTGAGATATGAAGTAAGGAAGGTCATGTTATGGCTTTTAGGTAGTGTGTTAGAACGAACATTACAGTTTTTGTGTTTATGTAACGTAAGCCCAGCTAGAAGAACGATACGAAAACAAAAATAACTCGAAAACAAACGATAAGATATGCGAGTGTAGGCCTAGGGCGCTGGTTATGAAATTAATGTAAACTAATTTCGAAACTATAAGCTGTGTGTGTGTGTGTGTGTGTGTGTGTGTGTGTGTGTGTGTGTGTTCGCGGTGCTTTTCTTCTAACTTAGCTGTAGGATGTGCCACCAAGGAAGTCAAAGTCAGTACTGAATGGAACAGATCGATCAATGTTGTAGGCCTATACAGAATTATAATTACCCAAAATAACAACACAGAAAGTTTGTTAGAAGCCGGTAATTTATGAATGAGGTACGAAAGGTTAGGTACCATATTTTATGAGAAGACTTTGTAACCGTGCAATTCTATATTACGCGTCAATGAAGACTTTCTTCTAACGAAAAATCACCTTGCCTTTCTATGTATTTAGTTACAAGCGATCAGATTACTCGTACCTTTGCAGTGAAAGGCAGGGTTCAACCTCGACAGTCAGCAACGCGCTTCACGTTGGACATAAAAACACCTAGCATGGGTAACTGTGTTAATGCTTTTCGGACTTCCTCCTTAACTGATGGGACCCATAGAAACAAGTGCTACGAGTAGATTATGTTAATGTATGTCGTTAACAGTTTGTAGTTCACCAGTAGAATCGCACATTGTGGTTCTGTAACTTCGCTAATTGCGAGTTGCCGTGGATGTGGTCCTGAGCCGGCTCCATCTACGTCACGTCATCACCTTTTATTTCCCTAATATCCGTCTTCATGAATTATTCCTTTGTCGCTTGGCTGTGCTTTGATCTAGTAACCGAAATCCTTCTTGAGTATTCCTACTATGGTTTCAAGGTCACAAGACTTACACCCCTTAACTCATCTCGTTACGTACATAGTTTGGGGAAGGATGTGTTTGTGTCATACGGCGTTGTGGCGTTGAACATTCTGGTTACCCGAACTGGCACTGCCATTGGGGTTGGCGTTCGTGACCTGTCACCTAACGTCATTGTCAAAGGATTAGCACTGTGTCGTGTTCACAGAGGTCACACGTTCAAATTAGGCCGTGGTTACTTCCTTCCACGTCATTCTCAATTCATTATTTACTAATTTTCCTCTCATTCAGCACTCTAGGCATGTCCGCCCTCTGCCAAATGGCGCAACAGCCCCTAGTGGGCCAGGGCCTCCTCGTTATCGAGGCTTCACGATCACACTCAGACACACCACACTCGGTAGGACTCCTCTGGACGAGTGATCAGCCCGACACAGAGACCTCTAACTGACAACAAACAACTGTCACAAGAGACAGACATCCATGCCCGCGGCGGGATTCGAAACCACAATCCCAGCAAGCGAGCGGCCGGAGACCCACGTCTTAGACTGCGCGGCCAGTGGGATCGGCTACTCTAGGCGTATATAAACTTGGCGATTTAAAGCGTCGTTAAGTCAGACAGGAGAACATACGAATAGAATTCGGTATGATCTTTTAGGTTATCACGGTGGAGATTACGATGGAGATTAATGTTCTTCATTATGTGACAATGTGTAGTTGGTAGATATGTAAAAACGTTCAGAGAAATCTGCTGCCTCTGTCTTCAGGATGAAGTTGCAATGAATATGGAGGCAGCGTTTTCCTCCGAAACATTGCTACGCTTTTATCAGACCATAACCCATCACGTTTCAAAATCTTTCTCTCTGCAAGGAATCCAGATTTATCTGACACCTGTCGCCTGTTTTAAAACCTACCTGAAATATACGTTAAGAGAACTGTGCAGACTTCTTTCTTATTTTAAAAAGTGCAGTTTTCTTACGTTATAACGCCATGTGAAATGGTTTCCCTTCTGCACATGCATTGTGGAACTCCGTTTGTAGAGGTGCGTAGTAATGAGAACCACGTTCTCAGCATCGAATGGTGGGGCCTCGGAACTTCGTAGCGGGCGATTCCCCACGGCGCCTGTAATCGGCAGCCAAGTCTTCTTGTCTGTACGATCCGCGACCCGGGACGCCAATTAGACCCCGCAGTGTTCAGATAAAAACTCCAGCAACTGGGAGAAAAAGAAATAAAAAAAATGTTTTGGAGGGGTAAAAATCACAGGAAAAGAATTGGCGCGTTAGGGAAAGGAAAGAAGAAAGGGATAGAAGTAGCGCTGTCTAGACCATGACCTGCCTCTCCATCTCGTGGTTTCCGCCCACTTGTCGCTCGAATTCTCGGCACGCGACCACAAAGCTTGAAAAGACCGACACGGATCCCTGTGCATGTCGCTGGTTTCCCTGTTACTTGTGAAGGACGTAGCACTTGATAACAAATGCCAAGGCGGAGATCCTGTAGTTTGCCAGGACGTCAGCGCACTCGAAGAGTTTTACAGAGTTCCTGCACACTTACGAGGAAGTTTTAACGTTTCAACAGTCTCGGAAATGTTCGATTGAACACTGGCCGCGATGTGTAGGAAGGAAGTGGCACATGCATTGTGTAGTAACAATTGTGTCTTGGATGACCGACTACTAGCAGAAGTTGTTATAGTAATAATAGTTATGTTCAGCAGCGCAGTGGCCAGATACAAAGATAGCACAAGTACAGGGGGCAACAATATCAAATGAAGACAGGAGAAAACCAGTGCAATAAGGTGAAAGAAAATCAGCATTACGGTTAAGATAACTGGAAATCGGTGTTAAATCGAAAGAAATGCGGATTATGAATGTTTACGGTGGGTATGTCATAATGGCTCGTAACTACATAGATATGCAGCAGTACAGTAACATAAAATTTGACTGATGGAAAAACAAATTACTCTCTGGTTATAAATATAATAATAATAATAATAATACGTTATCATTTATATGTGTTTTAGGAAACAGTGTATGGTTGATTATGTGTGTAGGTTAGTCGTTTCCATGGATAGGCGTAGTTTCTACGTACGTACATTGCTGGTAGTCCTGTTTTAAAATCTGTACTGTCTGAATGGCGTGCCTTGCGTGAATTGCCGCTTGTACCGCTGAAGGATAAGTGGCAAGAGGAAAGAAGGAAGGTGGATACAAAAGGAAGATGCTTAAGGACTGATTCTCCGTCGACTTTCAATTGGACATTTTTATTAACGCCGTAAGCTAAAATGTAACGTAGTATAGACTACGAAAGCTGTAACAGGATACTGTATTATGGGGTGTGTGTCACACAGTAGCCTGTGTTAACGTGTAAATTCACAGAGCAGAGCACTCCTTCGTATGCTAATCCTCATTCGTTTACTTATGAAATTCCCCGCTTTTTCTGGATATCGAAGGTTCATTACTATATTTATAACAGCCCGTCATTGGTCTGTATCTTAAATCGATCTGTTTTAATAGTATCATGCCATCTAGGCCCGGATCTTGCAAGTGATCTTGGTTACTCCTCAGGATTTTCGGCTAAAGTCTTGTATGTTTTACTCATACGTTCACTACATGGCACCTGTCCCCCCCATTTCTCCTCCAGTTGGATTCTGTCACACTTCGTTCATATTTGGTGACAAGTACAAATCGTGAAGTCTCTAGTCGCGTGTTATTTTATCCTACACGTGCCTCAGTAGCAGCAGGTTACTCGGTCAGGGTACCCTGACTGCGGACAGTACAATACACCTCTCAACGGAGGATGAAAGCAAAGGCACATTCGCACTTAACTGTACAAGTGCATCCAACAGTGTAACAGACTGTTCTCCCTGAAGATGACCCAGCAGGATCGAAACATGTAGGAGTGTTTTACGAATGACGATTGTATGTATTTTGGTGCATTAGTTGGTGAATATTATTTTCCTAATGTTTACATGATTCGTATAAAATTGTTCCTCATTTATACATATGTAACTGTATGTAATATCCTTATTAAGTTATTTAAAGAGATGTTACATAACTGTCACAAGCGTCCAGTTACAGTAAAATAAGCCTATTAAAGTATATAAGTTTTTATTTTTAAAGTCTATTAAAATCCATTTGCAGTAACTAAGTAGGTTTTTGTGGCATAGCAAAGTCCTCTTCGAACTGTCGTAATGTTTGCTGTGTAATCCATTACTGTGGATGTTGCAACCTTTTTGCTTTTTTGTGATATCCAGTGTCACAGTCCCGCGGAAAATAAATTTGTGTAAATTTCAGTTATAAAATGTGATTAATGACTGGAATTAAATACAACAGAAATTTGACATATAATTACGGATTATTAGAGGTTAATAGTTGTAAGTCGTGAAAGAAAGTAAACAGAACACTGCCGCCCTTTCAATTATTATTAATTAGATCGACAACGAAGTACTTGTAGTGTACGTTGCAACAATACTGTTTACTAAAATTGTACTTTGTAGTTCCGCTGCCTCACTGTGTGCCCACCCCCCCCCCCCTCATGCCCCATTATCCTGTTTTCGAGAATACGTGTATAGTCGGCCTTTTGATTAGATATGCTGTATGCGGAAACAACGTGGACCACTCTAATATGAATTTAGAACAACTCATATTCCAGAAGGATACGTGGAGTAATTTCTTGCGTTTGTTTTAGTACATATTTTGTAAATTTATTTAAATAGTTGAAATATTGTAGCACACAAACGCCTTAATCATGGAGAGGATATATTTCGTTTTAGAACCCCTGTAGGGCTCTCTGCACTGTCCGGTGCAAATATGATGTTCTATCAGAATTCGCATTTGTGTATATATAGTGGGCAGGTAATTGTTTTGGTAGTCATACAAATAACGTCAGTGTTTTCTATGTCGTCATGGTATGACTGTCGCGTCCGCTGGATGTGCGGTATTTATTTTTGCTGTATTGAGTTCTATACACAGAGGCCAGGAATGAGATAATTACAAAAGAAATGAATTCAAAGAGGGATTAATTTTTACGACATGCCACTTACCAGTTATGTTGAGCTTCTTTCTTCGATACATGCGGCCATTCACTCTGTGTCACGAGTGACTGAAATTGCCAGAACTCCAAAAGCTAACTCCAGAACGCCAAGTGGGAAATTAGTCGCGAATCATTAATTTTTCATGGTGACTGACGACCAGGCGAACGTATGTTTTGACCTCTGTAATCGGCGATCACGTATTCAGATTGTACAATGAATTATCTGCTTAGCGCGCCGTCAGATGAACTTATGGATATTGTGGGTCGAAACGACTTGATGGGAAGAGCCTTGCGCGCTCGTAAACAAGAAGGGTTTAAGCCTATTTTATTTCATTCGGCACTGGAGAATTCAGGAGTTCTTCAGAGTATGATCAGAAGTTTGTTGCACTCACAGCTGATTTTTGTTGGCATATAAATTAACCCTTTAAAGACGAAACGAAATCTGCTTTATGTGAAGACTCTGTGCGTACCGCGCAGTAAACACTTTCAGCCTCGTTTATAAAAAACGAATGAGTTGCTGATGTTTACGGCAAAAGTTGCAGTTTGTGTACAGAATACATAAACGCGATTTGAGCACTATGGAGAAATATTTAATGTTCAACCTGGTGGTACGTAAAGTTACCGCTAGGCTTTAAAAGGTTAATGTAATGTTGTACAAGTTGATTGTAGTAAGAATACCCTGTGTGACCCATACGCTTTTCTGTTACTTGAACATGTGTGGGTGTGGGCTGTACAGTTGTAGTTCTTTAAATATCTTATGTAACCCTTCTGCCGTCCTGCCAGTTGAAGAAATGAAACGTTTGAAATGTAAATTGTGCACCGATAGTTCAATAGGCTTCCTATACGTTAAAACTGTAGTGCAATACCGTATACGATAGACTGCTAGCTCTCTGTTGCCATATCTGCCTCATATAATACCATAAGTAAAGCAGTCCCATTACAGGCCTGGACAGGCCCTTAGGGTTCCAGGAGGTTGAGGCTCCCAGATTTCTAGACAATCGGCACTTGAAGGTGGTAAGGTTGTTAGCCCTACGCACCGGCCGCCTTTACCCCCCAGGAAATATTCCTTGTACTAATTTCCGTTAGAGACTGAGTCGACCCCTGCGCCATAGTGCGACCGAAAGGATTATGCCAATGAAAAATTCCAATGACACCATCGGGAGTCGAACCCGCCACCTTCTAGCGCAGTGCCTCAACCAACCGCGCCACCGCGGCCCCCATATAATAACATTCCGTAGCTATTCGTTACTCTTGTATGTACGAGTGAGTACAGTTGGCATGGTATCGTGCGAGGCTTCGCTGAAAAGAACTGGCCATGTGCAATTCTTTTTATAGGTTCTTATATGTTGAGGCTTGCGTGGGTTTATGTCCTTAATCGTTGCCATAAGAACCATGAATATGCCTTGCGGGAATTAGAGGTGTCCACAGCGGCGGACGTTTATATTCTTCCCCTCTGGAATAAGACGCCATGTGGTTACCAATATTTCGGAGGAATCTGCTGTGTGCCTTCAGAATGGATGAAAATGGAGCCAGCAGGCTGCTCGAAAACGTTGGCAGTCACTTACTAGACTATACGGCGTCATAACTCAGAAAACCATAACTATAGTAGGCCTGTACCTTACGTTGTGGCGTGCCGCTGAAGTGCTGAATCATTTCCCTTCCTGTGGTGGGCGAGTGGTGTGTCCGACCCGGGCACCATGCTGGAAGGGGCGGCAAAGCGACTATTATGAATAAAAAAATTGATTTTCTGTGCCTAACTAATTTAAAATTCCTGAGCCGAATGCAAGTAAATTCAATAAATGCTTGTGATATTTTTAAAGTTTATAATTTATCTTAGGGATGACCATTGCAATTCCTCTCACCGGGCGCCAGCAAACCTAACAACACCACTGCCGTGGACAGCGTCCGTGTATGCGAAGACTAAGCCCAAACCACCTGCATTGCACTGTAATGTTTGCAAGAACAGGCCTAATTAAGCTTGAAAAAGGGCTTCGTACAGCTAAAATTACTTAAAATTTAAACGATCTGATTTCCATGAAAATTTGTACCCAACCCTTGACGCTGCTTTTTCTGTCCACCCACTTCTTCCTGTTGAAACCCATCTCCTTTTGGTAATTTATTGCCTTTGATATATATCAGACGATTGACGGACGGTATAATAGCACTCTCGTGTTTTGAAATTTACGAGATAGGATCGTTAAATTATTAGACCTTCTGAAGTCAGAATATGCACGGGCGTGGTGAATTAGCCTCTCAACAGAGGAACTGACTGATGTTTTTTATAGGCACTGTACTGTTTCGTCTGCGTGCTACTTAGTAAACACGGATTATCATACTTAAGTAAGATGTACGTTTACTGTGCCATTATGTTGCTGGTCGATAAACAGTTCTTCCCGACTTTGCTGGTTGATAAACGTTAAGTAACTGAGAACTGTAATATTAAGTGTTTACAATAACTAACATATCGTGTGATGTTCTTGCTACAATACCTTCGCTGTATATTAGAAGCCCTTGTGCAGTTACGGTTAAAATAGTGTGTAGATTAAATTTAATATTGTATACAGTTGTTTCTTTGCATGGGGGAGGAATCTCATAATTCCAAGTCTTTATTAAGTTAAGAAGGATAAAATGGATGGGACCTGTAGGTCGCGTGACGGAAATACTAAATGCGTACGAAATTTCGCTGTGATAACTTATGCGGAAGAACCGACTTCGTGGGCATAGGCATAGGCTCCATATGACGAAAACTTCATTGACCTTCTGTAAAGTTGTTAAGTTTTAGCCTGACTTTCCATATGTCGCTGCTTGGAAACTGGCTGTCCAGCCACCAGGTCACTGGTAAGAGTGCCCTGCCTCTAAACTTGGTTTCTGCCATTTAAGGCGTGTATAAGAGTGTGATATTAACTGATTATATCTTTGAGTTTTGCAGTTCTTACAATGGTGAGTATACATATATTGTTCGTTCCGTGCATTGTCGATAATCAATTGACAACACTCAACCGACAAAACGCACTATATTGTTTCTTAGATATTTATATTGTAATATCAACTAAATATTCCTACATGTTTCGATCCACATGGGATCAATATCAGTGCACCAAACCAAAGCAATACCGAGATCTGTGATCTTCTGGGATATTTCGCGGCATCGTGTGGTAATTTTATACCGACGTTTCGGGACAACGTCGGTATGCAATTACCACACGACGCCGTATAATATCCTAGAACATCGCAGATCTCATCAACAGCGCGTCGCAAGCCTGAAATTAAGGCAAAGCAATAAAGCATAAAACCAAATTAGCCATTTTTGCACACAGTTTACATGGTTTCGCAAATGTATAAAAGTGGCTAATTTGGTTATAAAAATAAATATATAAATATCTAAGGAGCAGTATTGTGCATTTTGTTGGTTGAATGTGGTGAATTAGTAAATATCCATATTTTGAGGAAATTCGTGTTCAGTTGAATTTGCACTAATAAGACCGTATTTCAGTTTACGGTATTTATTGTCGTGTGGAACGTGGGTTTCGAAGCTGTTGGGTATCTGCAAATGTAATTACTAGCGTTCGTTCGTAAAATATTGAGTACCGAACAGAGGTAATCAGGTTGAGATGAAAGGGTCCTTAATGTGCGATGTTTAGTCCGACCATACTAAGTAATCAAAGGAGGACTTATCAGCAAGCAATATGGCTCTCCGTTCATAGCTTGCAACTTGTGATTAATGCTGTGCGTTATGCACAACTTATAATATGCCCGAGTAGTGTTATTTAGGACAGTGTGTTTGGATCAAATGTCATCTTGACTTTATTGTTATATAAATCGTTTACCATAGCCGCTGAATTACCTTTGTATGCTCCTGGCTTATTTCCTGCTTAGCTTATCTGTTATTCTATTCGACGTTCGTAAATTTGACACATTTCAGTAAAGTAACAAAACTAAGTCCTGTACGTGGCCCAAATGTGAGTGGAAACTTGCTGTACGGCGTCCTTCGCCCCTGTGTACGGTGCTGATTAATTGTGTCCTTTATTTTTGAAACACTGACGATGTTGAATCAAAATTCCTGTAGGAACGAATCGTGTTCACTGCCAAAATAATACAGCCGTCAGGTCACGTTGAAATCTTTCAAGAGCTCAGAGACACACCTGTAGAAATGGTTTATTCTTTTCACTGATGTAAAAGGTCTGCATACAATACGCCATATAAATTAGTTCTGTCAGTCATCGTTTCTTTTTGCGTGGGCGTGTTTATAGTGCGGGTACTTGAGATGTTACTTGCAACTAACGTTTCTTAGAAACGATTTCACACAGCATGCTGGCAGTAGATTCGGTGTTTTGCTGCTTTCAGTAATCATAATTAGTATTTCTAGTAATTAAGAACTTGATAGATAACAAGTTACATTAAAAAAACAAACTTTCTAGGACGCATGAAGAAGGGTAGTCCATAATCAGTATTTTACCATATCTGGTGTAGACACACCGACAGTTCTGGTATGAGACAATGGAAGTTGCTGTCTTCTGATATGTGACTGCGTGTGCTCTCGAGGTCTGTGATTGTTCCGAAACGTCGGTTCTTACCCACTATCCTACACAATGTCATGTCTCAGAAGACAGGACGATTTATAGTCACCCGGTAGAGAAATTCATTTGTCACAGTTACTAAGACACAGCAGCGGAGCCGTCATACCTACGCATGCGCCAGTTATTGCCATAGTATGGTCTAGCGGCATAACTGGGGTACGCGGGGGCGCAGTTGGTTGAGATACTGCACTGCAAGCCGGAAGGTCGCGGGTTCGATTCCCGATGAGTTGATCGGGATTTTTCATTAACTTAATCCCTTCGGCCGCACTATTGGCTGGGGTCGACTCAGGCTCAGACAGAAATGAGTACCAGCGATATCTCCTGTGGCGGGGGGGGGGGGGGGGTAAGGCGGCCAGTACGTAGGTCTGACAACCTTGCCACCTTCACTTGCCGACTGTCTAGAAATTCTGAGATCCTCAACCTCTTGCAGCTCTAAGGGCCCGTGGAGGCCTGTAATGGGATAGCTTTACCTTTGCCTTTACCTAGGGGCATAACTAACAAAATTAATACGTTACATTTTGAAATAAGTCCGTTGATCCTGTATTGTCATTTTATTCATGTGTGTCTGTGTATTGTGGTTGCGTGTAGATTGTAATGTCAAGGTATTTTCATTGTTTGGGTTTCCCATCCCGTTGTGCTATGTATAACCACCTGTAGTTTGTACCGACAAGTTCAATTTGAAGTAGACACGTACATTCCGTGTGTAGCTTAGTTAACTTTGTCAATGGACATATGGGGAAATCTGTGTCGAGCATTGCGTTCAGTTGGGTAATAAACTTTGCATTACATAGTCTCCAACATAAAGTCGTCTTTCAACGCCACGTTTTATTTCCAGCATTGCAGGTATTCCTATTAGCGAATGGACACTTTGTATGAGAAATCTTTAAGGAGTTACGTGCATTAGCTGCAATTAATCCCGGAAAGTGTGCAGGGAAAGTGGAATTGTGTTTTGGGAATTCTGAGTACAGGAAAAGTAGGAACTTTTATGTGAAACTCAAACTCAATGTAAGGGAAGTTCCGGCCGGGGGGGAGGGGGGGTGGTGGAGGCTGCGGGCATCACCTGAAATCTGCCGGTGTTTACCCGGACTTTCGTGACACACGTAGTCGGTGACCATGGCCGGTATGTGTTTCGTATTCGGTGTACTGGAGTCGTTACACGGACAGACAGCCGGGTTTATTTTCGGGTTCGTGTCGAGGTTTGGGCTCGAATCCTGTAGCTTTTTATTCTCTGTACATTGACAGCGTACTCCTTAGGGGACGGTGGTTTCGCTCCTTCGTCGTCAGTAACTGCAAGTGAACAAGATAGGCAATGTATGTGTGTAATGTAACATCGTGGCGCGGAATGCATTCTGCATGTGTTGTTGAGCTACATGTCACAGCCAACCATATAAAAATATTGAATGTTGCACACAAATGCTTTTACGGCAAATTTGTGTCGCCCAGAAAAAATAAAACGTACTTGGGTCTTCGTGTAAAGTGGCCGATGTTTTTGCACGATTTTAACCAAATTGGGAATTCCTTGAAAGATTTCCATAGAAGTCCTCAGTATCAAATTTCACCAATATCTGTTCAGTTTGAGCCGCGCTGATACATGCGCACAGACAGACACACTGACAGATGGACGGACGGACGGACGGACGGACGGGCATGACGAAGCTAATATGCGCTTTTCGGAAATGTGCGAACGCGTCTAAAAAGCATGAAAACTGTCGAATAGTGACTTCTGATCAGTTATAATCAATCAAATGTTGTCACACTTCGTGAGTTGGCAGAGCAGGAGGTGCGGCCCACAGGACGGTGTAGACGATCTTGTACTGTGCTCGTCTTAGATTGTGTCTTCGCCACAATCCTGTTCCATCATAACCTGCATTGAGTATATTTAGATGCCCGTTTGGGTCATACGGGAGTAGCTCTGGTATTCATGGCAAGCACTTGCGATTCTTTCAAGGTCCTCTAGTTGTTAAGTCATTGAGAATTAGAACGATGGGCCTTTCAGTACAGTGTCTTGATACGCAAGGGAATTTGTTATTTAATGCGTTGTCATAAAACTAACTAATAAGATTTGCTCACTTGTAAGACACTTTACGTCATAGACGATTCTTATGCACTGCTGCTGTGTGATGCAGTGCGCTGTGTTACGGTTACTGGAATGTCAGGCAGCCCAGCGATGCCTGTCCTTTACTTCAGACCAATGGCCGTTGGCGTTTGATGGTATCTAATAGCTTCATTACTCAGCCGTCTCATTTAATACAGATGGCATAGGATATACACCGTATTTATCGCCTCACAGCGCGCATTATTTTACTTTCAAGTGTTTCCCAGAATCAACCTTCGTCTTAACACCAAAATGTCAAACGCTATTAAATACGTGTAAGTACCTCGCTATTTGTGCGATGCGTCTTACCGCTTGTAACGTCCGATGAGGCTGTAAGTACCGTATGGGTATAGCCATATGTTATGGTTGTTACTGTAACTCCTTCGCTGTATCTATTAGTCGTTCATTTTCATCTAATGTTTTTTTTAGCTGTACGAATTCCCAACACGCTCAGTTCGTGTGTGTGTGTGCGTGCGTAGATATGTTTATTTCCTGCAAACTTCTCGGAAGTGGTTGGTAAAATTATATCACTTGTTTGTAAGGGTCATGTAAGTAGTAATCGTGTTGAATAATTGCAGTCGAATGATATTTTTTCACACTTTTACTTGAATATTACAATGGCAAAACGAGTAAACGTAATCTTCCTCTTGGTCACATATTACAAGAACGTCGTAAGTTGGACGGTAAACTCTGAATGTTTTTCCCCATCATGCGGGATAGGTTTAATAATCAAACATGCAGCTTCGTCGAGTAATTCTGTTTCATGTTATTGTTAGAAGTGAAGGTAGGAACTTTGTTTAAACTACACTGGAGAATGGAATTGACGTAATTTGTGACCAACATGTATAAACGCGTTGAAGGGAAGATACACTCAGATGTTTCAGAGGCACTTGTTCTGGCTATAAGACCTTACTTACCCCATGACTCGACCCCTTGTTATTGAATAAAACATGC
The DNA here is from genome assembly GCA_013340265.1 of Coptotermes formosanus. NCBI lineage: Eukaryota > Metazoa > Arthropoda > Insecta > Blattodea > Rhinotermitidae > Coptotermes > Coptotermes formosanus. The sequence continues at coordinate 225,647 of BLKM01002654.1, read as the reverse complement.
TGCCTATCCATTTCCTCATGTTACCCATCGTATCTCTTTGAAAATTATGAGCTTAATCCAAAGTGACAGGTTCGTAGAGTAGATGGTGACGTCGTGTACTAGGGAATGGTCTGTGTTGCAGCTGTTAATGTTATGCCTTACCTGTTTGTTTTAGATTTATATATGTCTTCCATGGGTGTTACAGTGATGAAGAATGAATGATTCACGTTGAAATTTAGTCCTAGTTTTGAAACATGCGTGTACATTACGTTTTAGGTTATTCTAAGCGATGTAATCTGCTTAGGAAAAATAATTCATATCTTTCTTATGTTTGAGAGGAATGACAGTCGAAACTTAATTAAGATGCCGGGCTGTGTTGTTTATAAAACGTAAAGTTCCTGCCACACACTTATACGAACGGTGATGCTGTTGCCTTGTGCCGAAGGAAAAATGTTTTTTTTGTAACTACGGACTGAGCAGTCTGGTAAGTATACTGCGCACACAGCACTGTTTCTGGATTACTGTTCAGTAACAGAATTATGGCGAAACACGTAACTATGGCGAATTTTATTTTCCGTTGATCTAATGTAAACTCTTCTGTTTCGTTTCCTTCCTCCTGTCTGCCTCGTGGGTGCTAGGAGATCATGTGTCAGTCGTTGTTTGTCCTGTCAGTCGTATGTGCTTTAACCCTTTAAAGACGAAGCGTATCTGTTCTATATAAGGACTCAGTGCGTACCGCGCTGTAAACACTCTCCACTTCGGTTATAAAAACCAGTCTCTTAATGTTTTGTAAGACAAAAGTTGCTGTTTCTTCTGAGATCCGTACAAAACACATAAACGCAATGTGGGCACCACGCAGAATTTCTGAGTGTGAATCCGGGTGGTACGTAAAGTTACCGCTAGGTTTTAAAAGGTTAATGCCTAAGTCTGTATAAGCTTAGAACTCATTATTACTAACAGGAGAATGGTGTATAGAGTCGCGTCCTTTTGTTAGAATATGAACTGAATGAAAGCAAAGTTACTTTAGTGTTTTTTCCCTCACAGTGCGCTACATTGTGCCATTTAAGTGCTCAGAATGCCCTCTTGTCATTTAAGTTGTGCAAGAAGTTTATTAAATTTGATTGTAGAAGACAAGTGACAAATACGTTTAGCTACAGGAATTACTAACAATACTGACAATAATAATAATAATAATAATAATAATAATAATTATACGAAGTCCCCTAACTGCGGTAACCAATGGCATGCAGTATCATGCTTACTTAAACACCACGTTGTTATTACTGATTGTAGGAAACCAAAAAGTACGAAGTTTATGTACGCTCTGGGGGGATAATGTTCGTACTGCATTTCCTAAAAATCGACGTCTTCGTTCAAAATGTGGAAGGACACACACCTGCACACACAACGTCCTCTCGTAAACCTATTCCCTTTTTTTCCGAAATAAAGTAGGCTAAAAGCGAGATGTGTGGACAGGACGTTACAAATTGTTTGATTGAATTTTGACATCCTACTGAAAGGTTTTGCATCAGGACAAGAACGTACAGTATCTGCCTCCATAATCTGTGCTGTGTACCCAAGCAGTTTGCATTAGTCATCCTGTCAACACTCCGCGTTTGTCAGGTCCGAGGTTAAATCACGGAGGCCGGCTGTCCTCACGAGAATTGTTTTCGTGTACTTGTGCTTCTGCAAGCGAGTGATTCGGCCCAATCGGCAGACTTCTAAGAAAGGATCGGTTGTCAGCAGTCAGTATTATTACGCTGTTTATCGTATTGTACCGCTTGTTAAGAAATTTTTACAAGCTTTAGTGGTTTGTGGCACTCACTTAAATGAGCAGCAAAGACCCAGTCAGCGTGTGTTTTAACACCAACACCTTCCAGCACGTGGAACATGTTTATATTTTGCTGGATATTGGGTTAACACTGCAGACACTTTGCGAGAAGGTGGACCAGTTGCGTTACCTAACAGACTCACAGGTGCAGTTTACCATCGATTTTTGTTTAAAGATATACCAGTACTCCTGGAAGATGTGCTTGTTCATCGATGACAACACATGTGGTTCATGCATGATGGGACACCACCTCATTTTCTCTGCATTGTCAGCACCGGACCGGGCTTCTGGTGGACGGTGGATAGGACGTGGAGGCCCAGTCATTTAGCCTGCACGATCTCGTGACCTTAATCTTCTGGACTTTGACTGTGAGACCACCTAAGGACTTCGGTGTCTTCAGAGTCGGTCAGTGACTTGGAAGTATTACAGCAACGAGCAGAGAATGCCTGTCAAAAAATTCAAGTGAAACCAGGAATTTTTTAAATAGTACGCACTTCTGTGAGACGAAGACCTGGAGGTTGTGTTGACATGGGAACAACACAGAGCATCTGCTGTAGAGATTTCACGAACATAATCCGTACCTCAGCAGGTACTGGTGTTAGGACTTGTGGACCCGGACTGTTTTACTCATTTCAGTTAGTACAGCGCACCCCTAAAGTTCGTAACTTTTTGTTTAGGACTAACTCTGTTTGGAAGTTACTAACGTGAACAGTTACTGTCGCTGTGTTTCTCTGCATGTAGTATCAGTGGCCTGTCATAATCACGAGAGAGCGTAGTGGCCCAAGTGGCAGCACTTACAACGTGTGGCGCGTGATTTGAATCTCGGCTGGTACAGCAACTGTCCTAACTTAGTATTTTTCGTCGTATCCCTCACTTCCTTGAGGCAAATTCCGTAATAGTACTTTAAATTGGGCCACGGCCACTTGCTTGCATATCCTTCCCAAGTCGTTATTCACGACATTGTTTACTATCATGAATCCTACACGTATATGGTCTGAGTTTTTTTTTGTGGTGAAGAGCCCCGCACCAGATGCTACGGACGCACCGCAGCCTTGAGACTTATTGCGCAACCCTGTGATGAACACGATTGGTTTTTTTTCTGTTTATTCGTGTAATGGAGCACCGGTGGAATGAAATTGACAGGGGAAAACCGGAGTACTCTGGGGGGGGGGGGGGGAGAAACCTGTCCCAGTGCCACTTTGTTCACCACAAATTCCACGTGGTCTGGCCCGGTATCGAACCCGGACGTCCGCTGTGAGAGGCCGGCGACTAACCGCCTGAGTCATGGCACAGCTGTTTTCTAAGTTACTGACAGCATCATTAAATAAGTTAAAAATAATTTAGTTCGTAAGTATCAGGCTTGGTGCTTTTCTTTGTGTGATTATCCTACACGGTGAAGTAAACTACAAAAACAACACCTGCCTTGAAAGCCTGGCAGCCTATTCCGTTTGCATTCCCGGGGCTGCAGAAGTTTAACGTTAATGTTGGTTCCGTTGTGGGCGGTTGGTACTGCACACCCCGATAAGGCTGACTTGTTTTTCTTCAGCCGGAGTACCGGTGAGAAGGTGCGGTGCACTGGCCATGCATTACTGACACAGGTGCGTGATGCACAAAGCGGTCCGGCGCGCAGTTCCCATGACGGCGTGAGGCCACACCAGTGGTTTTCTGCCGTAGTCCTGTTAAGAAGTTTTGTAGGTGGAATATAGGGGAAAGTTAATTTGTGCGAACAGTTTATAATGTTCAAAATTTTACGTTGTGAAGAATTGATCAATTGGTGTCCAGAATATAACGTGAATGTTATTCGTTTATATTTATTTGTTGAATCGAATTCATGATAATCGCGTTATAAACTGGCCAAGTTCACTGTTTCGGAAACTAGAGCTGTTGGCTGTTGGAGCACAATTTAAGGAGTCGTTGACAAGGCCACGGGCTGGGCAGTCGAAGTATCTGGGTTCAATTCCCTTTAGAGGCAAGATATTTTCCCTTCTCCGACCAATCCAGACTGTCTGTGAAGTCCAAATAGTCTCTTGTGTAATGGGTGACAAGGGTTTCTTCTCCAAGGTTAAAACGGAAGTGGTGTGAAGCTGACCAGTCATCGAACTTTAGTTCCGAAATTTAGAATGAGGGAGCTGTTATATCAGCTCCCCGCCCCCATATGCCTTAACACTGTGCACAGGGGCTATTTTACCTTCTGCGATACGGTTTAAGCACAAGGCAACAAAGACCACATAAAATCAGATCTTCCCAAGCCCAAGAAAGACTTCCCACGTTCCTGCGCTTTCGGCAGCAACTTTTGTGCGTACGTTCGTCTGTACGCGTGTCATCACGTGCGCAATCGTCTATTTTATTTATACGAAGAGCTTTAATGCCGGTAACTGTGACTAGTAATAAAGTGCACTCACTTCTCCTGTGTTCACCGTGGAGGCGTCTGGAGGAGTGGAGATACTGCGCCATGTTTTCTTTTTAACCTCGGTAACTGATTGATGTGAGCGTTAAGCTGCACGCCCCGGCTGCCTTGTCCCTAGGTACAGAGCTCCGGTACGCATTTCATGACAAGCTAGTTGGCCCGCAGAGCCAGTCTTAACGTTTTGGAAATCGAACGACTGTTTCTCGGTCGTCCAGCCCGTAACCTAGTCACTGTGCCGCCTACACTATTACAGGTCCCAAATATGACTCATAGGTCGTTTTATGTAATATAGCTCCTCTCCGATACCTGTCGTAACGTCTTTTGTGCTGTAAGTACAGTCCAGGACAGCGACTTCCTAGTTACTTAGGCTAGTGTGCTCCAGTTTCCGGGGAAATAATGTAGCACACTGCCTGTATAGTAGTTATATGAAACATGGTTTAGGCTGAATCGGTTAATGTAAACACTTTGGGGTGTACTATTTTAAATATTCTAACTTATTGTTTTTGTTGCAGAACACACGCAAGACATCCTGAAAAACTACGTAAAATGCATATTTTACTCCCTTGCGTTTTTCTACGTTGCAGGACTTCACAGATGAAAGAGGATCGGGAAGGTGACAGTATTTGTGCCGGCCCAAGATGTCACGTTTCATTTGTGACTTTGGCTCACAACTTTTTTGGGGTTTCACAGGCCTGTGTTAATGGTTCCACTAGAAGTGGCTGAGTCTGTAGCGCGCATTCCGTTTCAGTCTTAGTTTACCCCGCAGATTTACGTACGAGTATGTTACACTGCTTCTGTTACTGGCCACTTGGCTGTTGGCTCAACGTAAAAAAACAAGTATTTTATTATTATTATTATTATTATTATTAAACTAAATGTTGTTTGCTGTAGACTATGCGCGTTTAGTACAGGCGTACACGACATTTCGGGAGTTGGCTCTGAGATCATATTCAGGTGACGTCATAATGACGGATGATATATTTACGAGGTTTGATGTAGGCCGTATACTACGTTTCGGAAGATGTTAGTATAATGACACAGAATGGCCTGAAGACGGGAATGCAACCGGCTCTCCAGACGTTATGAATGCCAACTGTACTGCAGACAGTGGACATTATGAAGCATAATACTGGTGTAATTGTTGAGCCGTTGCCACAAGCGTTCGTAAAATCATTAGGCGATCCCATGTCAGATTGAATAAAAATGTAACCAGTTCGTGAATTCAAATACGCGACAGAGAGTAAGGAGGCGGGAGAGGCAGCATTTGTCCTGAGGATGTGCTTCGGTTTGCAGCACTGTACGGCGCAAACGACTCTAATTAATGTTTGGTTGTAGAATGCATTTATAATTTTAAGTTATTAACTAATTCCGTGGAACAGAGTCCTCCCTGAGGAGCTAATAGTTCCTCAGCTAGTGAAGAAATTCCGCGCATTTTGTGGAACCCGAAAGTTCATTACATTTTCACAAGAGACCGCAGCTTGTCGTTACTTTGAGCCACATTAATCCAATTCACGCCCTTCCATCATATTTGCTTGAGATAAATTTTAATATTATTCTTCCATCTGCGCCTTTTGTTGAATTATAGTTATTAAGCCTTCAAATGGGTGCGTAAGTTCTTTTGTAAAATGTTCTTGTGTTTAGCTAAATTCTTTTAGCAGTATTTTATACAAGTGTAACATCAATTTTATCAGCATGGAATTCGTACTCGCTGCTCCAGAAGCTGCACTCTGCTGCTAGTAAGTTTGTTACTGTAAATTGGAGTTATCAAGTTATGAAATAAACATCTGTTTGGTAACAGTAGTAACGATTTTCTACCACCACGAGTCGAAAGAGCGCGTGAGTGGAGGAACAGGTGTTCGGCGAACCCACCAGCACCTGCCGCCATGTCCGAGAGGGTCCCCTGTCAACCGATACCGCGGCTGTTCGTGCTGCCTGGAATTCCCTGTCTTTTCTTTTAATGTAAATCAGCCAGAATGCAAATGACTTTGAACTGGACGTGGTTTTCGAAATTTCTTGACTACTTTGCGATGTTCAAGATCGGTCGCATCATATTTGGCCAAACAAGTTATGTTTTCGTCGGATCTGATAAATGGGTTTAATTTTATAATTTAGTCACTCATGAAGTAAGTAGGTAATACATAAACCATCAGTTACAACACGCCTTATAGTTTTTTTAATTTCAAATATAGAACATGTTTCGGCCGCAAAAGGCCCTCGTAAATTCTCCATAATAAGAAATAGGCCTACGTACAGAAAATTATATGTATAAAATCATAAATAAGCTAAACGTAAAAGTCAGCACAATGATCATGTATAGGGTGGCCACTATGTCTCTTTATCCGTGCAGAAATGTAAACAACGTCTAATTTCGTTGTCTGCTGCAGCTTAAGTGGACGGATCTGTGAGTGATGCAAGGAATCACACAACGGAACAACAGACTTGTCAGTGTCTGGACACACGGAAGTCCAAAAACAGGGAAGACAATGAACCAGGTGCCTGGCGATTTCTAGCAAAGATTCGGCCAAGAAGCCCCTCCAAAACAGACATTTCTGAAGTCGGATCATACGCTCTTTGCAACAGGCAACACAGAGGATCAGACAAGAATGGAAGGCCATCAACCAGGCGGCGGCAGTGCGAAGTGTTCGAAGAATCTCTTACCATGCCATCACTAAGGTCGACCCGTAAACGATGAGAATGATGGAGCACAAACAGATTAACTTGACAGTTAAGGCTTGTGTCGTGTGTTGTAAAACGTGTTAACAGCGTCAGAGGTAGTGCAGTTGTATGGGGAGCAGCTTGTAGCATCAATATAAACATTTCTGCAGGGCGTAACAAGACACTGTGGCCAACCTGTAGTAAGCAACCGAATGCTTTATTGAAGGCCGCACTACAGCACGGCCTGTAAGACGACTACCCCCTAACTTTCAATACTTCGCTAGCTAGTGTACGGTGCAGACGCACCCCTTCTTCTAAATGCACAACGCTCCGAAAACATGTAAGTCGTGCTATGCTATTATATAACACTGCAATAGAAATTTATAATTAATTATCCGGAGTTATTAATTTAATTTTATATCCTATTATTCAAAAACTGGAAAACATTGAGAGTTTACAAGAGAATAGAGAACGTTGCAATACATCCAAGAACCCCAAGATGTAAGATGGGTTTTTATTTTTACGTCGTCACATACATTATTTGAGTTTAACAGTAAGTTTCAGTCTTCTGATCTTTAATGTCCAGAACGGCCTGTAACAGCTATACAACCCCGACAGTACCCAATGTCACCAAGGAAAATACAATAGTGTTTACGTCTACAAACGGAAGGTTAAGAAGTAACAGGGTGTAGCTTGCGTAAGGAGTAAAATTTTTACTTGTTAATTTTAATGTAATAAGTTCCATATTTTTAAAGAGAGCTTCAGAGTTTTCTTCGGGTAAATTATATAGATGGGGAATTTTAACTACTTTCTAAAAACGTAAGGGGCCTGTGTGAAAGTATGAGTTCTCGTTCATAATACAAATTTCGTGTTTATATACGTATGATTTTCTCTGAGTATTTTTGTTGCTGATACCTGGTGATGGTCCTTTGTAGCCGAAACGTGTTGTGTGTTTGAAATTAGAAATAGTGTAATTACAATAATGTGAGCCAACCACTGGCTCGTATGTATGTACAGTGTAATTACCTCTTTGCATTAGTTCTGATATATTTTACATTTTCGTAGTTTCATTTCATACTTCTCATGTATCTTACCTTTGTATTTTATATTCCTGATGATGACCAAATAGTTGGCCGAAACATGTAGCAGTTTATTGTATATATAAACGAATTTTAGTGTTCATGTGTGCATTTGTTGGTGCCATTATTACTAATATTACATTGGATATTAAAGAATTGTTAGAGTGTGAAGTTGTGGAGTTAGATTGCACTGGATCAGAATATGGCCCGGTGGTGTTTTTGTGCACACGGTAATGAACCTTCGGGTTCTGTAAAATATGGTGAACTTTCTCGGTCAACTAAGTGGTATCAGTTTCTCAAGAAGGACTCTGCTCCACAATATCCGTTTTCTTTGCCAGGGGTAGATGTGAGGTTTCCTGGTAGCGGTGTTCACAGCTAGGTGAACTGTTTGTGTGCTAGTGAAGAGTGAACACCTAGTGCGGTATCTTACTGCGAACAACTTTGTAACTTGTACAGATCATCCGAGTTCGTTAGGATAGTTGTCTGTTGACCTTATTTTTACACTCGTAATTTATGTCTGATGTTCCTGATTGTGATTCTCTTTTCTTTGTAGGTGAGCCTTCCTGACTGCATATTACCCACGTGTGTTAAGTTATAATTTAGAGGACAGCGTCTGGTAAGTGTTCATTGTCAGCCTGTATGCTGAAATAACCTTGCACGAAGACTCGCTTTGCATGGTAATTTTATTTTGCAGATATAGCCAATGACAGTGGAGTATAAAATGTGCATATTCCGTCTTTACTGCTTCCACTCACACATAAATTTCCTGTGTTTCTGTGATATGTTTACTGATAGCGGTGCAGTTATAGACCCTTGGCTGTGTTTATGTTCGTAAAGTAAGCGAAATGTTTAATTTATAATTTATTGACTGAAAGGCAGTGTTTCAAGCCAGCCTGTCCGTCTAGCTTTCCTTGCTAATAAGCGTTTCCTTTCGTGGGTGTTTATAGTGAAACTTGCCATATGACGGGCTTAAACATAAGACAGTATTCACTCGCTAATCCGCGGCGTCTGTAGGACGGAAGATATCAAAGTGATGCACAGTCTGACATGTTTGTTGTCCCTTCCTACTACCCCGCGTGGTCTGATCGGGCTACATTCCTTGGCATAAGAGCCTTAGTCAAAATGGTGACTCACGACCTTTCTGAAATTACCGATTCAATTGCAGATCGAACGTCACGGTCAAGTGCCTAGTACACCAGGTAATTTTAGGAGTCTCTGGTTAAAATATCAACCCGGAGAGCGACTATTCTAACTGAAGTGGTTGTTTTTCCGTAGTCCCTCCGGGCAAATGCCAGCATAGGGATTTCCTTAGATGACGCCACGACTTCAGATTCATTACCCATCAATCCGTCTGTCGTTGGATGCTGTGTAATGAGCGATATCAAAAGCTTCATTAAATAAGACCAAGAAACCGAGAGATTAGATTTGTCATCTTTGTCGCTGAATCTCATCCACCGTCGGTTTTTTCTCAACAATGAAGTTGCGTATATAGACAGTAATAATGTTTGGACCTAAATTATCCATGATTAGTTTTTCAATTTAAAGTTGCCTGGAGCAGCAAATAAATGTACTCAGGAATTTTGATCCACGGGTTCGTAATTTAGCTCCAGCTGTTACCGCCCCTAGTCAGGTACCCCTATAGGCCAACAGCTCACTTGCACGAGAACTGTAGTGCAAGTTGGTAATGCGTTTTAAGTTACAGCCATTGTACGAAACAAGGATGAAAGTTCAGTTGAAGTTGGTTCCTGATTTACTTTACCTTACCTTGAAAGTACATCCATCAACATGCTATAGAGTGAACTCCGTGGAGAAGACTTTGTAAAGTAAATCATTTATTTTGTACTTGAGGATATGATTGCGTGCGCAGTATGCAGAATTTAGAAGTACGGGTTTTGTAACGTTGCATAAAAAAATGAATTTATCCAGGGGCCATGTTCTGGGGGTGAGAATTTTAACTCTTTGAAAGAGTAAAAAAGTATTAGAGGCGGACAGGAGTGTGGAGGGGGCAGTGCAAGATAGTACCTTTATTTCTGGGAGACTGACAATATGATGCGGTTATGAAGGTTTCCAGGTAGGGGCGCTCGTCCTTCTGATAAAGGTAGCTTAGAGACAGGGTATTGGCGTTGGTGACTGCAGAACGCACGAGCTAAAGGTGGGTGTTCTGCAGCTTCAGCTGCTGTACCAGGAAGGCATCATAATGGAGAACAAAATTTAAATTTAGACTGGAAGTATAAATATTTTACAGAAATGATTAGTCGCTTTGTGACAAGAAATCTCAGAAACTATAATCCAGTTGACGCGAAAGGCACTTGGCACTGGAGACAACACGTGAAACGTCGAGTGTCCAATTATTTTGCGCCCTCCTGTATCAATGGAAAAAGAAGATAACCAAACTCTTTGGCATTTTTGTTATCAGCGTAGACGATTGAGCCGAAATCATCATGTTATCTCGAAAATTATTTAACTTAACTTAACTATTTAACTCGTTCGTGCGAGCGTCTCGAACTGGAACGCCAACATATTACCGTCTTCCGGGGTACCGCGCCGTGTAGTTTCATAAGTAGGTACAGTTATTTGTGACGAATCTGTTGTCTCCGTCTTCAGGATAGGTGACTCCGAAACGTCAGTACACGGCATCTCGTCCCAGAAGACAGTCTTCTTTACGTTGACTGCCGTGAGAACCTCAAGTTTTACACGATTTTATTTTATGTTCGTATTATTGGCCTGTATACAGTGCAGGTGACTCCGAAACGTCAGTACAAGGCATTGCGTCCCCATAGACAGTCTTCTTTGTATTTACTGCCGTGAGAACCTCAGATATTACACGATTTTATTTTATATTCGTATTATTAGCCTGTATACAGTGCAGGTGACTCCGAAACGCCAGTACAAGGCATTGCGTCCCCATAGACAGTCGTCTTTGTATTTACTGCCGTGAGAATCTCAGATTTTACACGGTTTTATTTTATATTCGGATTATTGGCCTGTATACAGTGCAGGTTACTCCGAAATGTCTACACGGCATTGCGTCCCAATAGACAGTCTCCTTTTTATTTACTGCCGTGAGAAACTCAGATTTTACATCCACTATTAGTTATCGTAACATATCCAGCTTACCGGTATTCATTTACGCGTCATGCTTCAGCGTATTTACAGTTGGAATACCCTCATAAATGCTAGGATGGTGTCTTGAAATTGCCCACGAATGCTTCCTCATTCCTCTACCCTTGAAACACATTTTTTTTCGACGCTGCCCCGCGTTTGCAGTTAACAAAGCTTTGTTAAATAAAATAGGAATAATATGATTGTGTACAAGTTGATCAATTGGAAAGTTGTCAGGCTTAATTTTGCAACAGCGCACTCAAAGATTGTAATATTGAACTTAGCTCGTTATTGTAGTGAGCAGAGCAAGTCGTCGGTGCTTTGGGGCATTTCTTACTTTTATGGTCCTTCATTATGTAGTCTGGGGTTGAAACCCTCTGGAAACGAAGTACGTAAATCATTTCTGTGACGCTGAATTAAATTAATTGTTGTAGTCGTAGCTTTGAAATTAACATACTTTTTTTAGGCGAGATTTCAGTGCGTACGTTGCTGTTAATTATTAGTGACGATTCTGTTTAACGTCATTCCGAAACTGGTGTATGACCGTTCTTTGTAAATGCCTGTAGGCGTGCACTAATGTGGACTCAGGCATGCTAAACGTTTAGCACAACTTTATCAAGGTTAGGGAAATTTCATGTCCTGCCTGCGTTAATATCAGATATGATCATTAGGTTGGTTAAACGAAGGGGGGTAAGATGTTTGGGGCATGTAGTATCAATGGAGACGATGGGATTTTCGTTAGCCGAAAATTTTGAAGGAAAGAACAATTTTGGGGACCCAGACGTAGACGGAAGGATGCTGTTAAAACAGGTGTGTAATAATGTGGAATAGTTCTGTGGCTTGGGATAGGGTCCAGTGACGGGTATTTGTGGTTCCGGTTACGAATACTGGAGTCAATAGAAGAGATGCGCAACTTCTGGCCAGCTGTATAATCATGTGCTTCTCAAGAAAACCTCCGGTTCGAAGTGTTGGCCTCAATTGATACTATTCTTATCATTTAACAAATGTTCTATTTCAGTACAAGACCGATCATTAAGTTGTTTCTTGCTTCGAACTTTGAAGACTCATTTCGTAGAATTTATAGCGGGACAGCGAACAGGAAAGGTTGGGCAGTTTCAGGATGTCGGTTTCCCGATTCTGATGACTCAATCACCCGAGAAAATGACCGTCTTAGTCGCCTGTCTGGTGTCCATACTTCCTCAATCGATAGTTCGTCCCAAGTCGGTCAGGACTAGAGTCTACGCAACGCTTATACCTGGAGTGATAGAACACATGTCCCCATAAAAGTGCACATTAGGGCACTTTTTAACCCCCTCTCCATTTTTGAGCGTGCGGTTGTCACTTGTGTAGGCTATAGGGACTGGTAAAACCAATTTCATTGAGTAACTGTTCCCGTATCCCACTTTGTTTCGAAAATAATGCCCGTTTTATTTCCAGCAAAATTTAGGATGGGTCCTTTATTACCAGTTATCGTTTTCAAAGGCACTGAAACACACGAGTCGTGTCTATTACAATTACTGATTTTCATTCAGCAGCGTTTGCGTTAAGAATTCTGTATTGTGGCATTTTCGTTCGCGATCTGTGTATTGTTACGCGTAGGCTATTAGCTTATTGGTCAATAACAAGTAATCAAGGAACTGTCGCTCTAAGGACAACCATTCGACTTAAGGTGAGAGTGAAGCCAACTTTAGAAACGTCGTATCAAGTGTAGCTCAGACACTTTGCAGTCTGGAATGTGGTGTCGCTATCACGGCTTTAGGGGTATTCCCCTCAAGAGACTGCTCGAGTCACGAACTTATCACCCCGATGGACGAATACAACCTTGAACTGAACTGCGTTCTTTGAAATGTTGAATTTCCATGTCTGTGAGTTTCATTTGGCCATTGTAAAGTTTAATTGTAAGCTTCTATAGCCTGTGTACATACTGTTTACTAATTTTTAGTTAGAAATCGTCATGACTCCTTTCTAGGAGTCTTTACAATGCTTTAGTGTGCGGGAAACCTTGATCCTTCCCTCAAGTTCAAATTGAGCCGCTCATGACGTCACAGGAACGGTTGCGGCAAGCTGGCCATCAATTTGAACATCTCGTCGAATCCGCAAGTGTAGCTGGTATTCGATCATAGTTACTTGTCATCTTAAGCAGAGGTACACACATTTTCCAAGAGAAATCTTCCAAATTCTTGACGTCAGAAGGGTGACACGAGACAGGTTCAATAATGAAACGCACGATTCTGGAGTGACCTGTAAACCTCACTGTCATGTGGCGCTCTATGATCTGTGCTTGTGAACCGATATGCATTTTTTACATGTAGGGGGAAAATGTAATATACTTTTTAAAATATCTGGCCGCCCAGGCGACCAGCCTCCCGGGATTTGTGCACCCCTGATCTTAGGAACATTATACAAGAAGGCCTCTTCTGGAGAGACTCGTAACCAGTTTGACTTTTTAAAACAAAATTGTCAACACAGACTCCTGTCTTCATGACTTACTGATGAGATAGTTGCATGATTGCCAGCAGTTTTGTGCTGTATGTTATATGTTTATATCTTTTTATTGGCTTTTGCCCCTCTGCCGCTTAATAGTAAATAAATGGTAATGTGAGCATGGAGTGACCGGCGTGTAAATATACGTATGTATTTATATACACCTATTTATTGATTGTCCAGACGGGCTCTGGGTTCCACCCAGCCTCCTATTCAATGGCTACCGGGGTTATTTCCTGGGGTAAAGCCGCCGGAGCATGAAGCTGACCTCACCCCGCTCTAGTGCCGAAATAAGGAATGAATGGATCTATGCCTATACTCCCTTATATGCCTTCAGGGCTTGGACAAGGATAGCTTAACCCTTATTGTTGTTATGTATTAATAACATGCCCTCTTAGTGAAGAAAAATAATTTATACACATGTCAAGTATTGCCTACGCAATAATACAGAGACGACGCTGGTTTTTTTATGTTATTTGGCAGATTATTAGTATACAAAGGCTAATATAATCCAAGCTTTACTTAGTGCTCTACTTCGATGAACGTGACATGGATACAAATGGTCTCCTCAGGTGATAACTCCTCTTTCAAGATTAACAGCACTGTACTATAAAAAGCACCTTCAAAAACTTTTATTATATCCTTTCGCTGGCCGTAATGGTTAAAAAGTCGTTATTAGGCTACTACATGAAGGATTTAAAGGTCAACGACCAAGAGAAGTATGCATTGTATGCGTGGCCCCGTCCTGTGGAACTGTTCTTGACTGAAAAGTTTGGGTTTGGAAAGGAAAGAAGATTTATTTACTTGGTTTCATTATAGCCTCATTGAGGAATGTTGACTCTCCTTAATGATTCTGAATACGGTGTAAATGAATGACGTATTTGATAGCCCAACTACATAAGAAGGTTTCTGGTAACTAATTAAGAGCCTGAATTATTAATTTTAATTAGTACGTTCCAAAACGGAAACCGTCTAGGACTCGTTCTCAGATTGCACTCGCAATCAATATGAAACTTGATACTCTGTGAACACAGGCACTCCAGGGATTATTTCATATTAGGGGAGCGCTGGAACTGATCAGCCGACTGTAACTTTCGGTTGAAATCACTCGTGAACTGTGGTCAGCTTCAGGTTCAGCACGTCTTATGCCCAATTACGTTGCTGGCCAGAGCTAGTGACATCCTGTAACTTGATTAGAACGCGTTTATTTTTATGCTTGTAGCTGACGAACAGTGTGAAGACCCAATTAGTTGAACATTCTCATTTTTAACATCACTATCACGCTATGCGTTACTTGCTGTTTGAGGCTATTGTAAACTTTTGTCCTAAAGTTATTTGCATTTCTCTAGTAATGAAGCAGTACATGGAGCCGTCATAGATGCAACATAGTAACAGTAAAGCGTCAGAAAGACGAGTTCCAGGTGTAATAATGGACAGGGTTACTTTCATTCCGTGTCTTGTTTTTGAGGTTAATTTATATCATTATCTCTTGTTGGTTTACCTGTTTCACCTTTGCTTGAAAGTCATTTTAATGTATGTCGGTTTGAGGTCGACCGTCTTATCCGTATTATTTGCCGCAGGAGTATTGTATACACGCAAATCTGGGTTCCGGTAGCAATATGCAGACTGGTTGGAAGCGTGTAACTATGTTTTTAATAGTTGCAAGTGTCTCTATGTGATCAATGCAACTGACAAACCTACAGTTATGAATATCAGATACAAATGTGCCTATGCCATTTTCATTCTTACGCATGTTTCCCAAATCTGTACTTTCCTTCAGTTATTCTTTTCCACAAAAGAGCTCTAAACTCCAAAGAATCTGGCAAGAAACCTGGCTTGAAAGTTGTCTTCTTGCAAGTGACACTACATAGTGTGCTGGCGTTTCGGATGTACCCGCCGCCTCTAGCTTCGTGTTCCGTTCAAAAACAGAAACGTGTGTAAGTCCACTCTCTGTTCCCGAGTAAACTGGGTGAAGCAGTAACGTTTGTGATTTCTATGTCGGGAGTTGCGTTTTCGGATCTCGGTCGGTACGCAGACTATCCTGAGCGACATTAATTGTGGTTTCTATCAGTTCCTTTAGACATGGTTACTTAAATTAGGTCAAGACCGCTTCCTTCCCCAGCTTTCCAATTAATTGTCCACCAATCCTACCACTGTAACGCAATTTGATCTACTAACAGTGTTCATACATAAACCGTAAATAGTAAGTAAAGCCAAACTCTTTTGCTTTACCTCATTCTCCTTGAAAGGCCGGATATGAAACTGTAAAGTGATAGGTTTCCTCGAAGAACTTCGTAACAGTTTTTTTCTCTCTCAAGGACTTCGAACTGTTCGTCATTTAGTGGACACGGGCGGTCATGGCGTAAATTGTCATCTCGGTTGTTGCGTAGTCTCGAAAAACCACGATAAACTTCCGGGCAAAATGTGGTAGGGAATGAAGTCACCGATCTGGTCTTGTAACATTCGAACCATCTTCTACTTAAGACCGATAAAGAAGTAACGGGTTTATTTATTTCGGTGTTCAATGCAGGGAGTTGGTTTCAGGGTCGGAATGTTCCAAAGGTATATAATTTTAATATGACGCCGAACGCAGACGATTAACGTAAGGTCACCTTAACCGGAGTAAAGGACTTAAAATTTTGAATTTGTGGAAATTGTGCTTCTATATTCCAATCGATGTAGAGTTTTAGATGTGGTTACAAAAATAAAATTAGAAAAAAAACGCTTGTTTCATAACTCTCAATATTAACTCTCAAGATTAACTCTGAAGATTAACTCTCCGAAAGTAAGAAGAGTAAGGTGGTTTGTCCTGTAACCGCTGTACGGCTGAACGTGATTCGTTTTGCTCGCAGAAACAATCAGACGTTTTGTGGTGTTTGTAGTAGTTTGTGTTTAGTACACAACTGAAGTGAATGAATGCAGGAGTAATAAGCAAACAAGTGTGAAAATTTGGTACTTAGTAATGTTAGGATGAAAGTCTTGTGGGATTTCTTCACCCAGTGCCAGGGTTAGAAACCTGGTAATACAAAACCAATTCTTACTAAGAAAGTTACACTTTCCTGGTGTTGACGTCGTGTGGTTTCATAAATAGTTGCCGACGTTGCGGAAGAAGGTGCGTCTTTTATCTTCATTGAAAACACGACGACACCAAACGTTACAAATTCTACTAAAAATACTCGAGAATGTTCTAACGTGCTAACGTGCTAACGTAGTGTTATACCTTTCAGCATACTTCAATTGATTCTCTTTAACGGAACATTGTCTACTCCCGTTTCATATATTGTAGACATTTTGACGCCGTGTGTTCTGTCAGAACACTTACATTAATTTTGAATCATTGCCTTTACTTCGAATAGAAGCATTATCGTTATAAAGTAAAGGCGTGAGACTCTCAGAGCGCGGGATAATCTGTTTGTGCTAAGTGTTACGTGACTACACGTGCAGCAATCCTTGATGCTTGACCTCTGATATTAGTTCGTTTAGAAATACGTATTGTTAAAACTAAGTATGAAAAGTAGGCAGTCAGGCATGGTTAACGGTCCAGCAGTAGCAACCTCAACAACAAAACAAGTTACTCAACTCTTGAGAAGCAAAGTAGTTGTAGGTTTGTGGGTCTCCTCTGGCTGGCGTCTTCTTGGCTCTTGTTGTGAAGTTGCTCATGTATCAGACAAGAACCGGATTCCTGAGGCAAGGTTAGGAGGTTTGTTTGTTAGGAATATCTATAAGAAAGATGGTATCCTATATAGTGGTCGATGTAATAGCTTTCCATTGTGTAGTGGCCTCTTTTGTCTTGGCGGGATAATTACTAGTGGAATGGAGTTTAAGGGCGGAGAGAAGGAGAGGAGACTTGTATGATATATGTTTAATTTGTTCGTACACTTTCCCAAACGATAAAAGGAGATGTGTAGATACAAGTAAGTACAATTAGATTATGTCGTAATTATAGTGTGACGGTAAGTTGCGGTAAATAATGTGAAGAGCAGTAATAAGCATAATATTCTTCTACGATGTGGTTGGCCTTGTAAATTTAGAAATGGTGTTTCATGTGAGAACAGAGTTGAAAGAACAAAATTTCGTTGGGGTTAATGTTCAATGATTTTCTGAGTGAACGTTTAGAAGGTCTTATACTCTGTTTATATTTTTTGCCAGTTTGGGTTAGGCTACTAGTGTTTCGCGACTTCTGTGTTAAATGGTCACTCTTGCTTCATACACCAGCGGTCTGGGGTTCGATCTGCACCTGAAGATGGCTACGCCGATTAAAGTATTCCCGTGATTACCCGCAGTCTCTCCAGCAGTAACTTGGATAGTCCTTTAAAATAGGCCACAACATCTTTGCTCCATATCCTTGCCAACCCTTCATTCACGTACACTTTTCTGTGTGCCGTGTATTTGCGCTTCTAAGGACACGATGCAGGACTAGTAAGGAAAACAGTGTGTGGACACGTAGAACAAGGAGAACGCTGGAGAATGAGAACAAACAAGGACATAAAGGATGTATTGCAGGGGGAGAACATTGCGGAATTTATAAAATCCTTGGACTAAGATTTTATTGTCACGTTGAAAAAATGAAAAAAAAATAAAGAATAGCGAAACGCACTGTAACAGCTGCAATGGAAGACACAGGGGAAAGAGGAAGACAAAGTAAAAGATGGACAGACGAGCTTGAAGAGGAGTTACATATAATGGGAATGAAAAAAGAGGCAGGCAATTGCCAGAGACCATCGGGGGCAGGGGAAGATTTCATTGGAAACCAAGGACCACAACAGACGGTAGCGCTTGGGAATAATAATAATAATAATAATAATAATAATAATAATAATAAATAGTGTAGAGGTTATTAGAAATTATTCGAATATCTAATACTACAATCAAATGCTTAAAGACTTGAACCGAATTGAGTGACCGTCGTTACGGAGGTTAATAAATACGTCATGTGTTCATAATTAACGATGTAGGGATAGAAGTAAGTAAATTTGATGGAACCTGGGGGACAGTAAGGGGATTAAACGGACGGGTAGACATACATAGATACAGTTACGTAAGTCAGTAACCACATAAATTTTAACATTTGTCGCTTAACAATGGGCATTAACAAAAAACAACAGAACACAAACTGCAGAAACGAAATGTTTTACGGAGGTGTCAGGATATACGCGACAAGGCCGTATGAGAAATACAAAGCGGCGCCAGCCATGATCTCGTGACTACACAGACAACGAAGTCCGAAATCATCGAACCGTTTGTTTTCTGTACTACACGGCGATCGTCAGTTGCTCGTCTTATAGGCGTAGCCTACTTACAGAACACGAATCTTCATGTTATGTCTCGATCAATTCAAGGGTGTAGAGGGTGGGTGAGAAGCAGTGAGATCTGGTAAACTGGAGGCGCAAACTGAGCGGGCTCAAATGCCAAATGCTCCGCCCCCGCGCCACACCACGCTGCCAGTGTCGTTGGATACGACGAATCATTTTCAGACTTTTTAGAGGCATTGTTTTGATCACTTACGCACAGTCTCGGTTTCAGAAGTAAGGCCCCTGTTGTTGATGGAATCGACAGGATATATGTGTATATCCACTTAATGACCTGTACTCATCACCAAATATTATTCGGGTAATCAAATCGAGAAGACTGAGATGGGCGGGGCATGTAGCACGTATGGGGCGAAAGAGGGGTGCATACAGGATTTTGGTGGGGAGACCTGAGGGAAGGCGACCACTTGGGAGACCCAGGCGTAGATGGGAGGATAATATTAAAATTGATCTTCAAGAAGTGGGATGGGACATGGACTGGATTGAGCTGGCTCAGGATAGGGACAGGTGGCGGGCTCTTGTGAATGAGGTAATGAACCTTCGGGTTCCATAAAATGCGGGGAATCTCTTGACTAGCTGAGAAACTGTTAGCTTCTCAAGAAGGTCTCTGCTGCATGGAGTTAGTTAGTTAGTTAGTTAGTTAGTTATATGTGTATATGCATCCATATGTCAAACATAGCAGTAATGCACCTGGTTCACTTAAGGGAAATATACGGTAACCATGACCATTTTGTCTCTCACTTATTCCAATTCATCAGTCAACAATGTTCCCTCTAAGCTGCGCGGGTGCGCGGCCGCACAGTAACTGAAATGCTGTCGCGCACACCGAATTGTTGCTGCGCAGCTGGAGTTGTTCAATTTTCATTGTAAATATTCTTATTATGCATATTACAGAAAACTTGGTAAAGTGCCGCGCAGTCGTCAGGTCGTGTAAAAATGTTCTGCTCAGAGCAGTAGCGTTCCGCGCAGCTGTGAAAAAAAAAAATTAGAGGGGACGCTGTCAGTCAGCGACTTCCTACTTACTGCACTGGCTGTTCCTCGTTTGACGGTGCTTAAATAAAAGGCCGTAAAATACAAGAAAAATAAATGTCCCCTCTATGTACATTGTCGCATAGCCTAAGTGTGGCTTAACCACTAGGAAAACGTAGGTTATCTTGATTTTAATTTAGATGTTTAAAACTGGATTTTGAATTACGCGATGTGCTGCCCAATTACGAATAACCAGTAAAATGTAACACTTTAAAGAGACAAATCACATAATTCAACAAATATAATCATAGGTGCCTAAAACCCCAGCTGTTTTATTTCCCAAATAGATTTGCTAAATTACGTGTTTGTATTGTTGCACACAGTATTGCGGGCATAACTCAGTTTTGCACAAAAGGCGACCAGCGAAGCGCAACGCGTGTGGCGGTGGTTCATAGAGACGGGGGCGGAGGGGGGGAGGGATGGAGGGAGAGTTGCCCACACCAAACAGGTGTGATAACAACTGAAATATGTTCCGCAACACTAATCATTGTCAGCAGGTATAAATATATGGGCGAAATGTCACAGAATGCACGATTCTGGGAACTGTCAACAAGTCCTGTCCTAATCCTGGCATATCACATAGGCCTGGGAACGTCAGCAGTGTCCGGGTCACGTGTCCCACTTGTCACGTTTTTATGTTTATACGGTAAAGGACCTAATAATTTATTTATGTCTAATGATTACGGCCACGACATTTTTCATTCTTGTCAAAAGATGCATTAGATTAGGCTAAATTCAGCAGAAAATATCCAGTCATTCTATAATGTTGCGTATAACTCTGTGTTTCTTATAGAGTCTTAGTAATTAAACCAACAAAACACTTTTTATTTTGTCTTTGTAACTTCGTCATGTCATTAATCCACACTTTCCGATAAATGGCCCTGGAGGGGGCGAAAAATTGGGAGGTAAATCGTAGACAATTAGGTGGTTACTACCCAATAAAATGAATTTACTGGTTTAAGTACTAATATCCAGAATGTTGGTTTGTTGGTGGTTACTTAAGGACGCTGAGCGTCGTCTCGTAGGACGATTAGTGTATAACGAATTGAAGGAAATTCTAGGAAGTGGTCGTGGCCTATTTTCAGGTATTATCCCAGTATTTACGTGGAAGGACTGAGCAGAAAGACGAAAAACCTGTCAGGATAAGCTAACGTACGAGGAACCCTTTAAGATAATCTGTTCCGGCTGACATCGAACTGGCCACCTCCGGTATAAGAGTTATGTGGTGTACTACGGGGGGGGGGGGGGGTGGGAAAAAACTGTTTGGTGATATTAAATGTGTGTGTATAGATGAATGTGACAATGAAAGAAAATATTAAAACGACGAGTAAGCCAAGAACCAAAGTTTAAATGCTATAAAATAGAGGCATTTCCCACCCCTTTATATGGCAGAGGAAGTTGTTAAGAGAACAGAAAGTTTAGTAACATTTAAACAACGGAAATTAAACTTTGAAGGCACATCAGCTGTAGTGCCAGATTAGAAACGAATGCACACGGAAAGAACTAAATATATATTTGGTAAAAGGAAGAAAACAAAAAAACCTTAATGTAGCTTAAAGAGAACTGGCAGCAACACCGTCCCATGTCGGAACGCAACACCGCAGTACATAACAAAGGGACTGCTTCAGGCGTAGGAAGACTTTTCGGAACGGTCTTATCTGTGAAAGAATAAAATGTATATGCCCATTAGTTCTGTTGTAATAACTGAATAACCTGGTTATTCTTGCTGTTGTTCTGCGTCGATGTCTATCGTCCGACAACAATTCGGGTCATCAATGAGGTCACGCATCATTATCATCACTTTTCGGGCCGGGCCATAACCTAGTTTTCTCCAAGAAGGAATACTCTTAATGGTTACTGCTACAGCTGTAACGTGTGTAAAATTTACCTTGTCAAGAATAGTTGGTAGTTCATGCAATTCACAGTCCGCCGTATTCAAAACTATTCCGTGATCGCTGACGCCTAGCCTACGACAAGTGTTTTGTTACTTCTCAGGACCACCCAAGTTGACTGGCATGCATTATAAAGAAGCTGCTGTTCGAAACTAATCCATACGGTTTATAATCAGCTTCCAGTTGCAGTAGTGGATTGAAAGGACTGACCATGATGCAAGCTTTTTAAGTTTTTATCTGCGTCAGTTATTATTAGGATGACTAAATTAAACTCTCGGCGCACGAGTCGCTGTTGTCTTGAACACAGAACTGTTCAGCTGGTAGAGAAATCGAAAAGAAGTTGCCAGTTGTTGAGTAGTGTCTCTTTTCAACTGCGATAAGGTAACGTATAACACAATTAGAATGTGTGGCCGGCATAAACTCAAGTGCTGACGGTCATTGATTTAAACCTTTTAAGGCTAAAATGAAAGTACATTATGCGAGGATTGATCAGAAGACATTTTTAAAGCCCATATATTTTGGCGTTTTTTTAAATTTTTATCTCTAAGAAGAACAGTCCATATTTATTTGTACTGCGGACCCAATACTCTCCTACATAGTCCTCTCCACTAATGAGACATTTATTATATCGTAGCGTGAGCTTTTCTATTTCCTGCTGAGAGAAGTCTGTCTCCCCTCCACCCCCCCCCCCTTGTCCCATATATCGCGACTGTTCGCACCTCGCGATAGTCATTAAGTCTGTAGCAGCAAAAATGTTGCTTTAGTGGTGGCAAAGGATGATCGGCTGTGAATGCCTCTGATATTATCTTAATCAATGTATGTTTTTGAACTACGGAATTACACGCTACGTAAGCTTATTTTCTGACCGACTTTCACATGTAAAGATTCTGTTTGTACCCCACCGAGAACACTATCCTTTCATTAGAATAGTCGGTGAATGCTGTACTGGGGAAATCGCTGTTTATTAATCTACAGAACACATAAATACGCTGTGTGGGAAATTCGGAGCTTTTAGCGTTTGACCGGGCGGTGC
This sequence comes from Coptotermes formosanus, assembly GCA_013340265.1. Taxonomy (NCBI): domain Eukaryota; kingdom Metazoa; phylum Arthropoda; class Insecta; order Blattodea; family Rhinotermitidae; genus Coptotermes; species Coptotermes formosanus. The sequence goes on along the minus strand of BLKM01002654.1, from coordinate 202,847 downwards.
AATTACTAAGCAGCAGGCTTTAAGTGGTATGAAACTGTTTATTCTTCCTCCATTACCAGGGGTTGTCGGCAAAATGGGGGAAAATTTGCCACGAAAGCCTTGAATGTTTTATCTCATTGCAAAGAAAATTTTACCTGTCAACACGTTGGCAGTTGTTGCGAACTGTGTAATAGTCGGGCTGAATGGCTGACCGACCGACTGTCGGTCGGAAGTTGTTACAAGTTCTACGTACATTTACTTTGTGGTGTAAAACCTTCACCTGTAACGATCTTAGTGTTTGCGGACCAGACGTTTCGTCGCAATGAATGACACCGTTGGCTCATAAAATTGACAGTCACACTTAAAAGCACTCTATAATTCCATTAACGTCCGATGGCAAATGCGTGTGTCATTAATAGAGCGTCGTTCTAGAGATGAATTGAAATGGTGGTGGGGCTGAGTTTTGAGATGACCGGCTCGAGGTCGTTTGCCCCATAGAAACTGTGCTCGTGATGCATGGTTAATCCTCCTACTTCGATGAAGCTAATTCATATAGCGATAGTTTGCTAATTACAAGTAACTTTTCGTAAAAATTTTGTAAAATTGCATAATCCGGTAACTGCCACAGGCAATGTAGTAATTTGCAAGATTAATGACACCATACTGATGAATAATCATGAAGGAAAGTGACCACTGTCTACTTCATTATTTCTTCGTAACATGTGAAAACGAATTCTATGGGTCTAATTGCGAATATTTGCGGATACTAGCAACTTCCATCAGCAAGTGTAAAAGGCAATTTACGACTTCAATTTTGTATTGCTGCTTTTCCTGTGATGTCCATTACCGGTCGAAGATTGACAGTGGAGTCGAATATGACTTTTATCCTCTAAAGTTTCTTGTCACCGGTAGCATATTTCTGGAAATGACAGCCGATAATTTTTTAAATAAAGGATCCGTGTGAGTCTTTAAAGCGATCGTCTGTGCTTTTGACGTCCGCGATTCTATTTCAGGCAGAGACAGGGGACTTCTCTCTTGGCCTCCGCGTCCAGATCCGTCGGACCTATTCTTTAACGAGTGGGAAACGGAGGTTCGTGTGTCAAGCTTAAAACGGCCGGCCCGTGTTTCCAACAACCCACTTCTATCTGATGTAGGTCCTAGATGTCTGGAATGCGAGTAATTTTTAAGAGTCACGCCACGGTATTCCGTCATGGTGTGGCACTGGAGCAACTTAACTTTACGTACTCACCCTGCTTTTATATGTATAGACTTCATACTTTGCTTTACATGCGACGTATTATAATCTTTATATATCTTAATGTACCTTCTCTTAATGCTAGTGATTTTTGGGCATGAAATCTATAATGACAGTCATACCTTTCACGAAAATGTAACTTGCTGGCTCGGAATTTTGGATTTTAGAATCTGACACTTTTGGTTGCAGTTTGCAGGTGTTTCTGTCATAAATTTACTGCCCCAAGCCTCCATCGTGTAAACAAAACTAGCAATTGCAACGACACAACAATCGCGAGCTTGGTTAGCAAAACTTGCTTGAGGAATCATTTGACTGTGGGTGGTTCTGTACATGTGCCCAGACCCTGTTTGGTAGATAAATGAAAGCCTCTGTTGTACTCCTTATTTGGCTTCGCTTTGTCATAATTTTCGGCCTTTGAGACCTGTTTGTCCCAGCTTTAACGTTTTAGCTTAGTGTAATGCCAAGTACTTCCTGAAATTTCATCTTAACGGAACAACATTTTCAAACCAAATTGGCTGTAGCTGTTTTTTCAACTTGAAGGCATTAATTTATTTTAGAGGTCTTTATTTAGCACAGTACTGTCAGTTAGAAAACTTCTCCAGGCCAAAGTAAACCAAACGTTTTGGTGTAACGTTTAAGTGTTCAGCTACTGTACGGGAGGTGCACATAATGAGTACCGGCTGGGTTAGTGGCTATTTCGTGGTTTCCCTCATTCTCTGCAAACGAATTATAGAATAATGTTTTTAAGTCAGTCATGACCGCCTCATTCCGTACCCACCCCTTGTCGCCGTGTATCACATTTCGTCGAACGTAGAAGCAGCGTCGTTAACATATCCAGCAATCGTGGGTCTGTTTTGTGCACTGTTTCGAAATAAACTGTTTGTGTTTGTTTGTTATGACGAACCGTTGAAGATATCCAAGACACAGGCTGTACCTTGAAGTTATGATATCCTCTATGAGCCCCTCTAGGTCGAGGTGAAGATGAATTTGTCTCTGTGTTTACAGCACGAAGGTGATGGCGGTTATGAACGTAAGGCTGTTACCATGGCACTGGATGGACATGAGGTACCATCTTCATCTACAGCCGCTTTATTCACCAGTAGAACGTGCTGCTACCACTGTGTGGGCTCCAAACCCGGCGGGGATGCGCTGTTGACAAATATCCTTGTCACTGCTAAAAATCGAATCTCGTTCATCCAGCCGGTACAAGTGTGACTTCTGGTGTGTGCAATGCAACACACATGCTATTCTTCAGTTCTCTTTGCTTTTCTCTTAATTTCAAATCTCTTTGCTTCGTCTTCCCTGTTGCGGAGGGTCAATCACCATTTTTCCTGCCACGGTCTGCAGTAATCCCTTGCACTGAAGCATTTTTTGCAGAGGATTATGGATGCTTTTAGTGGCAACATTTTAAACATAGCAGGCAGTCATAGGTAACATTGCCCTCCGTAGGAACTACGTGATGATGATGGCATGTGAAGGTAATCTCCAGCCATTTGCAGTGTCTGTACCAGATGGAAGGTTGTAGTCGATCGGGTCACATTGCTGACGGAAAGATGACTAAAAATAGATCATGGAAAGGCGTGTAATTACATCGAAGTATATGTTTTGAAAACGTTCTGCTGTGTGTAGTGCTTAAGGATTAGACGTGTTTCGAAACGATTGCATATTAACGAACTCTGTGTGTTTTATGAATAACTATTCTTGTCTCTTACTCCCATTTCTTTCTTCAGTCTCTACATTTAACTTCCATACGCATAGTATAGTTCATGTGTGTAATTGGAGACGTTCTGATTAAACGTGTACGTTATTCACTCGTAGAGGTCGTAGTTACTGTCAATGTCTGACAGATGGCGTTAATCGGCAGACTGTCTCGGTACGTACATACTTTCACCTGTAATGAACTTTCCGTTGAACTTAAAATGGACCAATTCCATCATCATCGCTGTGAGGGGTTTTAGTTATTCATTTCTCCCTTCCAATCTCTACTCTTTACACGTGTGTACATGAATCATAAATCAACTATACGACAAATTACCTAATGGATACATATAAATTATATGACGCTGGGGTCCATGGCGAAAGAGTCTATCACACCAGTTGTTAATTTATGTCCCACAAATAGTAGCTACTGCAGTGATCGTACCGTTATGTTACCTGAAGCAGGGGTTGGACTGATGTGCCCGAACATGTCTCGGCCACCTTTTAGTTTACCCTTACAGATGTATGGACCAGTTTTTTATTGTTACCGTGTTAGTGTAAAAGATGCGTAAGAGGAGTAGCTTTTGTGTGCACTTTGTGTTTGTTCTGGGTAGGATATTACGAAACCCTTCCTTTGCGTGGGCAAAGGCGTCAGGATGTAGTCACTGGTCTAGAGCAGTGTGTGTCAACCGGGGGTTCGCGGGTTTTGCTTAAGGGCTATCCGCGGATTGAGTAGATTGCACTCTGTAGAACATTGTTGTGTACACATTTCCTTATTTTAGATTTATTGTCATTATAGCTAGGTAACTTGCATTATGAACTTTTGCATTAACTTAATGAAGGTTTTTACAGTTTAAGAATAGTCTCTTTTCATAAAAATTCCAGCTTTAGATGTTACCACGAGGGTGGGGGTCTGCAGAATTAGTGAGACTTTCTAAGGGGTCTGCGTTACCAGGAAGTTGAGAAGTACTGGTATAGGGTGTATTAACACAATCCGTATAAAGCAGATCATTGGTAAAAATAAACTCGTCGAGTGGTTGTAATGTTAGACATACCGCGTGTATTTACTCCAGTTGCCTTTTGGGGGGTTTGCTGGTAGAGGCGAGTTTGTCCTTGTGTGTAATTACACATCAGATCACGAGGGTGAATGACGTAATGGAGTTGCAGCTCCACGTATTCTTACTGTATGTTTCAGTTGAGTGATTTAACATTCTAGCGTCATATTCGGGTTGAAACGTCGATACTGAGGCCAGCTGTCCGAACTGAGTTCCTCGTGCTCTTACCTGAGCCCTCCAGATCGTTGCTGGCATAGTAACTCTCAACCACGAGGCTTTCTCTTCCATATCCGTTCTGATTCATTATTCATTAATCAATCATCTGGTGTTATGAGAGTCGTTAAATAAACTATAAGTACATTCACATTGTCTTTACGTAGGCATTTGATGGAAGCGAATGATCAGCTTCACGCTCCGGTCGCCCTATCTTCAAATACAATAGCACTTGTGCCCACTGACTGCAGTTGTATATTGATGTAGCTGTTCCAGGTATCTTGTCGTATTTTAGCCCGCCTTAGTCATACGAATGTAGTAAGCCTGTCAGCTGAAAGTATAGAGGTAGATTTCTCTTGAATGTTTAAAGGTTTATGCTAGATTTGCAGTGACTTTGTAAGTGAAGAGCATTAATCGCGTTTTATTTTCTTCCATTAGTGTGTTGTGGGCATATGCGTGGTGTTCGAGAAGTGGATGTGATTAAAGCAGTGATACATAAATATGCATCTTGTGATTGTAGTAATTATGGCTTTAAATCATGTAAATGCAGAATCATTTAAAAGGCGTACTGCTCGATACAAAATCACGAATTCAAAGCAGTCAGAACAAAGGAGCTTATGTAATGAAAAGTGAAACAGGGACTTGGCAGCGTCTACCATTTTGAAGATGTAAACTTGCCTTTCCAAATCAAGTCGAATATTTATACGTACTGTTTCTTTACTTCCAGATAATCTGCAACTGAATCGATTCTACGCGAGTAGTTTATAAGTTGTGAACAACTTTCTATTTAAATTGCTCACTGGTTGAATGTACGGTTAAGCGTGTGTACGTGACTTAAAATAGGGCTACTCGATTGCATAACTTTTCTCGCGTAATGCAAAAACTTCGCAGAGATCGATATCTGCACTACGAGATCATTATTGTTACAGAACAGAACAGGAGCTGATGTAGAGATAACAGAATTTCTTACAAACTGTACATTTGAAGATACGTGTATACTGCGTTACGTCAGTTGAAATTACAAGTCACTGTGATATTAGGATTAAAGGACTGGATATCGATATGGAGTCAGCTTGTCGATGTATCGCTTATATCTTGACACCGCAAAGCTCATTCTGTTTATTCCAAAATTCTGAAAGACGAAATTTTTGCTCATGTTTGGTTTCATTGTTTCTAAGCAAGATATACAAAATACGCATGACAGTTGCGTAATGCAAACGAAAACTATACCATGTTCAAAATGGAATTTAATTAGATGTTTGGTCCGTCAAAAATCCCGTAAAATATTTAGTGATCAGTTTAAAAATTTCTAATCCGGATACACTGTTTGTTGTCGACATAAACATATGTATTGTCGATACACAATTTCATGTCATTCGATATCTCTAAAATATACAAATTATGCGATTTAACGCGACATAGTAGATCAGAACGAAGTTTGAAATTCAGCAAAAGTTAAATTTAGCAGGTGTTTGAAATGGACTGTGTAAGGCTATGTGAATGTACGACGCATAGAGATGCAGTGTAGTTATACACGTCACTATTATAGAAAACAAAATGTTACAGTCGAACAGAAACATAGCAGGATCCATGGATGGGCGCCTGGAGAATGCAAGTGACCACTCATTGTCTTATGATGCCGTAGTTCGGAATGTGTGGTGTTTCACCTGCACGTCCCATAGAGTTTTATAACATGGTGCCCAGAGAAAATGTAGTGCTTTGCCTTTACCTAGCCCAGGTAGTCTGTACAAGTAATCAACCGACTAGTTCTTTGGGGGGGGGGGGGGCCCCCAAACAGAGGTTACAGTGCGGTGCGGCATACGTAATGAAGGAAGCAATTAGAAAAAAGGTGCTTGATAAGACGTTTGTGAAATAAGACAGCGAGATATTTAGAAAGTGGAAAGAACGGAGACTGAAGTGTACCTTGTATGATTTTCCGATACTGTAGGTTATGTAATTTCAAGTTTTCTAATTCCGTGGAGCACAGTGGTTATTGGTAAGATAATAGTCCCTCAGCTGTCCAAGAAATCCTCAGCCGTTAATATTCGTTATGATAGTTAAGTGAATCCGCGTGCCTGGTCTGAGTTTGGGCTTACAAGCCACAATGTTTTTGTGAATTACTACCACTAGTGCCAAATATCTGGCCATAAATTCGGTCAGTTTGAAAGAAATATTTGTAATATGCTCTAACATCGCACCTGAGCGCAGCGGACGAAGTATTTCTTTGTGCATTCAGCAGATACAGTATTTACAGTCGCTTAACAGCAAAACGCGCGCACGCGCACGTGTATGTGTGTGTGTGATGTGATGTGATGTGATGTGATGTGATGTGATGTGATGAGAGGCTCCAGTTGTCTGTCGGTGCGTGTACATAATGAGTGATTGTGACAACGTTGTTGGCAATTTCACTGTGAGTATCTGATTTTGCCAGTTAGTTAAATGTGCCCTGAAACATTTAAAATGAAAGTCACAGTTTACATCTCGCTACCTTAAATACATACATTGTGTATAGTTCGGGTGCAGAGTGGCCCAACACTTCATGAGGATGCTGGTTTGGTATCTTTCGTCAAGATTTCATACTTCAATCCAACGCTTTTTGTATTACCTAACTGTGGTTACTAATTGTTGAAATAAAATTCTCTGAAGCTACTGCACGTTCTTGTAAAGGTAACGATGTCCCTAATCACGCATCGAAGGCTTATGCGGGAGTGAAGGTATAGCTCCATTTATTCTTAACCTCGAAACTGGACGGAGATGAGTACACATTGTTACAAGTGAGGGTTATGTGAACGCTTTACGGCTGTTATTGTTCTTTACAACCTGTTTGGTTTAGCATATATTATGAAAATGAGAATATGTGTTGGTTAACTTCTTCTGTAGTGGGCAGTTGATGAGAGGATGTGGGGTTGATGACGTAGGTTGTTGAACTTGCCTTCCAGATCTCGTTTTCATATTGTCCAATGTTGTAGAACGCCGTAAAACTTTCAAATTTTATATACCGGAACACTGGAGGGACTTTTCAGTGCTGCCAGTTGATCACTTATAGCAAATGTCCCGAACACACGACCCGTCCATTGAACTTGTCTCGATTTATATAATGTCACGGGGCTCACTGTCGAATATTTGTCTTTTAATTTCAAACTTTTTTGTCACAAGCCTCAAGTTATGGCTTGAGAAGCTTTGCCGTCCCTGGACGGTAACATACAACATATGTTGGCAAAGAGACGAAATTTCGGTGTTTTAAGTTGAGTAATATTGTGTCGCTCCTGCAAAGTAGCTGTACGCATTGAGCTGCAGATACCCCAACTATTGTATCGTACCTCCAACACGTTTTGGCCCAGATGGGCCATTGTCAGGGACTGCGATACAAAGTGACAGGTGGAAGCATCAAATGTTAGCAAAGGTTATCGTAAAAATGACATACACATTAACCCTTTAAAGGCGAAGCGTATCTGCTTTATATAAGGACTCAGTGCGTACCGCGCTGTAAACACTCCACTTCAGTTATAAAGACCAATCTCTTAATGTTTTATAAGGCAAAAGTTGCTGTTTGTTCTGAGATCCGTACAAAACACATAAACGCAATGTGGGCACCACGTAGAATTTTTTAATGTTGAACCTGGTGGTATGTAAAGTTACCGCTAGGCTTTAAAAGGTTAATTTAAAATAAGGTTGTAAAACACATGATGAAAGCAATTTACGTTATGTCCAAATAATGTGTTATTTAGGGTCACATACAGGGTTTTGTACAGTTGCTGCCTCTAAACCACTAGATCAGCGTCACTGAATGTGTGTATATGTGTGTGTGTGTGTGTGTATATATATATATATATCTGTGTTTGTGTGTGTCCTGGTTAGGTACTTTCAAAACGTCAGTCCTAGACCAACTGTCTAGCCAGGTCTATTAAATATTAGTGATTAGTGGGGAGCTATGTTCAAACATCCGTTTAAGCAATGCTTGAGACGTAATTTCCACCCCATTCAACCAAAGTCGTTTGGAAGCCCTTGTCTGCACCACACTACAAGACCTGTAATCATATTTTAGTTTTGTCATTAAAAGTACGAACCCTTCGTAATGATGTGTTGAATTTTAACTAAAATACTTCTTTCTTCTTGTCTGGACAACCCTATTGCCCCTAGACCTACTCATTATTGAGGTTTCGAGATCACACTCAGACACACCCAATTAAAATACATACCCTTGAAAGTACTTACTCTCCTTATTGCTAAACATAACTTTGTGCCCACCTTAAATTTCCTCATTATCCCTATGGCCGGCGTACTTTTTGTGTTTGAGACCCCTGTCATGCACTGAAGACATGGCCCCGTCTGCTGCAACAATACAAGGCATCTCTTGGGCAGTCTTAGGTAGAGTTCACCGTCACTGGATGTCCAGACAACAGGGATAGGCAGGCCTCCGTGTGCAGTTGTGATATAACAGTAGCAATAAGTTTTAGTGATTTACTACTTAATTTGCGGGAATTTTTAGCTGGCCAGTGCTCTATGACACATTCTGCAAGAAATACAACGCTTCGCGGCCATAAATAACTGAAGTCGGCAGGGTCATAAAATGTCGGTTTTCTGTTTTCTCCTCATTTACGATGAAGATAGGAACAATGGCGGCGGTGACTTGATTTTTGGACTTTACTTCACTATGTAATAACAGTTCGAGCGCGCAGAAAAGTGACAGCAGTATCAAGTTATTAAGCACATATTACTAGTTGCAGTAAATCAGAGCTTCGATTTTAGGTTTGAATTTCGTTTTCCCGTCCCCGTCCTTCAATAATGGTTCCATCCCTCCATCTCTCTCACTCCCACCCATATGCTGTATGTCTGTCTGCATTGAGCTTGGATTGTACATAGTATTTACACTTCTGTCTGTCTGTCTGTCTGTCTGTCTGTCTGTCTGTTGTCATGTGTTAATGAAGTTACTTCGTAATGGATGCAATAACTCATGCAAACTACAAACAAAACAGATTTTTATACAGAGCCCCCTCTCTCTCTGTCTCGTACGTACACACACACACACACACACACACACACATATATTGTACAAAAAATACTTCCACATATTTGCTTTTATATATCATGACAAAATCCCCGTGGCCGCCAAAACTTCTACTTTTATTTTACGATGCTTTTGTAAACACTAAAAATTGCATACTCTAAAAAAAACCCTGACGTATATATGATTTGCCTGTTATTTACATACCATGGCTTCGCCATATTAAATGTAATTCGGATTCTATGGAGCCCCGTATTATTTTTTGGTTCACAACAGCCGAGTTATTTGGTAGCTTTTATTGCCTCATTCGTTATGGGCATGTATTGTATGTTTCATTGTTTTGATTTACACACGAGAGATATTTTACATTGCACTAAAAAGCTCGGTTCCCCAACCACACCTTCCTTCCCCACTCTGCAACCCCACATACCGTTCGCAGAGCACCGGCGCTGTAAAATTTACGTTGTTTCCCCTTTTATAGTATCTAATTTAAATTTAAAATATTAATGGGATTGCGTGTATAATAATATTCTCTATGGTGTACCTATAAATTCCTGTGCAATATAATATGAAAATCAAGCTGAAATGTTAAACTAAACGACATTTTAAATGGCCATGTATCATCTTTTTGTTTAGCTGTGTAGAATTTATAGACATTGCGTTGCTGCCAGGCGTTGTCTCACGTATTGCGGCATAATAATTAGGTGGAATTTTGTGTGCAGTATTACATCACCGTCATAATCATTTATTTTGAGCTGTCATTTATTATTTTTGAGGGGTGTTTGACGTGCAGGCGTGAGGATGGGGAGCTTAGCGACATCAGCATACTGCGTACTCTCATCACCAAAAGAAGCCTATGCGAGGTTAGTAATGCATTGGCCTAGGGAAAGTTACTAGCCGAGTGAGAAATTTCATTGTAGTAGAACATGGATTTTTCCCTATGATACTGGATCTTTTATCGTGTTGTTGTTTTCTGAAATCGATATGAAAAATTTCGTCGTACGAACGTTCAGTTGGCGTTTGGGCTGCCATGGCAAACAAGGATGCGATTGTTGTGTTAGTGTACGGATTAGTAACATGGCCATCTGCCTATAACTGCCGCGTTCGTTGTTTGGATCGCCCGAAGTTGTGAGTGCAAACCTCACAGACCAACCGACATAGGCAGCCATTCAGCAGTGGAATTTGCAACCAAGTCTGCGTATCGCATATTATTATGAACTGGACGCCCCGTAGTGTTGTACACAGCGCAATATATATATATATTGTAGTAACAAGTTCAGTATCGTTTTAACCTATTTCCAGTCCGTACATTTTGAATGAACATTATGGTTTGAGTTTGTCTCGGAACAGGATGTTGACGAGACCGTATTTGGACCTAACGGAGAGGCTGGAGAAAATAGCGTAATGAAAAGCATCACAGTTTGTTCCCTCCATGAATGATGTTAGTAGGGTGGTCAAATTAAGGAACATTTTGCACGAGTGGTAAAATTGGAAGATGCAGACAGCGTTTTAGTCTTGAACTCTAAAGGAATTTGATGAGTTAGGAATTAGGATTGGATTGGTTGATAATATTAAAAGGCATATTGTTTGAGAACGTAGCCTCGATTGTTCTGGCTTACGAGAAAGCCAAGTGGCGAGCAATTGTGAGAGCAGTTTCAAGGAAAGGTGGGGATTATTTTTTTATTTCACAAATTTAGAGATCATTGCCTATTAGCTTTCGAAAAAAAAAAAAGATTGCTTCATGGAGATAGCTAATAAAACGTGCGGATGTCCAACCAGTGTAGTTTCTTTATGTCACTGCTGCATTGCTGAACTTTTCTTTAGCCGTGCCTTTGTATTTTCCTTATGTCTCGCATGTATACGTTGTGTACAAAGTAGAGTCTCGAATGTTGACAGAAACGCTTCTGTGATGAAGTTGCACATACCTTCAAATGAGACAACGTATGATTCAAAAATGTTACACATTTGCATTAGCTGGATTTCCACATTTATGCCAGCGTATTCAGTGCCTTCCGAGGTATACTCGTGTCAGAATCCTTGACCTCGTCGGTCTTCAGACTTATTCTCGTAGTTTATTTTCTTAGGAACTGTCCCTGAAACTGCTCAAGAAAGTGCCGGAGAACATATTTGGCCTTCGTCATTGGGCCATGACCACCCAATAGCCGAAACAATATATCGTGTAAGTACATGTTTTATTTATATGGCGATGTGCCATTGGGGACGTTATTATATTTGCTTCACGGGCAAATTTGACCTTTCTTTAATTTGCTGTTTCGAGTTCGTTCTTTCTGTGCAATAAAATTTACTTCTGCTTCATTTTATATCTTTTACTTTCCGTTGCGGTTGCCAGTTTTCTATCTGATGCTAGTCCATGTAGGTTTTCTGGTGGACAAGGTGGCACTCGGACGGGTTGTTCTCCGTCTGGCTGGTTCGGTTTCCCGTTTTCAGTCTCATCCCACCAGTACTTCATACTCACATTTTTCATCCATCACCGACGCTGTATATTCTTAGCAACTGACAACTTTTTTGGACATTCCGCTGTACTGTTCATATATAATTACGCGATTGCAAAGATTTCCAGCCGCCTCCTCGCCGCAGCAAAGGTATTAAATGCAACTCCCACTTACTTCCATTGAATAATGATGATGATGATGATTATGATGATGATGATAATAATAATAACAATGAGGAGGAGGAGGAGGAGGATTCATGGAGACTCGTTATTCGGGGTAATTCGCTTCGTAGTTTATAATATTATTTCAAACCGTTTTATTTGCAGCAAGACTAACCTGATGACAAGGTGTGTGTAGTTCAGCAGAATGAAGAGACCGTGAACAAAAGTCATTGTGAACGTTTCTGGAAGCGGCGGGGTGACGTTTATTATCTGCATAGTTTTGATTTTGAACTTTCATGGAAGTTGCTTGAAGTAAAGTCGCCGAAGTTGCAGGTAAATGTTGGCGGTAAAGGAGAGTTATTCAGGTGTAATATTTATCCAGTTCTCATTGAATATTCAGCTTAGTATGATCTGCTTTTAATAATGAGAATAATTTTCGGTAAAGCCTATCTTTATTCTTTATCCTTCCCCCTCCTCCATCTTCCAAAACTTTAACTGAAATCTATTTCCATAGTTTCTATATGGGCAGAGTCTTCCACCAAGAAAATTGGTTATGTATGTTTGTAATTTATAGTCAAAGTTTCCAGCCAGAAGCAATGCTATTATTATTCAGTTTCTCTTCCCTCTTTATCCTTTATACCCCTTTCTCGTCCCCTACCTTTATATATACGATGCAAAACAAAAGAGAAGCTTTAAAATAACAATGGTGGAGCCGCGTGCTGTGTAGATCAATAGCGAGCATTCGCCATTCAAACCAGCAGATCGAACATGGCTGCTGAGCGCAGGGGCAAGTGAGTAGAGAGGGGGGATTCTTATTATATGTCTCATGTTTGTGACGTCAGATAATGGCACATCTGTCGAGACAATTTCCATGTTTTTAAACCCTCGTCCTCGTAGCATTTAAGGTTTACGGACTTGGGGTTTCACTAACGGCAAGCTGAAAATAATGTGGTCTTGAGTTTATTAATAGAGATCGCACTTCCAAAAGAGTAACTGGGAAGGAAGACGGTGTATTCCGAGTTAACATACTAAATTAGGGTGAATAAATTATGAATAATGTTGGTAATGCGTGTGAAGTGAGACTGCGTCCGCATTTCTTTACATTGTTTTATAATATTGTCGATGGGAGTGTACTCGTGATTCAGTGGCTTCTGTTGAAGGACACAGAAACCCAACGTGTCGTCCTATCGCGTGCCCTAGACTTGTATTAGGGGGTACCAGGTTATAACCTCGGCCTTGCTACCGTCTCTCCTGTTTGAGGTTTCCCTTCATTGCCGCTAGACGAATACAGTGATAGTACCGTCACAGTGGCTACGATTTGTCGTATTCATATGGCGTTCTTCTGGGACATAAAACTGCATTGTTGCTGTTAACTGGGTACAGACGTTTCGGAGGAACGTATTGCGTTCATATGCAGATGTAATTATCCATGAGATCAATATGGATCTTGACTGCCATGATAATCTCAATTGTTCCTAATTTTCACAATATGATCACCTCTGTTGACTTTCTCATTTAATTCAACAATGCGTAGCCAATACAGTTAAACCAGTATCGTTACATAACCTGTGAAATAAGTAAAAATATGGTTAAGTGTTTGATAATCAGACCGTAGACAGGTAGGGTCTGCTTGTCTGAAAGTCTTGAAATACATCGAATTTGCCGTGAGAGTGTAACTGGAAACAATTGAGCTGTAATGGCAACATGCTGAAGCGCATTCGTTGGCTTAAATGTTCGCTACAGAATTTGTTGTATGTTATAAACTGCAAGTCTCTTGTGGAATTTTTTTTTTTTCTTTGCAAGCGACGTGGTCAATCTGCAGTCGTGACTTGGCGCTTTCTTCACAGATTGAATGAGTCACAACTTTCAATAAGAATTTTTATTTTCGTTATTCTATTCATTTATGATAGGTGTTAAAACATTAATCGCGGCTTGTATTCTGACTCCTACACTCAACTAGACAGTCCCGTTGTAAGTTAGCGGGATTCATTTATTCTTAGCCTGTATCTCCATCTTTGTCGAAGTACCAGAAGGGCAGTACACCGTAAGCCAGTGCTGCTGCTGCTGCTGCTGCTGCTGCTGCTGCTGCTGCTGCTGCTGCTGCTGCTGTTGATTTCGTATGTTTCCAAAGTATCATTTCCCAGTGTTCACATGCGTGACTATGAGTATGTTTAAAACTTTCAAACCGTTCACATTCTTCGTTGAACATAAATAGCTGGTTGTTTCTCGTTAACGCGTTTCATTTTCTTAGGGGGCACCTCGTTTGGTTACTGGTCGGGCTTTCCGTATCCCGACAGCGGACATCTTAGAATTAGCCGTAGTCACGTTAGTGTCCAGTGATTAAATGTTATTTATTTATTTATGTGTGTGCTTTATGCAACTACGCTGTCTGTAACCCTGCCTGTTTAGCGCCGATTGATTGAACGATAGTGAATAATACATTTTAAACATCTTCGTAATTTTCTGCTTCCCATTGTATTCGAATTCGCGTTACACATTTTTGTCTCTTTCACATAAGGTTTCTCGTGATAGACTTGTATTAAGCAAGCAGGTTATTATGAAATATATCCGATTCAAATATGTTGCGCCCTATTAGCTATCCTACTGAGTATGCGAGTGGTTTTCCTCAGTCTGTCCAGAAGAACGCACGGACAGAATCGGTTGATCAGATCATCCTCCCTCCACACAGTAGCGACGCTTCATGTAAACTGTATATCCAGTGCATATGAACAACTGAGGGAAAAGTACTGTACAGTGGTTAGTTTGCAGGAATAAAGAAACAGATGTAAACTGTGTTCATTCAGTTGGATAATTACACATATTTTCGGCTGGTAAAAATTAAGTCCTTCAATTGAAGATTCGAAAACTTTCTCTTGCATCTAAGAATCTATTGACAAGGAAAGAGAGAGCTGACATTTTGTCGTGAATAACTTTGAATAAGGAAATACTGCGAGCCTGTAGCTGTGTAATTCAGCACTAAAGTGACTTTCGGAATTGTTCCCAACAACGCTATTGTTGAGTGCCTCTGATTCCTATTACTAGACTAGTGTGCGCGTGCATGCGTGCGTGCGCGTGCGTGCGTCCAAGTAAAGCGGTACGTTACAACGAACTGCGTCTGCTATAATGTAAGATCATTGAAAGCAAATTTTTCGCCTATAAATTATAATGCTGTAATTTTGAGGACATGAATTGACAGATCTCATGTCTTTGCCATATTGTTATATATGAAAAAGATACGACTACAGACCTAGTAATATTTTATATCTGGAAGGTGTGGGTTGTAATGCTGTTCAGGCTATTGGCGTGTGCGTGCTTGTGAGCGTCCCTGTTTGTATATTGTCCGTCCTGTTTGAGACGCTGCTATATTCTGGCCCCATAAGAAGGACATCTTACATTAAGCACAAAATCCATCTAAAATAAAATTGCGTTAGCAGACGTTTGTTCAATACCGCCGTTTCTAACACTGTTACCGGGAGAGTGCTCAATACCGCCAGTACTAACACTGTTACCAGGAGAGTGCTCAATACCGCCAGTACTAACACTGTTATCAGGAGAGCGCTCAATACCGCCAATTCTAACACGGCGTTAGCAGAAGCGTGCTCAGTACCGCCCATACTAACAGGGCGTTACCAGAAGATAGCTCAGTACCGTCAGTACCTTTATCCGTTACTATAGAGTATCCAGATCCTGTTTCGTCCACCTGCTATCAACCTGCCTCAGATACATCTTAATGCTTTCCTCTCGTCTCGGTACGGTTCTCTCGATGTGTCCATTTACCAGTATACGTTCCACAAAATTTGTGCAAATGTTTTTGTATCGTCACCCTACCCCTGTGCCCAGCCTTTCGTGGCTGCCAGCAAGAACAACACATCAAGAATAATCAAACTAATTTTAGTTCTTTATTTATTTCCATGCTGATTCGACGGCGTAATGGCCAATTGCAAAGACTGCCCCGGACATAAAAACACATAGCTATGCAGAGTAATGAAAGTAAGACAAGATCAAAGCACGACACAAAAGACACGATGGTGATTGTGGTGGTGGTGTTTGTGGTTGTGGTACGACTCTTATGTTAGCAGCAACATACACCAAAATGTTCGCCAGTGGACATGCTTTCTTGTAGGCTCAGTTTCGAGCGAAATCATTTAGAAATGCCGTTAAATATGTGCAGCTTCTGCAGACTCGTTAACTTTGGTGTTCAAGTGGCGGTTGGGATTGCTTTCCCCATGTGAAATGTTTACAAGCCAGAATAAGATCCTTACAAAAAATACTGCGGAACCTTCGAAAGCACCGTGCCAATATGGACGGCTTATTTCAGACAACTTAGTTCTCCGGAGTGATTTATTTCGTTTTTCTGATTGCTTTTCGTTTTAGTGTCCGCTGTTAAGAAATTTTTTTTATACCTGGTTTTCCTTGTCATTACATACATTAACGTTTGTTGTGCTGCCGATTGTATTTAGAGGACTCGTGAACACGACATTGTCCTTTTATTCTCTTTGAAATCCACACAGAATAAAACGTACATAGACTTATCTGTGTGTACGTGTATATGTAAACGCTTAAATGCTAAAGTATAACCTTTTGTGTTTATAACCGACACAGATTACTTTGTATGTACTGAACGTTTAAAGAGTACTGGACCGAATAAAATCTGTCTCGCGCGGCAGAGCTTGTGGTGTGTGTTCGGGTTATTTAGTTTGCGAGTCTCCTACGGTACACTGACTGCCATGACTTGAGATTTTCTGTGATTTTTCTCATGTCGTTCAGACGAATGCCGGGATAGTGCCCTAAAATACGGCGGGACACCTTTCACGGTTGTATTCTTAAATTCACCGAGTGACGTCGTATTGTGATATTATTCAAGATTAATTCACGGCGTCATTGATACAGCGTCGTTAAATACCCTGCGATCCCTCCATACATCATTTCTTAAAATGTATTTTTCGGGCTAATTTATTTTGTGGAATCTTGGAGTCACTTCGTATACAGTGGCGTAACATGAAGGCGTTTTTAATGACAGTGTACGAATAACACTTGTATTTAATAGACCAATTTCTGGGTTGTTTGTTGTGTGCTTGAGTAACCAGTGTGGATCCCCTTCGACCACGTTTCAGCTACGTATTCTCTTCTCCGTTCAGATAAGAATTTTCTTCATTAGAAACTAATACGCCGTTTAAGAAATTTTCCTTATTTTCCTATGATTTATAAACATTTTTATGAACGATTTTACATATCTGCGCTTTAAGTGAGTGGAGCAGTTCCTTGTCTTTTAGAAAGTTGAAGGATTGCACGTCTAGGTGCTCGAAGTTTCCAGCAGATAGAAGTGACTGTCCTATTGTCATTACGATATACTTTCGCCACGATATTTATGCTAATATCCACGAGTTTTCAGCCGTTTTCATGTGACTGAATTTCATTCTGGAAGATTGCTGTTTAATTCATTGATACTTGTCTGAGTTTTCAGCCACAATGCCTGCAAATTGTATTAGACGTAATTTGTGCTTCTGATTCTAAAGCCATTATACTTCGCTATTTTACGAACACAAACAAACACACATTCCATATTGGCTCCAATCTCTTCTAACATCAAGTTACTAAACAGATTTCGTTGTGATGGTGTCAACAGGGAAGACCCAATCAACCCTTTAAATTGATTGTGTTAGGCACCAAAAGGAAGTAACATGTGCACCTGATTTTGTTGAAATAGCAGCAACCTAGCTAACAGTAAAGTTATCGCTACACGACATGAAGGCACGTAAAATGCAGTGGGGGTTGACCTCTACTCATTCTTATCCTGGACAGTAGGTGAAGGTGAGTGGTCAGCTTCACGCTTTGTCCAGTGTACCCCTGCGGAAGAGTCCCCAGTATCCACTGGATGGCCTCCACATGCGATCTGGCGCTTTATACTGTAATGAGGAAAAAGTAATGGAACAATGCATTGCTGTACTCATAATAAACATGAGCTAAACATGAAAATAAGCCCAGTCTTTTTACTAAGAATTTAATGTGTCATAAATTATATATGCAAATAATCGCGTGAGTTCTTTTCAGTGCGAGATAGTCTGGACCTAAAGGGGGCGAACTAACAACGAAATAGCGACAATTTGTTTGCGAGCTTCACAACGTGTATTGCTTACTGAATATCGTTAAGGAGATTAAGGCACGCAGGACAAAATGGGTAAAGAACTGCAGCGCAGGAGGAAAATGTAAATGCCCGTTTTGCCCAGACTTTTATAGGAGATCATTAGTGAGAGATATGTACGTAGTAGAGAGGATAATATTAGGATAGATCTTAGATAAATACAGTGCGCGCATTAGGAAAATGTGTAATGGCCGACTTGCTAATGAGGGTGACGAATTTCTGTTGGGAAGTGAACTGACAGGCGAGTCCTAAGAGGTTGCTGCTGTGCAGCGATCACTGGCTCGGGTCGTGTGTAATGGCGAGACTTTGTTAGCTGTGATAAACCTTTAGGTTCTGCTAATGTAGACTAGTTAACGCTTTAAAGCACAGTGATATCTGTATGTACCACCAGGTTTAACATTCGAAAACATGGCATTTTCCCTGCAGAACGTGTTTATATGTTTCGTATGATTCACAGATTAAACAGAGATTATTTACCTGTGCAATATTGACCGCTTGGTTTTTACAGTGGAGGCGCAGTCTGTTATGTGCGAAGTGGGAGCTAAACTTCTAAACAAAATGTAGATTAATTTTAGTCTTCAAAGGGTTTGTGGAATATTTTGATATTGTTTTAATCAGATATCCTTCAGTGCCACGTTACGAAATGTGTTGTGTAACTTCCATGACTTCTTTGGTAGGCCAAAGTAAACAAGACAGCACATTCATTTACATCGTTTCTGTTTTATGTTCTGATTCTTTATCCTCTCTAAACACATTTAGTTTCTCAGTACAGAGTATATGGGCCTTGGGAGGGAATTGTACATAAAATAACACAAACGAATACATTTAATTAACGAGGATCTTATCGTGAAGCTTCAACAGTCATTAAGTCTTTAACAAAAGGCCCACGCTTTACAGATTGTGAATAGCGAAAAGCTTCCTCCACTCCTTTCACTTATTTCGTATTGACATTCATAATATAATATTTCTTCGAAGAAGCAATACATTTACTTTTCAGTGTAGCTGCATAATTAAATGATACACCCGCATTTAACCGTGTCTCTAATTGGAGTTTGGTTTAAACTGTACGTCTTTTGGTATTGTCTTGTGTTTTAGTCACGGCAGACTGTGTTGTTTCCACATGAAGTAGGAAGTGTGCCTAAATGTCAACGTAACATTTGGGTTACTGTATTTTGCAGATACATTTATTTCTCCATGTATGATGTCACGGATGATGAGTCACGCCTGCAGCATCCGTGTCCGGTGGTTGATTAGATTCTGCGCTGTTTAAGGACGCCACAATTGTTTTCTCCCAACATCCTTTATTTACGCACCCATCATGTCACTCTTCCATGTCATCTGTGATAAAGTAACCTTTGCAGGAGATACAGCGTCAGTAAACAACTTGCGAGTCCTTGAGGTTACAGATTCTACGCTAGTCGTTGCACAGAAATGTATTTCCGTACCTGAAGAAGATGCGTATTTTTTCTGTTAGAAAGTCTAATTTGGTTTGAATTTCTTTCGATATCAATATAGATTCCGCGAGATTTATAATCCCCCCAGTTTCCGGAACATGAAACTTTGCCGCTGACTTAGAGATGACTTCCAACCGCGTGTAGCGGTTTCTACGGACGGCATGCCAGATGCTGATGGTCCTGTTACATTTTTATACAAGACACTGCATTCGCAGAGCGTGTCATGCACATCATAACCTCCCCAGTCATCTGTGTTAGAGAACTGTGTTTTGAATGTCTTCGTTGGCCCAAAAAATCGACCGGCGGGTGACGTATGCCGCAGTTGGACCACCCTGGTCAGCACTTCAGGCTTCGATGTTAGTTGCTTTATTTATTTTCTTATCGCCATCCGTGTCGTGTCTAATTATGGAGGGTTGGCACCTGCAATTATGATTAACAATAAATCCTGTGTTGCAGCGTGGAATTTGTTGCAGTAATTTGTACCGGCAGTAAATAACTCTTGGCTTCTGTCCACGAGCTGTCTGCGCGCCTGATTTTGACGGAATGTGCCGAACATTGCCGATCTGCCGGGTCAAGATCATTAGATCGTATACGTGATTGTGATACTGTGTTCTGAAGTCGGGTTTGCTGTACAAAGTGGAGCAATTTAGACATATTATTATTATTATTAGTAGTAGTAGTAGTAGTAGTAGTAGTAGTAGTAGTAGTAGTATTTCTGTAGCTCGGGGCCCTACCGCTAGATATGCAAGAGTTGTAAATTTAGTATGCAGTGATATACATACATCTGTCTGCCCGATAAGGTCTTATTGAATTTTGTTGCTGCGGAAGCTTCAAGACATGTAAATTGGAACTCCACTGCTTAAGCATTAATATTCCCTTATAAACCCGTATTACTTTTTAAGGTGAGAATTCGCTAGTTTGTAAAGTCCTTACGTAATTGACCCCACGTTCACAACGTACAAATGCATGACGCGAATCAGAGAACATTATTTCAAATGGCCAGTAGTTGAGCTCACTTCTGTTCCCTATTTCCCCACATTGCAATTTACAACCGACCACTTAAAGTCATTCAGGATTGTTCCCCCCTGATGTCATCACTCAGCAGCATTAACACTGCAGCAGTGACAATAATACTCTCTCCTCTCCTTCATGTTCGACAGTTCCTCAACACAACGCTCCTCTTTCATAACAACAAATCTTTTCAGGTTTTCCAAGTAATTTGTCCATGAATGTAAGCTACGAATGATGATGGCATATTGTTATGGCAGGAGGGAAGGGGGTGCCTACCATTAACCGTGATTGTTGTCCATTAATCTAGTGCCGTGTGTAGGGAGAGTCCTTACTGCTTCTTTAAAGGAGTGCTCTTCACATGACATGTAGTGGCTGTAGCTATCCGGCAGTGAAGTGTGGATGTCTTTTGGGATTAAGTTTCATAGGATTAAGGCCTCAGTGGCAAGTTGTGTGTATATATACCGTACTATATTAGGCTCGCAGTGGCGCGCTTGCTTGAGGCACTGCGTTACAATCCGGAAGTTAGCGGGTTCGATTCCTGATGGAGTCAGTCCATCAAGCCGCACTATGGTCCTTGGGTTACCTCAGCCCGTAACAGATATTCTTACCTCGGGGGTAAAGGCGGCCAGTGCGTAGGACTGACAACCTTACCACCTGCATATGCCGACTGTCTCGAAATTCTGGGACCCTCAGCCTCTGGGCCTGTAGTGGGATAGCTATGTGAAGACCGTGCGTTGAGCCTTGCATTAGTTTTGTTTTTCCCATGTAGGACTATGTGAGACGCGCGAGTGTGAAAATCTACTGTACGGGAACAACAATTACCCAGCTCTGCCTGTCTCTAAGTAGGTTCAGAGTGATAACATTTTTAATACATGACTGGCCCAATCTACTTTGGAATCATCTGTTTCGACGGTTTTGTTCTTCGTCTCGTGTTAAAAGATGATAAGAATAATACAAAATTAACACATTACGTTTCCGGCCAGAGTTGGTCTTACCCTTCTCTTTAAGCGTGAGGATGGGGACAGGCACTGTCCCCGAACCGTCGTGTTGTATTAAGTTTCGTTATTTCTATTATCTTTTAACAGGAGATGTTGGTAGGTGTTCGCGATATAGGTCAGTCCAAATATGATCTTCCTTTGTCAGAACCATATAGAATTACCGTCTAACCCAGCCCATTCAGGTGAATTCGCGCAGTGAGTGAAGTTTTGCTTGGCCTTCAATGGATTTTTACGTTTTGACTTTCACAACTCGACCTTTTACAAATTCCTCTCTTGATTTTTTCGGGGCCCGAGGTTTAGGAACCCCAGCACTCTTGTAGTCTTAGGCCTTGGGGTTTGTTTAGCCGGGGTTTGCTCGTTGTCCTGTCTAGTGCATGCTACGTAGCCATTCTCTCCTGACGGACGCTGAATAATCTCTGCAGTTGGCGCAGAGTCATTACATAAACCAAGAATGAAGTTGATAATAAATAAAGATATGATGGCAATAATTTACAGTAAGTCGATATGTGTATTTGGATGTGTATATACTTATTTACAGCGTATTTTATTCTCGTCCGTATGTGTCTGTTTCGTCCCAATAACGTAAGTACTGTTATTTCTGTATATATGTATGTGTATATATACATACGTACATAATACATACATACATACATACATACATACACACACACACACATACATACACACATACATACATACATACATACATACATACATACATACATACATACATACATACATACATACATACATACACACACACACACACATACATACATACATATAGAGTCTACATACAATCCTTGGTAACCTCCACTGTGTGGTCTGTCAGTGGTTTACATAACAGGAAATATCTGGAGAAGCATTTTATATTTAATGTCCATTTAAGAAAGTAATACAAAGCCATTTAATGTAAATAAATGTTGTGAATTTTTGTCTAAAAGTTCGCGAAATCAACTTGCTTCAGGCGTGCGCTCGACCTTTTTTAAAGCCTTGTGTGTTTCGCATAGGGACTATGTGAAAGTTGAATAAAACGAGATTAGTTTCGCATTACAGTGCAGTTCAAATGTGTGTGTTAGTCCGTGTATTTCAAATGTAGAATTTTGAGGATCTGATCATGCTATTTTATGTATTCATTCTTTATGGCAGTAAACTGGTTTCTTAAGGAGCATATGACCTCTGGCAGCCCCGTGAGCTAGATTGTGAGTGTAGGTAGATAGTGCCCAAAGGCAATTTCACCTTTCGAGACTGAGGAAGAAATTCGACCCACTTCTGTTTCTCATGGGTACTTGTTCTCTTCCTGTTTATTGAGTTCCGGGTGTAGGATTGTTAGACCACTTCTTTGAATACAGATGTGACGGTCGTTCAGCTTTTTAATTAGTTGGACGTAGCTGTGTAGCGAAGAGGCCTACGATGTCGGTGAAGTTCTTCGTTAGTGTGAGGGTGCAGCCCGGGACTTGGTTAGATTTACGTCTTCATGATTTCTGGGAACCTGCCTCTTTCTTTGCACCCTTGTATTCTGTTATCAAAAGCCTTTCATTTTTTAGGCTAAGTGATAGTGAGAATTGAGCTGCTTACAGCAGTTACAGCGAAATATAGGCTACTGTCTTCGGAGGTGCGATATCGTGTCCTCTGGTAGACATTTACTAAAGTTTCGGACAGTTCTCCTCAGCATGGAACAGTTGAGAGATGGAGGCAGCAGTTTTCTCCGGAAAGTTGGTACCTTTCTACCAGATTATACGGCGTCGCTTTCCATAATACAGTATTTTTTGAAGACGTGATTTTGTATGGTCGCCGTGAGGAAGCAGTAGGTATTTAGTCATTATTTCGTACAATAAAATAAATGTTACAGCACTGAGTGGAGCCAATTAGTTTCGCCGGCGCTGTCCACATGTTCTTTGCAAATTCCGCATTTTCTGGATGAATGTCCAAGACATGTATTTCCGATGTCACTAATGAGCTTCATCAGCAAAAACAGCATTATCAAAATTCGCCAACATTGCCTACTGCGTGTATGAAAATATAAATACGAGGGGAATTCGGAAAGTAAAGATACAATGGCCACAAAAAATGTTGAAAGCATTTTATTTTGATAATGACTTACGATACGTTGAAAACGTACATTTATTTTTCTACGTAGTCACCATGTTTCTCAATGCATTTCTTGAGTCTGGGGACGAGCTTCTTGATGCGTGTGTCGTAAAACTCTGCCGCCTGTTCATGTGGCCACCTCAGCACCTCATCTTTGGCCTCATCGTCGTCATCAAACTTCTCCCCCGCGATATGTGACGTGATAATCACTTGGTGCGAGATCGGGGCTGTGGGAGGGATGGCCCAAAATATCCACTTAAAGGTCTGCAACAACTCCCGTGTGACGCGACTGTGTGCGGTCTCGCATTATCGTGCAGTAGGCTGACTCCTCGTGTCAGCATTCCTCACCGTTTGTTTTGAATTGCTCGACGTAACCTTTTCAGGGTCTCACAGTATGCAGCTGCATTTATGGTGTCTCCTCGAGGCAGGAAATCGATGAGAAGAGGCTCCTTCCTGTCCCAAAAGACAATTGCCATGACTTCCCTCGTTGGCGTTATGTTCTGATTTTTCCTTGACGGAGAATGGATGTGGCGCCATTGCACTTATCGCCGCTTTGTCTCAGGTGTATGATGAAACACCCACGTGTCACTATGCAGTCCAGAATGTCGTCACGCTTTTCCTCATAGCGCGCAAGAAGTGACTGCGTTGAGGAAACGAATAACCGAACCTCGCCCTTGAAGGGGTTAGGAATCAACATCGCCATCTTAAATACGCACTGCACGGGATGCGATACTGTGACTGCGTTCACTGACCTCTGGACAGTGAGGCGGACCCTCGGTGCCACTTCAGGATAGCCAAAGGCAAAAAACAATTTCCCTACCCTTTTCTACCGGCCTTGTATCTTTACTTTCCGAACATCCTTCGTATATGTAAATTTATAGCTCATGTCGTACTTCGGTTAGTAGACGGCAACTTTGTAGTCACTGTTAATATGTTCTGTCACTTCGTCATTGTAAACTTCGTTCGGCAAGTCCATATTTTGCGTCCTAGTTATACCATATTTTCCCAGTGAGATGCAGGGTACTGTCACAACAACATTACATGTTTTAGAAGTTTTTTCAACCTGTGAGTGTCCTAATTGTATCCTGCTTTGTTTTCACCTCAAAATTTTGCACGGCCACTGCGTTAAGACAGTAGTAGGCAGAAGTTAAAAGACCATGAATTCAGGTGACCAGTGGGATCGCTATTTGCCATGAAAGGTACGCATTTAATTAAAATTACAAAAATTAAATCAGCATCAGGACTGGTAACAACACAACGGGATAACATACTTTAAAATCATTTAATTGAAATCTTATTGTACAAGCCCGCAAGATGTAGACGTATGTAAGCCTTGAAATTATATTTTGAACGCCAGCTTGTTTTTATATTCCGACAAGAAAGTCCCAGCATTTTATATAACCCGAAATTTGGTTACCGCCTTCACAACAGCACACAACCTCTCCCTATCCTGAGGCATATCAATCTAGTCCATGCGCCCATCCCACTTCTTGAAGATCCGTTTTAATATTATCCTCCCATCTATGTCTGGGTCTTCGATGTGGTCGCCTTCCCTCAGGTCTCCCCACCCAAATCATGTATGCACCTCTCCTCTCGCCTATACTTGCTGCATGCCTCGCCCATCTCGTTCTTCTCGATTTGATCACATATAGCCTTCGTTTAAAAAGAGTAGAGATGGTCTTAAGTTACAACACACCTTCTTTTTTCAAGTACATTGTCCTTCGTATATTACATATCTATGAGATCTGTGGTTCTCGCAGCGGCGTTTCAGAGGATTCAAATCGTTTTTGTTGACGCTGTGGCGTTTGGTGGGTGGTTCCCGACGTTTCGAACGTGGCTGCTGCGGTACTTCGAAACGTCGGCAACCACTCACCAAACGACAGAGCCTATTATCCCAGAAAATCTGATTCCTCATTTTACCGCTAATTTGCACGGAAATGTATCTTAAACTGAATATTAATGTCTTCGATCATCTGTTAACATATTGTCCAGTGACCACAGGGTCACATCCTAGAAGACTTGCACTTACAGTAACACGGCTGTGAGGACCTCACATCTGCACGAATCTTGAATTCCTTGCTTTGTATGTAGCCGAAATAAGGTTCAGATGCGAACGCCCCACGCGAGGTCAATCGTGCATGTGAAGAGTCTCTGACACTTTAATGTGGAGCAGCTGTGGGATGTTGGCTAGCAGAGGAGAACGGAATAAAAGGGCAGAAATGCCTTATCCGATGTCACCTTATCCCCCACTAATTTCACATTACGTCAAGTAGAAGTGATTCTAAGGTATCGTCTTGATTGGCCAGTACTCAACGCTCCAGGCTGCAAAGAGCGCAGGGCAGCGACGCATTGCACATGTGCCCGCAATAACCTGTTTTTCCTCTTGATTAGTAGTGACATCTGGCGGCAATAAGGCACAGAACTTGTATAATTTTAAAAATTCTAATTCAACTTGTTTAATGGCACATGTCGTAATGTAAATACGCACGAAGACCGCAATAATATTTGTTACAAATATATTAACGCATTGATTTCTTTTATTCCGTCAGTAAGCAACGGAAAATAATTGCACACTACCAAGTTTTATCAGTAGATGTCACCCTGTTTTTAATACCTTACAAGTAGGGATATCGTGGGGGAGGGGAGAAGCAGATGTGAGGCGGTTGGCAGCATGACATCCCCTCTTCCCTGTAGTTGCAATCGTGTTCACAATGGCTTAGCGAAAGTGGAATATAGCTCGTATGTCAGTTACTTTTAATTTGTTTTTAATGTGTGCTGTTGTGTGCTTGTTCGTGTAACAAAGTGTTGAATAATTTAAAAGTGTTATAATATTGCCTTTGTGGTGTCATTTTGTATTCTAATGAAGTTGCAAAGTGAATGCCAAGTAAGTATGATTATGAAGTGGGTAGGATTGAGACGAACTGGACATGTCTTGTGGTCTTGCGCCATGTCGTTCGCCGAGACGCGGAGAAGTGCACTGAAATATTTAACCCTTAATGATACGTCCAGTGTTTGATGCAGCTATTGAAGGGTAAGTTTAATTCGTCTTACACTGAATAAACTATTTATAAAGTAATACGGCACTGGAAGGAAGTACAATATGTTGTTGCTTTTCATAGAAATTAGAATGGCGTCATTAATATTGCGTACCATTCTTAGCAATGTCATTACTGTGATAACGTGTACATCTTGTTCTGTACAAGCCGCGAATGCCATCTCTGTGGTTTCCCTTTTAGTGTGCTACATAACACGAAAGCATATAGCGCTGATTTTGTGTGTCTCTAGGTTTTATATGCAGAACTGCTGGACGAATTTTGATGAATGTTTTTGTGAATATTATGCGATGAGAAGAGACTCCATACTTGTATATTTTAATTGCTTACTAGTCTGCTGGTGCCCGGCGAGCCGGGCAGGCTAGGAACACCCATTTACGTAGTTACCTTGGAAACCCTGCGACCCGTGGAGACAAGGCACACTTCGTGTACGCAGTTACTGTGGAAACCCGGCGATCCGGGCAGGCAAGGGCGCCCATTTACGTAGTTACCGTGGAAACCTGAAGAATGTATGTGTATTATAATTTGTAGTGGTGCCCGCAGTTAGCGTGAAAACCCGAATAATGTGTGTATGTTATATATCTATTGTGTATATATATATATATTATACTGTAATATTAGCGCCCGGCGACCCTTTACGTGGTTAATGTAGAAACCTCAATTAGTCGTGTCTGTTACATACCATCCGCGCTCCGTCAGACTAAATTATGTGTCTTGTCTTTTCCTGCCATCTGGTGGCAGTCCGTGAAACTCCAGTGTCGGAGTGTGACAGAGACTGGCATTGCTACAGTGTATATAAGATGGGCTTATCCCTTGCAGAAGCAAAAGGTTGAAGCATTTGAAGAAAAACCCGCATCATAAAATCCCATAAAATGATTTGAAGTTTTTTTTTTCAGAAGGGCCTCGTAGCAGACGCTACGGACGGACCGCAGCCTTGAGGCCTATTGTGCAACCCTTGTGATGTTTATGAAGATGATAATGATTATTACGGTTTGTCCTTTGCCTAGTAATGGAACACCGTTGGAATGAAGCTGACAGGGGAAAACCGAAATGCTCGAGGAAAAACCTGTCCCAGTGCCATTTTGCCCACCACAAATCCCACTTGGATTGACCCGGGATCGAACCCGGGCCTCCGCGATGAGAGGCCGGCGGCTAAACGCCTCAGCCATGACACGGCCTTAAATAAAATATTACACGAAGCAGACCATTGTGTACGGATATTTCTTTGCTATCTTATATCTTTGTGATTAATCATTTAAAGACTGAGATTACGCTGATTTATATTGCAGCGTAATTTCTTACCGCGCAATAAACACACTCCGTCTTGCTTATAAAAACCAATCAGTTACTGCTGCATAGGGAAATAATCGCTGTTTGTTCTGAGATCCATACAAAGCACGTATATAAAGCTGAATTATATTACAGGCTCAGATCCTACCGCGCAGAAGACACAGTTCTGTGTATTTACGTGGCGGTCCATGAAACTCCAACATCGGAGCATTACAGGCATTACGATTTACCGACATTTCTTTGCTATTTTATGTCTTTATGATTAACCATTTAAAGAGTGAGATTAAACTGAAATATTTCAAGACACAGTCCGTACCGCGCAGTAAACACTCTGTCTCGGTTTTAAAAACCACTCAGTTAATGCTGTATATGGGCAGAACGTTACAGCATTACAGACCTTACTACAATATACGTAAGATTCGCTGAGCCTTAGGTCTCACGCCAAGCCGTGTTTCTCCTTATCACGACCTTGTCCTCGTATGCAAAGTAAATAAATACTGTATGAATTTACGAGTACGTCTGTATATATGTGTGTGTGTTCCTCCTGTAAGAATTACGTACCTTGTAAGATATAAACTAATAAACAGACTTAGTGTGTAGATGATTTCACTTAAAAAGCCAGCGTTCTATCGCTCGATTAGACATTAACGTACTGCAGTGCGCAGAGATGCTTACGAGGTGTCCCAAAGTGGAGTTATACAGCTGAAACTCTTCTTATCCTTCTATTATGAGTAGCAGTAGTACTGGGGAGGGGTTCAAATAACTCTGTACATGTCTTTTACAGCCTTCACATGTTTATAAGAATTTCTGACGAACTTCTGAATCCAGGCACAGATGTGTGGAATACTTGAAAGAATGGCAGCAAATGAAAGTATGATTCTGTTTGGTTTCACTACTGTTATGTTTTATTCAGGATAGTTGTAACTTGAAGAAGGAGGCAGCAGGATTCTTCAAAACATTCGAACCTACTAGAACACACGATGCCATAACCCAGAATACTACAGTCTAGAGCAGGGATGGACAAATTTTCCAGAAATTAGGAGCAACCTCAAAATACTGTGAAGCGAGTTTCACAGTTAAGATCCAAAAACGTTAGGCGCCACCGTACAAAATTTAGTCGCCGTGGCGTCCTGGCGCCCGGAGTTTGTGCACCGGTGGCGTAGAGGCAAATGCTGACAACAACAATTGTGGTACCTAGAGAAATTGAAACCAGTTTATTTTCTGTGGCAAGAAATTCGAGAAATTTTAGGAGTATGAGGTAGACGCCTTGCGAGTTTGTTGTAGTGCCCCGGCGACATCAGTCAGATTGCTTCTTTAGTAGTCACAGTAACTCTTGTGACTGTGTCACTCGATCTTAATTTTTACTGTTTTATTTTACTGTGTTTTAATTTAATGGTGCGGGGCCGCGGTGGCGCGGTTGGTTGAGGCACAAACCGGCAGGTCGCGGTTTCGATTCCCGATGGTGTCAGTGGATTTTTTCATTGTCATAATCCTGTCGGTCGCACTATGGCCCTGGGGTCGACTTAGCCTCTAACAGAAATGAGTACCAGGAATATTTCCTGGGGTGTAAACGCGGCCGGTGCGTATGGCTGACAACCTTACCACCTTCATGTGCCGATTGTCCAGAAATCTGGGAGCCTCGACCTCCTGGAACTCTTAGGGCCTGTCCAGGCCTGTAATGGGACTGCTTTACCTTTTTAATTTAATGGCGTACATCTCTGCCTAATTTGGTTGGCTGATTCTGATTACAACTATTGGCAAAAGAGACCGTGAGGATACGGTACTGTTACCAACGCAAGTCATAATTAGGGCTGTATTCTCTAATGAAACGTAACAGTGTGCACAAGTCTTTTTTGTGCTGTGAAATGTAAATTTGTTCTAACCGTACGAGAGCAGGCATATGAGTTTTTCAGGCATATGAGTTTTTCGCATACAGGCGACCACACAAAACACTGGTGCTTTGCTCCTGCCTCTAACTCCACCCGGTCCCCTATCTTGCTCCTCTTGCCGTTACCGCGTTTTTAAAGATCCCATCGCCAGTTCCTTTAATGTAATTTATATAGCCGTCGTATAAAAGCATGAGGAGAAGGTTGCGTGCAAGACAGTTGAGACCAGTGTAAAGTAGTGTGAAAGGTGGCAGCACTTCGGGAGTTCACACATGCAGAGAAGTTCTGAAACAGCAGCAACATTCAGGCGTTTATGAAGGGAGCGTTGCTTCCGTATGAATAAAGTCTGCGAACATTTTTTGTGTTCTCCAGAGTAATGGCAGTAAGCTAATGGCCTTCTTGGCGACATCAGGCGACTCCAACATACCAGAAACGGAATTTTGGTTTGTATTGCCGCGGTAATTATGCATTTGCTGCATTTCCAGAGCGAATGTCGCTGCTGTCAACACTCTTCGGATCGTGCAGTTCCAAATGTCTGGTTGTTATTTTAAAACGGAAGGCTTTTCGTGACTCCATATCAAAAAATCTACCAGAACTATGGGAAACATCACACATTATTCGCAGCTTGCATCACCAGTATTGACAGGTAGGAGACAACTTGAAGTGGGCGATATATTATTTGGTCCTGGCTGTGCGTTTTGAACTTGCAACATTACCGGTTCGTACCGATTAAACGGTGTTTGGTTTTGCCTCTTCATTGCTTTATCTAAGTAGTTATATATGTTATTAAAATCGGTATGTCATTCATTCTGTACTGTCATATGACACATCTCTATCCGCTTCCAAAGCGAGTTCTCCACAAAGTGCGATCTAGTGCTTCCTCTTTCAGTTTCCAGTATCCTGTCGTTTTCTTAAGGTTATCCAGTAGCTGCTTGCGTCTTTTTCCCGTCTTTCCCTCACTTCTGCCCTTCCATCTTTCCTTCAGTAACGTGGTTACAAGGCAGTTACTACGCAAGGCGTGCCTAATCCAGTTAGCCTTCTTCGTATGGTATGTAGGATATTCCTTTCTTCCTTGACTGTATGTAATACTTCATTTTTCACCCGATCGGTCCAACTGCCCTTCTCCATCCTTCTCCAGAACCACATTTCGAAACTTCCAGGTATTTCTGATCTACTTTACGAAGTGTACAAATTTCAGCACCATAAATCTATGCTCCAAATGTAGCGTTTTACTAGTTTTCTTAAATTGTGAATGAAATTTGCTGGTGAAAAGAGTCTTCTTGTTGAATGTGTCGTGTTTGTTTAGAACGTATGGCTCAGGTTCAAGTCCATGCTGCCAAGAGTTTCACTTGCCACTTAACCGTGTGTGTTTTCTTTTTGTTTGTTTGTTTGTTTGTTTGTTTGTTTGTTTTCTTTATGTATTTGCATTTTTCAGAATGGCAGTAGGATTAGAAGTCAGAATCGATGTGACTGAGGCAGATTAATACGAAATAGTAATAAATAGTTTCTTCAGGATGTATTATCTCCTAGCGTAGAATGTGTGCATGTGTCAGGAGGACGGTAGGCTATGGCTATGTCCACAAGAAATGAAATGCCCCAAATGACCTCCATGCGCGTCATACCACTAAACACTCGCCCACTCCTTAAACAGATAACATATAGGCCTACCGATTCATGCCTTTGTCCTAGCCTTCGTGTTATGTTTTGTTTACTCGTCTCCCTTCTACACCGACATGTGTTTGCATATGTACGAGTATGTGTGTAGCCTTTGTCCTAGCCTTATTTGACCTACATTAATAATGGGCACTACTTTACATAAAATGGCACCCATCTGATGACTGTACTTGGAAACTGAGGTAAAACATTTGCTCAGAGGTATGCTGTTGCTTGTCGGTGTATTTAGTAAGCTGCTGCTTATTCGAAACACGAACAAGATAGGCTATGCATGGTACGTACAACGAAAACTGTGGCGCGTTCGCGTAATGTTTATGCCTCCCCAACTATCCTGACAGTATGATGCCATTTCAGTCGAAGAGAGCGCATTAAGGGGATTTAATGTCGCCGGCAACAATACAACGTACTGAGGCCATCATGTAAAGTCCGATATTTTCCTGCGATTTTAAGCACGTACTGATTTTGTCGACAGATCTTCGTGGAAGTCCTCAATATCAGATTTCACGGAAAACCGCCCAGTGGGAACTGCGCTGATACACGTCGACGGATAGACAGTCGGTCGGACAGGATGAAGGTAACTGGCGCTTGTCGCAACTAAAAAACAGGATAAGATATCGAAGGCGTTTATAGCTTTCCTCGTGGGTTCCTGTTGGATGTGGAGTGCCTAGTTTGATACGAGTGTACGTAGTTATAGTTGATTCAGAATCCTTTTTGCCTTTCAGCAGGATTGATTTGCGCGAAGTAAAGAAAAGAATGGATAAGAGAAGTTAGGTTTTATGTATCAGTGTAATAAATTAGTTATGGCTTTGAGTCATAGAGCCTTTCAAGAGACTTAATCATTGTGAATGTAAATCCTGAATTTCTGTAATACTCGTAGCTGCTGTTGTGTCTCGATTGTGTACAAGGATTAGAAGATTCAGTTATTAACCCTTTAAAGACGAAGCGTATCTGTTTTATATAAGGACTCAGTGCGTACCGCGTTGTAAACACTATCCACTTCAGTTATAAAAACCAGTCTCTTAATGTTTTATAAGGCAAAAGTTGCTGTTTGTTCTGAGATCCGTACAAAACACATAAACGCAATGTGGGCACCACGTAGAATTTTTGAAGGTTAAACCGCGTGGTACGTAGCGTTGCCGCTAGGCTTTAAAAGGTTATGAAGAACCAATAATGCCATATTTGGGGGGAGGGGGGGTTGGTCTTCTCCTCCTTTCCCTTCATTTCAGCGGAGGGTCTTCTCCCCGCCCCCCAATTTTAAGCGAGTGGGAATATTTTGCTCACGATGTTGGCAGATTTGTCAGTATACTAGTAGGTTTGCAGAAGTATAGTTTTCCACTTTGTTTTGCGTTCCATGACCGCGAGAATATGTCTGAATTCTGTTTAGTAGTGAAACATCTTGTAGAAAACCAGACGCATGAACTCGTGGGTGCGAAGTAATTAGCCTTATCCCTTAATGAATTAATGATAAGCATTTTATTTCGCATTTCTTCTTGATTTTGCGTTACCCTAAGAACATGGTAGCCTGTCGCAGGGCCGATTTGATAAGAGGCGCGTTTTCGTAAGCATACACGTTCAGTGTGGCACAAAGATAATTTGCGTGGTCGTCGCTTAACCAAACGAAGTAATATATCGGGTGGCTCATGTTCGGCATTTTTATCGTCTCGCTTCTGTTAAAAAGACGGTGTTTCCGGAGCTGACTTCGCTTCCATCTTCAGGTAAAATACAAATATTCTGAAACCACTGAGTCAGTTGTCTTAAGTAGCGTCTAGACTGCTTAAAAATAAGCACTGAAGCCAGAAACAAATTACATAAATGTACACCCCAAATTTCGTGAGTACTTCTCAAACCAACGGTCAGATCGTGGTGAAGGGATTGCAAAAGGCAAGTTGATTGCGGATTTCTTGTATTCTTAACTTTAGTAGAAATTTTACAGTTCTTTGTGTCGGTTGTGCTGTGGAGTTCGAAGCTATGTGGAAGCAATAGTTACAGTCAGTAACGATGTGACTGCTATTTTTCCGATTACTTCTGCATATCGTTGCACCATTGTACGGTTGCATCCATCTTCTTTGTAGCTTTGCCGGCAGTTTAAAGCAACAGAAAGAAAGATTTAACTTCAACGTTGCCGACAGAAATGCGAATTTTTGTAATCACCGCTTGCAAATTGGGCAGTCAGTGCACTATGTAACACGCTTAAATCTTACTCCGTCTGGTTTGCTTCCCTTTTTGGTGTTGTTCTCAAGCCAAGCCTCGGTACTTAAAATTCACATTTAAATGTATAACAGTGGCTTTAGTCATAAAGTGGTGTTCGTAAGTTAGCTTCTTTCGTCTTTATTTTTGAACATGAGTGGTGGTTAGGTCTAGCACAAAGCCTGTTGAATTTTCAGCGAGAAATTGTTACACACAGACTTCATCAAAAATAGCTAACCATAATGTGTACTAAAC
Source organism: Coptotermes formosanus (assembly GCA_013340265.1). NCBI lineage: Eukaryota > Metazoa > Arthropoda > Insecta > Blattodea > Rhinotermitidae > Coptotermes > Coptotermes formosanus. The sequence goes on along the minus strand of BLKM01002654.1, from coordinate 168,987 downwards.
AACAGGAATGCATATACGGTGTAACAGTCGATGGTTGACCGATTTGGCCCTCATACGCAAAGAAAGGACATTTTGTAGAGTTCACCAACAGGTATTACTTTAACATTTCTGCCATACATCCTATTTTTTCATACGTAATTTCTTAATTTTCGTGTCTGCTTTAGCTTATTATGCTCTCACAAATGCAACTCATGCTCGGAGACGTACTGTACCTCCGCCTGTAGTAGTGGTGGTGGTGGTGGTGGTGGTGGTGGTGGCGGCGGCGGCGGTGGTGGTGGTGGCGGCGGTGGTGGTGGTGGTGGTGGCGGCGGCGGCGGCGGCGGCGGTGGTGGTGGTGGTGATGGTGGTGGTACATACCTTCAGAATAAAAGCCCCCATCTGTGGTTACAGTTACATATTAATTGACTGTCATATATTAAATCGGAATTCCACTGAATACGCACGCTATCAACTTTGGAGATCTGTTTCACAGCCGACTTGCGGCCCTTCTGTGTAGTGCGGTCCCGTCTAGAAGTGTCTGCTCCACAGTAACAAATGGTTTTCAGTGCTCACTGCCACCTGACCTTCTACTCACAACTGTAACTGTCAGTGGGTACTGACTTGGACTTCCTGATTTTGTGTGTTTGACTTTTTGAGTTACCCTGCATAATAAACTAAGGAACGTATCAGAAGATGATCAATTAAAATTTTATTCTATATACCTACGAACAGATTTGGCAACTGAAAGTATTCTCATGCAACCATCTTTTTCCTTTACTGCGGCTTGCTTGCAGTAGCTGCCCCGGCGAACTCCTGTCAAGAGTTACGAAAAAGGTATAGACATTTAGATGGCAGCTTTTAGGGTTCAAATCGCATCTAAAGTCGGAATGCAAATCAGACTCGATCAAAAGAATTAATCTGCCATTCAATGAACATTTTCCAACATATATTTAATACATAGGCTATGGGGTTTGTGGTATTTTAGCAATTAGGTGATGTGAATTTAATTTACACTGCATCGTCTGCCTGGAAGCCATTAATTCAGGAATATCTTCGGGGGGTTTTTTTTTAGGAAACTGGCGAGCTCGTTCGTCAGTTAACCGCAACTTGAATGTGTGGAATTTTACTAATTATTGAGACGTATTGCTGTCCACCATATATTATAACAATGCCTTACGGTAGCGGATCGAATTTCGCTTTTCTGAACTTGCACGACTTAACATATACGCACACGCACCTTACAAAGCAAGACAGTTTACTTCGTCAGCCTACCATACGTCACCTTCAGTTTATTAACTGTAAGGAGTACTTGTAGCCTGGGATATAACGCCTTGCACACATCCCGCCCTAAAACATTGAATCTCACTTAAATTTGTCGTAATTGTTCATTGCACAGCATTTGAATGCCGGAACTTGTGTAACGAATTGTCTACACCAGGTTCTATGACATGGTAGTATGATACCTTGTAGTGGTTGAGGACATTTCTGTACTTTTCACTCTTTTCTACTCTACTGATGACAAAACCTGGTACTCTGGGAACATTAGACGGCTTAGAAATCCCGGAAAAGAAACGGGATGAAAATAATGAAGCAAGCCAAGGTGTGGTGTTTAGTAGACGTGAATGTTGCTGTACTAAAACTGCTGAAAGTACTACGAGTTACTCAGCGCGCATTAGATGCCTGTATTAGCGATGACCTCGCTGTGCAGCAAAAAGTGCGCATCGTGTTGCTAGTTTAGTGTGTCAAGCACCGCGGTCTTTGCTTCCTCCCTCAGTGAATAATTAACCCTAATTGATGGCTGGATGGTGCAAAAAAAGAATGGGTCACTAATCATAGCAAAATTTCACATAGTCACTTAATGGTGTCTAATCTGTAACATTAATTATTTACTTATGCTTAATTAAACTGTTCAGTGCTTCATTTAATGGGTATAAATTATATCCCGTGAGGAAAGTGGGAGTTGTGTGAGGTACTGTACTAGTCAAAAGTTTTTGGTTCAGTTTGAACTGGTTTCTAACATGAACCATTCTATTTCTCCTTCAGATGAGCCCCTGGTTATGTAACTTTCCTAGCCTGAAGTATTAAGCTGTGGAATGAGAATTTTCTTTTCCTTTCATTGCATGAATGCGAAATATGCATACGTTTTACAGTAACTGCTGGTGCAGTCACATCCGACGTTTCTGTGTGCAATTTTTCGAATATTTTGTAGAGCGGTGGGGCTTCACTGCATGCTTTATGTGTACGTCATAGCCAAACTAGTGAAGCCGAAATTGTAACATGCTGTACATTGTAAAATATTTTATGTTCTTAAATAATGTGGCGTACGAATTATTGTTGTTAGGTAAGATGCACATTACTGGGTTAGAAGCATACATGCCCAAATCTGAAACATCTTGTTAGAAAATCCTAATTGAAAATGTAGCATCAGACAACTGCTGCAGTTCTGTTAGCAAATTTATCAATCTGATTCCCTTAAATATTTGTATTTACACAACTGATTAAGCATTTACTGCGTGTATGTAATTCAAAGGTTCGTGTGCGCGTACACAAGAGCCTAAGTTGGTGCGACTCCTAATGGCTGCCGCGTGATCTGTGCCTAAGTGCTAACCAGTAAGAGACTAACTGCATGGAGCAGAGGCCTTCTTGATTATGTTTAGACGCGCGATGTAGTCTTTGAATATTTGAGCCTATGGCATGCGTAAATTGTGTAATTAGAATCCTGCTTTAAGAAACGGTTAATTTGTTGAGGCAGTCGAAGATTTTCCCGTATTTGGTCTAACTCGAAGGTACCAACACTTTGTTCAACAGAGCCCCCTATTGGCCCTCTTTCCTTCCCGGAACGAGTCTGCTACAAACACCCTTACCCGATTTCTTTTACCAGTTTAATATTGTGTGCCCATATATGTTTTTTATTCATGACGCAACAGCCCCTAGTGGGCCAGTGCCTCCTTGTTATCGGGGCTTCACGATCACACTCGGTAGGACCTCTCTGGACGAGTGATCAGCCCAACGCAAAGACATCTACTTCACAGCACACGACACTCGTAACAAACAGACATCCATGCCCCCGGCGAGATTCGAGCCCACAATCTCAACAATCGGCCGCAGACGGACGCCTTTAGGGTAAGGCTACATTGGAGCCAGAACCGACACAACACAGTAAACCAACATTTGTCTGGACACACATCTACAGACATGTCTGTCCAGACTTGTACCTACAAAACGACCTCTTTCCTCAGGCAGCTTATGTAGGTGGTGTAAACGTTACATAATGTACGCATCTGATGATAGTTGGGAAGAATTTTTGCTTATGGATAGTAATCTTTGCCGGAAGATCACGAAGAGAGTGATATGGTGGATGCATCAGCTTTGGGAATCAAGAACTGATGGAGAATATTTTAAACTGTGCAAGATACTGACAGAATTTCCCGATAAGTTCAAAGAATATTAGTCTGCAGAATGGGCATATGTCTTTGGTCCCAAACAGGCAGCATATTTCTAACAAGTTCTATAAGCTAAGTTTTGTTCACTGCACTCCGAATCATGTGCTTACTGCCACAGGTGTTTTGCCAGACTGCTCGAAACGAACCTAGTTTGTTTGGCCAGACAGTCGGGGGTTGCTGGGACACAACACGCCAGACTGATCGGGTTCTGTGTAGCAGATGTACGCAATACAGTGGTTGATTTTCAGTTCCTTGTCTCGAGTCTGTCCAGACTATTGTGTTGTGTTGTTTGTCTCGAGTCTGTCCGGACTATTGTGTTGTGTTGTTTGTCTCGAGTCTGTCCAGACTATTGTGTTGTGTTGTTTGTCTCGAGTCTGTCCAGACTATTGTGTTGTGTTGTTTGTCTCGAGTCTGTCCAGACTATTGTGTTGTGTTGTTTGTCTCGAGTCTGTCCAGACTATTGTGTTGTGTTGTTTCTGGCTCCAGGATACCCACGGCCTTAGACCGCGCAGTCACCGGGATCGGCCCGTGAATATTTAGGCTTTTCAAATAATCTGGTTTTTTTATGTTTACATATGTTACTTACTAATTTGTCCTGTGTATGGTTCTTTTTCCGCCCATGGTGTCCTCTGTGTTTAATCTAACAATGTTATGTGACTGATGTGTCTACGGATGTCCAAGTATTCGGTTGAGCATTTTGTCCTCAGACACCTTTAACCCATATCAGTAATCAATAAGACACCTTCACTGTACGATGATTTACCTTATTGAATATTGTTATATCATAAGTCTGTACACAATATAAAATGAATTCGTTCAAAAGCCTTAATCTGTGTTTCCTTAAGAGTGAGACACAAACCAGGCCACTTACTTTTGATTTCGGATTTTCATTTCGGACAGGAGAATATTAAGAAGTCCGAATTGAACAGTAGCAAACATGGCTGTGTTAAAAACAATTTAAATATGTGCTTATGTTCACACAGAAACTGCGATTGAACATCACTGAGGCAGCATTTTTGCAATATGTTCATCACAGTAACGTATGAAACTGTATAAACAGGCGTTGTTCACTGGGTGAGACTTATCATGAAAGCCGCCACTGTCCTTTATTGCAACCCTCGTGGTTCGGTTCCTGAAAACGCTAAATACGAGACAGCACATTTAGTTCTATGCCTTCTCTCTCTCCTCGTAATTAATGACATGAATGTTTTTAACTTTATTGTATTGTATTACCCCAAAAGGTGGTTGTAAAACAAGGTCGTGCTACGTTAAATTGGGGTTAGTGTCATTTATCAATTAGTGCGTTAAAAGATATCAGATCCTTGAAATGAGTATGAATACCCTTCATGTTCCTACATTTCTTAAAGAAAAATATGTGTAATTTAATTGTGGCTCTGTAAACTCTCCAGGCTTTGTTCTCATTTGTGTTTGCTCATTCAGAAGAATGCCAAGTACATACGTAGTTCATAAGAGATTTTTGGAGCAAAAAATACTAGCCAGTCATTACAGGCGAAGTACTCTTGAAAACTTTATGTATGGAGATGCCACCTATAATAGCTTAAGAACACAAATAACGTGAAACTGTAACCATTGTAAATACACATGCTTACTGGAACTTGTTTTCCGCCTTCAGCTTTCCCCTCAGGATATTTAAATACCTTATAAGTCTTAAGTTTCATGGTAGGTGTGTCGACTGGTTATAAGCAACTGTCACAGTGTGGTTAATTTAGAAATCCGAAGATGTTAAAGCTTACTTAAGAAAAATTTCTCCCGAACTAGAAAGTAGTGTAGACGACGTGGAAATGAAGGTCGTCTTTCACTGGTAGCCAGTATTTGTAGGAACTGAAGTTTATGGCCATCTGGGATATGATGCCGTGTTTTGTGATGAATAGGCACTGACGTTTCCGAGAAATGTTACCTCCACCACCAAAGTTCGTACGGAAGAGCACAGTTTGCGCGTCTTCTGAAAGGAACAGTGATAAGTGTACAAAATCAGGAGCGTTGTCATGTTCTTTGCATCCGAAATTTGTCTATTATTTACGTTTATACAAATGGGACGAGCTCTGTAGAGGTCAGGATAATTCAGTTCCGAATCTTTTCTTCCTGTTTCCAGTCTAAACACCTTGTAATTGAAACATACGAAGCTTTACCTTTATTTGATTTGTATGTGTGTGTGTGAAATTCGGTTTCTGGACGTAACGGAATAACATAATCTGTGTGCGTGCGTGTGTGTGTGCGCATACGCGCGCGCCCGCGGGTGTGTGTGTGGGAGGGGGTGAGTGGATGTGTTTGAGAAGGGGGGGGTACTAAAGAGGACATTTGGACCTTGACGTGAGGAGTAACAGGAGACTGGAGAAAATGGCATCAGGGGCTTCATAATTTGTGCTCTCGCACGTGTTATTACAGCAGTCAGAAGAAGAACGGTGAAGGAATGAGACATGCAGCACGCGTAAGGGAGCAAAAGTGATTAAATTTTAGTTGCAGAGCATAAAGAAGAGCGGTCACTTGGAAGACCTAGGCGTAGATGGATGACCTTTAGGCTGTCATTAAGGACAGATATATAAGAGTGTGAACTGGGTTTCTGTTGCTCAGGACAGCGGCTGATTATGCACGATTATAAACACGGAATGAGCCTAGCGGTTCCATAAAATTCGGTGAACTTCACTGGTTAAGTGATGGCGAGGTCGCAGGAAGAGCTGTGCCCCATGGAGTCACACTGTTACGATGTAGCCTGCTTTTCTGAACAGAAGATAAAATTCTCATTTTAGCTTCTGCCTGCTGAGTATTTCAGCTTGTGTAATTTTAACATCGTGCCAGACGAGGACGGTACTAATATAAGCTCGGCGGTATTGTTGACAGGATAGGAACGACAAATGCATAAAGTATTAATTATTTGAATGGTGATGATCGTCTGGGTTTGCATTATGAATGCTGAAATACAATTTCTTTAGTTGTATCATTCTTCCCTCTGCTTTATCTTCACCACGGTGAGAAGGAAGGAAACTGCAGATCGTAGGGTGGCCTACTGTATGACCAGTTCCTGAATTTTATTTCTTTTATTGCTATACGTCTTAATTTTAATAATTAATAATTAAAAATAAAGAGAAATTCTACAATTTTTTTTCTGTGAGGGCCTCCGGAAGTGTCATAACGGGCGCAGTTTACAAATGAGTGTTATTACTTGTATGAGTATGATCTCCTATAATGCTGTCCTGTTGCGTGAGTGTTTGAACACTCGTTACTGTAGCCCTTTACTGTCGTAGTCGTACTGAAGTTAATCCAAGTGCAATGTGCGTATCAGACGTTCCTGTACGAAGAGGCGGGCGGAACTTACAAAATGGCGACCCGCATTAGCTCTTGCACGATTCGTAAATTATGAATCATACACGCTTGGCTTCTAAAGAGAACCACTTCATTTGCGGAGGCGTATTGAGTGAATAAATCAGTGTCATAGGACGATAATTTTATTGGTTAGCATCGTTGTAGTAAACAATTGCGCTGCCATTTTTATCATAATCATATATAGCCTGCTCATTGAGTGTGATTTAACCCTTTAAAGACGAAGCCTGTCTGTTTTATATAAGGACTCAGTGCGTACCGCACAGTAAACGCTCTCCACTTCAGTTATAAAAACCAATCTCTTAATGTTTTATAAGGCAAAAGTTGCTGTTTGTTCTGAGATCCGTACAGAACACATAAACGCAATGTGGGCACCACGTAGAATTGTTGAATGTTAAAGCGGGTGGTACGTAAAGTTACCGCTAGGCTTTAAAAGGTTAATAATTAATAAAGGAGAATGTTCTGCAAGTCTAGACATGGAGGTAAAAAGGTAAATCAGTCCCATTACAGGCCTCAACAGGCCCTGAGGATTCCAGGAAGTTCAGGCTCCCGGATTTCTAGACAGTCTTCACTTGAAGATGGTAAGGTTGTCAGCCTTACGCACCGGCCGCGTTTACCCCCCAGGAAATATTCCTGGTACTCATTTCTGTTAGAGGCTGAGTCGAACCCAGGGCCATATTGCGACCGAAAGGATTATGTCAATAAAAAAATTCCAATGACACCATGGGTAATCCAACCCGCGACCTGCCGGTTTGTAGCGCAGTGCCTCAACCAACTGCGCCACCACCATATGCTGTAATTAGTTTTTCGTTTACGCAGTATATGTCGTATAGGTGCGACATGTTTCGGCCGAATATTATCAGGCCATCGTCGGGTCACACGTTCATATAGGGAGCACAGTAATGGAACAGTCACTGGTTGCACACTCCTCTTTGCAAGTAATGAGGTCTAATTTCTGATACACTTTTTGGTAGAGTCGTTTTTTGAAAACACGTTCTGTTGCCGAAATGGTTAAGTTCCTGTATAAGATTGATTTATGATTGACATGTAGAGCGTGTGTCTATAGTATAAAGCAGCTATGCGTTAAAATGTTTAACATAGATACGGCCTAAGTAAAATGATCGTTGTTGGGCAGGTCACGGTGTTCTCTTTTTTGTGTATTTCTGATTGAAACGGCCTACTTGAATTCATTAAGGTCAGCGGTTACCGTGTGTACCAGCACTTTTAACGTTTATAAAAACTTAATTTTTCGCACAAAATGTGTTCATATATTGCGTATGATTGACAGAATAAATAGCCATTATTTTCCTGTACAGGTTTAAGTGTCTGATCTCTATACTTCAGACTGTATTCTCTGTGAAGAAAATATTGAATTTATGTACATAATTTAGATGAACAATAACAACTCAACCTCTTTTTTATGCAGCCTACTGAAAGCAGTCTTCTTCCAATCGCCTTAACGTTCTTCACTTCGCAACGCTGTTCCCTCCAACCTACCCTTGTCAGAATAACGAGCGGACACTGTCCGAGAACATTCTGAGCAGTTACATTTTCTCTCTTCCCTGAATAAATGTCGTATCTCTTACTACTCCCCACCCCAGCACTCTTTCTTTTTCGTCTTATTTTCATATTTGAGTCTTAAAGCAGAAGTTCTTTACTGTCCGTTTTCCTTTTCTATAATTTCAGGCCTCTGAAAGCTCTCCGTTTTCTGTGTTAACCCAGCGACTGTCTGATAAGTGCCTTACATCTGAATATTTGGCTTACTGATTTCGGCAAATGCAGTATATGTGAAAGGTGGGTTAGTTTTGATGTCCACTTGGAATTCGAAAACTTAGAGACCGGATTCATTTTTTCAGACGAACACGTTTCACATAACATTGTGGCGCGTTTGCGTGATGTTCATACCTGCTCGTCTATCGTAACAGCCTGATAACGTATCACTTGTAGAGACCGCTTGTGTGGCGATTTAAAATCGCTAGCAACAATAAACCGTACGTAGGTGTTAACGTAAAGTGCCCGATACTTTTGCGCCATTTCAAAAAGAAATTTGGATTTTCTTGGCCGATTTTCATGAAAGTCTCCAATATCAAATTTCACGGAAATCCGTCCAGTGGAAGCAACGCTGCTGCGTGAGGAGAGACGGGCGAACGGACATGACGAAAGTAATAGGCGCTGCACGCTACTATGCGAACGCGCCTAACGAGTCAAAAATCGTCGCCTGTCTTCGTGGTAGTCAGTGGACGACAAAACAAATTCTTCTTCAGTATCTCTTATCCTGCGATAGCGTACATATGCTTTGCGCTGTTCATCGCAACTCGAAATCAGCTGTCGAATAAGCACGTTTCAGTACATCACACAGCGTGAAAAAGTGGGCTTGTGTTAAGTGGTTATTTTAGTTCATTCAAGGGGATCATGGAAATGCACTCTAAACGGCATGCCACCCCATTTTTGTGTCGCCATTCATAGGTTCATAACCTCAGAATTAAAGGGTTAAGTGCTTGTATGTTGATTTGCTTTTCCCTATTCAGATGTCTTGAAAGTAAAGGGAAGACTTGTGCAGGCAGTAATGGAACCGTCCTCGATTCCTTAGATGTGTGTGTAGTATTCACACATGCATTCTGCTTGATATCTCCAAGTGTTACATGCCAGTTCCCTCTCCGCTCGTATATTTCGTTTTCTGTGGTGTTTGCGCCGTATAGTCAAGTAGAGGAAGGTATCTTTTCACCACTCTACACGGTGCCACGTTCTAGGATACAGTCGTATTTGTATGGCTACTTTTCTGTTCTTCGTACGTGCTCGAGTTTAGGAAGAGAATGGTGACTTTTACGCCTGAGACGGAGGACCAATTGATTTGTATACGGCAGTTCCTCGTAAGGGGGCACAGGCTGTGCCGGGTGTGTGGTGTGTGGCTGAGTACACTCATTACTTTCCCATCTTGCCCTCCAGTTACCTTTGGGGTAACTCAGAATTTTACCGTATTTTACTGACTGGCGACCCATGTAATCACTCACCCGCACTGTGTAATCTCACCACATTTGATTGTTCCCGGGAACCAATCGATGTGTGTGAGAGATATGTCGGCTATATGCACTGCACTTCAGGGTTATTACCTCCCTGCTGTAGCTGTATTAAGGATGTATTTGTTTAACAGCCATCTGATCTGTTGTAGTCGATTGTTGGCTTAACGTACAGTGTTGGAGTAGACTCTCTGGAATGGGAGTCGTTAAACGTCAGGACGAAGTAACACAGCTACAGGGAGTTCACCCAATTTAGGCTTTACGGGCTGTTAGCAGAAACAGAAGAAACGATTTTGGACTGTCTTTTTATTTGATTTTGACAACTTTTTGCGGAAGATAGTGCCGTGGAAGGCTATGAACATGTAGACATAGCCACACACACACACACACACACACACACACACGTTATGTTTTAACCGCAAATGTGGCCGACAAGACGTACGAGGTGAAGCGTATTTCACCAATTTGGAACATATTATGTTTTGACCAAAAACAAGGTTCGAAAAGTTTAAATGGCGTCTTGTATCCCATTTTGCAAATTCGTAACTCTGTACCTTGAAATAAACGAGGTCACAAACGATGCAGACTTTACCAAGGCTTTCTTACTTTCAGATTGTCACACTTTATACACCAGACGTTTAAATGCTATTTTGCTTATACCCATAAAAATTGCGGTGTTTTCTGCCCCAATTTTCACGAAATGGACGTTTGCCGGACAACGCTTTCTAAAGAACACCTATACCGAATTTAATGGAAATCCGACAAACGGTTTGGTCGCTGATACTAGGTCACGGACGGACAGACAAACGTTGTCTCTACGTAATGCGTCTAAAATGAGTAGCGTACGGTATCAAAATCGGAGTTTCAAAATATCTCTACATTGTGTTAGTAATTGTGACTTGTTTGGAGAAATGATGCGGTTTTGTGCAGATGATATGTCAGTGCATACTGGTATTCAGACTGGATGATAGATATGTCAGTGTGTACAGAAACACTAATCACCAACAAATGCACAAAGAGAGCTTGATCATCAATTGTGACACACTCCTACATGTTTCGACCCTGCTGGGTCATCTTCAGGAAGAACTTTTTGTTATCGGTACACTAAGATTGCACTTTATAGTTGAGTGAGAATGTGCTGTTGACTTGTACTGCGTTGTTTTTGGAGGCGTGAACTCTATGCGGCTTGGAAGCCGGTACCGCAGAGAGTTCACGCCTCCAAAAACAACGCAGTACACAGTCAACAGCACATTCGCACTCAACTATAAAGGGCAACCTTAGCGTAACAATAACAAAAAGTTCTCCCTGAAGATGACCCAGCAGGGTCGAAACATGGAGGAGTGTGTTACAATTGATGATAAAGCTTTCTTTGTGCATTTGTTGGTGATTAGTGTTTTTGTATAATATAGTGCACGGACATGGAACACATTAAATTTATGTCAGTGTGTGCTTGTGTTCAGTTCAGACATGTCATTGTGTACTAGTAAGTACGGCAGGCGCCGTTGTTAATAGGCTTAATTTAAGATTCTCGCTGGCACCATTGTGAATTGGCCTATCTTAAAATTCTCTCTGACACCGAGAAGTCCTCTCGAGAGCATCCAGACGCCCGCGGGCATGCGGTTGGCGATCTCCGCACTAGACGCACGCTGATCATTTGTTACCGTGTTCGGAACCTTGTTTCTGAATAAATGATGAAGAATTTACTTAACAAAAGTACACCTTGTATCAAAACTGAAGTCGGTCTCTCGTATTTGCTTTTCTCCCTAAGATACGAATATATTCATATCCACATTATTGATCCGGAAAGAGAGTGAGTCATTTGTGAAGTTAGTGTTGACTTTCCATTGCATTCAGCAGGCAGTGTGTGTCTAAAGCCCGTTTGAGTTAGCAATACATTTTCTTAGAAGTTTGGTCAACAGTTTATACAGCTAACTAATACATTCTGGTGCAGCTGTTGTTTGTATACTCAGTGAATGAGAGTTACTTATTGCTGCAACGGCAGTTTGACTAGCTCTGTTAACTAATTGCTTTTAATAGCTACATCTACACCAATTTCCTTAAAACTTAACAGCTAGTTAATCACTGTAGGATTGTAGCCTTTATACAGCCAGTGTATTTCGTAGTTAACTCTTGGACTGAATAACATATACATTTTTAAGCCTGCTCCTTATCTCCGTTAAAAAGTACGTCATATGAAAGGTTTATTCGGTCAAAGAATGTTGAGGAAAGTTGTGGCTGTTTATTGTGAAAAGAAGCTGAAACTCGTCGGTAGAGATACCGAGGTATTTAGCTTTAAGCCAGGTGGCATATATCAGTACCGCTACCCACTACGGGACCAAGAGAGTGACGTGGTATTGTTACAGAGGCGAGTGTGACGTTGTAACATAGTCCCTACCTCACCACCAGTTTTGGGTTTCCAGGTTACCAGACTCGTGGAATTCATACTCACATGATTTTAGTGCGTTATTGGTATGTTCCTAGTAGTGCAAAGTGTAGGGTTAACTTGGCCGGCAGTATTGTTACGAAGTATTTTGGTTTGGTAACACTTCGGTCAACTACCGGCATGTAATTTAATTACCATGCATATACGAAACAATTGTGCGCATTTTTACGTTCGGTTTCTCTGCACTGACAAGTTGTTTGAGGTATGCCCATTAAGAAAGAATAAGAGGAAGATGTCGTTATGGCTGTCGAGTTTTGCTTAGATCGTTATTTGTAGGCCTCTCGCATAGTCGTTAAAAGCGCTTTTAAGCTTCGTTATGTCCATCCGTCTGTCCGCACGTGTCAGCTCGGATCCCACTGAACGGATTTCCATTAAATTTAGTATTATTATTAACTGCAAACACAGGTTGTTCGAAAGTGACCATTTGGAAGACCTAGGCATAGATGGGGCGATGATAGTAAAACTGCGCAAGTGTGTGAGTTTGTGAACTCTTCATCCGGCAAAGTTCAGGAACTGGTTGTGGTCTCTTAAGAATGTGGGGATGAACCTTGCGCTTCCGTACGGGGGGGGGGGGCCCCCAATTTTCATAACTAGCAATGCCACTCGAGAAGACCCCGTCTTCACCACAGAGTTGGTTAAGAATCTCTGTGTGTAAGCGTTAAGCCTGTTGAAGTATGTCGCAGTTATTCTTCTGTTAGGGCATGATGTGTCACAAAGTAGGCTTGCAAGTCGTGTTTTGGCCAGTGAAATGTGTTTTGTGTTTTGTTGTTGTTGTTGTTGTTGTTGTCGTCGTCGTCGTCGTCGTCGTCGTTGTTGTCGTTGCCTTGACGCCTGTTGAGTAATCATTTGTGTGAATATGAAATACTGAAACCATAAATGCCCGTTTTACATGACATTGAAATCGGCTCAAGAGTTAATGATGATTCGTTGGAAATTTATGTAGGTTAGCCTTCATTATATGATACAGTAATGCTGCTTTTTTTTCCTCCAAACTCATTTTGTGACGCTTATTTGCAGGATGCTTGTTACTTGACTGTGACGTCGTTTAGAATGATTAATGGAATCTGTGTAACTGTAGCGCAGAAAAACGATCGGTGGTAGCAGATAATTTTTGGATTATTTATGTATTAGTAAGGAGACGTGTCTGCGAAATAAACAACCATATGTTTACTGGATATAGCAAGGAAATATTAGCGAATTATTTGTGAGTTAATGTTTAAAAGAAATAAAACACCAGTTGCTTCGTGTACCTATCATTAACCGTGTGAAACAGCCTTCTCATCCTCTGTTTGATTCAGTAGCGCGGCCACTGTCATGTCTTTCGAGCTCCAGTAGATCCTGTTTGATTCAGTAGTACGGCCACTGTCATGTCTTTCGAGCTCCAGTAGATCCTGTTTGATTCAGTAGTACGGCCACTGTCATGTCTTTCGAGCTCCAGTAGATCCTGTTTGATTCAGTAGTACGGCCACTACCATGTCTTTCGAGCTCCAGTAGATCCTGTTTGATTCAGTAGTACGACCACTACCATGTCTTTCGAGCTCCAGTAGATCCTGTTCGATTCAGTAGTACGGCCACTACCATGTCTTTCGAGCTCCAGTAGATCCTGTTTGATTCAGTAGTACGACCACTACCATGTCTTTCGAGCTCCAGTAGATCCTGTTTGATTCAGTATTACGGCCAGTGTCGTGTCTTTCGAGCTCCAGTAGATCCTGTTTGATTCAGTAGTACGGCCAGTGTCGTGTCTTTCGAGCTCCAGTAGATCCTGTTTGATTCAGTAGTACGGCCAGTGTCATGTCTTTCGAGCTCCGGTAGATCCTGCCGCTTCTGTTTTACGTTGTACAACACAAGGGTCTTTATAAATGTGAGCCTGTCACTGGCATACATGAACATATTTATTTGCAATATTATGTGCACGTGTCGAAGAGCTGTCATAATCCCCCTGTTGAATGTCGCTGTAATATCTTTAAATAGTCCACGACCGCCTCTTCTCTAATCCTTGCAAGTTCAGGGAACTGTAACATTCTGTCATACAAGACGACAAGGAATTACAGCTGTGGCTGGTACATTGTCGTTAACTAATCTTGTTACATCTGTCTTCGAAGTGTCACTGGTTGCGTTCTTAGTATGGAGTTCGTTTTCTGAAAGACTAGCTTACATAATATAGCTTCATAAGCGTTGAGAAATTACGCTGTTATTAAGTGTCGCTTTGGGAACTACCGTTAGCATTGAGTTCTCAATAAAACGTGTGAATTCTGTTGTGATATTTACACTGTTAATATTGGTCTCATTGTTTAAGAACAAGTTATTAGGCCTGGAATAATTGGATCTGACTTTCTTCACTTCACATTGTATCTCACTGAAGCGTTATTTACTGCTAATGCATGGGTGCACAAGTTTTCCAAAAATACAGAAGTCAGCTTGAATCAAGTTCAATACTCAGGACCCACCAATACTGGGCTCCGCCTTACAAAATTAAGTCGCCCGGTCGACGTGGCGCTCGTGATTTGTGCTCCCCTCTGCTACTAAAAAACACATTGTAATTTAAATGGGAGAAATTGACACCATCAGAAACTAATATTTCCACTGACAGCCTCTTCATTTATACAACCCTGTACCTGTTGTCATTGAGGGATACCCATAAATCACTATCTTGCTGAATTTGCACGCCATGAACGTGACAAGTTCTTGAAAAACGGGCTTCATAAAGTGGCACCAGTACCTAGAGATAATATGCCGCGATAGCTCAGTCGGTATGGCTATTAGGCCACGGGCTCGATGACCGAGGAATTCTGGCTCGGTATCCGGCAGACTCAATAGGTGTCTCTCACCTGTAACGCCCTGGAACACACACTACCTCCTGTTCAGTGGATACCGGGTTCTCTTCCCGCGGCGGTAAAGCGGTGAGGGCGTGAAGTTCAGCTTGTACCTTCTATCCAGTACCGTTGTTGAGAATGAGTGGAACTATTCGTCCAGTCCTTCGTTTGTCTTCCTGGCGTGTTAATTAAGACTGCTTTATTCTTTAGTATCTCGATAACTGTTACCGCCATCGGTTGCAATATTGACCTCCTCTATAATAGCAAATTTTTTCATCACTAATTGCCACCCGGGGTGCGTATCAGTAACGTTTAAAATGGGCAACTACATGTAGACCGATTAAAGACAGTTGTGTGTGTCGGGTAATGGAAACATGTTCTAAGAACGTACTCAACAAAGAACTTAATTAATCATGTGAAAATAGCTTCATGCAGACATTCGATTGCTCTTACTTCTGGGCTCTTCTTGTATGTGCAAGCGATACAGTCGTACGGACTGCGGTCGACCGGAGGGAGGGGAGAGACCAGGACACCTCTGACAATACAGAAACGAGTTCTGTACAAGGACACTGTCTGGAGTCCGGTTTTAGCTGCAAGGCCGTGTGTTGGTATACGTAATTTAAAGTGTGTTCCTGATATTGTTTAAACTTTACACATAACGTAGTTAGCCTGCAGTGATACAATTTCGGCCATCTTGTTTTATCGTTGTAAGTACGTCAGTTTTGAAGAGGCTGGCCACTACGACACCGATAGTAAATACCCACAACATCCGGACGTTGCCAGAAACAGCGTTTACTCACAGGTTCGTTGTGTTCTGTCGTGTCTCTGTTCATCTTTCTGTCCATTCGTGCTGGTTTATCTCGTGTGTCTGCTTTCCTCTGTGGGCGGCGAGTCCAGTGTTTTTCTTGTAGCGTTTACTGCAAAGTGGTTTATGAATTTTAATTTTGTAAGCGGCCTAGTCTTTGTGAAACGAAAGGGAATGCTTCAGATTCATCTGCGTCACTATATACATCCCTGTTTTAATAAACTCTTGCCTCATGCTGTTGCAAAAGTTAAAACTGTCATTACATTTCTGTATCGGACGTCCTTGCCATGCCGTACTCTCGGGGTATAGATATGCTGATATCAACTTTGGGATTCGATTTTAAGGCATAATTTGCAAATGTTTTAGCCACTTTTTGAGCCTGGATACCGGAGTCGGCGTAGTAGCCAGGCTACAGGCTAGACAACACAGGACTCGCTGTTCGATTTCCGGCAAGTGCAAGAGATTCTTTTTCTGACTACGTGACCGTTACGCCATGCACTGCGTCAGTCAGGCAGTCATCCAGATCATCGCCCTGTGAAAGACTACTCTGCCCACTGACTGCATTTGTTTTTTCAATTTGTGGTGCGCGCCCCTGTTTGGAGATGTGTGAGTACTACAGGGTGAGGCGCCAATCAATTTTGGAACAACATATGTCTTGTGTATAAAACTAAGTGGGCTTTTTTTGACGGAGTTGTTGACTTCCAAACATTCTGTATTTCGTATGTATTATTGTTGTATATTACTATTATCATCAACATCATTATCATCATCAAAGTTAAGTTTGAAAGTTCAAGTCGTCTGAGATATGACGTCGCATCCCGGAAGATTTAAGTCTTCATTAACACGCTTTAAGAACCTCAAATGTCGCAACTTTACGTTTGATTCTTTTTTATTTTCGTCGTTTTGTAATTTTTTATTTAATGTTAATATGAATGATTTGTATTTTGCATGTCTTTATTTTGCGTGTGTTTTGCGCTTTAGATATAGTGTATTCGATATAAAACTGGATGCTGAACTCAAAAACCAAAACTACAAATTTCATGAAACATTTAAAAGCTTACGTTTTATGACGGGAGAGGGCTTGGGGTTTTAGGAAAGCAGAGTGGGCGCGCTGCAGCCGTTGGGCTGTACAGTCTTTGCTCGCTGTCGCAATATCTCCTTGTGCTGTGAGAGTAGTAGAAACATGTCATTGTCATTTTCAGTGAGTTAGGCTCATGATGTAGTCTTTGTCATGGGCATAATAAACGGCTATTTCCTGTTGCCCCATTTGGTAGGGTGATTTCCTAGTAACGACATAATGATATTCCCACGTATGACAGCACCTCTGTATGTCCCATTTTAAAGAGTGACCAGCTTGTGAAATGCTGTAGTACAGTTGATGTGTCTGTAATCTAAATGGGCGTTTACGCTTATTGTAAATAAAGGTACATGACGAGAAAAAATTTCAGCAGTTAATTTAAATACAATAAAAGTTGCTGCAGGAAGGTTGTCCGGAGTAGCTATGCTGCAGTACACGTAGCTGTTTCATTTGTGCGATGATATGTATCTCTGTTTGCACTGATGGGTCCCATGCGGGCATTTATGTTCTCAGTTCGCTATTAAGTCTCTCCCACAGGCGTTTGAACAAGGAGTCGGTTTTGCGGTTGTTTCGTGCTACTCTGACAAACTGGGCCTACCACTGTTTTAAAGCCAAAGTGTATCCGTTTGAACCAGGTTGTTCAAAATTTCCGTACGATCTCATGGCGTGATGCTAAAACGCGGTGATAATTCAGCTCCTTCTAACAGGCGCACGTATGTAGGTCTCATGTAGTGTGTTTAGTGTCGCCTGGTGTTGTAACCTCGTTGTATCACATTATCTTGGGTCGTCCTGATGACAGTAGACATTTACAGTAAACCCTCGGTCATCCGACTTTCGGTCAACCGACCCTCCCCTTAACTGACCCGCCCTTCTGAACTACCATAAGAAGAGCTGTTCTGGATTATTTGTATGTAAGACAGGTAAGCTGTTTACTGCATTGTTGTGGGGCCCAATTACGTAGCTTATAGTATTTACAGAGCGACGACATTTGGACTAGCCTAGGCGTGCTTAGGCCTGCGCGACATACGTCAACTTCCTTACGTGGCGGAAGCTACCGGCGCATATCTAAGGCCTTGAAATATGTTTTGATGGTAATTTTCCCATTTTGTACTAAGAAACATGCAGAAACATTGCCTGGATTCGGTTATTCGGATTTCTAAATTCTCATCTTTGGGTTAGGAAGCGGACCACGAATAACCGACACAGGATCTTCCGACCCAACTTTCCACCCAGTTAGATAGGGCAAACGAGGTTCACTGTGTCACCTAATGTCGTGGTTGTGTCCTTGAGTTAAAGAGGTCCCAGGTGCGACTGTGCGAGAATGAGCAGAGGCCAACTGTCCTGATGTAGGGTTTTCCTGTTTATTTTTTCAGGCGCACCAGACGTGATTGGTTAGTAGTAGCGTAAACAGGCAACTGCCACGTCCCTGTCCCTCTGCATCCTACGTAATCATTACAGATACTCATCTTGTATTTCGCCACTATGTTACCCACGCACTTGAACTGCATCCGTAAATAGGCTAAATTAAGCAATTAGGGTAGCCACATTAATCACATTTTCGAGAAGGTAGTAGTCTCTCATCTGTGCCGCCATTTTCCTTCCTTTTCCTTGGACCAGAAAATTTGTTACTGCGTCCAGAAGAGCAAGCCGCTTGTTCCTAATCAGAGCCAGTTGGCTCCAATCCATACGCTTACACTTTAATATCCACTTTAAGAATGAAACTGGGACAAATATTCCTGTTCATTCCCTTAAGTCTACTAATACCTGTATCCTAATTGTACTTTTGTGTTTCCACTTGTGTGACGTTTTATGTCTGACAACATATTCGTTACGAATGTTTCTAGCATACACGCTGCACTCAACGGTGCATGAAGTTGTGAATTAAATGGTAACGCAGCTGAATCGCAATCCCTGACATGATCCTCGTTAGACAACAGTTCATATTATGTGATTGGTTACGTTTGGGAAGGGACTTACAGCTGTCCCAGTCGGTATCATACGTATTCGCGATCGCTAATTATTCTCTCATTCGACATTCTACAAATCATGCGGTTTGAGAAACCGTCGTTTGTAAGGCACGAAACAACTTACATGTTCACGTGATGTAGGCTAACATTTCGAAATTGAGTTTATGTAAGTTACTCCTTCTTTGTGCGGACATGAAACTTGTCTTTCAGTGATTTCTTACTTATGCAGCCAGCGGGATAGGTCTGTGAATAGTGGGATAAGCGGTGTCTAGTATAGCCAGTGTAGATCTTACGTAATAACGATCGTAGCACATTCTTGGACTGGAACCTTGGGATCGAATCCCGTTTAGGAGATGGGTATATCTGTGTGTACCTCTGTATTGTCATACAAGCTTGTAGAGGCTTTAGATGATCTACTTATCTATGCCCATAGCTCTACCGCGTGTGTAATGAATTTCGGTTACAGGAACTACAGTCGAGGAGTCTGAGACTTGAATCTAATTTATGCATTCACTTCTAACTTACATAGCGACACTTTGCAGCTTCTGAAGCTGTTCGCATCGTTGGCTGAGATATGAAGAGCCGTTGGTACAGGAACATGTCGTGGCCTTCGTCTGGAGTGACTGAGTAAAAACATGAGACATTTCGTATCGGAGCATTCCCTTAATATGGCCGAGATTCGAAATAGTTATTCCGGAATACAAGTTCGCAACCGGAACTTGCGTCGTATTTCGGAATTTAGCGCCAACCCAGAAAACGAATAATTATAGTAATTGCGTTTCCCGTTTTACGTGCGCGGTATTAGCTTGGTCTGCTCGTGTAACTCAACTAAGGGTCTGTAAGGAACGACTTAATGCCGCGATTGGCGGCAGCTTGGTTTGTTGCAGTGGTGAAAGTGTTGCCCCAGCAGAGCGTGCTGCACAAAGAGAACTGGACTTCTACATGTCGAAAGGAGAGAGTTGATTTAGTTTGAGTCTGCTTTGGTTGGGTTTTGGTTTCATTTGATGGGCATGATCGATTTATCCAGTCGCATGGGCAGAGAAAGCAATCGAAGTGAAACAGGAGGCAGGTTTGAAGCATTCAGGAAGAGGAAAAGAAACAGATCTTGCTAGTGAAGCTGTGCTAGTAAACACGGAAATCTCGTCTTTCCGTGACAGCCAAGATGATTATTTTCGTCTTACCCAATCTGACTTTACATGTTGTTGTTCGTACGTCTGCTGGCCACAACTCTCATGTGTAGCGTGATCGCCTCCTCTGATATAATCCCACGGTGACTTGCAGCTGTGATTAGTGTTCAAAGTCTGCCTGTCCTGTTTAAGGCCTATCCCACTGCTAGCTCCGGTGTTTGTTCTCTCCAGAGGTGATACACCAAGCGGTATTTTGTGCGGGTGTCATTTTTTCCCGTTGTGTGTGTGAGCTTCTCGAGTATCACAGTCGTTTTATTGTAATGACGATTTGATGAGTTGGGAAATTGACGTAGACTGTTTTAAAGCGTTATTGCTATAGGGTTAAAATTTTCCCTTCCCCGAGAAGTGTTCGGCCTACCCCGAAGTGTACGTTCAAATCTGATAACCCATACCCGACCGAAGCCCGACTTGCTTTATTCTAGTCTGAATGCAACCCAGTCTCTCTGCAGTCTGCTGTCACTGTCGCGATCCTTTAATACACGCTTCTGCAATGC
This sequence comes from Coptotermes formosanus, assembly GCA_013340265.1. NCBI lineage: Eukaryota > Metazoa > Arthropoda > Insecta > Blattodea > Rhinotermitidae > Coptotermes > Coptotermes formosanus. Next base: position 148,422 of record BLKM01002654.1, on the reverse strand, counting down.
ATAAATGTTCATAATCCTTGAATGAATTATGTAACAATGCTGTAAGAACATTACATATTTTGACGTCTGAGGAACGGTACGTAGTCGTCGGATGCAAAATGTGTAACGTGTTTTTTTCGACCTAATTTTGGAGGGGGGCCACGTACGAAAATCCCAGAGAAAATCAAATCGGGGGTTTGTTTCCGGGGCCTGACCGAACCCAATGTCCCAAAGTCATGTTGTAACTAAATTTTCGACTCAGTCCCATGGTCATTCGCTGGTCAGTTCGCAACTTTCTCGTTGTGCCGCGAGTACAAGATGAACGCAAGTACGAATAGATTTCGGCTTTTGAAAAATAATGGGCCGAGAGAGCTTGAAATGAATATTACCGTAATAAACGACAACCACTTTTCGAACATCTGTTACTCATATAGGCCGGTACTCATACAGGCAACCATTTTAGAAATTTTTAACAAGCGCTCCTAGTGTCGCTGTCACCTCAGAAGTTTGCGCATCCGCTATATCTCCATAAACGATCGTCAAAAGTTAAATTGTCATGGGTGATAGAGGGAGATGAAAGTACAACATTGGGGTGGTTCCCGCTGACATAACATTCATACGTGGTTTCGTGAAAATTGATCAATTTTTCCGAGATTTTAAGTGGATGGGCGTGGACACAAAAATACACGCCCTCGCCAACGTGCCTGCGTGTTGATCATATAAGCCTACTTATTAACTTTAGCGAAGGAGCGTAGGCTGAAAGGAAACTATATAAAAGAAAAGAAAGAAAGAGAGAGAGTGAGTGAGAAAAGGGGTTTTAATAAATTTGTATGCGCAGTTCTGAAAGTCGGACAATCGTAGAAACAATAATAATTGAAGTAATGTAATTATAAAGTGAAACAAAACGCTAAGCAGATATGGCTGTCTGCCCGGTGAGTGAAGCTCCCGCCCCGAATGATCAACTGCTACGCCTTGTAATCTGATCCGAGAAGAGAGGCTTCTTAATTAGATTTGATCCGGCTTCGCTTTACTTCCCGCCCCTGCTCCTCCCCCTCCCCATGTTTATTCCAATTATGCAAATCCCCGTCATTCCTAAACTTAACTCCGCACTATACAAGTGAAACCATTTCCCTACTCCCCTGCTTCCCCACTCCCACTCTTCTATACATTACATTAGTACTTGGAAAATCCTATCTTGTATGTAAATTTAATTCCAGGGCAAATGAAATTGATGTACTTTGGGTGTTTATAAGTAATTATCACGCACACCGAAGTTTGTGTGGCGGATGTATAATTTGAGGGACAAATTATTTTGACAGTCCGCCCGCTTCTTCTTATTCCCAGCACTGCTCGTGCTGATTTTCGAAAAGCTTTGAATATGTCTTCCGTTATGCATACAGCACCCCGGGTTTTAAGGGTTCTGGGATATTTGTGCGCATGGTTTTCTCTAACTTCTGGCGTTTCCCATGCGGCAGGTGACAGTCTGGCACGGAATAGCATTACGTTGTAGTCTGGGATGCAAGATGGTGTTTCTCCTGTGTTGAGATTAATACTGTCGTAAAAAGTGAAGAAGATAAATATTTAAGCCATTCGTGTTTTGCATTCACAGGAAGTCGTTTAGATTCAGTCCTATTCAAGCTGAGATTATGAAAGGATTTTCTATTATCATCAGTTTAGAGGCTTGTGAATGTGTTAGAAGCGGTATTCTGTACTCAGAAGTTCGCCGTTCTGCTGAGTTGGACGCCTTAAATCAGACGAAGTGCACTGCTTGTGCACACACACACACACACACACACACACACACACACACACACGTACGTACGTACGTACGTACGCACGTACAAAAATAGACAGAGACAGACAGACACAGATAGATAGATAGATAGATAGATAGATAGATAGATAGATAGATAGATAGATAGATAGATAGATAGATAGATAGATATGGGTGGATGGGATGGATAGATGGATGGATGGATGAATAGGGCTGTTGCAATAGAAGGTAAATTATTACTGTCTCGACTGCAGATGTAGCAGGCCTATGTTGCTGCAAGTGTGGATGGGAGAATAATATGCAAATGGATTTTAAAAAATATGATTGGAGGGTGTGCAGTGTATTCATGTCTTTCTGGATAGGGGTCACTGGTGGGCTATTGTGAATACGGTAATGAACCTTTAGGTTCCTTAAATATCGGACAGTTTCGTGACTAGCAGAGAAGCTGTTAGCTTTTCAAGATATGCTCTGCTGCATAGAGTTCGGTGGTACGTACTTGGGATTGTCGCTAGAAACTCTTCGTTATTGGTATCCACTGTCCCCAGGTGTAAGTGGTAACTGTGATTATAGCCTACCGAATACACACGTCCCTGGCTGCCGATGTGGTGTGGTTTTCCAACATCTGCTTTAGGTGCAGATGGAAGCTCCGGAGCTTAAAAACTAGCATGTTAAGTTATGTTACACAGGATTTGGAACGTGGCCGGATATGTGACGTTATAATAAGTTGCAGATCGCACTTTGAATAACAGAAGTCCTGTCGGAGGTTCTGGACTGGATGCATCTGGCTCAAGTAGGGTCCCCTGATGACGAATACGGTAATAAACCTTCCGGCAACCTAAAAGCTGGATATTTTTTACTCTGCTGCACAGAGTTGCGGTGATTCTGAAGCTTGTCATGGTATATACGTATTGAGATGTGTATAGGTTGCAAACGAGGCGGTAGAGCAGTAGAATATTAACCTAACCTAAAAGGGCGAGGCCTCTATACTGTTGTCACACACAGGATGTTTGTACAGACTGAGGAAGAAGCTCGTGACATAATTAAAGGCCTAATTTGTCGTATAATCGCCGGCCTACAGCACGCAAGTCTGTATTTCTGTTTTTATGGTATGTTATGTCCATCCACGCAGTAGGTGGTGGTTGCTGCTTTCAGCTCCGTTACGTAGACCGTAGTACTAATGCACCTGTGTGGGTCCTGCTTGTTCACTGTGTAGCAGGTGTTGTGTCGCCAAAGATTTTGCTTTCCACCTCCTTAGCATAAGTGGTGTTTCGTAGTTTCAGTGCTTTGTCGAGTAGTTGAGTACTATGGGCTCGAAGAGACTGCGGTAGGTAGTATACGAATTCATAACTCTGTGTAATTTCATAATGAATTGTGTATGATTTTTTGGTATTGGATCGAATATATGATTTATGTTTTTTATTCATCGACCCGGTTATGACATGTCACAAAATTCAAGAAAATAAGCGTTATTTGCGCTGGATTAATTGACTTTGTCTCTCATAGTTTCCATCCCAATAAACAGACAGCTTTCATAATGTCCGTTGGAACCCTCCAATGATCAGGATCTTCTATGAAATATCGAAGATTGCTAGACTAAACAGTCTCTTCAAACGTCTAGTCCTATCGCATGTGTCCGCCTGCATACGCGGTCTGTTCTGACAATCAGAAGATGTCGACTGCCATATGCTGCTCCTGCACAAATGAAGCGGGGCACGCGGTTGGTTGTGTTTGAGTAACTCGCCGCTTGAGTGAAATTTTCATAACACTGAGGTAAAACTGTGCACGTTCGTAGGCATTCTCCGTGTGACCTATGACCTTTCAATTCTGTTATCCGAATGATTTCATGCCACTTCCATTTTTTTGACTCTACTAGTCTAAGGAAGAAAAGTAATTGTTTTGTGGGATTTGTTACCATGTAACTGGTAAAAATTTACCAAAGTTTGAGAGAAACCTGCTACCTCTTGTGCTACTAAAAGCGTCTTGGATGAATCAACTGCGTTGGTCTCTACACCGAATAAGCCTACATGTCGTCAATTAGATGCAGGTTTAGGTTATTCTTATATTTTGGGTGCTCAGGATTCGGATAAAGTCCTTACAACCAGCTAACCTGTCATGCGACCTTCCTCAGTTCTGCCAAGCAAAGTACGTTATGGTCACTTCTTCTAAATCTCTGTCGACTGATCGGTGTGTTCGCACTTACACTGCTAAGCAAGTTGGTTCAAGCGGAAACGCTTCTGACCTCTGTTTGGGAAGAACCGGCTTGGGATCTAGGGCAGGGCACCAACTATTTAGACTGGAGCTGTTGAGGTTTTTTTCAGTTTCTCTACTCGAGTGCCTGGATAGTGTTTTATTTACGGCACAGTGGCCTCGTTCCACGTCCTCTGCAAATCGTCATTTATTACTGTCCAGTCGACACTGTGCAGCTTCAGATGCTGACAGCGTCGTTAAATAAACTACAAACGAATTCATGTTTCTTTCCTGCTGCCTGTAACATCTCCAGCTGATACAGTGTCGTTACGAATCAGTGAGTCACAAGTGTCGAAAATATGGAGCTGATTTTCAATTAAAAAAGGTAATTTTAGCTTTGTGTTGGTGGACTCCTTGCTGCTGCTATTCAACATGTGGTAAGAAGCGAAGTGACAAGTTCAATCAATCATCATGCATGAGTAGCCTATAAGAAGATATTTCTAACAAGAACGTCCGGACTGGATTGCCGTGAAGTCAGTGATTGCAGCCTTGCAGTGTAAAGGATGGTTGCTACAATATCAGTCTCTGAATTGCCTTTTCTTGTCAGAATTGAGAAAAATGTTGACGCATGCTTGCAATTGTTTGGTTAATCTTAGAATGGGTCAAAGAAAGAGAAGAGCCAGTATAGCTCAGTGGGTATGGTGATTAGGCTACTGGCTGGATGATCGAGGAATCGTGGTTCAATTCCTGGCAGGTACAAGAGATTTTTCTGTTCGAAGTATCACGACCGGCTCTGCGACCCACCCAAACTTCGGATTCAGTGGACATAGGTTGCTGTCTCCTCCAGCTTAATATGGCCGGAGTGTGCAGCTGACGTCTCACCCCTTTCTAATGCCGAGGTTGAGAACGAGTTGAGCTGTACCTCCAGCGCCCTTCCGCCACCATACGCCTTCATGGCTTTCACAAAGATAACTTTATCCTATACAGTAAAGATAGAAGAAAACAAAGTAGAACCTATGTAAAGATGTGCATTTCCTAAATTCAGGCATATATTTTCGTTGGTGTGATAGGGTGGATGACGTCTCATTGTTCTTTTACAAGCCTGACTGTTGCGGATTATAAAGTTCGGTTGGGGGGCTACAGCTTGCTCAGTGATAAGGATAGGTTTGTATGACTATCCAGATTGCTGTCTGCAGTTGGTAACAGTGTCAGTAATGCAGTTGCTTTTTGCGTTGTGTGTGTGTTTATTTCTTCAGGTTTTATTTAGCGACACCATCAATTACAAAGCGTTGGCAATAGATTGATGGACATGATTTCAGGCTTCCGCCGCGACGTTGATGAGATATGCGCTCCTATGGGATATTACGCGGCGTCGTGTGGTAATAGAGTCCGAGCCGGTTCGGACTCTTGACCCTTGAAGATGGGAGCGATTCATTATCCCGAAACGTCGTTGAACAATTGTCATGCGACGCCGCGTAATGTCCCAGAAGAGCGCAGATCAAATAGATATGAGAATGGAGCATTAATGGAATGAGTGTGACAGAGGAAAACTAATTACTGTGAGAAGAACCTGCCCCAGTACCAAAATTCATCCACGACAAATCCCAGATGGACTGCCCTGGAGAAGGTCTCTTTTTGAGCTATCGTAGTCGTAGGTGCATTTATGATTATTATAAGTGATTTAAATGTAGAAGATGTTTGTGTATTTTGGTTGGAGGATTTAATATTCTGCGTTGTATGATTACCGTCGTAACTGTTCCTCTTATTTCAATTCCGTCTTCTTCCGAAGCTGAAGCTCCCAGCTCAGCATGAACAGTTGAAATTGTTGGTTGGGTCTCCTTTTTCCCATATACAATCCCAGATACATGTCGTAGTTAAGTTTTGTGATCCGTACTGTACTTCTGGTCCGATTACGAGAAAGAGAAGCTGTTGTGCAGGTACAGATAAAATAACTGTGCCTCTTCTTCTTCATTTTACAAATTTACTGGAAGAAGACATCGAGTGAAAATGACAAAGGAGTTGAAAGAACTCATTAACGTTGTTCCACTGAAGTTTTACTTTTTAATCATCTCCAAAGTTTAATTGCGTTGGATTAGATTTGAAGTTTCTGGTCTGGAGTAGCATCAGTTTTAATTGTTTCCGACACAAGAAACAAAACTATGTGGGGAAGAGAGATGGGATTATGGAGAAGATACTGCAAACAATTCGAAACTCGGCTCGCGAGCACTGGATGGCGTAGCGCATGTCTACTCGTAGAAATGAAACCGTGTGCTGTGTGCGGTTTGTGTTCTGTTGCTATCGACAGTACTGTAACACTTAACAACACTGAACATGGCGGTAGAAAGGGCGTTGATGGTGACGTGTTTTGTGGGTCCTGGTTTTGATTCGGCCAAGAACTCTTCCGTCAACTTCCTACCCAGTTCGTTGCTGACTGATCGTCCTCTGTATAATTTGAACTATTAATCACGTCGTTAAACAAACAAAGAATGAACGAGAAAATTTATATCTTCTGGGAATTTATGCTACATGGATTGGTGTACACTTACCGACGTTTTGACAGGTTTAAGTGTTATTATCTCTGGGGTCTAACATTTCTTCTGGGGCTGTTTGACTGCGAAGATGAAAGTATTATGGTCCTTCGAAACGTCGGTAACTATTGACCAGTTGACACGGCGTGACGTCACAGAAGACATGATTCCTCAGCAACACCACTGTGAGAACATTACGACGTGCAAGAATTGATATAACGTTGAGGTATTCATGTGAATCAACTGCTTTACGTTGAACATATGCGCTACTTTCAAAATCTCGTGCTTCATGCTTTGTCATTTTCTGTACCCTAGATTATGTACTAATAATCATAAATTAAAGTAAAAGGGATCGCAGTGAAGCGTAAGATATATAAATCTCCCATGAGCCCAATTCATTTGTAGGGATTACGAATGGAAGTTTAAATTCATGTATGGTGTAAAACTACGGGATCCTTTTCACCCCAAGCTCTCATATTTTGTGCGTTTTAAAATTGTTATGAACATTGTTAACTTCAGTTCGTCAGAAAGTGCTGTGGATTTTAATTTCAAGCGGGTAATTGAAAAGTTTATACTTCCGTGGAAAATTAAATTTGATGCAAATTCCTGCACCTCCTCTCGTCCTCCCGCGCCTATCCTTTCTAATTCGAGATGGTTTGTATCAGCGTAATAACTTATTACGCAGGCTCATAATCCGCTATGTAAAACACTTTTTGTTGCATTCAGTGGCCCTGCTTTTTTATTAGACTAATATAACAGATACATGCTACTTGCCCCGTCTGCGTGTTATGTTTCATGTTGTAATTCGCGTCAGAAAATTCTGTAGGGTCCAACCTTTTAACAAGCGCCGGAAGCTGATGTTACTTAACGTATTGTCCACTGTATATCAGTAAAGTTATTTGCAAGTGGCGATGCAGAACTTCCATATTGGGTTGGTGCGTGTCATGGATTTTATTCACTTCGTAAGACGCTCTGCTAATGTACAGATTCTCTGTGACGTTAGCAAAGTGGAGAATTTGATCACATAGTTCTGAGAAGTGCATTTCGCATCCAGTGATAATGAACGTGACAAGTGTCTGTCTTGCTTTACACATTTTTGGTGTGTTTTTTAAAGTATTATTAATTTCTAAAACGTCTCACAGTGTTTGTATTCTCATTGAGGTTTGTGGTTCTCAGGGGGATATTAGTGAAGATTCAAGGCGTATTAGATATGACGCCTTCTGAACAGGTATGTGTTTACCGACGTTTCGAATAATAGTTCAAGTATTGGAGGCAAAAATCTTGTCCGAAACGTTGGTAACTAATAGCGAATTGACGTGGCACCATGTTTCAGAAGACTCGAACCTTCATTTGTATTTTATATTCTTTTAGATGCGTGTATAGACAATGTGTGGAAATTCGTATTCCTGTTATGTTGGTGTCGAAATGGACAAGGGTTGCCCAGAAAGTTTTGCAACACAATTTGCTTATTGCTAGTAATAAATCGTGTAATTCTTTGAATATACTTGTAGGATAACTAGGAGGCAAGCGGTGGCGCAGTTGGTTGAGGCACTGCGCTACAAGCCGGAAGATGGCGGTCACTGGAATTTTTCATTGATTTAATCCTTCCGATCGCACTATGGTCCTGGTGTCAACTCAGCCTCTAACGGAAATGAGTACCAGGAGTACTTCTTGGGGGCAAAGTTAAACGATGCATAGGGCTGACAACCTTACCACCTTCATGTGCCGATTGTCTAGAAATCTGGGAGCCTCAGCCTCCTAGAACCATGTTAGGGATAGCTTTATCTATGGGATAAATAGATGGATGTATTACACACCTCATTTTTCTACGTAATCTCCAGCAACTTCAGCAGCCTTGTACCAGCGAGAAACCAGAGCATCTGCCGCCATCTTGTACGAGTTTGAATTTTGTACTCGCAGCAACTTCTTCACTCCTTCAAAACCTCGTCAACATTCCCACACCCTTTCTCGCGGGTATCATCTTTGAGGGCTCCAAGGAGGTGGAAATCTGAAGAAGCAATATCTGAGCTGTATCCTGGGCGGGTAAGAACAGTCTATCCGAGTTTTGTGATTATTTAAAACGCGTATCACCATATCACACCATTTTGACGGCCCCCTGGGCATGCACGAGAAAATGTATTGTTCCACAGCCCTGCAGTAGCAAGCGGGACATTCAAAATTAACCATAGAAAAAATTGCAGACATTCCCTATTGATTTTGACTGAAGCATAGGACGTGTTGCAAAACTTTCTGGGCAACCTCGTACTTTTTGCGCATTGTTCTAGACAGATGTTTAATATTTGCGAAGAACACATGGTAGGTGGAGACGAATTTGTGAGAGGATGATACACTATACTAGTGTTTCTGTAGTGCACAGAAGATAGTGTAATGACGCAACGTGACGTATCAAAAATTTTGGCTGGAAGCATGATAGACGGTACTGCTGTCGCGATAGTGTTATTGCTGCTGTCCAGAAACAAAACATTTCTGTTTGTGCCATGAGGGCTGGGTGAGTGGTATTCGGCCAGGTTGCATGCACTCCCGCTTCAGCTGGCATTCATATTCCCTGAGACCTCACTCACGCCGCAAGGTATGCTGCTGCCAATGCACATCAGTCCCTGTGCCTTGCCAGCTTTGAGAACCGGATTACTGCCCGAACAGTTGAGTGGTTTCGGTAAGGGGCTTCTTTAGATCTCAAGGTACTAGTTCGATGAAGAAAGGTATAAGTAAAGAGAGAGGGGGGAAAACGTGAAAAGGGTCTTTTCTTCATTTTTCAACTGAAATTCTGTTTCCCCAACGCACGTGCGTGCATGCATGCATACTTATGCCTTCTAAAGAATCCACTCCATAGCAAGAAGAAACACACATCCGTATATACTCACGTCGGCAGACGTGTTTGTCTATTCTTTTAACGTACATGTGCATTTCTCGGCACCGTCTCTGTAACACGCGAAAAGCTGTCAACGAAGTAGGCCTGTATGTAAAGAAGGTTTTCTCTCTTCTCCATTCCTCTCCATTCTCCTCCTTTTCACTTAGAATTCATTAATGAATAATTCACATAAATGTATTTGGTGTGTATGAGTGTGGATAGATCAGTATTCCGGTCACGTGTAGATTGACATACATGAAAGTGTGGCGTTCTTCGCGCAGTCAGGGCAGCAACAACTCCGTAACAGCATTAGGGAAACATAGCTTGCATAATAAAAAATGTTGGTACATTGGAATATTTCAGACTGCTGAGCAGGGATTTCAACTGCGCGTTACTTCACGTTCAAAATGCGTAAATAATGACATTCACGTGTTCTTATTTACGCCTTTACGCATTTAATGTGATTAATAGTGTTCTCAGGGCCTTTATGTGTGTCACGTATCTTTGTAGCGGAACTGAAGTCACTTAATTATGTTCCTTGTATGCATTGTAAAATTCTAATTTTATAAATTCAGGCACAGATTCATGTCAAAATGTGAAGTTGTCGTGGCAACTAAATGCAGCCGGGCGTTCTCTGGCTATCAAAAATATTGATACACGTAAAGATCCGACGTTTCGAGACTCGTGTGTTCAGTGACGCTAGTTGACCTACAAGTGCATTGTTCGTCTTAGTTCTTTGAGATACTTCATAGAGGTGGCTTTCAGAAATGAGCGTCTGCAGTTACATATATATGAAATGAATTTCATATATATATATATATAATTACATATTTATGAAATGAATTTCATATATATGTAATTATAAAAAAAGGGGGGGAGTTTTTCCTCTTACGAAATGTATGGAGTTTGATTTGCATAGTTTTTTGTCATAGGCCCGATGGTGGCCCCTTGAGCTGCAGCCGGTAGCCTGATTGCGTTCTACAAGTGTATGTGTTGGTTGTTACTGCATGACTGATAGCAGTAAAATATATTTTTCATGAGAATTCCTTCAGCGGTTTTCGAGTTGTTACTTGCGGATAGACGTGCCGCAGACACACTGAACCTAATACCAGTAAATTCTCGTTAGGAACGGGCCGAAACCTGGCTTCTAAAATCTTTTGTTCAACCTTTTGTCCTCATGTACCCGACATAGCCGACACGGGCCACCATGCGTGCACGCTTCCCCCAGTTGATGTTGCGATTGCTACTGGTCGTTTCTGAGTAATATTATTTGCTTTTTCTTAAGTGGCACAGCACTCTGTACGTGAAGTACTTAAAACTCATTTCAGACGTACTTGGGCCAGATTCACTGCAATTTTCACCAGAATCTTGACTTCTGCTGGTTTTCCGGAACTACGGGAACAACACGGTTTTGGCAACAAATTGCTGGGGAACAGTTAGATGGACCTCACTTCTGGTCCGCGTACCGAAACTTTGTTTCGAGGCAGCAGCACGGACTGTCAGATTGGGCCCTGGTAAACCGTCTGCGTTATTAAAAGCGGCAGGTCCAATTCCAAACTTTGGTCCAGCGTGACCGGTAAATTACCTCTGGTGCACAGTGCTGGGTTTCACACCCTCAGATGATTGAGGAATACCTTAACATTCAGCTCGATCAGTAGGCCTGCTCCTTTCCTTTGACATGGCCTGCCTTGCCCCTGCCTCATCTTGAAGGTGGCTTTGATGCAAAGCTGCAACGCATGAAATAAACGCATTATTGAGCTATATTTTCATGTAGAAATACATGCCTAGATTTGAGTGATACTATTAAAGGGACGTTATACTACAGAAATTAGCTCACTGCCGTCCTTAGGCCAGCAGAAAGAACGGAAGTTTAGGGAAACCCACTTTTTTTTTTAAGTAGAAAGTAAAACAGGCAATGAAGGCCCAGAGTGGGTAGAGGTGTAGCGCTATTCATTCTGTAACCTTGGCGCTAGATGGGGTGGATGGTCAACCTCACGCCTCGGCCGCTTTACCTCCAGGAAAGAGATCTGGTACGCATTGTGCAGGAGAAAGGGTGGGCCTCAGGGCCGACCTATAATAATAATAATAATAATAATAATAATAATAATAATATGCGACAAAAATATTGCAAACAGAAAAAGATAGCAGATACAGATTGTGTCACTAATTTGAGGAGACAGTAGACCACATTATGTCAGCATGCCCAATATTGGGAAAAGAAGAATACATCAAGCGACATGATAGTGTGTGTGCTCAACTACACTTCAACATATGTAAGGAACTAGGGATAAAATTAGGCAGTGAACTCTGGTATGAACATGTACCAAAATCAATAGAAACAAGTAAAGTGGGCAAGGTAACCATATTATGGAAACAACTAGTTCATACTGAGAACCATCCCTAGCGATAAATCAGACATAATCCGGGATCATGAAAAAGGAACATGTATGCTAAATGACGTAGCAATCCCAGGAGACAGAAATTTGATAAAGAAAGAAGCTGAGAAGATTCTAAAATATAAAGACTTTATAACAGAAATACAGCGCATGTGGAATGTAAAAACAAAGGTGAGGCCGGAAATAATAGGAACAACCGGAACCATTTCAAAATCTTTCAGAAAATACTTGAGCAGCGTACCGGGAAAGCACGATATCAAGGAACTACAGAAAACAGCTATACTGGGCACAGCACACATACTTCGGAAAGTGCTAATGTAGAAGCACAGAAGAGTTTAATAGTGAAAACAGCGTTATATGCACCATTAACAGTACGCGCAGAATAGCTGCGACACTGTGTATCCTAGACACATGGTTTGTTTCAGGCATATAAGTGTGAATACCTGCATAAAGGAGATAATAATAATAATAATAATAATAATAATAATAATAATAGTAACAATGGTATCGATGAACCTATTCGTGATAACAACCGTGACAAACACAGGGTGGGTCACAGCCAGTCAACCGAAATCCAGTGACATGCTCCGTGGGTCATGTGCACTGGACCTGGATGATGTCATTTGGAACAGTTTTTGCAAATTCAGTAAGTAGTCCGTTTAGAACGAGTTTTCGTATACATTTTGCAAACAGTTTGACAGATTTCTGTGCCCCTGTCAGAGAAGAAAGCAGTAGCCTACTAATTACGTCGCCTCTGGTTTCAACACATGTCGAGACGGTGGCGACACTTGGTTACACTCACTCTGTCGTGTTGAGAGGCTGAATCTTGTTTGCTAATGGTTTGATATCGGCGTTACATCCATGCAAAACTCCAGATGTAGTCCCCTGTGGTTCGTAACTGTGGTCTGGTAAACTTGCTGTGTGTTTGAACATACTCGTAATCTTTGAGTTAGTATAACTAAGCCTGTTGTTTAATCATATATTTGTTACACGCTATAGAAACACGAATAAGGTGTGTTCGTAATAGCATAAATGTACAAACGTAACATCGTTCTTTGTGTAAATACTGCTTATTTGCGTACTTGCAGTTTATGAACACATCTCTTCTGAATTAATTTTCACTGTGTACAGGAAAATAATTTTAATTCAGTGTATTCACTCGGCGTATTGACTGCTGAAATAACTTACATGAAAGAACTTAATGTGAATTCCTCATGCAACAGTTTGTTTTCTGCTTTCATCAGTATTTTCTGTCTGGAGTTTAGAAATAGGGGGGTTTTTCTCTGGTTTAATTTTATTTGGAAGACTTGAAAAAACCCTGGTTATGCCTACGTGTAGAATTTAATTACAAGAATGCCGAAGCAGCAGACAACAAACCACAACCCAGAGAGAAAAAGTGTGGCTGTGTAAATGTGTGTGTGTGTGTGTGTAATCTGTTACTTCTAAAAATTAAAACTCTGACTTATTAACTGTTATGTATTTTTATATTTCCCGCAGCTTTGTTTGGGGAGAAATATGTGACGATTTGGATGAAGTGCTTCCACTTCCGGGGTACAATTGAAGAGAACGTTGAAGACGTTATACACCTACGTGCTTGTATGTGCACTACAGAAGTGCAACTCTAAGCACGTGGGCACATAATTTCCATGGCACCTGATAGATCCGGGTCTGTGGCCCACTCGGCATGATATTTAATGGGCGCCGGGTTGCTTTCCCTGGGGTTAAAGCGGTCGGGGCGTGAAGTCACCACTGACTTCCATCTAATATTTAAGTTAAGGATCCGTGGAACTATAGGGCGTCTCTACTCCCCCATGTGCCGTCATGGTGTGCACAGTGGCAGCGGTAGCCATACTTTTATCTAAACAGCTCACGTAAGAGCAGGTGTTAGTGCATTGTTACTGTGTTCTGCTTACGGATCCTGTTTCATGTTTTGAAGGTTTCTTATGTCGCTCGTTAGTTCACCTTCTTCCTACAAAGTGAGGTGTCGAAAGTGGGTGTGTTTATAGTTCGACTGCATATTGGAAAGGTTCCGAATTCGAACCTCGGCCCAGTTGCCGGCTGTCATGGCAGATTTTCGTCCACAGTGCCCAGTGCACTGCCTGTTCGTTTTCCTGCGGTCCGACGATAGGCTATGCAACTTGAGGCCTGTGTAGTTGACAAAGCTCTGTTAATTTAGTAAAGAAGCAAACACCAAACGAGGCTGTCGCTTGGTGGATAACATCTAACGCTGTTACTTGAATTGTTGACAGATGAGTCGTGGAAATATTATTGTTCTTATTTAAAATTGTTGTCATTATTATCTTTTTATTATCATTTTTCACGCTTATTTAGGGTATTTACAATCACGTACGCCGATCCCAGTGGCCGCGCGGTCTAAGGCTTAGGTCTGCGCGCGAGCGCTTACTGGGATCGTGGGTTCGAATCCGACCGGGGGCATGGATGTTTGTCTCTTGTGAGTGTTTGTCTTGTCTGGGCTTTGCGACGGGCCGATCCCTCGTCCAGAGGAGTCCTACCGAATGTGGTGTGCATCTGAGTGTGGTCAAGTGAAAACAAACAACCCCGACACCTGCTGTGAGCAGGTAGAAGAGGTAAGGACTACGAAACGAAACAATCGCATACCTGAAACCGCGTTTCTAGGATATATATTTTTGAAGCTATTGTGTTATTACAATTTATGGTATATGCAGTGCATTATTATTATTATTATTATTATCGTCATTATTATTACTATGATTCATTTTAAGCTAGAATGTGTGCAGTGAAACCATATTGCACATTATCATCATCATCATCATCTGTGACATGGAATGCATTTCTTTTTATGTTTACCCAGTTACAAGCTTAATATGTTTTGTTTGGCTGCGGAAGCTGTCTGCCAGATATTTTCCGTGTATCGATTTGTTTCGTGTCTCTCATCGTACATTCAGCATTACCTGTTAGGTAGGCCTAGGCCTACTTATTTTTCCCTGATTAGTAATGTTTTTGCTTCAGTACTGTGACGCCGAAGCGTGACTACTGTTACCGAAACACCGTCGTTCGCAGAACATGGGGTTTCCTCTGCCCGTCTTTATTATGTGGTACTTTAACATGGCGATAACATTACCATGTCGTATTTTATTGTGGCATTGTGCAGAGAGGAACTTCATAACTTGTACTCTTTGACAGATGTACTGCGCTGGTGGACAGTATATGTAGGTAGCATTGGCGAGCTATTTTAGGGAATGTGTCGAATGTAAGTGACAACTTGGAAGGCCTGGATGTAGGGTCTAAATGGGAGGGTGATATCAAAATTTACGTTAAATATATAAGGAGTAAGGGTCGGGTTGAGGGTAGCGACCAGTCGCGAAGTGTACTGTATTAGTAATATTTCAGAGATATTTTGACAATGTGGACAACCAGCGGCTGCTCACACAAGCACTCTGCTGCATGGAGTTTGTTCTTTGACGTGTATGTTCTTTGTGCGTGTTTACGCTTGTTGCGTATTCTGTCGGAAATGTTTTATTCTGAAGAACGCGTCGTGCAGGTACTTGTACGAGTATTTCGCAATTAAATTACATAACGTGTAACTCCCAGTTTAGACGCTATAATAGGGAGGTGCTTGTGTCCTAAATTTATTCGAGAAAGTTCGATGATGGGAGAAAAATAAATAATATAAAAATGGAAAGTTGAGTTCCATTCACTTAATTGTCGAGAGACTTCCATTTTAAGCAGTCCACATAGTTGGTCATACAGGACATTGTTTTTGTGTGATGAATGAACATATCTCTGGAACACGAACAGTGTTGCTTTTATTTTGAAAACAGTCTCTTTTTTTTTCGCCATTTTGAATCCGGTCAAGTAATCAGACGAATGACGTCAGTAACTTAAAGGCTTATTGTGTTACCAGATTGAGTTGTGTTTTATTACATACATATCGTGCCAATGGCTTCATCTCAGAAAGAATTGTCGAGGTTTTTAATTAGTAACGCACGTACACCAAAGGAAGGCAGTTAATCCCAGGTGACAGTTTTAGCAGTGAGTCAGTTGCTTAGTTGCATTATTTGTGAACTGGCTGTTGTCGTGCGATATTTGAGGTTCTCATAGCGGTGTTGCTGAAGATTTAAGTCTTTGTGCGTGTCAGTGTCGTGGCGTTGGCTGAGTAGTCCTCAGTGTTTCGAAGGATTGTAGTCCTGTCATCTTCACGGTCGAGCAGTTCAAGAAGTGATTTTGGAGAATAGGCCTGTATCGGAACATGTTACACTGAGAGTCACAAAGGCTACTGCCACTACTGATGTACGAGTAGTTAATCATACCGCCTGTAGTGTCCTTAGTTCGCTTTTCGAATGCCAAACATAATTGCTGTAAATATTAACGTATCGGATAATTTTAAAGTAGGCTGATTAAGTTGTTTTTTCATCCACATTTTTTTTGTTGGTAAGCGTCGATATTTCGTACCAGCAAACTTTTCATTAAACACAAGGTTGTTACTGTGTTAAGAAACACAGTAACAGTAAACTTCAAATTCAGAAATTATGCAGTTAAATTCAGCGTTATCTTGGTCGATATTTTAAAGCCTTTTCCTTACATAACATCTTAAATATTGCCACCTACCGTCCCCCCTCCTTTTACTGTCATAGTTTCTGTAACTGTAATTATTTATATATATACAAGATAAGTTATCTCTTAAGATTCTGCGCTTTACAGTATTCTGCCATTCGTAGCTTTATCATTGCTCTCTTCCGAGCCGCTGGAGAGTAGTACGGTATTTCTGTGGTGGGTCCAAATACCCAAATCAAGATCGACTTCCTGTGAGTTACACTGATGGGGTTCTGTTGCCGCCAGGGGCAGAATTTATTTCATCATCACCGTGTTCATTGGGTTTGCAGCCCTGGATAAAGTCGCCGCGGCATTAAACTGGTTAGTCACCTGCATATAATGCAGACAGTTAAAATTTTGAAATGTTACTCGCCCCCCCTCCCCCGATAGCCAAATCTAAATGTCAATGATATTAGTAAAAAACACAATTATAGCTAAAAACAGTAATAAAAGCATTTTAATTCTACTTTTACTGTTTTTAGCTATAATTGTGTTTTTTTTTTTACTAATTAGATTGACATTTCGATGTGGTGTTTACACAAGTGTTTGTGCCACAAGTGAAACTACTTGAACCAGACACCGCGGGATCTTTGGATGTTTGTTGTTGGTGTTTTATATTTCAACCGTCACCCCTGATGATGGTACCGTAGTGTGCCGAAACATGTTGGGTTTATAAGCGAGCTTCTTCTGCAAGCAATAAAAGTTCCTGTGCTCGTGTTGGTTTGTTTTGCTATTCTAGACTTTCTATTGTTGCGCTTAAACACTGGGGTCGCTGTTGTTGTTTGCATTGTTATTTAAAATGAATATTCTGTGTTTCGTGGTAAGTAGTATTAGCATCCACTTAAAGGAGCATTAGACAAGATAACTGTAAATTCTGCAGTATTCTCTTCCTTGAATAAACCGTTGACACAACTTGCAATTCTGTTGCGGATCTCTGTCATACGAGGACGGAATATACCAGCACTGCTAGGTACACCATACTGCAGTAGTTTGCTGCAATACAGAGCTGTCTGTCGCGGAAACGTATTCGCATCAGCGTCAGTTATTTATATGTTTTCAATTATTGAGTCGTGAGATTCATTTAAAGCCCGAACTAGTCCACAGCATTTTGTCATTCTATATACAGCAGTTTACAGCCCATTGATATCCATCACCAGGCACAATCACACTGCATCAAAACAGTGTCGTTACCTAAAACGAAGCGTATCAATTCTGCCGTTGATTGTCGTGTGCTGTTGGGAGGCTGATCGATCCCAGCGTCGATTGTGAGGTTGTTTAGGTGCATGAACGACATTAAAATACGTGGTATAGGTTCGAAGGGTAATAGCGTGACTTACGGATGTCCACTACATGCTAACTGTAATATAGGCATTTTAAATCACCTACAGCGGCATTGATTTCCTGTCATATGTCAATAGATGAAGTGCGAAGCGCTCTTCAAAAGCAGTCTATGTAGAATGGTAGGATTTTTGCAACCGATGGTGGATATTAGCGGTTACATGTTAGCGTGTTTAATCACTGTTTCAGTAGCTCATATTATGGGCGTTGAGTGATAACATAAGTAGTAATTAACGGGTTAGAAACGATGTGGTAGACAGTACCCCGGTACTTGGCTGAAGAGCCTAAGTGAGACCACGAAAAAGTATTCGGAGATCTGGTCTTCGGGCCGAGATTTAAACCCACGACCATTTTAATGTGAAGCGGGAATGCCATCCTCCCGAGTAGCATATTCTGCACGTTTCCTGCATCGTGGTGGTGAGGTAAATCCGGTATTCAAAGGTACGTACAGGTACTCCGTTAATAGGCGTGTTGGAAGACTACTGTAAGTCTGTGTGCATATGTCGTCTAATTACTTTTGTTGGTCGAGGATGGTGGAAGAAAAGAAATCCTTTTCCTTCAGACCTCCATTAAGAGTCTGGCGTTGTTACCGAAAATGTTTCAGTTCCTGTCACTCTTGTGTCATTTGGAGGCTTCGAAGACGTAACTTCGTTTCATTTTTTGAGAAACTGACCTCTTTATTACACGCTTAATTACACAGCAGCATAAAACGTCTGCCAAGTACAAAAAACACCTATAAAAAATCGTGAGACCCTCATTTCGAAAACTGCAACATTAATATTCGGAATCTTGCGTAAAAAAAGAGATGGCAAAATACTGTCTTCAATCAGCAGGCACAGTGTTTACCATATCTATAGCGAACACATGTTGGTTTAAGAGTGCCTTCAATCAGCATGCACAGTGTTTACCATTTCTGTAGAGAACACGTGTGGGTTTAAGAGTGCCTTCAATAAGCATGCACAGTGTTTACCCTGTCTCTAGAAAACACATGTTGGTTTACGAGTGCCTTCAATAAGCATGCACAGTGTTTCCATATCTGTAGAGAACACATGTTGGTTTACGGGTGCCTTCAATCAGCATGCACAGTGTTTACCATATCTGTAGAGAACACATGTTGGTTTAAGAGTGCCTTCAATCAGCATGCACAGTGTTTACCATATCTGCAGAGAACACATGTTGGTTTACGAGTGCCTTCAATCAGCATGCACAGTGTTTACCATATCTGTAGAGAACACATGTTGGTTTAAGAGTGCCTTCAAACAGCATGCACAGTGTTTACCATATCTGCAGAGAACACATGTTTGTTTACGAGTGCCTTCAATCAGCATGCACTGTGTTTACCATATCTGTAGAGAACACATGTTAGTTTAAGAGTGCCTTCAATCAGCATGCACAGTTTTTACCCTATCTGTAGGGAACACATGTTGGTTTACGAGTGCCTTCAATCAGCATGCACAGTGTTTACCATATCTGTAGAGAACACGTGTTGGTTTAAGAGTGCCTTCAATCAGCACGCACAGTTTTTCCCACATGTGTAGAGAGCATGGATAATTGAAGCGCTTAAAGTCTAGCGACAATTTTAATGGCCCAAAAAACATTTCTGTATTCCTCTTTAAATCGTAACCATAGTATTACACGTCTGTTCATGCTGTTCTGAAATTAAACTCGCACTGCACCGTCATTTCCATGTCGTTTCCCATGTATTGACTTACGTCGGACAGCCGGTTATGTGGGGATTCAGCACGCGATGTGAAGCGTTGTGTGCTTGCCATGCCATGTTCATTCTCTTTGTTTCTTATTGAGGATTTATTTAACAGCGTTATCAAATCTTTACAGATTTCTTATCTTCGAATGGCGCTATAGTTATAGTTAGTTACGTGAAGGGGCTAAGTGAAACAACGAAACTAATCGATCGCGATAGTATATGTCGAGCCAAGAACCTCCCGAATAAAATCCTAAATCTTACAGTTTTAACCTACTTCCTTTTGTACCCAATGTTAGGCATGTCACTGCGTCTCTTCTGAGATTTCAGGCCCGCACAGTGGTGACCATTTTTATTACTGGCTTCTGAGATGTGATGCCGCGTAGTTTGGTAGACAGGCACCAACGTTTCGGAGGAATCGCCTGCACTGGAGATGGAGGCATCAATTAACCCCGAATCTTTGGTTGTCTTGTCTACCACTCTACGCGGTGTCACATCTCAGAAGACACGAATCTTTGTAGGACGAGGGTAATCCGTTACTGTTCCATGAAAACACCCAACAAATTGACTGAAACGCCAATGCTTCTGACTTGTATTCCGGAAGTACCGGGTTCGAATCTGAACCAGAATACCTACAATGCTGACAGAGGATGTTCATGCCTTTTCTCAGGCAGCCCAGGCCAATTTACAGTGCATTGTGCTGAAACGAGTCATTGCAGTCCTCACATATCTTTATATTCTATGTTAACTGCTGCAGTTGTTAAGTCGCCGTTAACCAATTGGCTATCCATCCCGTGTAAACTGTGAATGGTATGATTTTTTTAAGTCGTTAGGCCTTGTTTTAGGGCATTTCCAGAATTCACCCAAGGGGACTATATAGCCACACGTCACTTTCACTTCTTAATCCTTTGACCTGGAAGTGCTTTGGACATGCTGTACTGTGGATGTATTTTATTCTTTTTCGGACTTGGTATTTAGTAATTTATGATAACACTGCCGTGGATTAGGCTCTGCATATGACCATTACAGTCGCTCTGAGCTGACATTCGGTTTGTGGATTATCGGTAGTAAAATGAAACATTAACACTTTCGGGGAAAAGCGAATTCATGTAGCGGTCAGCTGGTATAATTTGAGGACGCATTTGCGACATGTGTGTTTCTGGATCGCAAGCTCTAATGGACAGAGTACGGGTATCGGATAAAATGTGTCAATGTATGAAGTATCGTTATTTTTATAGACAAGTTAAGTTATGGCCAATACCAGGGATTACCAACGAGCTAAAACATGTTTGTGTAATTGTAAAACTGATGCATTGTCATCAGAACTGAAGAATTTATTAACCCCTCTGAATACTGTTCCATTTTGCTTGCTAAATAGAAAAAAATTAACTTAAAATTGTTTCAGATATGTGGGTGTACATACATAACAATGCTGTAAACCTACACAGTGTATCCATAACAAGCAACCCTGTTGCTACGTTGAAAGAAAAACATATGAAGTGAAACAAGGCCCATTTCAACGGACGCGTGACTAGATTGAAACTTCTTTTTTTTTTTCGGATGAAAGGATAGTTCGTTACATTATTGTCAAGAATAAGAGAATTCGGTACTCATCGGTTGTGTTCGGGAGACCGTTGTTGACTGTAGAATGTACCCTTTGTAGGCGCTCCGCAGGTTTGCGAAACCGCGTTCAAAATGTATCGCTAACCTGTATAAATGTAGTCGGGCTCGGTTATGACGTCATAAAAGGGACTGAATATTTTGTTTATTACAAACGAGTATTGTGCTAATCGCGGAGTATGATGTTATGGTTAACAGTGAGGAATTAACTGGTACCACAGAGTGACGCTATAGACGAGGTGTCCCATAAACCGATGTCGTTATAACCGGGTGCGACTACATACGACGTTGTTGATAAATACATAAATTTTCTTTCTGTGGCCTTTAGGGTTTTGACACCCTGTGGATACCAACGTTTTTCGGAGGGAGATGCTCTCTCCACCTTCAGGTTTGAAGGATTGTGTCCAAGTTCAGTACTGGATTTATTAGAGTCCATAAGTGTTTCGATTATCTAGGTGGGTTTGCATATTCACGCTTATCACTTCAGTGTTAAACATGCATTTAATCCTTCAACCATGCTGATGGAGGCAGCATGTTTCTGCGAAACTTTGGTATCCACATACAAGAAGACAGAAACACAGAAGAGCACAACCTGAATAATGCACTTCGTAGAAACTTGTAGCACGTAAACTATGACAGGTCTGTGACTACCCGCATCTGTATCTGGATGCGACATATCCATTAGTTCTTCGCGTTACGCACTGGACACTAACAAGTGCACGCTACGACGTGCGTAGCCAGCAACCGCCTCCTAAATTTCTAATCTGTTTATTCACGCTATGTTCTTCCTTCACTTGGGATTACTTCCAAGATCTTAATCCCATTTTGTTACACGCTATTGTACTTCAATTTTCGTACAGCGTAGCTGCCTTCTGTTAATGCGGAATGTGTCCGAACTGAGTGAAATAGGGACAATTAACTCGGACACTCTTTAATACTGCTCGGATAGTTAATTCACTGATTTTCAGTTGGATTAATGCATTTGGACTATTTGCACATTGGAGTATTCAGAAATGTGGAATTCTGTTTCTGAGTAGCTTATTACATTCGATAGCATTATAAGGACATGAGCGCCAGGATTTGTACATAAGAATTTATATAAAAAGTGACAGGTGTTTTGTACTGTATATTATCGTATATATTGGGGGTTTTAGTATAAAGCAGCACTATAATTTATGTTGTTTAATACAAATTAATATTTACTACAGTTCTGCAAGGCTTTATGTTAGCAATTTCCTTTACCCCATTTTTCACAAAGGTATCAAGAAGACTTCTTGACCTCTCAAGATGGGACCGGTAGGTTGTCCCGAAATGCCGGTACAGAGTTACAACTCGATGGTGCGTAATACCCCAGAAGAGCTCAGATCTCGTATTAAAATGTATTTTGAGATTTACTGCGTGACATTTCCTTTCACATTGTTCTTTTTTTTTTTCGTACCTTAATAAAGTGTCATAAATCTTCCTTAGTTCTTCTCTTCAGATACCGTTTTCCGCCCGTTCAGAGTATGCACGGCAATAACGTTCGAACGTATTACGGCATGTTCCGGTGTCTGCCGCCAAAGTACATTTCTTGCCACCATGTACAGCATCCTTACTACATTACAGCTTTTTAAACTTGGCTGTCTGTTATCATCATCCTTAAACATGCATGAGAGACGTACTTCTACCTGAAGAACTTCACGCTTCAAAAAGCAACGTTATCCATTCTGCATCAACGTACTTAATTACAGCAGGAAAAGTGCGCTGTTTGTAGTCTTTTAGACGGTGCTGGACTGACCACGCGAATTAGGACGAAAGTAGGATGCCACTTGTACCTAGGATGTTCACGATAATCCAGAAAGCGAATATGCTATTTGAAGATAACTGGCTTGTGGAACGTGACGTCACGACATTCGAGAGATGGGTGCCAACGTTTCGGTGTGATGCACGGCCTCTGTTTCCACAACAGGAAGTAAGTATTCTGTACTGAAGACGACGGTAGCACGACCCTCCGTCTCGGTACTGATCTACCAAATCACACGATGTCACATTCCACGAAGCGGTAATCATTATAGTCGTCGCTACGTAAATCTCAAATCTCACTAATACGTTTTTATTAACATAAACTGAAAGCCGTCTATAGAAGAAGTGAACTAGAATTGCTTGTTGTATTGTCTTCCATACGAAGTGTAGTTCGTTGCACTGCTACGAGTGTAAAGAAAAGCAGAAAATTTAACGTCTTAAGCGAGGCATCATCGGCAACTGGAGCTGGTTAGACAACATAGTATATTCCTGATGCTGAATCCACCACGAATCGACAGTTTCATTTGCACGGTTGGGTCAGACACTAATTGTGGTGAAAACAAAACCATTACCCAGTTCTTCAGCAGGTACTTAAGTGTGTCTATATTGTCAGATAGCTGAAGATAGACCACGACATCGTCATCCCCTAGTACAACACTGCTGAAGAGTGCGAGGCAGGAACACAGTACATGATCTGTACTAACTGTTAGATCTATCGTATATCAGTGCGTAAATCCGTCGTCCTTTTCTGAAACAATGAAAGAAATGTTTTTAGCAATATCTGTGGCACTGTCACAGAGGCATCTAAAACCCCGCCATGGACGCGTGTTTAGGAATATTGCCTTAACACGATAGACATCAGGGCCCAAAGTAAAACGTATATAAAATCTTGGAGTTTAATTTTAGTGCAAATTTCACACTCCGTGATTTCGCTGTTAAGGCTTTGCTAACATAACCTCCGATGTTTCAGCTAATCTATAGATGAGTGTTTTTCAGTGCATGTCATAACGAAAGTGTTATTAAGGTTCACTTTGACCGGCTGTCAGGTCGATATTGACGAAGGAACGAATTTAAAATATTGATATCGCTGGATCGGATGACGTCACTTGAACGCCGGAACTTTAATTAATCCTCTCCCTTGTACAAATGAGAGAAATAAATTTGGAAACCCACTTTACTTTTCTGCAAACTCTGACGTGAGACACCATTCGTCAAATGAAATCTCTCGTACGGTCTAACGACACGTCGACATCCATACACAGTTAAAAAGAATTCAAGTTGTAAGTGATCACAGTGACATGGGAATAATATGTTTTGTCGAAGTGTTTGGTTCAGAAGATGTTCAAACAGGAGAATGAGGCAAAATGTTCACAATTTTGGTTTTATGTTATTCGGTTTTTGTTAACGCAAAGAATGATACCGCTTGGAATGCCTGGGCTTAGATGATAGGAGAATATTAATGTGGATCTCAAACAAATAGGATGTTATGCAATGTTGTGGACTGGATTCATCTGGCTCAGGATAGGGGCTAGTGGCTGGCTTTGTGAGCACGGTATTGCAAGTTTGGTTTCCATAAAGATCGGGAATTTCTTGACTGAGAGATTACTAATTCTTAAGATATTCTCTGTACCTCGAGGTTGATTAGTTGATGTAACTTTCAGTAAGATATTTTCTCGCCGCACACGAAACGTATAAAGCATATAAAACCGCGCCAGTAAGTGTGATACCGTGCATGTAATATTGCCATGTATGTGTCCCACGACACTCCTTTTATTCCTTTGGTATGCATAAACTGCACACCATAGCTACGTGGCCCCAGTGTAAAATGCCACTACTTCCTTTAAATAATGGAATACTACTACGGGTATAAAGTTGTAAGGGATTTCCTCTGCAGAACTGTTATGTCTTTCCTTCTGTCTTCTTATTGTCTTATGCCTTACCCTCCCCCCACTGTAATACTCGGCAAATCTGTCAAATTTTAAGTCCTGTCCCGTTTTTATACAAAGGCTCGTTAAAACTTTAATATAGGCGGTACGTAAAGTGGAGTAAATTAGAGTAAGGAAGGGTCATTAAATGACTTCTGGCAGTAGCCCGATATTTCCGTCCAGCTCCAAACGGAGAGCGTTTCATGGGAGGGCATGTGTGAGTTGTACGCAGGCTTAAGTATGTCGCACACTATGGTATTTTTATAGGCCTGTTCTGTGAAACACATGAGTGGAATGTGCAAACAGGCAGGAACTCTTTTTTCTGTACTTCATAATTCATGTAGTTAAACATTTTGATTCAAAACAACATCAGTTTCTCAAACTGACCGCAGCAGTTGGTCTCTCGAGGGGTGGGGGGTTGATAGTACATCAGGTAAGTGGACATTCACATTTATGCCTTGTACCAAATACGTGGGCCGATCCCAGTGGTCGCGCGGTCTAAGGCGTAGGTCTGCGGCCGAGCGCTTGCTGGGATCGTGGGTTGGAATCCCACCGGGGGCATGGATGTTTGTCTCGTGTACAGTGTGTTGTCAGGTCTTCTCTGCGATGGGCCGATCCCTCGTCCAGAGGAGCCCTACCGACTGTGATGTGTGTCTGAGTATGATCAAGTGAAAATAAAAACCCTCTACATCTACCGTGAACAAGTAGGTAGAAGAGGGTAGGACTTCGAAACGAAACCAAATACATGATGCATTCCGTTGTTTTTATCTTTCAAACCTATGCATGAAGGAGAACTGGCAAGTACTCCTGTTTACTCAATAGTGTAATTTGTATTTACCATCAAGTACAAGAATTACATACAGTAAATACAGTAAATTCTTGTGTTTGGTGGTAAATACAAATTACCATTGATTTATTATAAGTAGAGTGGGATGAATTACATCAAAATTGCTGCAGGTAGTCAAACTTACGTTATCAGTAAGTTCAAGAAGTTAAAACGCAAGGTGCTAAAATGAAATGCAAATACGTATTTCAATAAACAATGCTTAAACATTGTTGAGCATTATTGAATACAATAAATCGTTGTCTTTGACGGTAAATACAAATTACCCTTGATTATAAGTACCACGGGATAAATTTCATCATAATGATGTACTGGTACTGACACCTACGCCTTCAGATGTTTCATCATGAATGGTGCAACTGACTACTGAAATGGTGTGAGAAAATTCTCGTCACATTACGGCCTGTTTGTCAGATATAACTCCAAGTTTTGCATCAAAACGACCATTGTTAGTGTTAACACAAAGTTATGAATGGTTCTGTCAGAATTTCACATTCTTCTTTAAGGATGTTTGGTTATTTATTGCCATAAGATGCAAAATAATATAGGTGTAATAAGGTCTACTTCTAAGTGAGCCATTCTTTTGCATTATATAAATATTAGAATCACTGTAAATCACGTTGCATAACATCGGACGTGTAGTTTATTACCACACGGAATCTGTGGGCCCTAGGGACTTTCACCTTGATAGTTCATACTTTGTCCTTTCTGTAACATTGATAGCATGTTATGAAAAGCAGTCTGACCTTTCTATGTCTATTGGATTCAGGGGTACTGGGGATAGACACACGGACATGATGGTGGGTGTATTTAAGCCCATCTTTCTTTGTAGAAATAAGAACAGAAAGATAAAATGTTGAACTCTCTTTTATTGGAAGTACGATGTTTCCTTTGAGTCCTGTTTTCCGATTTCATGATTCTTATTTTCCATAATTCATTTCTTGGAAGAAAGAAACCAGTCTCTGTTTGAATGCACTTGCTGCTTGTACCTAAATATCTGGGTCCCTTTTTATTTTATTGTTTCAAAGTGGAGTAGGTTAGAGAGAGGGATAAGGGATTCTTTAGGTCTCAAAATGAATGAGTTCATTTTTTGTTGCTTTGAGATTATTATTTCCCTCATTAGAGGAAGCCTGTTTCTGCTTTATTACGTCTTATCGTCATTATAATAAAATCATCTCGGCCATATTCGATGACGAAACTTGACAACTTCTCGTGTTCTTGATCAGTCCTGAGGTTTTGTCTTCTCTTCCTCTGAATCAGCAGCAGTTGCTGTCTCGCGTCATTGTAATGGTGTAACGAAGGAACTCTTAATGAACTTTAATATTCCTGCTGCCGTTGCTGGTGCCTGTGACGCTTCTGCTGCTGCTCCAATTAACTCCTTTCCTCTTCCCATATTTCCAACTTTTTGACAGGATAGCGCTACTTTTTCTTGAAATTGTTACATTAATTGCAGTATATCGGATAATCATCTTTAAAATGGATCATATTTAAAGACATAAAACGCATGCCAAAAGTTCTGTAACCAATGAGTTTTATAGTCTCTGATTAATATCGCAACATTTTTATTCCAGATGTATTTTTAACTGCGTTTCATAATTTATCGTACGTATCTTCTGTTCGGAAA
Organism: Coptotermes formosanus; assembly: GCA_013340265.1. Lineage (NCBI taxonomy): Eukaryota > Metazoa > Arthropoda > Insecta > Blattodea > Rhinotermitidae > Coptotermes > Coptotermes formosanus. Next base: position 121,279 of record BLKM01002654.1, on the reverse strand, counting down.
CAGTACTGAAGTTGTGCTCCGTAATTTTTAATGCGGGTATCAGCAAAATTATTATTTAATTCGGTTTTGTGCAAACATGCTTGCGTGATCAGGGGAAAAATATGGTTCAGTGGAGCGCCATGGGGTTCTCAAATCTCGGTTCTGTGGGAACATTAGGTGCGTCGAGGTTCTGCGGCTGCTTATAACTGTGGCAGCTTGCTTAAATGTGACACTGATTTTTTTTTCCTGTTACATTTATTTTTCAAGCGCAGCTTCAGTGTATTTGTCCATCGCAGCCACTTTATTTAAAATCCAAACTGGTACTGAAAGGAACTGAAAGTTTTAGTGGTTTTAAATTCTCAGTTCTGAAACATCAAAATGAGAATACAAAGAACAAAAAGAAATTAAACATATTTAATTTAAACAGGTGTAGTACGGTTGATGAAAATTACTGGACACTCATGTCGTAGGGACGTAACTTTTTTTACAAATAATAATAATAATTATTATTATTATTATTATTATTATTATTATTATTATTATTTGTAACAGGCAGAATTAGCCATTCTTCGCTTGGGCATAGTTGTTGTCCTTGTCAGTATCGCAGTATACGTAAAAGCAGTGAAACGAACATTTTCCGAGCTGTATTAATCGGCCTTGATGCTGAGAATAGTGAATCAGTTGTTGCCTTGCTGTCTTATCACTTGTCAAAGGCCCCACTTTACAGCGGATTGTAATATAATGTTCAGCGCTTTCATATTTCGATCCTTGTCGTTACCACAAGAATGTTTGTATGGATAAGAATATATCTTAGGCAGTAAACACTGTCCTTCTTGAACTTGTCAAAACATGAACCACCTTCTCACTGAAACTCGGTTCTGGCCGTTTTGTGAATTCTTTTGTAACATGTTTTACAGCAAACAAAGGCTCCTCGAAAGCTTCGAAACACGAAGAGTATTGATGCTGTTTCTTAATGTTGTTGTGTAAAATTGTGGTATCATTATTTTGATTCACCCGCATTCCGTACTGTTGGAGCGACAATCATGTTTATCCCAGTAACGTGCAATTTAACGCACGCAATTTTAATCAAATCTCGTAGCTGTATATTTTTCCAGTAATAATTTATACGAAGTAAACAGTTGCTACAGAGGTTGTCGATCCCGAGAATGGAATGTGCTCATGTTTCCATCATCGTTATTAACTTTATAGAATGTAATGTGTACTTTGAACACTACAGGGTTTTAACTTTAAAAATTCTACATTCTGCTCACACAGCGTGCTTATGTGATTTCTATGGGTATCAGAAAAAGAGTACTAACTGAATGTTTCTATATTCGAGACGGGTGTGTTTACTGTGATGAAGGAATTTAATCTTTAAATATAATTCAGGTTAATTTACACATTGGGCCCACCCTTATAAATTAACGTACATTTTGCCTTACAGGATTATAATGCATATTTAAGGAAATTTAATGTGTTCCATGTCCGTGCACTATATTATACAAAGACACTAATCACCACCAAATGCACAAAGAGAGTTTAATCATCAATCATAACACACTCCTACATGCTTCGACCCTGTTGGGTCATCTTCAGGGAGAACTTTTTTGTTATCGTTACACTAAGGTTGCACTTTATAGTTGAGTGAGAATGTGCTGTTGACTGTGTACTGCGTTGTTTTTGGAGGCGTGGACTCTCTGCGGTCCCGGCTTCGACCGCAGAGAGTTCACGCCTCCAGTACACAGTACACAGTCAGCAGCACATTCTCACTCAACTATAAAGTGCAACCTTAGTGTCGATAACAAAAAAGTTCTCCCTGAAGATGACCTAGCAGGGTCGAAACATGTAGGAATGTGTTACGATTGATGATAAAACTTTCTTTGTACATTTGGTGGTGATTAGTGTTTTTGCATATTTAAGGATTTCAGAAACAAATTTGGCGTTCAAATGGACGAATTTCCGGGTATGTTGGATATTATTCTTAAGATTCACGCAGTTCAGCTTCTTCTTGTCCACAACTGAACGTGCAGTTTGTCCACGAATGCTGTGAGTCACAGTGTTGACTCAGATTTCCTGAAAATTTGTGCCGCTTGTTGATGATATTCGTGCCATTTTGTGCACACTCTGCTCCTCTTCGCAGCGTCCAGACTGGTTCCTGGTGCCACTGACTCTCCTATCAAATTGGTAGGAGGGGTAAAGCGAGCGGGGCATGATGCTGACCCCTCGTCTCCAGTCGTTACCGGGAATGATGCCTTCGTGACCTTACCTCGTACTGTCTGTAATGCGTAGTGACCCTACGTATCAAATAAACACTGAAGACACATTTCACAAATAATACTACTTGATACTTGGAGAACCACCTTTGTTTGCGGTATGTTGTGTGTGGTTTAGTTGAGGAGTGTTAAAGAATTGAAGTACTATTCGCTCATGATCTGCTGGAAGAGATTAAGTTACTTGGCCCATAATTACCCGTCAGAAATGCTTCAAATTGAGAAGAATAAGTGGCTCATTTCCGCCTTTTGGCGTAACCCACGCACGGTAGATATTGAACCTTTAAAAGACGAAGATTGGTCTGAATAGTGTTTAAATACACGGTTTATACCGCGCTGTAAACACATTCTATCTCGACTGTAAAATTCAATCAGTTAATATTGTACGGGGAAATAATCGCTGGTTTCTGAGGTCCATGTAAAACACGGAAATGCACTCTGTGGACAGAAGGTAAATTTCTTTTCGTGTTAATTCTTGTGGCATATATCGTAACCATTATCCTCTAAAAGGTTAGAAGTTAGTGCAGTCACGTTCTACAGCCACATAAATACAAAACTCAGTGTAGTATTCTAGTTAATACGAACCGAAACACACACAACATTTTTCGTATTTTTAAACGCATTAGACCTTTCTAGCCACACTTACGCCCTTCTAACACTGACTTACGAGACGCGAATGCATCATACCCCTATTTTAACTTAGTGGTATGTACCACCACGTCAGGTTAATGATGTATTATATGGATGCTGCAGGTTTTGCTCCAGTAATAAGGCACAGTGGAGGAGTGAGGATGAATGAGCAGAAGGGAGGAAGAGACTTACCCTCCCTGAAATGCCTGCTGCACCAAGTCGCCCTCGCACACATGTATGAACCACGTATGCTCGTTATTGTTGTTTAGAAACTTTTTCTCCCCCAACGCCATAGTCTTTTTTTTAAAGGATGGCAGAGGGGGGAGAGGGTGGTAGTTTGGTTATGGACTGTAGGCTAATGTACCTCGTTCATCACCATTTCGTTCAATTTAGTGTTTGGAGGTGGGTTATCTCTCTTCGTCTCTCTCTCTCTCTCTCTCCCTCTCTCTGCCTGACTCTTGTGCTGGTAATAAGAATGAAAGGCGGACTGCGTTGGCCTGCTGCATGGCTAATACCCTACGTCCGATCGCTCAATTACTTCCACTGTACCTGGACTAGACTGGCTGTTCCCTTTGGGCATTTATCGACTCTCTCCCCTTTTTATTGGGGGATGACTGGAATTACAGGTAGGCCTACATGTTTCATGTATGGGAGTTTTGTGTACATAATAACACATAAAGGCGTTCGGGGGATTGGATTATAGAACCAGTTCAATATTTTATGGAGTGAAAAGATGTGCAAAGTGTAGTATAACTACAGGCTGAGAAAAGGAGGTTTGAAAATGATTTACTTTCACAAATGGCAACCAAAAAGTAGGTGGAACACAGATTTTGGGTGTGATGTTTCGAAGTGTTGATAAGTAATTCTGCTTCTGTATGTTAGGATAGTATTGTATGGCAAACGCAGGTGTTGCTGGTCTGTTCATGTCTTGAGCATTGAATTGTTGTTTGTACAAATTCCACTGCTATAAGATTTCTGAATGCACTTAATAACCGTCGCAAGAATTAACGTGCCACGATGCTGTGCGTCAAACCGTGACGCTGTCGTTAGTTTTAGTCAACAGGAGGGCGCGTGTTCCGGAAAAAATATGCAAAAGTCTGATCACAGTTTGTGGTAATTCGCGATACTTTTAATGTTACAATTTTAAGTTGCTGGCATTTTTATCGGTTCTTACAATTGTTTATAATTATCCGACGCTTAAAACACTGTCATTTTCCGTTCATTATGGGTGAACTCCTTCCCCTCTTTTTGTTTTCCTGATGTATTTCTTTGCCGACCCTTCAGTCTTATATTAGTACAAATACGTGATTTTAAAATAATGTCTAATATCATGATGACCGAAATGATTCCGAATTATACGTTATTAAAGTCTTTGCTACATTTACATTATTTCTTTGGAGGGTATTTTTTAAGTTTAGTCCCCCCCCCCCCCACGTTCTAATCATAGGTTGTAGGGAAAGCGGATCGTAATTGGGTCGCCATGTTCGGTCTCGTAATTTAAACTAGTCACGACTCTGGCAGAACCTATACTGGTACCGTACGCTACATGTGCGAGTGTGTAATGTATCTGAAGCATGACCCTTCATCTTTCTAGTATTGGATTATATCGGAGTCATAGCAATAATTTAAAAGGACTCAGCGGTGACGTCATGGCTTGTACAGCAATAAATCGATCTCCTTCCACATCAGGGATCACTTTTAGCATCGTATATCACTGGTCATCCTGAAAATTTAATACCGCATAATTTGATGTTATAGAAAGAATTGCATCAATAACCGGACTTTGACATGGCAGAGCATACATTAAATTTGCCTGGTAACAGTAATTGATAATCTGAGTGGTACGTCTACCACAGATATCTTTCTCATGGTGAGACATCTGTACTGTGTGTAGCATCTTAGTACCCTGAAGGATTGGTTAATTTTGTCTGCTTGCATTCTTAGGTTTCATATGACAGTCTTCTCTTCTCGAGTTCAGAATTGTAACATGATGACTTTTTGTGATATGGGAACTCCACATACAGCGTCATCTACAAGAGGCACGTCGCATCTTTAGGCTAACCCAGCGTCACTCGTGTGGTTGGTAATCGCGCAAGTGAAGCAGTAGGCTGAAGTGACTGACAGTTCGATTACCTTTGGTAGTGTCTTGGGTGTGATGATAGTAAAAGAAGAAGAGAAAGATAAAGATGTTTTTCATTTGTGGCTGTTTATGTCTGGGGTACGCGGTGGCGCAGTTGGTTGAGGCACTACGCTACAAACCTGAAGGCCGCGGGTTCGATTTCTCGATGGGGTCACTGGGATTCTTCATTGAATTAATCCCTGGGGTCTACTCAACCTCTAACAGAAAGGACTACCAAGAGTATCTCCTGGGGGTTAAATGTGGCCGATGCTTACTGCTGACAACGTTGCCACCTTAATGTGCGGATTGTCTAGAAATTCTGGGAACATCAACCCCCTGGAGCCTGTCCAGGCCTGTAGTGGGACAGCTTTGCCTTTAACTTTTACCTTTGTATTGATGTATCCTAATTTAAAGTGAAAGCCGTGAGATCAAAAAGGGGTACAAATGTTTATGAACGCTTAGGAATCGATATAAGCTGTGTTAAAACAGCATGCAATACAGATGTGACAGTTTTATATTTTCACGTGAACACATGATGTGAAAAATAAGTATGCTGCCTTACATTCGCAAAGTTCAATGAAATGTTCGTATAATGACTTTATGTGAATAAATCCGGCCTGTGGGATCTTGCGCTGTAGGATTGGTCGTTCCACAAGAGATGTTTCTTGTGAAACCTCAAAGCGTCTAACGGAAATGTGGACGACCTTTTAATATATGTATTTTTCTGACGTATTAGTTGTCTGTGTCATATTTCGTGGAAATATTTAGACGACATCAAAGTTATGAACACTGTAGTAACAACAGTTTATTCGCTCTTGTTTGAGCTAAAACCCTGATGCATCTGTCTGTGTTGTGATTGGTCGAGCATGAGAGTGGACGTTCATCATGAGGATGCTCCTACCTCTGAACGAGTATGTCCATCCTTGCAGTTTTATGTGTGTGGTAGACACAGCTTCACTTACTGAGCATTCACTAAGTATTAAGGACTGTATTTGTACTAGCACCATTTAACACGAAGGGTCGGTCGTTCCAGTAAATTCTGTGCATCTCATTTATGAGACCACGCAGTAAAATGGCGAGTTGTATGCAGAAGTGTACAGTGTCTGTTGAATATCACTGGGGCGTGTTTGATGTCTGACAGGGGCCCGTTCCATCCGAACGGATTTCACATGATCCGGTGACCTTCAAGCGTTAGGCTAAATTGTTCATAAGAGGTAAAGATTTTGTCTTGTCTACTTTACTCTCTTTCTGATTGTCTTTTTATCATAGTCACACCATTACCGCCCATTATCGTTAAAATTAGCTTATAAAATACTTCCGCGTCATTCCTGGACTTTCCTGGGCATCAGGAATAATATGTTTATCGTATTTACAGTGATGTGATATTTGCGTCCTGAAATTGGCCATATACACTTTATTACAACCCTGTTTATAAGTTCGCAAGTTATAAAGTGCAGATTTACAGTTGCAAGAAGTTAATATGAACAAGAGGCGCTGTAACATCTAGCCATATATGGCTATAGACAGTCACTGTGTTGTTAGTAGAAACGTTCGTGGCAAGTAGCATAGGAATAAAACATTTCTGCATTGAAATCTTGGCAGGGATGTGTCAGATGTAATTGCCTGTAAAAGATGCAATTGAATCTTTTATTGCAGGATAGGGAAACTTCGGATGGAAATCTGTACTTTTTTCGAAACAAAAAGTAATGCACGTTTTGCCCATTCCGTGCCCTTCCTACAAAATTCTAATTGTCTGGTAGTTAAGATTTTCAGTTTTACTGTCTGACAAATCTGTGTGAATAGAATAACGGATGCAGCACGTGTTAAAATTCCTTGTGTTTGTCGCCGATGTTTCGTGACGTATTCTTAAAGCACCGAATTTTTAGTGGAACCGAAAAGCTGTTTTTTTTTTTTTGCGTATGTAGGAAAAGAGACGACATTTATTGAAAAGTTATTTAAACACACTAAACTTAAGATTACATTCCAAACCAGAAATTCCATTGAACTAAATCTAAGGAAGAAAAACATTTATTGTTATAAGTTATTGTCTGGATTCATTAGTCGCAATATCCATTCTTCATTCTCTGTATGTCGGAAGCTAATAAATATATCAGAAAAGTGCAAATACAGAAGTGTTGCTGAGGGAACCCAAATCAATTAGGCACAATATGGCCAAAAATCAGTCTCGATCATCACGCATGGGGGTTGCACGCGGTGTCCAAGATGCCGCTCGTTGACGTATAAAATGCTAGAGCACTTGGTTTTATTTTGTGTACATATTTGGTTGCACGACCCTATGACAGGAGAAACAGGAGGGTTGTCACAAATCGCCATGAACATTGAGGGTTTTTCCTCAAATTACGGTGCAGGTTTTGCGTCACGGATACACTAGTGCCGTCTACTTGACGGATTGTATTCATAGGTGTTTGTGTTGTATAATTTGCCGGGGGCCCCGCCCGCCCCGTTCTTTCGATTCAAACAGCCATTATGGTTTGGCATTTACATAAACCCATTCGGGAAGGATTATTTCAAAATAGTGCTTTATGATGTGTTTAAGCAGTAAATTACGTAGTTTTCAGTTTTGTACCCTTAGATAAAAAAGCCTTAAGAACGCTATGTAAAACAAGTAAATACCAGCGTGGCGTTGCTTTGCTTTCGTTAGTGTCTGTGCCTCATTTGCCCCTCCTTTCCATTACAAACGGACAAATTTGATTGATGACAGTACCAGTGACGTACTACTCGAAGCAGAAACCAATGCATATATAATTCTCTCATGAGGTTGGTGCATATGGTACGAAATGAAGGGAGAGAAGAGAAAATGAATTGAAAAAGAAAGGAAGCAAGCTGTCGGGTCCTGTTCTGTTTTTCGTATTGCTCTCACTTGTAGCTTATAATGAAGCAGTCGTGGTGCAGTTACTGATTTGGTACTTGGCGTTCGTGTAGAGGGACTTGGTTGTAATTGATAAGACTTGCTTGCAGTTTTCAGCTGGTAGTTTCATACTGTTTGGAATAGTCAGGAAACCAGGGATTTGTTGTCCCTTGTGCTTAACTGTAACTGGATCTACTTACTGCCTGTCGATAACTGTCATGACGTAACTTCCTGTAATCGTGTACGAAAAAAACTCTTTTCTCAGACAACTCACCGAAACAAATTTTTTGAGTTCTGCGTTAACCGAAGGTTTTCATTTGTGTGGCCACGTATTAGGTAGGCCCTTTGTCCGTGCGGTATGCCTCAGTGCTCATTTTGGAATGGAGGGGGCGGGCTCCAGTTGTGGGGTAGTAGCTGTAAATGGATTGAGGGTGATCTGACAACCTGGGTGTTCGGTGAGGACAGATAGCGCCTTGCCTTGTCCGTGTCACTAGGTGTCACAGAGGGTATAATATTGGAACGGATGCTTTGGATAGAATTCCATGGCTGTTTATTTGTAGTGCATTTGCCAGCTCTTGGGAAGACAGCGTAAGGAACCTTCATGTTTCATAAAATGCGGGCAATTTCTTGACCAGCTTAGTGACTGTCGCTCTTCAAGGGCGGGTTTTCTGCGTGGCGTTACCTCCCATCTTCGGACACTCCAGCTTGCCCGTTTTATGGGTAATAAAACGGTCATTCAGATCTGTTTTCACGAGTTGTGTCATGAAATATTTAGCAGCTGTAACGATGTGCCTCTCAGGTTCCCGATCAGTTTATTTTAATCTGCTGAATGGAGTGTTGGACGGAAAAAGTGAAAAAGAACAAAATGCCTCGTTTATGATGGCACATAGTAGAAAATTTACTGATATTCTCAGTTTACAAATTCCATATAGAAACTTTGAACTACGTACATAGTGCTGCGTCTATTTTGTATGCAGGTTCGTCTTCGTCAAGAAATGTGGCCTGCTCAGAAACGAACGCTGTTTACGTTTCGGCCTCAGCACTGGCTTGTTAACGGCAAGCAAGCGCTAAGGCGGCGCCTGAAGGGTTGGACTTGAGTGCGTCAAATGCCATTGTGTTGCATTGGTCAGCTTCCCCATACATATGGTGTATCCATTTATTGTTTATTAACAGTTTGGAAATACCGTACCAACTGTGGCGTGTTTGCTGTCTGTTGGTCTGTTTTCTCGAAAGAGATACAGTGGGAATTGCAATAAAACGAAGGGCAGTAACTCCTGTTTTGGTGGCCGTGCTAAGGCACTGTCTTCTACCGCTGGGAAATTCGGGGCGAGGGTTTGAATCGCTCTGGAGGAGTGGGTGTATTACTGCGCGTTTTTCTTCGTGTTTTTATTGTCTTATGTGTGTATAGGCCTTATGACAGGTCGATTTGCCTTCTTGTCAAATGCCTATGAGCAAGGTTATGAATCCCTGAAAATAGGCCTTGGGCCGCACTGGCCAATAGACTGGAAGGATTGTAATAGCACATATGATTATATTTGAAGCGGCTGTAGAACCTTATAGGGTATTTACATACACGTGGATGTATGATCAAGGTGGGAAGAACATTCCTGTCATGTCAACAATAGGAGAGAGCGGTAATTTCTGTGAATGTTTGGAAGACAGCTGTTGCTTGTTGCATACAGTTCGGAAGTGTAATATTTCACGCCTTTTGTTTAACCAAACCGTAAAACTTGGCTATAGCGATGGACATCAAGCGTGCGTATACTTCTTCTCTACGACTTTTGGTCGAAACATTTGCTTCTTCGGTAGGTATTTAGTGAGTGTCGCTCGAGGTGAGCGCAGGAATGCTTGTAGGTCGTCATATAAAATGGGCGTCTGACTTGTTCCACATGGTAACTTCCCAGTCATCGTGGTTGTAGTATCTACCGCCATGGTTAACAGCCAAGACTCTGCGTTCTGTTCACACATTGTATTCATGCGTTCGTTATTATCATGATCATAATCATCATAAACAGCCTTTAGTTACCTATAGAATATTCACTGACTTTTTCTAATCCTTTTGCGGTGCGGACTGGGAGTCCTTGTGTATAATGTCTAATAAAGTTACGATAAAGGAATTAATACAGTCAATAGAACTTTTTATTTTATATTTTTTCAATAATTGTTACTCAGACAACACGTGTCGGCAGATCTTGGTCAGCTTCAGGTCTTCTATTACCACAAAATAAAAATATACAATTACATGCAATGTGTTAAATTATTGAGATCTCATTTTTGCATTTGGTATGGTACGTATTGCCTATCATTTTCATTACAGTCAGTAATTGTTAAAAGTGTGACAAAATATTTATGATTTTAGAACACTTGTTAGCGTCAAAAAGTTTCTTTTTGTATTTTAGCTTCCTGAAGAATGTTTTCGACTTTCGTGACGTGCAGTATGCGGGCTTTTCTGTTGTTTAATGACATGTTTTAATTACTACTTACTAGGAAACTGGATATTGGCAGTTTGTACACATTTGACGAGTATCAGTAAGACGTACATACTAGATACTTCCCATGTTCGGTATTTATTGTGATGTTACGTTTTAGAACCTGGTTTGACCACTCTACACTCTGTCACTTTCAGCATGATGATAGAGGGCGTAAAGAGGATCAAGATCCGTCGAAACATGTCGCCTCAGTGACATTTGTTGAAAATACACGAAATGAAAAGTTGTATTGACGATATTAATGCCTTGTAGTTCTATGTAACACAAGGGGCTGCTTGCCATAACATTTAGAGTAAAACTCAGTCATAATAATAATAATAATAATAATAATAATAATAATAATAATAATAATGAGCTGTGAAGTGTTAGGCGTAATGCCTGCCCTTTATCCCTCAAGGTAAAGCTCGCCCTTCCATCTTTTCCTCGGGTGTCCTCTGTTGTCAGTCTTGAGAGGTTAAAAATGAAATGGTTCAGCAAGTTTTAATAAAAGATATATAAAAGTATAATAATAACCCACTTAGCTATCCTCCAGTTGTTTCAACTGCCCGGACAGACGGAGAGAGAGCGATCTTAATAGACGTTGCTTATGAGATGCGAACACGGCTGTACAGAGTTAAGGGCAAAACCGTGTCTCCGTGAGTAGATGTGTACTGCTCAACTTGGTTATGAAGCCACCTGTACTTAAGATATCAGCTTCGTACACAGAATCACCAAAAGTTTAATCTTTCAGTAGATACAGCAGTGGCGCTTTGCATACTTTTATGGCTCATTAACGGCGAAGCCAAAATACTTGCTCACTGAAGTAAATTAGTGCCATGCTTGCTGTTTAATTTATAATATATGTGCGAGAAAGTCTATTACTGCTTTCCTATAGTCGCTGAAACGCTTGACCATAAAAATGTTTAACAGATTTAACGATATTTAAGGCATTTTGTTGGTGGTATAACCATCGTCCTCCTTCCTTAAACATGAAGTTCTGAAAACTGACTCATTATCAGCCTTCATTTGAAGATAATGTTAAGAATTCCTGATCTTCTGGATACATAGTTTGAGCTAATCTCATGTCCTGGCAGTAGCCCACACAGTGTGTGTATGTGTTTGGTTGGATTTTGAGAATAAAGTGCGCATATTTTCTAAACATTATTAACCCAATGGACTTTGTAATGAAGACGTATTATGTTTTCTGTGTGCTGTAGCAAGTAAATTTAAGGCTCCAGAGGGTTAATAGCCACTTATACTGAGATTTAGATAAACTTGTACTATTGACCCTGATACTGTCGTGCTAATAACCTTGAAGGCGTGTGTATTTATGTTTAGAGAGTAGTCCTCGGTTATGACCATACTTTTGCGGTATTTCTGAACAATCGTAGTATTGAAGACATTGTGAGGTTCGGTACAAGGTTTACAACCTAGCTACCCAAGTAAGATTTATAGCTGACATCTGATAGTCCTGGTTTAGGACTGGTCTTTATAATGTAAAGCGAATTCACTTCTGGTTATAAATCTTACTGTGTATCTTTTTCCTCGATTTGAATTCAAATTGTGTGATCACGCAACAAAGAGATCAGAAACAAAGGGTGATTATAAACCATTTTATATATGTGCAGTGCTGAGATTGTATTTAAAAAAGACGAGTCTACCTAGCTCCTAAGGGTGTTGAATGTTAGTGCGGTTGGTTACTCTGCACACGTCAAAGGGATAGTCTTTATCCACACACACTGCACAACATTTACATAAAGCAACTTACTCAACAAAATATATGTGTTAATTACAAGAATATGCAGGGTATGAATAACATAAAATTTGATTGGCAATTGATTGACTTCGACTTAGCCTTCAGTACCTGAATTACAGTTTATCCAGATCTTGAGGTACTGGCGGGATACATACAGACTTACGCCATTTCTTGCAGAAAAGTCCATTAGGGTGAGTTCAGGAGATTGGTGTGGCCGTTCTTTAGATCTTTCCTTCTCACTCGTTCTCCCGATTTAAGGGTGACCTATTGCAAAATTTTAAACTTTTATCTTTTTACTTGCAAACGCTTGTACAAATTATAAATTAATAAATTAATATTCTCGGTGTTCGCGTCTTGTCGACGTGTGCTGTTGCGCATATCCTTTCTTTCTTGCCCGATGTATTTTTAGCAGCAGGCGGTCAGCCCGAATTTTTGCATTGCATTTACGTACACGACCGACCTTTAAACTGTTTGTGCCACTTGAAAACTTGCGGGGTTTTGGGGTGGGTTCCTCAGACCTTAGTTCGAAACTGTCTCTGAACTGGTGTCGTTAATTTGCTTTCATGGCGCCACATAACGCAACTAGTGTCGTGCACCTGTTTCGCCATTTATCTTATCGCAACTGCAGCACATCTAGGTAGGCAGGTGTTCATACAGTGATGCACATCTTTGATGTTGTGTCGTTCCTCTCATTCACTGATACAGTCGGTAGTTTTTCTGAAGCTGGTACTTCCAGAAATGTGAGATTATTTATAGACATGTTGTTATATGCGGGAGAGTATCTTTGTTTTGACTTTCGCCTTGTTATGTAATCTTCTTTGCCATTACAAGGGTAGAGTTTTTGGACGTAAAATTATATTTTATGGGGGCCTTGGCAGTAAAAATAAGTTGCAGGAGATTAAAGAAAAACATAAACATCGTTATAAATAATTCTTCCTTGTCCCATGAAGTTTACGAACTCGCCATCATTCAATCCCTGTCACTTCACCTCTCACCCCTCCTCCTCACCCCTGCCCCCTAATTCCAGTACTGTAAACTTAGTAACTCCATCAATTCAGGTTCTAACTTCTGTTGAAGGGATGCTGTTTGGCTTCTTGTATTCAGAGACTCAGTTTTGTTATTCGACATGGTCCACTAGAGATATCCAAAACGTGAATGCCGATTTTACCCGTTCATGTGTTCCATGCTAAGTCAGATTGCTTCTCGGGAGACTGTTTAATCATTTAAAGCTAAGAGGTAATTCTATGTGCCACGTACTTTGACATTCAGAAACTCTGCATTATTCCGACGGATTGTATATATGGGTGTGCTATTCACAGAACAAACAGCAGTTATTTTCTTAAACTCTGTTAACCGGTTTACCTTTGTGATGTAGACGCGTAGATGGACTTCAGGGTCATAAAAATTTTTTGGGGACTGTGTGACCGCGAACAGCCGTATAAATTTATCACTGTTTAGATGACCTGAGTGCTTCAGCTGTCTGTTGATGCTGACAGCGTGGGGAGAAGTGCTGCTATTAATAAAACTGTGAATGGCTTATACTGCTTGTAATTTAAAAATTCATTCTATTAAACAAATGTACCGTGTATGACATTAGATGTAACAGAATATTGCGCGCGCGCGCGCGCGCGTGTGTGTGTGTGTGTGTGACAAATTAAGATCTTGGCTTTAAAGCGTTGTTCGAATTTTTGTGCCCTCCGCATGTAGTAATAAGGGACTTTGAAATACTGACCTGCTGATGATCAAATAGCCATCAATTTGAACTTGTGCAGTGTTTTGTAATCTCACGTTGGATAACGAACTGGGGTGGTTAATATTATTAAGGTTGGTTAGTTCCGAACTTTGTCATAAAATTTAATAATATTGGACGAATTTTGTGCCCGCACGACTCAAATTTAGGGCTTGACTGTGAAAGGCCATGTAGGACTTCACACGAAGCTGGACAAAAACAGCACACAAACTATTAACAGTACAGTTTCTCACTAACAGTCTACCAGCCAGCATTTGATTACAGTGGTGTGTTCCTTCGCCAGGAAACTGATCGGTTTACAACAACGAAACCCAGCACTTTTCAGTCGAATAGAGCCTATTGTTACCCATAACAATGGTTCACTGCTGGAACTATGTATGCTGAGGAACGCATTTGTAGATAGTAACAAAAATGTAGGGTTGTAGAGTACTGTATTTGATGCAATTCCATATGCCAAAATGAAGGTTTTGTAAGTATGAAACCTGAAATTGTTGTAGTGTATTGATCATGACACACAAGTGGGCAGAATCAAAGGACCATAAGGTATTTTGAATGTATTTAATTATTTATAAAGTACATACACCCGGAACATTGTAGTCTAAATTGCGTCACGAATGAAACAGCTGCAGCTACAGGTATTCAGACAGCAACCGGCCGTGCGGTAGAAAATACAAAGTTTGCACCATTAATTGTGTACAAGTAAATTGTGCATTGCAGTTTTTTCGCGTAACAGCAAACTTATCATCTCAAGTTGACAGAGGGGCCTGTCTAACGGTTTGGAGCACTGACTGTACTGTAAACTTTTTTATTATGTAATACGCTGCAACGCTTTGCTATAAAGTCAGTAGTCTTTTCGAAACGTCGGACAGGCCATTTGTAGGATATAAGTCGTCGAATGTAAGCTAACACTACGTTGTGGAGACTGTGGGAGAGAGGTGGTGAGGTTGTACGCGTTCTTGACCTCGACAGTAGATGGTGGTGCGCAGTCAGCTTGACGTCCCGGCCGCTTTACCCCCACGTACCATTCCTCGGTACCGATTGCATAGGAGGATGTGTGAAACGATGTGTGTAAAAGTGTGTGTGAGACGACGCTGTATGTAAAAATACTGGGTACTGACCACATGTGACCCAGAAAATGCATATCTTAACTGCTGCCCAATCAGGCTTTACAGTAATTCAACAGGAACTGAGGAACGATTACTTGTAAATTGGACACGTGGCTGCAGTTAACCACATTTTAGCAGGCGCCAAAATGAGGAGCATATATGCACCTACATTATTTGTAATAAGCGGTAAGGTTGCACTGGAGATGTCGTCACGTGTCTCCTTGTCCTTCCATCCCAATTTATTTTACAACACATTGAATTCTGAATGTAACAGGCCAGGGTCCACTCGTAGTGATATCGGTGATGCAATGTACAAATTGTTAGCTGGGCTTTTGTCATTGTTTCGTAATAAAACCATATACATATGTTGATACAAATAAATTGATGTTCAACTCATGCTAGTTGATAGATGTGGGTGTTCAGTCTTGTCCAGTCAGCCTCTGGTATCTCTTCTGATGATGTAAAAATCCAGTTATAATGGAACATAACGTATTCTGTACCATAAATTCGCATCGTAATGGTGAGGATTAACTTGGCTTTTTGTTGCCTGTCTTTTGCCTCTCTGTTTCGTACGCCCTCGCTAATAGTTTGTCCATTAATGCTGATGAATTTTCCAGGAAATTGCTGCCAAATCACCCCTCATAGTAGGCGGTAATGTCCTGATTTTCTCTACTGTCTTAAGTCACTCGCACACTGAATTTGTTTCGATAGGGCGTGTCATGTGTAAAATCTACCAACCGATGAAACTTACAGTATCGGTGTGTTCAACCGATATTTAGATCTCTTTGCACATTTTCCATGTCCAAGTCTCGTAAAAATTGAATATGACGTGTTCAGTATTATATATGACCAACATAATAACATCAGTTTGGTTTTAGTCTTTAAATTAATTATTACTTGACAAAGCTATGTGAAGCACAGAAGGTGTATAGCATCGTGTGAGATGTGCACATGACTGTGAACTCTAATTGTGGAAGGAAATTGGAGGAAGCTGTTGGTGCTTTGTGTAAGGTACCGCCCCAAGATCTGAACCGGTAATTTATATGTATGTACATGTGGGTGGGTCCAAAGTATGCGGGAAGGTGTTTTTTAAATTTTTAATTTTATTATATTGGATACACTCCTCATTCTGCATGCTGGTACAAGCGCGAACACTCAGCGTTGCTGTGAAGCGGCTTTGACGTTATGTGGGGAAAAAATTGGGTCACTTTACAGATTCAAGTAATATTTTGTCTTTTTAAAACAACACATTCCGGGTACTTTCTGACTCACCCACTTATGTATAAAAGGTTTAATTTTGTGGTTATTGTTTATGCTGCTGCTGGTTTTGTTTCCTGTTTGGTATTCGTCAGTAGGGGCTGTCTCATATCACGTTATGGTAAAGAAGCCTCATGGATTGGCCACTTCCACGTCTCTCTGGAGCTGTTTTAAGATGACCCCTCTAGCATACCACCCTGTTTTCCCCTCTAGTCGTCTGGCCTCTGTGTTCATTTGAATGCTGTTACTGACAATTATGTGACAACCTTTGCTAGCGACAAGCTCTTTGGGCTAGTTGATGTAGGCCAGAAGGGGATAGAGGAATCCGTGGGACTTCTTTCCATAT
Organism: Coptotermes formosanus; assembly: GCA_013340265.1. Classification (NCBI taxonomy): domain Eukaryota; kingdom Metazoa; phylum Arthropoda; class Insecta; order Blattodea; family Rhinotermitidae; genus Coptotermes; species Coptotermes formosanus. Next base: position 104,729 of record BLKM01002654.1, on the reverse strand, counting down.
ACCCCAGTTGCGAATCACCAGAAGCAACGTGTCAAGTCGGCATGTCCCAATTTTACAAGTCCGCGGCACAGTGGATTTGTCAAAGGCTCTTAGCGGTATATCATGCGATATTCGTGTTACTGAGGGGGATGGGGTAGCAGTAACGCGGGAGGAAGTACGGTAATGAAAATAGTCAAGTCGCAAGGGTTATGACGAACTGTCTGGCAGTAATGTTTTCGAAATTGTTTTATTTTTATGCTGGGAACTGTTTCACTTAACAAGAACAGTACTTACACTAAGATGGCAATGAAATTCTTCTTAGTAAACTATTCATCACATGTCAGTGTATACTAGAGACGATTTCTGTTTCTTTGGTTTCGAGTGTAATGGATGTTTGTTTCCTTACTGTGCCAAAACAACATTAGTGTAGAAAGTGTAAACTGAGTATTTTTTAATATGTGTTATTCTTGGATCTGCATGTCCTGTTCATAGTCGTAGGCGTGTACTGTCTGGCACCGCTCGGACCCTGGTAATGTGGCTTCGAATCCCACGTGCGATGTGGATATATGTATTTGTTTCTTCTGTGTTTATATTGTCTTCTGCAGATAGAGCAGGGGTTTACATGTCCTGGGGTCGAGGTTGCTCGGGCGACTGAATTTTGTACCGTGGCGCCTGATTTCTATAGGTGTTCAGTATGGAATTTGCTTCGTGTCACGCTTCTGTCGCCAAGAATTTTGAGTTGGCTCTAGATTTCTGCAAGATATGTGCACCCCTGAGATAGAGGCTTTGCGTCGGGCCGATCCCCGCCCAGAGAGCCCTATTTTGTGTCTATTAATAATATTTAGAAACTTTAATCAGTGGACTACTTGGGCTGCATTAACCTATAGCACCTTTCAGCAGAACAACGTTTTCACTCCATGTATGTTCAGTAAGGTCTTCTGGGCTCATGACATGCTTAGACTGTTTCATGCGGGTATCGTTTGACGGATACCATCAAACCGAACAAGGTGGCTCTGCCGGTAAAGTGCGGTCCCAGTCTCGACCTGGACATCGACTGTTCTGATGTAGGAGTTCGTTGTTTTCTTCAGTCTCTCCATCCAGGTGTTGGGATAATACCTTTAATAAGGCTACGTCGGTTTTCTGCAGCATCCTTTTCTGTTCGTTATTCATTGATTATCACGTCATTCGACGTCGTATATTGCGATTCGTTGATGTTATTATATAAACCAGAAGTAAGTTAGGTATCATATGCGACTTGCTAATAATATTTCCGTCAAACACAACTATGCTTATTGTATAACAATGTTCTGGTAACAGTAAGCTACATGTTTATTGTATAACAATGTTCTGGTAACAGTAAGCTACATGTTTATTGTATAACAATGTTCTGGTGACAGTAAGCTACATGTTTCGGTCCACTAGATCCGTCATCAGGCTTGATGTGAAAATATAAAAGGAAGTGGAGTGTGTAATTATTACGTATACGTTTTTAGTGTGGGATCTCGCCTTTACATGATTTGTTTACAATTGTTTAATTTATTTATACTCTTATTTATTTATTTATTTATTTATTTATTTATTTATTAGCTGCGTTTTTGAGATATGAAACCTAAAAATTACATAATAAGTTTTAAATGTTAAGGAAAAAACTGATAACAGTATTTCGAATTTACTGTTCTGTAATTATGTGGGTTCTTGCGGTGCCGTTTCATTGTTAATCTTCCATTTAGGTTCATGCAGGCCTATCATAATTTCGTTTGTTGTCAGGAAAAAGTGTTTTTCTTTCGTTACGTTTCTTCAGTATTCATTTTGCCTTCAGTTGACTAACAACGTGTATGTCTCCCCCACCACACCCGTACGGCCTTTCAGGACTTACGGCGCAACGCCAGTTAGGAAAAGACTCCACATCTTATGGGTTGTTCCTCGAAATGGGGTCACCAGTATGAAACCAGATTTATCGGCGTGACAGTAAGCAAGGTAGTGCGTTCAACACTACAGCACATAGAGCTGCTGCATACTGTACTCTGCTCCTGCAATACGAAACTCGCTTAGCATTAAGAACCTGACGCAGAAGAATCTGTCCGCTGCCTCGCATCTTAATTCAAGATCCATTTTAATATTGTCATTTAATCTACACCTACGCTTTTCCAAGCAGTTTGTTTCGTTCGCGTTTCCACTCCAAACTTTGTATGCCTTTGCCATCTGTAGTTGATACAACGCTGTTAAGTAAACCGTGAGCAATATATTGCTTCGGTGTGATAGAGAAAAATGTAATCCAGGGTAAGCTTACGTTGTGCGAGATAGGATTTTCACCAATTGTGTAAAATACGTGTTTGTACACAGAACAAACGTAGTTGTGTTTGTGAGAGAAGAGGACTTTTGTGGCACAGTATGTAGGAAGTTTCGAAGCAATCTTCTGCATTGGTTGTAAGTAACAGCAATAAATTAAGGTGCTTAACTTGAAATGAAGATACAGCCTTCTGGGATGTTACATCATGGCGACTGGAAACTGTTTGCCAGTGTACACGGCGTAACATCCCAGCAATACCGCTATGAGACCCTCAAATCTTAGGTGTCTACATCTAGTGTCGGGACTCGATGTCAGGATATCGCAGTGACTCTGTGTCCTGTTTCATCTCACACAGTTCACATGAAACAAATACATGTACCGTTTTGAGACCAGTGACCCATCCACAACGGGCTTGCTGGAGGTTTCAGAATTTTCATTGCAATTAAGTTAGGTCTCGAGCCTCTATAGAGAATTATTAGCAGCCATGTTTGTTACTGAGGAGTAAATAACTCTATCCCATTTCGCTTGCTCGTGTTTCTGAATGTGCAGAAACTCAATTCATTAAGCTCACAGTAATAGCACATTTCGACATAACAGAGCGTCTGGCGCTGGGAGCAGAATTCTGGGAAAACGAGACGATGTGTAGGAACGCGGAAGGTTCTGTTGTTTCACATAGCATGTATGGATCATAACTGTGTGTTGCCGCAGACTGTTTGAAGCAACGATGGTCAAATGCTCTAGATCCTATTTAGAGTAAGTTTAAGTGACTGGTTCAGTAATCTCCTCAGGACCAAAATCCTTCTGGAAAACCTGATAGGCTTTCAGCTAATCAAGAAATCTCTCGCATTTTATGGAACCTGAAAACTTACTGCCATTTTCACAAGAGCCGGCTACGTGTCCCTATCCTGAACTAAGTGCATGACATTCTATTTATTAAGATCCGTCTTAATATTATCCTCCCATCTAAGTATAAGTCTTCTAAATGGTCTCTGTCCTTCAGGTTTCTTTGCCAAACCTCGTATACATTTCTTTTCTGCGTACGTGACACAAATTTCATCCTATCTTCCTTGATTTTGTCATCCACATAACATTTGGTAAGGCGTGGAAATCAGGAAGCCTCTCGTTGTGTAGTGCCTTCCCTCCAGCCTCCTACCCCTGTCTCCCGCTTTAACCTGCATGTTTTTCTCGGCGTTCTATCATCGACACCCTCAGCCTCTCTTACATAATGTGTGCGAGCAGATTTCCCACTCATGTAAAACAAAATACAAAATTGCCGTTTTGTGTCTTTTAGTCTTTATGTTTTTGGGTAGCAATTACTGGGATACTAATCCCGAGGCTCCGTGTAGCTTTTTTAATGCGTTGATCTTTTAACGGTTAGGATATTTTGGCCCTTCTCCCAGCTTGAAAACTTGGGGGCAACCCTTGTTGGCTGTCGGCCGCTGCTATCCTCCAATACCTATCTGGAATCCTTTTCCATCCACGACCTGAGGACGCGCCTTGTGTTACTGACATGGACCCTTGACATAGGTACTTTAAACGCGAGACGTCGGTTTGTTAAGTAATCGTAAATGACAAGATATAGGCTGTGGAGCTGTCGCAAGGCAGGACACGCAATGAATGAATTCAAGGCAAAGTGTCCTCGGCGGGATGTGAACCAAATCTGAGTTTAGACTGTACGGACACTTTTTAACGCCACCGTATTGCACGTTTCTGCCTCCAGTAAAACCAGAGATACATTTTTAAAGGTTTTTAATTGGGGTACCCGTATCATTATTCTGCTTCACCCACTTTTTCAAACCCCGTTTTTTTTAAGCGAACAGAATTTCATTTTATTTTCCATCACAGCATACTGTGCGATACCTGAAATTTTATGGTATGTGCACAATAAACATCGGAAACCTTTTGATTTTGTGTTAGAGACTAGAAATGAAAGGCACATAGAGGGAGTGTAGCTTACGAAACGTACCGGTTTTTTTTCTACCGCAGCCACGATGATGAAGAAGAGTGGTGGTATAAAGATTCATGTTGAAAACTAATTAGCAATGCAAAGGCAACAAGGTACAGTTTTATTATCTTCATAAATCAAACAAAAACACTTCTTTGTGATATTTAAGGCACATTAGTATTCTCGAAGTTGTGTGCTGTACGTTTTTGTTGCATTCAGCGTGCAGACTTATAAACAATGTTCGGCATGTTGGAAATGTTCTTGTAAAGAAATAATTGAATAAAGGACTCACGTGTCTGTGAGTGTACAGTGATTGTATCTTGTTGAGTGCTGTATTTCTGTGTTTAGCTCGAGAGTCGAAATTCAACTCGATAGCCTGTGAACCCGTTAAGACTGTCTAACCTGTTACAGATACGTTCACTTGAGTGTTGGCAGTGTTCATATCCGATTCAGTGCGTTACATGTGACGCCAGACTGCATGTGTTAACGTAGATTACATGAAATTTTTTAGTTTTTCGTGTGAGTCGCTTAAAGAAGTCAAAGGGGATGACATGGGCAGGTTATGTTACGTGTATGCATGAGACCCAAAGATGTGTGTAAAGACGTCGGAACGGGGGGGGGGGGGGGGAAGATATCGTATCTTGAACGTCTAGTGGAGAAATTTCCTAAACCGTGAAATATGTTACAAAGAATGTATAGCCGTTCATTATGTTTAAATTAAGCTTACAGGCCTTTACACGTGTTTGATAGGACATACGTAACTACTTGAAGTTGCTGCTATCCTGTTCCGCCAACTCACTACCCACGAACTTCCATTAGACATAGGCCTGTGTGACCGTTTGAACATGATACTGCAGTTGTGTTCCGTAACCAATTGTAGTGTAATTTGTCATATTATTGTCGAGTTTTTAAAAGTGTCCAATTGTAATGGAAATAACAGTTAAAACTCACACTTGATGGAGTATTTCCATAAAAAAGACACCGTGCAGAAGAATCCTTGTTAAGAGTTCAGCCGCTGAAGAAGTTACCCGCCTTTTATGGAACCCAACGGTTCATTACTTTGTTCACAAGAACACGCGGAGTAACGCAATGGAATTAGTAATTTTCCTGTTTCACGCTTCGACAACGAAATTGAAGTTTGCTTAATCCCACCAGAGTTAGATTAGTTATGGGTGCATCTGATATTGTCCCTGTGGTGGTGCTGGCGTGATGTGCGCCTCTAACGGAACTGTCACATCAGTTCTAACGTTTCTCTTGTTGTTGCAGGTGAGTGGGCGTAATCTGTGATAAGCGGTCACTCCACGTTTGTAAATCTACTGCCTGGTAAGTAAATTAATTTTTAGTTACTTGAAGGAAGCAGAACCTTAAAATATTTCATTTTTGTGTTATCGGTATGACTATTTGTGCGACAAAAAACAGTAACATGTGTCCGACATAGCTAACTCCACCCACAGTGTTCGTAGGTCGATACACAGTAGGTGTTTCATGGGCTTGTAAGTGTGGGGCTGATACAGAATGTTTAGGATTTCTGGGGTGTCTGCGGCATCTGAACTACAATAAACGTTATCTAGTAAAATTTCGGACTCTGTTACCCTAAGTTAAGGCTTGAATGCTTCCGTTTTGGGCCTGCATTACATTTTTTTCTCATGTGCTGTCGTCAGCTACAGAAAACGTAAGACAAGCAGGCAGTATATTATAATATGTACCTGCTCCTTGACTGGAAAATTTGTACATTTGCCTAGGATTTAAACCTGTTAACAGTCTAACGCAGTTCCTGTACCTGTTGGCGTTTTTCTAATCCCATCATTCCTATCTGTATAAATTTCAGTGTCTTTGTTGTTTATTTCTTTATGTTTTTTCTTGTTTTCTGTACCGTTCTATATTTTCACTGTTTTGTAAACTCTGTGAGTGTGAAATTTACTTTACAAGGTGGGAAGAATGTATATTGGGGGTCCTTAAGATGGAAGTGCCGGGGAAAGTATTGCAACTTGAATTGGAAGGAAGTACGGGCAGTCGTTGGACGTATGTAACAAATTGGAATAATTTGTTACGTACAGTTTAAAATTACGATTACAACCTACGCTTTCCGCCGGGTTGTATTAGTGTTCAGCTTTCTGTAGCGAGACTGCTAGGCACACCAATGTTGCTGTTTTCATCTGCTGTAAGTAATGCTCTATTCACGGCAATGAATTGGTCCAGTCTGGGGGCCGATTCGTATCTCTGACATCAAGGGCGATTTAATCAAATTTACAGTTTCGTAAGCACCATGGTATGTGCCTTCACTTTTGTTGCTGACCTTTTTTTCCGTGTTTCCTTTAGCCAGATATACGTAGCCTTGATATTCAAGCAGTCTATTTATGTGTCGTGATCTAATGTATTAACATATTATGTTTTGTTTTCTTTCTTACTTGGCTGTGTGCACTGTAGAAACGCCTGAAGGTTGTCCGATTTTAAAGTGCAAGGAGGCTCTCAAATTAGCCATCATACGTTTGGAACTGTGTGGAGGAAGATTGTGGTTTTCACCAGTGTTATCAGGATGGTGAAATAAAGGATGGTTAGATAAGCATGACTTGTAACGCGCGCAAAAGACAAACGAGAAATGCGTATGGAGTTTAAAGGAAATATACCAATTGGGAGTCCTAAGTATAGCTTAGAGGGTAATATTAAAGCAGTTTAGGGTGTTGTGTCAGGATATGGTCCAGTGGCGGCTCGTATGAACACATTCCTGAAGTTTGAGGCTCTGTAAAGGGTGATGCATGTGTTTACCGGATTAACGACTGTCATCTTGTCACTTAGGACTTTACTGGCATTGAGGTCTGCGTTCTTCTGAGATATTACGCAGCGTAGGATGGTAATCCTTTGCCGACGTTTCGGGACAAGGTATCGGTCCCATCCTCAAGGGTCAAGAAGTCATTCTCCTGATTTCTAGCTACCGATTTGATCAGAATACATTTTTCTTGGTGTTTTTGTAGAGGGAATGTAAATGTTAGACGCCCATGATTCTTGAATTGTTTTCATTTTTACTTATACCAATTACTATGTGAGACTGTCTCCTTTGCATGATGGACATTATGTCTGCGGTAATTTACCTTTAAAACCCAGTGTTTACTTAATGTACCACTATGTCTAAAGTTTAGAAAATCTGCATTCTCCCCACAGTGTGTATTTCAGTGTTTTATGTGGATCTAAGAACAAACAGCAATTATTTTCCTACACAGCATTAACCGACTGTTCTTTAAAATGGAGACAGAACGTGGTTTCTGCACGATACTGACTGAATCTGTAGGTATGATTTCAGTTAACAGTGCAAATATGACCTCGTTTAATGAGCTAAGTAGGTCAGTGTTTATCGTTTTATACTCATTCTCTAAATACAGTTTTATATCCTCTTGCTGATGCTTTCAGCTTTTCCAAGTCATTCGTTTCTTTTTTTTCTCTCTGTCTGTGTGCCAGGTGGAAGGAACTGAGTTAATGACGATGTGCTTTTCCTCTTTTATAAATAATTGTGTTTTATTTGCCTCGGCGAAGGAGTCACGCAATGTAAATATAAACTTTTCAAAGAACATATAACTTTTTATTAGACCGTTATTATAGGGTGCTGTTAGTTTACTTTCGTTTCCGCGGAAAGATCACAAACACGCACTGCACAGAAAGGAAGATGAAATACCGTTTTATTAAATAAATAAACAACAGTTACAACTTAATTCATTTGCTTTGGTTAACGTGTATTTATCTTCGCTGGACTGTTTGACCACGTATGTGAATGACCAACATGCCGTACAGAGAACGTTAGAACGCCGAAAATTTCCATCTTTCTTACGAGTTAAGCGAAATAATGAAAATTTTTTCTATTTTTATAACACACATCTTTTATAAAGAACTTTACAAACAATGTAAACATTTATTACTGACTAACCGACATGTCGAATTTGCTGAATTCCAATAAACAAGCAACGAATTATTCGTCCTATGTTAAAGTCAGGTTACAAAAAAGAAACTATGTCACGCCGTTGTATTGAATATTATTTACATCCGTGTCGCCATGTGGTGATAAAGCCTTTTAAATATCAAAGAGATCGTTTTATGTATTGTACCGCTTGTGGTATCCGACCACCCACCAGACAGAACGGAAGAAAAGGGGAAACAGAAGGTTCTCGTTTTGACATGTTGGCCTGTATAATAGGAGGGTGTTTATGATTGGCTGTGTGTCATTGATGAATGTGGACCTTTGGTAGTAGTTAAGAACAGGGCCAAAAGATATAAGCGGTGAACAACAGTGAGGGCACCTCTGCTTTAGTTGGTATTGCAGCCCCGACCTTCGCAAAGACTCTTACCCAGTTTGCATATTGTGTCATCAACGTGATATCAAAGTGATCCTGTAGGGTATAATGGTGCGTCAGTGGAAGAGGTGTCTGTGGAAGTGATACCATGAGGTGAGAATTGTTAACATTTCTCGTTTAGTTTTCGACGTCTTTACACGAGTTTATTGTATGACGGTGATAACCAGAAGAGGATCGACAGAGCGCCGCATAACAGTGCAGCTGTGGATGCTTGCTATCCTGCACGTCTTTCCTGGTTAACTTCTCAGTTTGAAGATCTCCACTGGAGCAGCACGCTTCCAAGCCGCAGCCTTCAGTTTTCTGAAAACAATTGGTGGGCGCGGAAGGTTTGTTTGAAATTGTGAATATTTAAAGTAACACAAGCAAAATAATTGACGACTGTGTGCTGTAATGAATTCTGAAGTAAAGGCATTTGTATATACGACAAATGAACGTAATATACGTTGAAGTACGACACGTCGCCAGTATCGCGCTTGGAAATATATATATATATATATACATACATATATATATATATATGTATATATACGTGTGCTACATTCGAGTGCACGTTTACAGTCTTGCGTTACAAGGAGAAAGAACGAAGTCACTTCTGAGTGTCCCAACCCTGACCCGCACCAGTAACCAATCGAGCAAGTGGAATATTTTCATTTGAAGTAGTTTGAGTGGTAGACCGCGGGGAACCGTACATAATCTAACCTCAGGGTTCACACCAGAGTGTGCAAAGCACCAGCGCCACCTAACGCAGAACCCTACAGTTCTGTGTGGTTGTAGATCTCCGGAAAGTTCCTGCTTTTATTATGGCCACTTCACAGACTATCAAATAGCATGGTTCCCGCGCCATGCATGTATTTGCTGCCCCCCTCCCCCCACACGCCCCCGGAGGGATATACCCAATTGATGGACATGATAGATCCTCAGCGCACCTGCTACCGAATTAAATGTCCCTGTAGAAGCCTGTTATTTTATATCACGGCATCTTTCAGATCCTGGAAATGTATGTAGGTGGAACTGAATTGTGGGTCGGGGTCGTGTAGGTGGAAGCATTTTCAGAGCAATTACTTGTGGAGCTTGCGTCCGAAAGAAGTGTGTAATTCCATCGATTTCTTTGGTTGCTACGGCCTTAACGATGTGACTTAGTTGTCTCTCCGTATTATTTGACACGATACAGCTTCAGGGAGCACTGCAGAACAGCCGTGTATTGAGCCAACATTGCGTCGCTCAAGAGGGACATGCGCTATGAATGTAGCCAACTTCGATTTTCAGATGTTTCATTACGTCTTGTGTGCATCTTATGACAAAACTTAATCTTCACAAGTTCCCTTTCTCTGCATTTTTTCTTACTTTATAAGTTATATAAAGACATTTTCTTTATATTATTACATTTTTTTGTCCTAACAAAGACTTGACTCCGTATTCATCTTTACCTCTTGCTGTGTAGTCCCCTACCCCCTTTCCCTTCCTAAGACCAAGTTTTGCTATTAGAACTTCGAGGATGATGTTCTTCGGAAAGGCACGTAGACTATTCCATCATTTTCCTCCACATTGGAATTCTCAACTAGATTCTGGTCGTTCCTTGTATGAATAATTCAGCGGACAGTATCAATCCTTGTCGAATGAGCATTGAAACTTTTTTCATAGAACCAAGTCTTGCTTTTCCGTTATTCTTTATAAGAGGAAAAATTGAAACGGTTTATTCTGGTTCCTATTTTTCGTCTCTTCTTTTAAACGAATGGATGAAATATCTTATTTCTTTTGTTCAGTAGAGCCATGTAAAATTTTACATGCGAGTCAGGGTACGTGTTCCAACGTGCAGAGAGTTTTTAGTGTCGGAGATTAGGTTCTTTAGTACAGTCACATTCTAAATGTTCTCATTGGAATGAGTACCAAAAGAAATCACGCTGTCTTATATTCACTAAGTATTTAAATCACATTGTTATGCCCCAGCTGTCAAGAACACTTCCAGCTACAGCCGATTGTTACGCTAAGCATGCCATAAGGTAAATATTTGTGAACATACGGTTGTTATTTTCAGATGTAATGTTTGAGGATTCCGTGGCAGTGAATGTGCGGCTCTGGGCTTCTGGGTTGTGACACTGGCTAGTTAACCAACCTTTCGAAGCCACACACTGAATCCATCTCCAGTATGGCCCTGAAGGTGGAGAGAGAGTGTTGTCCAGAAACGTCGGTGTCACAACTGAGAAGACCCCAGTAAGTGGGAATGTTCTTCGGTGCCTTGCTGGGCGACCGGCAGTGGCCACCAGATACCAAGAGTCTGTGACCACAAGTCGCGTGGATATTGTGCGTAAGTCGTTCGGGACTGCAGTGCAACCTCACACAAATAACTCAAAGTTATAACGTTTAATTCGGTCAAAAGTTACCGGTCTACAATCTGCTTAACGCAGAGAACTTGAACATTCGCGACGGTTGTGAACAGGTATTCAGGAAACTCTGACAGCAGTACTTCAGCAATGCACGTTAAACTTTTATTCCTGTACAAATGTAATGTCCCACAAATTATGCTTTTTATTTCTAAGTCCCGTTTCATTACAAAGTCTAGTGTGCAGTCAGTCGGCATCTAGTAAATGGCTTCATGCAGCAGAATAGTGGCAGCGTAATTTCTGAAGATATTCGACGCCTTTCGTCGAACGAGAAGATTTATTACCGTCTTTACAAGAGCGCGCCACTGATCTGTGTCCAGATTCGGACTGTTTTAGTCGACCTACTGCACCCTATTTTTAAGATCCATTTTAATATCATCTTCACATCTACACGTAGATCGTTCAAACAGTCTCTTCCCTGTAGGTTTTCAGGGGCAAAATTCCCAGACCAATTTTTTTCTTTTATATTGTCTTTTACATGAAAATTATAATTTATGTCAAAATGTTGGAACCGCATTCTTAGTGTATTTTCTTGTCTGTTTTGGGGCGCCTTTAATTGGCGGTTTTCATTTACCGACTTCCGCAATACCCGGCACTGGACTGCGTTCAGTTGGAAGTGTTAGGAACCGGTATATCGGGTGAAATAAACTCCATTTATTTGGTTGGATTAAACTAACTTGACACTGTAGTGTCTTCTTTAAAAAGCTGTTAGTTACTCGTTTAGTCACTGGGTCAAAAATATCCAAACCATTGGTTTAATGTCACCATCGACCACTAGGTCCCGCCCAAGCTCTTAAATAACCCGAACGTTCATTATCGTGTTCACAGAAGCTTAACATTAGACCTTATAGTAAGCCAGTCCAGTCCCCACCCTCATACCCTAATTCAATAACATCAGTTTTAATATTATTCTTCGATTCACTCGCTGAACGTGCTCAGTCATTCATTACTTACATATCGTCGACATCTAATGTAGCTCTGTTCATGTGTCATGTAGAGCAAAACATGTAAATTGCAGTATTGGCAACTAAACTGACAGTTCTTTGTGTACCTTGTAGCCGTTCGTTGTAACGTCACTGTGTGATGCATAGTACAACAATGTGTATCTATAGCGGGTATATACCGCAGGACGATGCAAAACGTTCCCTGGCTTTTAAATGAACTAGAATGATGAAACAATAATGATTACATGAGAGCTGTCGGAAGTTAAACATTCACAGCAGGTTTGATAGACGTTTTTGGAGCAACAAGGGTTTAAATAATATTCCGACCGACAGTGTGCTTCAGCGCGGTATGCTTCCTCACTGTACAATGTATCAGAACTTGCAGTGTGTAAAACAGATAAGTACTGCGGTTTTTGACAAGAAGTTTGAGCCGTTCTGTACGATTAAAATGTATGTAGTTCTAACTGGTCATTCCAAAATTGTTTGCTAGGGTTGTATTTCTTTTTGATAAACTGATACCCCTACAGATCACAAAGAAACTGCCCGCAATTTGTGGAACCCAAAGGCCCATCACGATGTTCACAAGAGCCCGTCGCTGGGCCCCACTCTGAACATGTCTGGCCACTTCACTTTATCACGGTTTGTTTAATGTGTTCCATGTCCGTACACTATATTATACAAAAACACTAATCACCAACAAATGCACAAAGAGAGTTTTATCATCAATCGTAACACACTCCTACATGTTTCGGCCCTGCTGGGTCATCTTCAGGGAGAACTTTTTGTTATCGTTACACTAAGGTTGCACTTTATAGTTGTGTGAGAATGTGCTGTTGACTGTGTACTGCGTTGTTTTTGGAGGCGGGAACTCTGCAGGCCGGGACCGCAGAGAGTTCACGCCTCCAGTACACAGTCAACAACACATTCTCACTCAACTATAAAGTGCAACCTTAGTGTAACGATAACAAAAAAGTTCTCCCTGAAGATGACCCAGCAGGGTCGAAACATGTAGGAGTGTGTTAATATTGATGATAAAACTCTCACAGTCTGCTTATTTAAGATGCATGTCAATATCTTACTTCCACACCTTAGTTTTCCAAGTAGCGTCTTTCCTTTAGTTATTCCTAACAAATTTTTGTGTGCATTTATTACATCTTCCATCGGTGCTATATAAAATGCGCGTCTGATTCTCCGTCAGTTAATGCAATATTTTTTTTGGTGAAAAATACCCCTACAAATCGTGAAGCTTCGCGTTATGCACTTTTATTCAGCTTCTGGTTACTTCTTCCGTCTTAGGTTCAAATATTTCCCTCAGCGTACTTATGCAGTAATTTCTGTCTTAAGTTTGCTTGCGTTTTTCTCATTAAAAGTTTCGCTTACATAATTACATGCTGCGAAAAATGATTTCCGTTTTATTTTATGTAAATGTTGTTGTTGTTGTTGTGGCCATCTTGAAATTAGTGCCATTAAGTCTCTTCGTTAATGGGCTTTGGATTTTGCAGCAACTCTTTAACAGTTTATACGCAGTCCGGGTTTTATTGAGGATGACAGTTTCAGCAGACAAAGGAAACTTTATTTTATTGCTTTCCATGATCTTAATTATTTTGTTGTGGCTTGGGAGTCTTTATTTTTCTTTGAGGAAATTTTATTTAATTATTCTTACGGTATGTGATATCCATGCTAGTCATGCTATGGAGGCTTTCTTCGTTGTTTGTGACGGTTACATTTCAGGACATGTAGGCTGTGTGAACTTCTTTGTGTTAGGTGTGCTGACATTCTGGTCGATTAATCTCAGCTGGTTTTTGCAATTAAATTTGAATCTTTTTTTTTAATTTTTAATTTTATCATGAGCAGGTATCCGTTGGGCATGCCAGTTTAGTTTGTGTAGTCCTTTTAGAATAGTCGCCGCTGTTTTTTCTTCCATCCACGCGTATGAAAATAACTTGCAAAATGTAGGTTTTGAGCTGAATTCACGTGGCCAGACACGTTCCGCGTACGGTCGGCAAGAAAATGCTCGTGTGTCCGGTCTTGGTTCCTTGCTGTTACGGCCAGATTCATAAATTGGTCACATCATAGTATGCCTTCTGAAAATCGCATGTGACTTCAAGTTTGGATTAAAAATGGGCCATTTAAGACGTGTCCGCTCATATCTGGAATTTGCAAAGTGACTGTGATCATGTGATTGACGCGAGTATCTCTGAAACTTGCATCTTTAGCGTTCTTTTTTCACATTTAACACCGAAATCTTTACACTCAAGCACTGAAAATACGTCATTTGAAATTGAAATGTGGGTCAATAATACCAGCCTGGGTCAGTAATGGAACGGTACTTAGTTACAACAATTTTAGCTCCCCCCTTCTCTTCCCCAGAAATAGCGATACTTCTTGCACGCGTGTTTATTCACAATTGACAGCACCTTTACTTCCAGTAGTTGCTTAGATCGTGATGTGACCAGAAATTTGCACTAAGGGGACTGTACAGTTATTCTGAGTTGCCTCAAGGGGGGTTATATTCATGCTAATCGTTTATTGCGATAAGCTCGAACGTTTCAAGTGTTTATTCATTTATTAATAAAGGATGAATGTACGCAAAATTGTTTAGATATATTTATAAAAGCATATACATAATAAATTCAGGCGTAAGGAAGCTTCGTTCAGTTATCATTGAAATGGAATACTTCTTTAATTTTGGTTTGTTTTTGGAGAGCGGTTTTTGGGGTATTTGATAATCTTTCCATGCGTTCCTACACGTACAAGTTGGGAAATGTGTGCTGGCGTATTAATTCTTTTTAAATTATTTCGAAAACCCCAAAACTTGGGGAAGAAGTCAACCGATATAAAACGCATTCTTCATTTTTCTCTACAGGGTTTATTCCAAATGTTTCTCGCTCCAGTAACAGTTGAGATATTTAATGAGTTGTGCTCGAAGTATGCATAGAAACGAGTGTGAGTCGTCATGTAAATTTTTCGTTACTTGTTTCTGATTTTAACAAAAATTCAGCAGATATTTGTAGAACTGTAGAATATCAAAATCCGTGGAAATCCTTTCAGCTGTTCTGAAGTATCACCATGCGTGCAGACAGACAGACAGACAAAGTGATGGACGGATCGTTTTCAGCAGGCGCTTAGCGGTATTGCAAACGCTCCTCAAAGCTGCGTGATCGCGACCTGCTAGAGAAGACGACGCCGTAGCCTCGGTCGGGATAAGAATTCACTTAGCGGATGTATGAGCACGGGACTTCGTGAATACGAAACAGGAGCAGTGATCACCCAACTGCGACGACGATGTTTGTTAAAACTGACGCCGTTAGGGTATGCCGTTCCCTGTAATGACCTGGAGAGGCTGTGAAACGAAGCAACTGTCTTTGAATCACTGTCCCTACATTTTTGTGCAGGGACTGAAGAAAGTCGCGAAAACTTTACTGAAGGTAGCCGAGATTTGAAAACCACAGCCAACTCGACCACGACATTGTAGGCCTAATGTGTTAACACCAAGTCCTCTGTTGGATCTCCCTAAAGGTACAGTCCGACGGTCGGTCGGAAAATGAGTTTGTATGGCCTATAGTTTGGTAAAAAAGGATCCTACAATCTCTGCGGTTACGGCAGCACATTTCGTCACCGACCGATTATCAAATTTTCCGGCGCTGAAGCATAATATGCAGCTTATGAATTTCAAGGTGAGGATGACGTGCAAACAGTCATGACGCGGTGGCTGATGGCACAGGATGCACACTTTTATCAACAGGCAGTACACTATCTCATCTACGATATATTTACCCTAATGCCTCAGTTGTGGCGGGGACTTTATGGAAAAGTAATGCAATAACAGTGCAGTTGAATGTTTACTTTGTTATTAGAGGTGAAAATAAAGAACCGAAAACACATTATGTGAATTGTAAGCTTATTTTCTGAGCAATTCTCATATACATAATGTTGTTCCCTGATTCAGTGACATTCAGAACTGCCCGTAACGATTGGCAACACTGCAGTTTCTCTTCGGGTTTGTCCGAAATGGATCATCCTACGGAAGTATACGTAATGTAAACTTTAGAGCTCATTCAGTAAGGTTACAGTTTTTGACAGAAACATTTATGATACGGAAAAGTTTGTTCATCGAAATTCAATGAAAAGCAATTTTATAATCCTTTCAATAGGAAGTAGTTGTTATGACATTAGCTTTGCTGTAGCAGATATGTGGAAAGCACTGAAATAACATCAAGGTCAACAGGTACGCGAAACAGCAAAAGAACGCATTTGGAGAACATGTTGTACACTGGATCTGAGTAATCATTTCTGCTCTGTAAGTCGTGTCATTTGTATGGTAGCTTTGGTAAAATGGATCATCTGCGATTAGGTACTCACAGCAACTTGTTTGATATTTTTCAATCCTCCACAAGACTGAAATAAACACCAACCGAGAAACAGAACGTAAAATCGAAAAAAAAAAACAGTTTCAAGGACGTCCATATGTCGCTCGTCTGAGCACGCCACATTTCTGTCCCCATCCGTAATGCTGGATCTTGCAGCCAATTTCACCACATTCAAAATGTTTTTGTTGATTACAGCCATGTATTTATGCAGGCCTTGTGATTTATTTTACACACGTGACAGCTTAAGGAAACGACTCTTGGGTAGCAAAGACTTAAGTGGCATATAGCGTACTTTTATGAAGGTCCAGAGAACAGCGTAACGGACGGCCCTTGTCGAGAACTTCGCAACGAATTACGTGAGTCAGTGGAATTGTTTCATTTTATGCTTCTGGTGATTTGCTTTCAGCCCTTCAGTAATGTAACGAAAAGAAGGATTCGGTTTTGTTCTTTTATATCCCATCTTTGTTTCTGAAATTAGCCGATCGGAAACCGTCTGAGCAATTAAAGAATTGTCAAATGTCGCTTCTGGTCTGCGTGACGGTGACACCTCAGTTACGTGCAGATGACTTCGGGACGTATTCTCTTTTCTTTAAAGGATGGTAGAAGTGCCGCTGTACGTAAGCAGCAGGCCACAGATTCATGAAGTTCTCTGTCTGTAGCGGAAACACTTCCGTCTAGTGGCAAGTTTGAGGGTGTGTTCTGGATTCACTCAGTGTTTATCTTCGCGGCGCGATTCTTAGGCATATGTTAGATACGATTATATAGGGAACCGTTATGAAGAGAAGTCTTAATTAATTACGGATTTGTGTAATGTTTTAAAATACATTATCAGTCTCGCGTGTAATAGCGACGTTTTATTTCGAAGAGTTCCATTCATATCCCGGGCGTTGCAGTTAATATGTTTTTATTGAACCTAATTTTAAAATCAAAGTTTTGAAGTGCCGAACTTCCCATGTTCTTCGTTCCGAGAATTTATTTTGAAAATGTTTATACGTCTGTCGGTCATTTCATCATTACAATATTTGGTTGGAAGGAACTGTTGTCATTTATAAATGGTGGAAGTGAAACGTTTGTACCCCTGAGGTCTGAGTCGTTGCTAACCTGTTTAACCTCACATAGCGCACACTGTGTCTGTACTACAAAGACCAGTCAGTTAATACTGTTGAGGGAAATAATTGCCGGTGATTGTGAGAAACGTATGGAACATTTAAATGCACTGTGTGGGGAAAATGCAGAGTTTTTAAATATTATTGTAGACGATTCATATAGTTACACTGCGCTTTAAAGTTTTAATTTTAACCAACAACCCGCGTTGCTGTTGCATTATCACGCTAGTCCCATGGAAAGTACACGTGTGTAATGTTAGAGGGACACCATATCATCGCGTGTTTTGAAGTGCTGGTTGTATAGTGTTTGCAAAGCGGGTGAGGTGTTCAGCTTTTCATTTTATACTCTGTATCAACTGGACAACAAATGTCACGAAGTATAAAATGACGAAAAAATCTCTTTTACAATTATTTTGCGCGCGAAAACGGGCCCCCTGCTGTTTGCTGGGTATCTTTCCCTTCTCCCCCTCCGTTTTCTCTTCCATTTCGAGCTCTAATTAATTTCTGGCATGAATCATGGCCGCCACGCTAACGGGGAAGCCTGTTCATCTCATCTTTACGCAGAATTTATGGCGGATGGGAAAACACTAATATAAAAAGATTTATGACATTAAAAATACTGTCCCTCCGCCTATATTTTCTTTTAATTTTTCGGACTAACATGTCAGGATAAAGTATTCTACGTCACAAGTTATGGCAGTGTAAAACTTGTTTCCTGCTGCATGCATTTTCTATCATGGAGTGAATTGTGTGCTAGTGAATGTGAATAATATATGTTTGTGTTCGTGTGGCTGTTAAATGTGACTCCTGACACAAAAGAGGCATACGTGTTTTGTTTTCAGCATCGGTTACAAGTGTTACTGCAGCCTTGCAGTTGTGTATATTGCCAAGGATTTATTTTATCGGTATTGTGACAGAAATTCTGGAATTCTGGAAAACACATTGCATATGCGTAATTCGTTTGACGTACTTCAGTATATTTACAACTGTACAAAGAAGTTCGAATTTTTTACATATTTCATGCGTTGTTCCCTCACATGA
Source organism: Coptotermes formosanus (assembly GCA_013340265.1). Lineage (NCBI taxonomy): Eukaryota > Metazoa > Arthropoda > Insecta > Blattodea > Rhinotermitidae > Coptotermes > Coptotermes formosanus. The sequence goes on along the minus strand of BLKM01002654.1, from coordinate 86,333 downwards.
ATGTCGTAATGCATCAGTGCTGCTTGCGTCACTCCTGTCTGTAGTTCCTTCAGTTTCTAAAAAATGGCAAATTCTCTCATTCTGTTTCCCGCAGTGTTTCACCAGATTCTTGAACTGTAACGTTATCTTCCCATGAAAATGCATGTCGTATACTGTAGTCTAGTTACAATAATCTTGAAAGTATTCTATATACCACTGGAAACAGGATGTTCGAAATTTCAAAATACTTTTGGAAGGGCCGTGATCAGAAAACCCTCTTGTATTATTCTCCGCTGTGTTCTGGTACACTGAGCATTTATTGCTGACATTATCTCGCCCCTCTTTTTATTTCTGTACGTCACTAAAGTTAAGCTGAGAAACCTAAGTGTAAAAGAACTATAATAACCCTCATGGCGATATGATGATTCAACGCAAAATGTAACGTGGCAGCTCACTGCAGCACTAAATCAAGTATGCAAAAGACTTTTTACTTGTTCTGGACAAAAACGTGTCTTTGCAGTTACCTTTAGCAGAATGTTTATGTCTGCTCTTAAAGGATCGATGTTGTAGTCACTGTGGGTTGTGGCAGCCTAGAAGTGCAAGGTGGATAGCATACAGGATGATTGAACATTGCATTGTATAAATAACTAATTCCAGTGCAAGAGTGTGTCATGAACTGTGCTGCATCAGATACAGGATATTCTGTGAGATTCGTATGCACTTGTATATGATAATCAAACGGTCCAGTGAAAGTATTTCCTTTCTTGATATTTTATTTTTTATGAGCCTGTTTCCTCATATGAAAAATGTAGCTTTGTGCGGTCATTATGCACACAAAACCTCTCGAATGCATCTGGATGTGCATTATTCCATAACTGACGACGATTGCACTACAATTATACAATTATAGAATAATCAGTGAACTTCATAATAAGTGTAAATATTTGGATTTTAATTTTAATTTTTAAGATTTTAAAAACTAACTTACTAAGTGTGCTACTACTTAAGACCAGATTTTATTAAGTCTTCGATATGATACTGTCTTTAGATATTTCACATTTAACCAGTGACTTATAGTCTCTTGAAGAATATGACAAAATGTACCCCTGATGATGATGCTTAAGGCATCGAAACATGCCGGGTAATCTGATGTGAATAATAACATAAGTAAGTGTGTTCTTACATAAAGTTGTGTGCTTATGAGTCTTGTTGGTGAATGTTATCGCTGTGCAACCTGTGTTTGTGTACTTGTTCTCTTGTTAGGTTGTGTTACGGTGCTGTTGGAAGGCACCCGAACCTATTGTGGTTGGAGAACTTAATGCAGTTCTCTAGTAATGTATAGTGATAGCTGTTCAAAGAATATGCAACTCTACTAAAAATAATTCTTTTGTTAGACGTGAAACACTAATCTGGCGGAATTTCGAAAGTTTCTATTCTGCTTTTAGTTTTATGTCAATAACCAGTGGGCCATTGTAGCAATTATGAATTCGTTCATGACGATGCATTATAAACATTTGCATAAACATAAAATATTGTTTAACGTCAGCATTGGCAGACATAGTGACTGTGCTAAACTTTGCGTTTATATCTGATAAATGTAATGTAGACGGGATCCATACTTAAGTAATAAATTCTTCCCATAAAGGTGATAGTGATAATTACAGTAGTAGTAGTAGTAGTAGTAGTAGTATGATGATGATGACAGACAGAACCTAACATGTTTGCAGTTGGAAGCAGTATAAGATTAGTGATTCGAGTAGGAATCAATCCTGTGACAATTGACGCATAAGCCCAACGCGCTAGCCCATGAGTCAAATAACATTTTAGTTTTGGGCGATAAGCGTACAGTGTTGGTAATGCAACACTTGCGTAGTTAAACACAGGGAGATCTTTGCCTTTATCTTTACCTTTTACAGAGGATGTTACAGGCCGATGGGATAGTGTGGCGTACTGCATGTGTTCTGTACTGAATTCCCACTCCGTCCGTGCAGTTTCCATTGCATGTCGTCACAGATGGCAAAGTCTTAAGGCTTTTGTTGTTGTCACTAAAAGCAAGCAAGTTTTAGATAAGTACAGTTCTTGCTGTCTGTGTGGGTGCGGAAGTACTGTGACCTACCACGGCCGGAGGTACAAAACTTAAAAGATATTTTGAACTTTTGTATGCTTTAGGAGAACGGACGAAAAAGAGGATGGGTCAAAGTGCATAACTGTGGGGTTTATAGATTATTCTGTTTGCCTAAATTTGTAAGGGCAGTTAACTAAAGACATGTAGCAGGCGTGGAGGACGTGAACGTATGCAGCGTGCCGGTTAGGAAACATTCCGCGTATGAGGCTACGTAGCAAACTATGTATGTATTAGGTATGTATGTATGTATGTATGTACGTACGTATGTATGTATGTGCGTATGTGTATGTATGTGTGTATGTATGTGTGTTTGTATGTGTGTGTGTATGTATGTATGTATGTACGTACGTATGTGTGTATGTATGTGCGTTTGTATGTATGTACTACGTATGTATGTATGTATGTATGTATGTACGTACGTATGTGTGTGTATGTATGTATGTGTGTGTGTTTGTATGTATAGTGTATGTACGTATGTATGTACATATGTGTGTATGTACGTATATGTGTGTATGTATGTATGTATATATGTGTATGTGTGTATGTATGTACGTATGTATTTATGTATATATGTGTATGTGTGTATGTATGTACGTATGTATGTAATGTATGTATGTATGTATGTACATATGTGTGTATGTATGTGTGTATGTACGTATGTGTGTGTGTGTGTACTATGTATGTATGTATCTATGTATGTATGTGTGTACGTATGTGCGTATGTATGTTTAATGGTCACAGAAGGTGTGGTTGTGTATTAGTGTAGCCCAGGGTAGACATTAATGACGAACTTCGGTCGTTCGAAGCATCAATATTCATAATAACGGGGCATTTCTGTAACACTTGTCTGTCCTTTGGCTGCATAAGACATTCTGTGTGTCAGAGTGTTAGTTCCCGGTGACCTACAGATTATATGCACAGGACTGAATGAGTTACGGCTGATCCCAGTGGCCGCGCGGTCCAAGGCGTAGATCTGCGGCCGCTAGCTTGCTGGGATTGCGGGTTCGGATTCCACCAGGGGCATGGATGTTTGCCTCTTACGAGTGTTGTGTGTTGTTAGCGAGAGGTCTCTGCGACGAGCTGATCCCTCGTCCAGAGGAGTCCTACCGAGTGTGTGTATGTCATTGCGTGTGATCAAGGGCAACAATAACCTCTACGCCGACAGTGAGTAGGTAGACAGAGGTCAGACTGAGAAACAAAGAAGAAGGAGTTACGGGCATGTATATAAGATTTTTGTTTATTTCAGTGGCATCATTGCGTGTGAGGTGCGTATTTGGCTTTTGACTTTCACTCTTGACTTTCACTTCGACTTGTTAGCGAGTAATCATTTCTACTTTCTGTCTCTCCTCCCCACTCCGTCCCCGATCATCCTTGTTCACCCACAAATATACGCTCGAACAATACGTAAAGCTTTTGTCAGGACCACAAACAACAGCAACTGATGTGTACGTACGTTATATAATGTGTCGTATGGAAGAGCATGTTAGTTGTCTTTGGTGATGCTGTCTGATTTGTAAGTGATTGTTCCTCAAATTGTGCGATTTATTTTGGTTTATGATTGGTCTAGGTTAAAGCATGGGTTACCACATCAAGAGCAGAGACTGGACCGTGAGCAGTAATTATTCCTAGACCGCCCACAATAGTCTGATATGTAATTGTCATGTGTGATTTTAGATTTTCAGTTTGTTTTTTAATTAAATATTTCTTTTTTGTTAAAAGATGTCTTGCGTTGCCTGAAGTGATGTACCGTCACAGTAATAATGTGTTTCGGATAATACAGCACACACATAGGTTCGTTGCGTTACTTGGTTGATTACAGTGTAGTCTATGACAGTAACTTCTCTGACAGCAAGATGCAGGTTCGTTCATTCAGTACGTAGTCTGTCTTGCGACAGGTCCACAGTAAAATGTCTGGAAGACGTCTAGATGAAGTTTTAAAATTTTTAACTGACCGCTCATTTGTAAATTGTATTTTCTTGCCCGTTGGGCGTCTGTAAATTATTAACTCGTCTTGGAACTGCATATTTATCTTTGGTTTTTCCACATTTCGCACGTAATTTCCATGAAAGAATGTCTGTGTTGGTATTGACTGATTACTTCCATGACACTAACAAGGTTAATAAAACGTGTACTTGGCATTTTATTAGTCAGTTCTAAAGGGATCTTACCATGATGTATAGCACGCAGGGTTCTTTTTTTATTGGATCTGTTCCAGTCCTCAGGTGAGGAGTTGGGGAAGTGCCTACTGAGATGAATCCTATAGGTGTTCTCTGTCACTGAACTTGTCCAGTTGGGGAAGTGCCTACTGAGATTAATCCTATAAGGGCTGTTCTCAGTCACTGATACTGGCCGCCTGAGAAAGTGTCCGCTCAGATGGATTCTGCAAGGGCTGTTTCCGGTCACTGAATGTGCCCATGTGGGGAACTGCGTATTCAGTTGGAACCTGTAACTTGTCCATTTACGCCCTTTAAAAGGCACTGTTTTGTCCAGTTCACGCCCTGTTGCTTTGAACTCGAAGTAACTGAGTTTATGTTCGGCATAAATATACCCTGTCACACTGAAGGTTTGTAGCTTCTGTGAGCTTTTTATAATCGAAGGCAGAATTAGGCTTTGTGAAAGTTAATATTTTGAAGTCTAGGCATGCAGTGTTACACATGAACAGATTTACATACATACATACGTACATACATACATACGTACATACATACATACATACGTACATACATACGTACGTACATACATACATACATACATACATACATACGTACATACATACATACATACGTACGTACGTACATACATACATGCATACATACATACACATACATACATACATACATACATACATACATGCATACATACATACATGCATGCATACATACATACATACATACATACATACATACATACATACATACATAAGTACATACGTACATACATACGTACGTACATACATACGTACGTACATACATACATACATACATACATACATACATACATACATACATATGTTCATACACACACGTAAATATAACCACGTATTCAGTTTATTCATTCATAGATATTAGTCAGATAGTCAGTCAGTCAGTCAGTTAGTTAGTTAGTTAGTTAGTTAGTTAGTTAGTATCATAATTGTCAGTGCAGGACTGTCTGCACACATAGTTGCGCACTGCATTTCGTCTTCACTACGTTGCAGTGCAGAACTATGGGACTCTGCATGACGCTGTATAAGACCTTGACAAACCAGAATTAGAACGAATTAAAAATGGCAGATATGGTATTATCTAAATCATCATGTTTCTATAATTTAGAGTGTATATATTCTCTCTCTTTATGTTTTTTCTTTCATCTAATTCCCACTTGTCCGATCACAATGGAGAATGGAATTTAAATAATAGCTTTGGAACGGTTTAGAAAATTAACGTAATTGGTGGGAGGGGTGGGGTGGAACGAATTGTGGCCATTTGCTCAACAGTCGTGACTCGTCGTACAGTGTGCTTCATAAGCACTGCAACACGTTATGGGCTTTCTCCGCGTGGTATCGCTGCCCCTGCCTTTTCTATTGATCCGACCGACGACTCTTGTAAGGTGACACGTTCCACAGAGAAGTGACGGTACCCTCTGTGTTGCTAGAATTATCAGCGACGTGCTAGTTCTCTCAGAGCATAGTTATTAATTGAAAATTTGCGTAAGTGGGTGATCGCCTTTTCTATTTATCCTGTTACAGTTTGGAAATAACGCATAAATGAATGACTGTAAATAATTGAAATTAAATTTGCATTAACTAGTGGCTCCGCCTACCGAGAGAATAATTCTGTGTTAACAATAAAGTGTAGTTCGCTAAATTTACTATCATTGAGGATAAACAATATTTAGATGTCATCAGTCATAGATATTATTTTGTAAGTATAGTCTGTTCCTTAAAATACCGTCGAACTCTGTTATAACGTCACGAAAGGGACTGAATATTTTGTGTCGTTATAAACGAGTTTTGTTATAACCGAGGTGTGTAATGTTATTGTTAACGGGGAGGAATTAATTGGTAACACAGAATATCTGACGCTATAGACGAGGTGTCGTATAAAACGATGTCGTTATAACCGGGTTCAACTGTAGTTACATGGCTACAGATACGCGTGTCAGTTCCACGTAACATTACTGTAAAATGTGTATATTAGTGTAGAATGCATTCCCACATACCAGTCCTATGATTGATATGGTATTCTGTTAGTAGGGCTTTTGTTTAATATAAAAACGAATGTTGTATTTGAAACTGACCCAATTAGTGTAATGGTTGCGCTCTAGAATTACATCTGTAGGGTGTTGTTTCAAATGTTTTCTCGGTTACCATTTTTCCAGGTTGAGACTGTTTGCGATTTTCGTAATTCCGTCTTGACGAATGCCGGAATTTTGCCGTAAAACAGGCCACGACATCCTGTAAGATATTTTTCTGCTCACCCTTCATGAGTTATGTTTAGGACGGTGCCTTGTCTATGCAGCCTGCCGAGTGCCCTAAAGAACTGAAGACCCAATCGTGTTTCGAGGAAGGGGGCTGCTAGGCGGCCGTAACCAGTGGTCAGCTTATGAATAGTGTTAGATGTTTGAAACGATGTTGCAGTTTACAAAATATTATATTGATGGTGGGTGGGAAAGAAGATGTTTAATTTTGCAAACTTTTTTATATTTATGGCGTGAAAACGATGGATGCAGTTGTGCAACGAATGGCACAGAAACTTGAAATTTGCTACTAAACAGTTCTCGACAGAACTGCACTTCAAATCCCGCAGCCATCTTCGCGGTCGAGCGGTTTATAGCCCGCATTCGGAATGTTTCAGGTTCCAACACGGAGGCCGCCTATGCTGACAGGTTTTTCGTGGTTTTTATCGGTACCTCCAGGTAAATTTTATGATCTCAAATCACCTCACAACCCGCTTTCTTTCACGCAATTTCCAATTTGTCATGTGAGATATCGACAGCACGTCACAAACTACAAGTAAATTTAAATCTCACATGATCCTACCCATAATCTAACCTTGATAGTGTGAGTTGAAACAACAGAGTAAAAAAGGGAAACCCCGAACATTAAATCGAGGATAATGAAACATATGTACGAAACGTGTTCAACACACAAGGTTCCATAGCCTGTAACTTTTTTCTTAATCAAGCATGTTAGTAGGTGTGTGAAACATGTAACAGATGGCGGAAATATTAGCCCAACACGTGCTCTTCAGATGATAAGTTGATGTGCAGTGATAACAACATCGGAAGTTCTGAGATGTGATTCTGTTGTTGTGGCCGAAACGTGTTTTCCCCCATCGAAATTCACCGTCAGCTGATAGAGGAGTGCGTTGGTGGCATAATGAGAGAGTAGCATATCGAAGTGTGCAGAGAGTTCGAAAAGGGCCGAAGGGACATCTGTGATAATCGCATCTGTCGGTCCGTCATGTGAAGGATGGAGCTTATTTTGGAAAACCGACAAGTCACAATTCGAGATTTATCCTCTGCATTAGAGCTGTCCATCGAACTTTACACAACATTGGTCATGAATGCAGGAGTCCGATGTCAAGGGCAACGGAATTTTTAAACTCGTCAGGGGCGACAAATGCATCAATATGCTCGGGTATTATGCTGTGACGTAATAATACTGCAGCAGAATATGTGCGCTCGTTTCAACGTTGTAGTGTTTTCTCATTTAATAACCTACGGAACGTCCTTCTTAATCACTTGTAAGCCTCGACTTGAAAGAATTACAGTCTTTAATCTCTTACTTTGCTGGCGCACTAACCCAAAACCATCCCACTCTTGTCAAGTCGAATCATGTATTACTTAGAAAGATGTTGGAAATGCAAACCCTCTGCTTCAGTGAACATGGACTTCACTTGACCCATGCAATGTGACGAAGGTGGAAGGTATAGATGTGTCGTAGCCGAGTCTGTTATTCAGCAGTTTCTCGCCGCCGAGGCGCCAGGTTCAATCCCACGATAATCGGTTTGATGTTTGTGGTGCACGAAGCGGCAAGAATACAGGTGTTTCTCCGAGTAGTTCGGTTGTCCGCTGCCAGTTATCACTCCCCTCCTCCATATTTATTTATGTGTCATCTGGGGAGTGGACAGTGGACCCATTACCGGCCTCAGCGTTGCAGAGAGGTAGTGTCATCCCTCCGCGACAGTAGCAGAAAAGTGTGGAGCAATACAGGATTTTGTACAGAACGCACGGGTCTGTGTGTGCAGCACCGTAGTGAATCATACTTTATGCGGTAAGTTTGCCAGCAGCTTTAGAATTTTTCGGCTTCTCTGTTTACTGTATTGTCACAAAGATCCTGAGTACGGCAGTGAGGTATTACGTAATGAAGTGTTCTGTATTTCGTATTTAATTATATCGACTGACTTACTAACCCCAGACATATCTGTCGCAGAATTTCAGGTCAGGTGCATCAGAGTTTGTGAAGGAAATGTTCCATATTTTATTGTGTGAAAATATTTGTTTGTTTTACTTTTCCTAATACGTCCCTTGTTTTGTGCGTTACGTAGGGTTGTGTGCGAAATCAACATTTGCCAAAGCAGAAACCAATAATTCCAAGTATTTTACAAGTACAGTGTTCTTTTTGACTTCTTATAGTGCTTTGTACTTTTATGGACGTTAATTCTTTTACAGAACCTTAGAATTTTCTTTTTATGTTGTAAGATTGACCATCGTACGTGTAATGTTGGCGCAGAAGTCAATTATTACCTCAATGTGCGTGACAGATAATAGACAGGCTTTTGGTTGTGTTATTGTTGTGTTGTTACTTGCTGGTACGTGATGCGATTTAAATAACCGCAGTTTTGCGTCATGCGAATTGTTGCTGGAGTCGCATTATTTCGGTTGCCGATCATTACGTTGGTGGCTTATAAACAATTTCTTGCAACATAAATGTTGTATGTTGCAGAGCCGAACATTCGTTTGGTTGAGTATGGTGTAAGTAGCGAGCGGTCGCCACGCAGACGCAGATATTGGCCCACCATTTTTCTTTCATATATTATTTCGTATCTTCACACTTTTTCATTTTTTTCCTTGTATGAGCTTATTCAGCTTGTTAGCCCTTATGTTTTAATAACACAGGAACTGCCGTCCGTGGCTGTCGGCCTTTTTAACGCACGCAGTTACAAGTTATTTTCATATTAACTGGGCCGCCACAAGTCTTAGGTGACGCAATTGAACACCTTATTTGGTCTCGTTCGCATACTCGCGAAAAGCGCCTATTGTCCGTCCGTCCGTCCGTCCGCATTTATCAGCACGGGTCCCACTGGACGGAGTTTCATGAAATTTGATATTGGATTACTTTTATGGAATCTGTTCAGAAAATCCAAATTTTTTTAAAATCGGACAAAAATATCGAGTACTTTACTTGAAGACCTAAGCACGTGTTGCTGTCATCGGCGACATTAAATTGCCGTAAACGCGCTGTCTTCGACTGAAGTGGTATCAAAGTGTTACGAGAGCCGAGGGGGTATGAATATTATACAAACTCGCCACAATGTTCCGATATACGGATATTGTTTCTTTCCATTCATCAGGGAATGTGTATGGAACGTACGTGCTTATGGATAACAAGTGCCCTTACACTTAATACGTACAGAATGGCGCCATGTGCAAGTATTACCGAAGGGATTTCTAATTCGTTTTCAGTCCTCGTGTCCAGTCTTTATTTTTAATTACACGAGGCTTCTTTAAGTTTTCAATTTGAGTGTTTCTTTCTTTATAGCTATAGCTACCACGGTCGCAGCCACAGCATTTGAAGCTTGGCATAATTCGCCGTAGTTGCCAGATCTAGGCCATCAAACCTATGTTTTGTAAGCTGAGGCTGCATATAATGAACAGAACTACGCGAAACAACAATTTGTCTGTACAGTCACCCGAATTCATATTATATTTTGCGGTAGTTACAGGGCATTTTCGTAAAGACAAACCCGTCGAACGCAACGAACGAGGCAAATCTGGAGACGCAACGTCGGCGTTTAGGTGGGAGTAGAGTCTGACTGTAGCCCAGTTCCCATGTCTGGCGATATTGTGTATTGCCGCAAGCTTCAGTAAATGCGTGTGCATGTGTTGTAAGATTGACAAGGAACCCAGGCGACGAAGGTATGTCTGTGTTGATAATAGCCTGTGCTTAAATGACTAAGTGTATAAATACTTCACATGTGCGTTGGAATTGCTGTAACATTATTGCGTTGAAGGACTCGTAGTTACTGCCTAAGGAAATGCTTGTATCTGTGGACATGCAGTGCCTTGGTGAGTACTGTCAGATACAGTGCCTTGGTGAGTACTGTCAAATACAGTACCTTGGTGTGTGCTGTCAAATACAGTGCCTTGGTGAGTACTGTCAAATACAGTGCCTTGGTGAGGACTGTCAAATACAGTGCCTTGGTGAGGACTGTCAGACACAGTGCCTTGGTGAGTACTGTCAAATACAGTACCTTGGTGAGGACTGTCAGATAAGTGCCTTGGTGAGTACTGTCAAATACAGTGCCTTGGTGAGGACTGTCAGACACAGTGCCTTGGTGAGTACTGTCAAATACAGTGCCTTGGTGAGTACTGTCAGACACAGTGCCTTGGTGAGTACTGTAAAATACAGTGCCTTGGTGAGTACTGTCAAATACAGTGCCTTGGTGAGTACTGTCAAATACAGTGCCTTGGTGAGTACTGTCAAATACAGTGCCTTGGTGAGGACTGTCAGATAAGTGCCTTGGTGATTACTGTCAAATACAGTGTCTTGGTGAGTACTGTCAAATACAGTGCCTTGGTGAGGACTGTCAGATAAGTGCCTTGGTGATTACTGTCAAATACAGTGTCTTGGTGAGTACTGTCAAATACAGTGCCTTGGTGAGTACTGTCAGACACAGTGCCTTGGTGAGGACTGTCAAATACAGTGCCTTGGTGAGGACTGTCAGATACAGTGCTTAGGTGATTACTGTCAGATTCAGTGCCTGGGGGAGTGCTGTCAGATACAGTGCCTAGGTGAGTACTGTCAGATACAGTGCCTAGGTGAGTGCTGTCAGGTAAACATATGTCAATGTAGATTTTTTTTGTTTACGATGGCGCCTTGGAGATGAATGTACCCGTTGAAAGCTTAGTGGTTGCTTTATGTACGACTAAATTTACTGTGCGGTACGAACTGAATCTCTAATATAACTCAGGTTCATTTTCGTCTTTAAACTCTTAATGTTGTAATTTTGGAGAACCTTACTGTATCCATCTCAAGGCTATTGTCGACATGTGTAGGTCGGTGGGAACCCCTTGATTTTACATCACGCACATTTATTGTGGTTCGAGTTAATAGGCCTGCCTTATTGAACGGCAGTGGGTACACCATGACTATGCGATTATACGTGGATAACAGAGAAGGCGATGGACTGAGAGATGAGAACAATATGAGGCCCACGGACAACAGACCGAGTGTGATTTTGTTAACCGCTCCGTTCGAACCAGTTCGCTGATTGGGCCACTAACTGCATTCATCTGTTGCGTGTCAAGACCATGTTGAAGATTACTGTCATCATAGTCATTGTAGTCATCGCCATGGGAATCACACAAAATTATGTTTTAAAGCCTGTACGTTAGACGAGATTTGTTGTAGAGATTACGCTATAAGCTGCTCTTTTTTCAGTGACTATGAATGCAGCGACTTCAGTGGTACGCTGTTTGTCCAACTGTTAAAAAGGGACATGCTGATCCCCATACGAACGTATGATTTAATTTATTTTAGGCAATATGTACGTATATATACGTGTTTCTATTGGGTCGTTAAGGTCCATACGGAACTTAAATTCGAGTGCATATCACAAATGTTATGAATCTGCGGATTCCATTGAATGCCGGAAGTCGCTTCTCTGGCTTCCCAAGAAGAACACTGCTCCATGCAGTTGTCAGTACTGTTTACATTTGACGTGCATTCAGAACTTACATGCGGCTACGAAGCTTATGCCACAAATCTTCTGTCGCAGTTCCGTTATCCCGGCTATTCTTTGTTTATACCATCTGGAGGTAGTGGCCTGACGTCAGTCCGAACTAAGCATCTCATTACTGCGAACACACGACAGTTCAGTGTGAAGGAAGTGGAGCATCCATAATACCGACCAGTCCACATGCCAGTTCCAATTACCCCTAATCCTTAACTTCATTGTACAAAGCAGCGGAATCCACAGTGATGCTCACCGCCAGATTAATACGGATTAATATGGATTGTTATAAGAATATTAAGTTGGACATTGTCCATTTTCTGAGGCATGCTGGATACACACGACGTTGCAGGGGGACGGGGACAGTGTAGTCGGTATAGCGACTCACCACGGGCTAGACGGTCCAGAGTTCGGTGGGGGCAAAATGTTTTCTGTCCTCCATACCCATAGAGACCGGCTGCGGGGCCCACACAACCTCTTATTCAATATATACCGGGGCTGTTTCCTGGGTGTAAACCGGCCGGGGCGTAGCATTCATCACCTACCCCACCTCTAGGGTTGAAGTTAAAAATGAGTAGAACTATACATTTGTTCCTCCTGTGGCACTTTATGGGAAGACCTTTACCTTTACCTTACACGATATTTCAGCGGCTGGTACCACTTTCATCATCAGATCAAGGTAACATAGATCATATTCTGTTGTATGCATTAGGTGGAGCTTATTTCACTCCCCGCGGATGGATGATGACAGGAGGGAGCCCGTTTCGATATGTGAGAATGAAGTGTGCCTCAGAGGGTGGACAGTGTTTAATATGATAGTATAATGAACCAGCCACTGTCACAAGCCTGTAGAGCCGCAGTTCTCAGACGTTTTCCCTGGCGTACCACAAATGAAATTTAACAACTTCAGTGTACAGCCTAAATTTTTATACGTAAATAAAATATCTGTCATTGGAAAGACTGGCTGACGGCGGGGATGAGTTATGTAATGTTGCCGGCAGTGCTGCGTATTAGCAGATATATATGGCTTATGTTTTTATTTATTTTCAATATTTTTATCCTTTTTTGTATTTCGATCTTTTATTAATGCCGCGTATCAGTAAACAGTGGTTGGTGTATCAGTAGTGGTACTCGTACCACAGTTTGATAAACCGTGCTCTACACCATAATTTGTGTAAAACTCTGTTACAAGAATAGTGGGTACAGTTTTGTATAAGCGTGGAAAAGAGACTGTTCTGGAATTACCACCTGCTTTGTAAATAGGAATGATAATTATTCTTATTGTATAACACATCAAGTGTTTTAATTTATATGCAAATTAACTGCAGTTAGGTAAACATGGATCAACAGTTCTCATAAAGAGGTTGTACAGTTTAATACTGATTTATAGATTTCCATTTTGCCTGAATCTCCATTTCATTAAAATTTTTATGCTAAATTCATGCTCTGTAATGCTGTGTAACGTGTGCGTGTGCGTGTGTGGGATGCGCAGTTGTGTTCACAAGAGTGAGACACGTGTCAGTAAGTTATCGTTGTACCGATGATGTTGGCACTACACGTGAAATAGTTTCGGTATGAGTGGCGGGAACAACACACGCACTATACACGTAAGTATGCACACACACACAGACACACACAGGCACCCACACACACACGCACCCACACCCACACACACAGACACACACACACCCACACACACAGACACACACACCCACACCCACACACACAGGCACCCACACACACACACAGACATAC